>CAJVRI010001522.1:0-1200000 GCA_911649635.1 Poeciliopsis gracilis | reverse complement strand
CATAAAAAAGGTAGAAAGAAAAATTTTGTAAGAAAAAAAAGTAAACATATTTTTATTTTTTTTAGATGATCAATTGTAATTTTCTCCAAATACAAATTGTTATTTGAAAAATACAATAGTAGAAGGAAGAACAGGGTCGGTAGGCATGCTTTTGTTTTGTCTGTCGGCCATATTGGATTTAACAAAAACAATTTCTTGCATTTGCGGCTTATGGCCAGTAGTTGATAGTGTATTTTATGTCGCATTAGTGTCCACTTCAGTGGTCTGAGTGTATTTATAACATAAAAACCCACAAGAAGCACAAGAAAATGGCTTTTAGATAGCTGTCCACTTTAGTGACCACTGTGCATGAAAGGGTTAACAGGAATGAATGCCTGGAAGCATCAGTCTGTGCATAATACATTTATTTTGCTTATTGAGTTGAGTCACTGAAACAAATGATTAGGGCCTGTTAAATGTAATTCTAAAGAATTGGGTGAGGATGTATAGAATTGTAAAATAGAATAATTACACAAATTAATAACTAAATAAATAGTCACAATATGAAAGAGCAAAGATGTGTGTATGGCGAGCAAAATCCCAGCGTTGGCTTCCAGACCACTGGGCTTCGTGAAACAGCTGCTTTTTAAAGTGTCCTCGAGCGCCGCCTTCAGACGAGGTTCATTCATACATACGCACGACGTAAGGTCAAAGTTGAATCATGACGTACACAAACATTAACTAGCTGGAGTCTACGCTCTAGTTGCTACAGATGCGGTAGCGTATTGTCAGGCATCTTTAATGAAAAAAGTTATTGTTTTCTTGATTAGCAGCAAGAAATAAGAAGAACAGTCAAACGGAAGGGAACCGAACGGGTTCAAAGGTTCGGTTCGGTTTGCTCGCATGGCGGCTTGTAGCATGCAGGGCTAGCTCAGCTATGGATGCGCTCAGCATCGTTGTGGATGAAGTGGCTTTGGAGGGACTGGACGGAATAACCCTCCCGTCTCTATGGATACGACTGGAGGACAGAGAGCCAAAGTTTCCCTTGAAGCTGGACGGCTGCACCAAGGGTTTCATCTGGAGGTCTCTGGTTAGCAACGCCGACCTGAGCTTCCACGAGCTGCCCGAGGAGAGAGAGGACGTCGAGCTGTTTGATAGGTGCTCGTTTATCCAACATGTTCTCTGTTTAACTCGTACAAATCAGCCTATTTGTACGATAGACTGATTTCCCTAAAAATGATGCATTTGTAGGGATGCATCACGTTCCAATACATTGATATCTTGTTTTTTTTTATTTTTGTTCTAGGTTTAAGGACATCGATCCAGAGACGGGCTTTGAAACACAAAAACAGAAATTCTCTCATGAGAGAAGAGACGTTTATCCTCTTCATGTCATTCCCGAGAATAAGGATGGCATCCAAGGCTCGTGTGTCTTCTTTAAAGAGAGGAAGAACGTCACAAAGCAAATCCGCTCCAAGTCCTTCGCTCCTCTGGTTAATCTAGAAGAGGCTCAGGAAAGGTCTGTGCGTTTTAATAGCTAATCATGATGATGATGATGATGATGAGGCTGCTCATACTGAGCCTGGTTCAGCTGGAGGTCTCTTTTTGTCAAAACGGAGAGGTTCCCTTTCACTGTCACCACATGCTTGCTCTGAGGGGGTTCCTGCTCAGTCAATGATTCAATAAACTTGCCTAGGCTTCCTTATATCAATAACTGTTTTCCAATGAACTTTCAACCTGCTTGGTCACTTAAAGCTGAATACATGTCTCTTTACTTTACCCTCTAGATATGGACGAAAGCTCGTGGTCGTGGCTTCCCAGGCTCTGCGCTTCCGAACCCTGATCGGAAGCGACAGTGATCCCGAGTCAAAAATCAGCAACGACTCGTACTGCGTGCTTGAGAGGGTTGGCCGTGGCCGTTGGCAAGGAGAGCTGCAGAGCGATCTGCATGGGAGTCTGTTCAAGTAGGAGACTCTCGAGATGTCCTTTGCTTCAGTCTGCTGTTACAGTAGCTGCGTTTCCACAATGTTTTCAGCTAATGCCGAACAAAGATAATTTCACAATTGCGGTGTTTTCATTAAGAAATAAAATGAATACGTTTGTTCACACGCAGAGTTATTGAACATTAAGGCAGTGACGGATGTAAACAGTTACATGATGTATATTCATAATTCAGCCATGAAAAGTCCGTTACACTTGGGATTCATAATTCAGCCAAACAGAGGAGACGTTTGGGGTCTTATTCAGACGTTGGAACGACAAGCCCCTTATTCTTGAGAGCGGCTACACATGTGGCATTCTGGGGAAATTGTAGTCAGTCATTTTACAAAAGAGCTATGGCTTCCACACGTTGGAATGACTCACAGCTTTTTATGAACTATGTGATGCTGTGAGAGCTCTGGTGCACCGAGCTGCAGATTGTCTGATAGAAAACAATAAACACTTCCTGTCCTCTTCTTCAATGTTTTCGTCATTAGCAACATCAGGCTAATAAAAAATAAAGTGTTTCCATTCCAGTTTTGCGAAAAGGTTATATTTCGAAAATGCTGACAAAACCCCACCTGATCCTAGAGGCGGAAAACCTTTAATCCAAACAGTTTTTGCGAAATTGACGTGCTTGCTTTAAGCAATTTCATGGTTGGTGGAAACGCAGCTAATTGTTATTTTAATGTTCACACTGACACAAGCTGTTGATTATGTGCAGGATAGATGCTCGAAAAATGCACTACTTGAGGAAGTGTCTTGTCAAGCATGAACTGATCACCATGCAGTCTTACGTCAGACGGCTGAAGACGGGACAGCAGCAGCACTCCATTCTGCTCCTGCTTAAGCGTTTCCATGTTAACAGGTCTGTTTGGTTCTGTTTTGTTTTTCAGCACATTTAGTCAACTCTTATAAATAAAAATAAAGCGTGTGAATCTTAAGATGCCGATTTAAGAATCCCTGTCAATATAATTACATTTATATATTTGATACAGTCAATATTAGTACAGACCAGGAACGGTCAATACTTTAAGCTTCTGGAAGCTTAAAACAACAGGAGCAACTGTGACTATGTATATTTAAAGTATGTAATCTGGATTAATAAACCAACTAAACAAAGACAGAACAGCAGAAAAGGGTTTGTCGGTATGTGTGTTGTTTTTATCCATTTTTACAATTATTTTCATGCTTTCTAAAGGCAAAAAAAAAAAAAAAATCAAAATAAATTTAGAAATTCCACTTAAAAAAAGAAAAAGTCTCAAAGAAAATAAATAACCTGTGTTTTGATCGTGTCTCATTTCATTTTCATTTCATTTTCTTGTGGTTCACCTCCTTCTTTTTGCTCTCTCAGGCGGAACAAATACGACATCCTGATGGAGCACGTGTCCGACTACCTGCTGCAGCTGCCTGATCACTTCACCACTGTGGACAATCTCAAAGAGCACCTTGTGAGCGTCTGAGTGTGTGGCTGCTCACGTTTCTTCTTGTTTGCAGTGCCGTTATGTTCCTCCGTTTTCTTCTTTCAGAATTTGAACGAGAAGACCTTGAAGCGTCTGTTCAAAAACCTCCGATATAGCAAGCTGGTGGAGTTTTGTCAGTACGCTTTAGAAGACTTGGATCCCAGTGCTGAACATTGCACCAATAAAAATGGTAAACGGGGTTTATTTCATACGTGAGAACCACCACAATGAGGGATTATTTCAGTAATTGTTTTAATCTGAGTTTTTGGTTTAGCGCCTGATGAGTGATCATTCTTTTCTGCTCCAGGCAGCAAAGTTCTTATCCGCTGCATAAAACTCTTGAAGCCGTACGGAAAAAAAACTCCTGCAGATTTTGACGACGACGATGAGGATGATGACGACTACACTGAAGGGGGAGGAAGAGTTCTCCCGTCTGAGGGACGAATCATGGAGAGGGATATCATGTCGCAGGCCTACCACATCAGTAAGTTAGATTAATATAATAAAGTGAAATCGCAAAGTAAACCAGTCATTTTTAAGCCATTTATAAACTATAAGAAGTGAAATATTACAAGAAATATAAAAGGCAAAGAGTAAAAGCAGATCATAAAATAGTGTTTTTAAAAGACGAGCTGCTTATTCCTCACTTTCTGTCATTAAATTTTCCTTATTTTGGCCTACATTTGACAAAATTATTAACTTTTACATTATACTGGAACAATGAAAGAAGGATTGTAATTTTTTTAATAAAATTTGAAAACGTATATACACTATTTCTTTTTTATTTAAAAAGCAAGATGGTCTGAGTTAGTTAAACCAGTTCTGTTTGGAGAAATGGGCCGAAATTCCAGCATTTGAGCCAAATGATATAATTTAAAGTTTAATTCTACCAAATGCTGAAGTTATGAGTTCAACCTTCTAATTTTGAAGGGCTTGATGGAAAATCTCTTCTCTTATTGTGGCATTTGGCAAGTAAAAATAATTGTTTCTCATGTTTCTCCTTAATCCTAAACGGTGAAGCAAAATTATTTTCAGTTTTTTTTTTTTTTCTTTTTCCACTCAGTACTGTCTTCTGGTACAAAGGGAGTCCCTCACAGAGACATTGGACTAAGAATGAACGTTGGTCAGCTGGAATCTCGCATGATCTGTCGAAAGATGGACAGAGATGGTGTTATTAAGGTAAATTTAGTTGGTTATTTCACCCTAAAGTCTGCGTTCATGTTAAGAGCAAAATCTGTTCTCTGTCGGTCAAACCTAACCTCCAGTTAACAGAAAGTCTGACATAATCCCACAGTGGATTTTTCTGCAGCTTTTGCTTGGAACCTTCTCTGGGCTTAGAGGGTTTGTTTTGGCTCCACTGGGTCAAAACAAGCAGCTTTTTCATCCATCGCTTGTTGTTGTTGTTGCTTGTGGGTCAGATTTATACAGGAAACGTGAATATGAAAGTTCCAGTTTGGGACTTTTGTCTGTTAAAAAAAGAAAAAAGGAAAAAAAGTGTGATTATTTGCACATTTTTAACATCTTAAAATCTCTGTAATTCATTTAGCAAAATGAACATGTTAAAGCCCCAGGCCTATTTTTTATAAAAGAAAAGTTACATCTGTTCCTCTGTCATTTTATTATATTCGATTCTTTTCCATCCTGCAGAGTTTTATGGAGGACGAGGGTCGGCAGAGGACCACGAAATTTATCAGCCACAAGTCTGTATAAACAATTGACTGTTTTCCGTTTTTTGGATTCCTTCGTCTGCAGCTCGTCACTTCAGTTGTACTCGTTTCTCTCCACAGATGCGCGAGCGCCAGCGATCAACTCCAGCTGTTTGCTAAAGAGCAGGAAAGGAACAAGCTGCTGTCCTCTTCAGCGTCGCACAAGTCGGACACCAAGACATCGTCCACCTCGAGCAAAAGCCGCAAAACTCCCAAAGCTCAGAAGGGTAAGAAAGCGGGCGGAAGTCGAAACAAAGACCAAGAGGAGGAAGAGCAGGTTGTTGATCACACTGAGGATGAAGAGCTGAACGGAAAGATTGATGAAGCAGATGAAAAATGTGGAGCAAAGAGGCGAGAGGAGGAAGACTGTGTGACAGGAAAGCAGACGGAACCGGATGCTCCCGACACACAGTCTGCTCAAGCTGAGAGTGAGAATCTAATTGATCATAACTTTTGACATCTCATGAATTATCAGCTTGGTGGTGTGTTTAAAATGTTTAACTCTGTGTTTTTAACATTGCTGTCATTTCTCAGGTGAGAGCCCGTCCTGCAGCGGATCCAACAGCGACTCCATATCCATTCCTGCTCCAGGTATAGACCTTAGTAACTTAACTTTGTCCAAAGTGCGACTCTGCAGGCATCTGTGACCCGCTCTGAAGGATTTTGTACATTTTTTTTTTTATCTTTTCAGGCAATATTTACAGATAAATTACGTCTTTAAAAAATGTTAGGAACATTAACCTAACCTACAGTATGTCAACCCACTTTTTCTGAAATGGAAACTGAACAGCTCAGATAAGAAATCAGTCAATCAGTTACGGGTTTTTTTTTTGCTAACATTTCTTTTCTTGCATGAAAAGAACCTCCAGTGGAAGGAGAGGAACAACCCAACTCGACTCCTGCCGGCTCTTTGTCTCAGAGCGAGGTTGTGCATCCATCCGACAACCCGGCAAACGGCGAGATCGTTGAGATTGACAGCGCCTTCCAGCCGCAGGTGATGACGCCTTATTGTCATCCGTTTGTTTTTTTCTCATGAAAAGGTTAAAGTTGACCACTTTTTCTTCCCCTCTTCTTCCTTCAGAGATCTCATGAGACGTACCGCCTTCTGAAGAGGAAGAACTTGATTGTCGAAGCAATTCAGACCTTTAAGATCATAGAGGGCTTCTTCCCGTCAGTTTTGTTTTCTTTGCTTTGAGAAGTGAATCGAACTCTTAAGAGGAAATCTCAACATGGTTAATTGTTTTCAGGCTGCAGAAAATCATCAATGATGCAGAAAAGAAGGATGGCGTCAGCTCAAAGTGTTGCAAGAAGACTGTTTTGCGGCTTGTCCACAATCTGTCCAGGGAAGGCCTGCTGAAGCTTTACAGCACCACAGTCATACAGGACGGGGTCACTAAGAAGGTAGGCAGACTCCACTCCATGAGTGGGAAATGGCCTGCATCTGTGTGGAGCCATACTTGAATTTATGCTAGGAGAACCAGATGCTGTCAGCTATCATGAAGTAGTCACCACAGTTATTACAGCTAATATTAATTACCGCTAATGAATTAATATTAATGAAATGGCAAAAACTGAAATTACGAAAAACATTTTGCTAACTGGAATAAATGAAAATGGTGATTAACGGGTGAAAACTATAGTTATCTGAAGCTGTACTGTGTTTATCAAACATACGAAAATTATAGATAGAATATGCTTTGTTTTTGTGTTTATGTGTCTTTTTATCAGCCTTTCAGACTGAAACACAAACAGTTTGTCAACTGTCATCAAATTACGTCACTCCATATTCCTGGCTGTTCTAAAATGGCGACAGCAAAATTTGGGAGAAAACGTCAGAATCAGTTGTTCAGCAATAATTGATTGCTTTTGCTTTTGAAAATGTTTTTTTGTTTTTTGTTGAGTATTTATAACAATTTAAAATTAAACTAAAACTAAACAATACTTAACTAATATAAAATAGCAAGCTCTCTAATAACTAATTAAAACTAACTTAATTAGACAAACAAAAGTCACGTTGAAATAAAACTAAACTAGAATGAAAAAACCCAAACTGTTAACTCTGGTTATAATGTTTTTGTGATTTCTTTCTCTGTTTTCTTTCACACATGTAGGTGGACATAATTGCTCATCCGTCCATTCAGCCGAGTGATGGGAGGGTCAGTCAGCTCATTGAACAGGTCCGGTTCAGGATCTCCAGCTCCTATGCAGCTGCACGGTGAGCACCAACAAGATATGCCATTTCTACTGAGGTCCAGTAAAAAGTTCTGCATCGTTGTCGGATAGGAAGGAGATTTTTTAGTTTTGCAATTTTTCTCATCTTCCCTCCAACCTTCTGTGCCCCCTGCAGCGACCACAACTTTGAAAAATAGCAGCTTACGCCTTGTTTGAGTTCTGATTGCTTTTTTTTTTTTTTTTAACTTATGTTCATTTAGTCTTTTATTTTCTGTCCCTCAGTCTGCAGGTTTCTGAAGAAAAAGGAGAGCAGCTCAAATCAGAAAAGGCAACCACGTCAAAAGCACAGAAGAGTGTCTCAAGAAACAAGATGTTAGGATCTGACGAAGACGCAAACTTTAAGCCCACGCCAGGTTCTCTGTGATTACTTTTTCTGACGTATCCAGACATCACTGTGGTTTAAAGACCTTTTATTGATATACATTTTTAATAGTCACTCCTAATGACACGTTGGGATTTCAGTGTTTGTCAAGCCAGCTTTTGTTTTGTTTTGTTTTAGGTTTTAATCATTTTCTAGTTAATAGTTTGAACATCCGTGTTAGGGCACTAAACATGTGCAGGTGGGAGATTGTCACACTATGACATGAAGTAGAAACAACACAGTTTCATAGTATATAAACAATAATGTTGTTGTTTTTGGGACCATTTTCCAGTAATTTGTTGATATTGAAATAATAATGTAAGTTTGCTCTCTCACAGATTTTATTTTGTAAAGAACACTTTTTAGTGGAACTGGAAGACATTTGGAATATCTAAAATAAAATAACCAAAAGCAAAAAATAAAACGGAATAAAAAAAAGAAAAAAAGAAACCCCACACAAAACAGAAATCATAAACAAAAGGGACTGTGATGACTGGAAACAAAATTCTCTTTCAAAAAATAAAACCCATCAGAGTGGAAACTATCAAGCTCATTTTAATTTACTGTGCGATTGATTTTTTTAAATTGCTAATTGTGACAGGCATATGCAAAAAACACATGCACAGAAAGAATTGTAATAAAAAAATAAAAAAAATTGTGGGGACCCCCAAAAATTGCCGCCCTGACCAACTGCCCCTTTAGCCGTCTGGTCCAGCGTATGCTAAACCTAACATGTTGATTATTATTAGAGTTCTAGTTAAGAATTTTAGTTTTGATGCATCAACTCAAGCAAAAATATGGAATAAATCTGCAAAATTTGGTTTTGAAGTGCTACAGACAGTTTGTTCATTGTAGTTTCAAAACAGCTGCAATACAAAAGTATTTCTTTCCTCTTAGAAAAACAAATCTGCCGCTTATAGTGGAGAATGTTGTTGAGCTCGATAATTACATTCCATCTGTTAATGATGTTAATTATATTAGAAAATGTTTTTCTGGCACTTTTATAAAAAGAAAAAAAAGAAAATTAATTAATACAATTTCCAGAATTCCCAGGAGTATAGCGCCTAATTTGTTATGGAAAACAAATCATTTTGCCATAACACAGCATTATAAATGCATCCAATTTCATGACTCTTTGTGACGTCAACAAATTTTCCAACTCTATTTCTTCTCTTTTGACTTTTATAGTTCCTGGATTGGGCAAAACATTGGGCTTCCAGCCCAAGATGATTCGTCTGCGTGCCATTCACAGTTTCCTCTGGTACCTCATCTACGGCCACCCGCTGCGGGACAACCAGACCGCGGCTCTCTCTGCCAGTCAGGGGCTGGCGGAACCATCCAGCTCCGATCCTGGCAGCTCCGATCCTGGCAGCTCCGATCCTGGCGCCGGGCTCCCAGAATCGCAAGCAAAGCAGGACGAAACCTCTAACCCGCCTCCAATAGACGAGGGATTAGGTGATGAAGAAGGGCTGCAGGGTGATCAGTCTAAACCGGATCAGTCTGACGCCGACATGAAAGGTAAGAGAATGTCATTGGGGTAAAGTGATTAAAAAAAACTACAGGCATTATAACTTTAAGCCATTAAAGAAACGTGTCTATTTCTTGCATCTTTCTGACAGTGTATGCTGATGAAGACTCATGGAGGAGATTTATCCCTCCTGTTCCTCTACACAAAGGCTTTACCAGAGGCTGGGCGATGGTTCGCAGTCTCCTCCTGTGCTTGCCTCTCTCTATTTTCGTGCAGATCGTCCAAATCAATTACAAGGTAAGAGCAAAGTTTTATGCAGATGTTAAAGCAACACATGATGCTCCAGTAAATCCCCTGTGGTGAGCTGAATTCTTTTTGGTTGAAATTGAATCAAAAACTGTGTTCTCAGTCAGATTTAGAAATTTCTTTGGCATTACATCAGTCACACCCTTCTTATAATCTAACAATGCCTGATAAATAGGGGCAGATGTATTGAGTCTAATTCAATGCTTTGTGCTCTGAGCGATGATATTATTTTACATTTTGCGAGTCTTTCATGGAACATTGAAATTTAATTCCCGGTTGATCCTTAAAATATTATTAAATGTTTAAAAAAAGCAAACAAACAAAACTAGCACAACAATATGAATTCCACACATTCGATCCTAATATACATGCATTATTCAGCATCAAATGTGAAAGGCATACTCCAAAGACATGACAGGACATGATGTTTCACAAAATCCACTATATTTCCTCATGGTTAGACATGGGAAACATCCTTCTTTTTTTCTTTTACGTTCACAAGCAACAATTTTCTGCTTGTGCTTGTGCGTCCGCAGGTGGATGAGCTAGAGGATTACCTCAGTGACTCTGTGAAGCAGCACTATCTTGTCAGAGCGCTGCCCGCTAGAATGAAAAGACAGCTTCTTTACAAAAGGTGATTTTCATTTCTTCCTCTTTTTCTTTACCTTTGAATTTAATTTCCTGCCGAGCAGCAATTACTGCCTTTTTTTTTTTTTTCCTCCAGGAAATACATTTTTGCATTTCATGAGAACCTGCAGAAGTTGGCCTTTATGGGTTTGGTGCAGTTCGGCGTAGTTGAGAGATTCAAAGACAAAGACCAGGTACTGAGGGATCTCATAGATGTAATTAAAATAAAAACAATAGCTTCATTTATGTACTGACCTATTCAATTCATTAAAATACTATTAAAGATAATATTATTAATATTCTAACAGTGTTTTTGGTAATTTAAGGAACTTTATCATTAAGCGAAACACATTCTACAGATTAATTACACACAGATTGAAGCTTCAGAGCCTCTGTTTCTGCTAATTAGGATGATTTTCTGCATACAGCTAATGAAAATGTGACATTTAACATTAGAATGCTACTTATCAGTCTGGTATTCAAAAATTTCAAACAGAATTTGATTATTTCTGTTTTTCGCTGTCATTCGTTTTACTCTCATCCAGGTGTTTCTCTATCTGAAGCGCAACGCCTCCATTGTCGACACAACCACTTCGGAGCCTCATTACTGGCTGGTGCAGGAGCCGCCTGATTCACCTTTTGAGAGGCGCCAGTACACGTTCAACACCGCCGAGGACTTGGAGAGCTTCTGGTTTGACCTGATGTGCGTCTGCCTCAATACGCCACTGGGTACATGGACACACCAACACAAAATGCTGAGTCATTCTCTAAAACAATGTTAAGTAAAACAGTCATTTGAAGATCTGACTTTTTCTTTTGAAGGGGTGGTTCGCAGCAAGAGAAACAACCCGGACAATGATTCGGCGCCTCTTTTTGTGCACGATCAAAAAATGATTGCTGGAATGAGTTACCTGCTAAAGTAAGCAGAATAAATTCTTCATGTATTAGAAAAAAGAAATTAGAAAATGTTAGAAAAAAAAAAATTATTTTTGTAGGAGTCTTTCTGTAAACACTTCTAAATCAAAAGTGTCTTAATTAGGTAAAAAGAAAACATCTCATTTGCCAATATACATCATTATTTGAGTTTGTTACAACAACAATCCATTTCCCTTTGGGATGAAGAAAGTATTTTTGAATGTTGAAGTTTATAATTATATATGCATACAATTTCAGGACGTTTTGAAATTTGATGCAGTTTCCAAGCTTTCGAGCTTTCGTCTCACAGAGCAGTGCAGGGGAAACTGTTAAGGTTAACTGAATCAATAGTACTTTGTATTATGATTCCTGTGTGATGCATGAGCTCATCAAAAGGCTCCTGATGCAGTTTCTCTGGCCTTGGCATCACAATAAAGTCATTGAATTGTTTCTTTATTTCTCATGGCTCCCCTAGTGAAAGAAGATATGTGTGCTTTCTGTCTGTTCTGAACCAAGTGGATTATCAAACGATTCTAAATTATGGCCCTTCACCTCTGTGGTTTATTACAATAGTTTGGACAGTTCGTTGCTTGGTGAAGAACTTTGTATGTGCTTGCATTCAGTGTGTATGTGTTTGGAGACGAGCCGTCTCTCAGCCTGTTTGTCCTTGTTTTTGTGGAGTTATGGGAGCGGATTAGTAAGGTCCAGGGTGGGAGGTGTTGTTTTCAGTGGTGTGTATCTTGTTGCTGCACAGCGACGTTGCACAGCGCCTTCAGGAATAATAATAATCATCTCAGCTGTTCTATGGAATCTCCAGAGGCTCTTCCTGTTGGCCTCAGTGCGGCTGCTGTGTCGCACTCTCAATAACAGATAAAATGACGTAACGTTACATAGAAGCCTGCATCTGTTTATAGTTCACTTTTTTAGATTGTGAATTAAACCAGCTGTAATAATTAATATCTTTCATTTCTCCCATGTTTGCTCCCTCAGAGGTAGCTACGAAGTTTGTGACGACGGCTCCATACCGGGAGACGGCAGAGGAGCAGCAGGTCTGGACTCTGAACTCTTCAGTCATCTGAAACGCAACTGGCTGTGGACATGTCACCTTCTCAACACTAAGCCGGTACCATAAACATCGGAATAGCAGTCCAAAATTGCAACAGTCTGTAGAAGTAAGACTTTTATTAACTGATATTATTATCATTTCTAGAGGCCAGATATTTCAGAGGGAGCAGATTCCAAACTGAGACTGAAGAGCCTGCTGAGTAGAAATTCCCTCAGGATGAGTCTTCAAGCTGGTGAGTTTGTCGAAAGGCTTTTCTCCGTCACTTGTATCGAAACCCAGTGAGTTCTCGTGAAGCTGCCGCAGTGCCATGTTGTTCCTGAATTTAACATGACGTTTGTAATTACAGGAAAAGGCCTCACGCCTTGTTATTTGACCAACAAGCGAACTCTGATCACAGAAAACGTCGAGGTATGACTGCATCTCAGCTTCAGGTTTTTCTAATATCCACTTGCTGTAACTACAAAATCAAACTAATTTAAGTTTTTTATATCCACTTGCTGATGAAAAATATTATTGATTTCTCTGTAAACAGATGGGGATAGAGTCAGTTTTAAGAAACAAGCTGGTGGTTGGAGGAAAGGGACAGACGAGGAAGAGGAGGAAAACAGAAGTGGTTAAGGCCCCACGAAAGAAGAAAAAAGGTATTGTTTGTTTACCATGAAACATGGTTCGGAGGTGCTTGAAGTATTTTCAGATTTGAAAGGTGTAATTTTTTCACAGTAAAATTTCAAGGATGTTTTCTGGAGGGTTTGTAAAAATTCACAAAATCTGTTGAATGAAATCATCTAATATCCAGACCTTAAAAGTTTAAAATGTTTTTCATTTTATTTAGTAATATTATTCGTTTTTGTATTTGTTTGTTCAGTGGCACTCCACATCTGCTGAGCTCATTATAGGAGCTACTTCTCAGTGAAACGCTGGTAAAAACGTTAAAAGGTTAACAGGGGAGCCATGTTTTGGTGACTTCCTGTGGGCGGAGTTTGAGAAAGAACAGAAGTTTTTAAAGAGACAGGGGTCCAATTTACAATACAAAGTCAAATTCTTCTACATCATATTTGAGATGTAGTTTTTTTTTATAACAACTGAAGGTAACAGTTACTTGATCGCACTATAAAATGGCGCCGTGTGCCTGGAAATGCGTAATATCGCCCCTTTAAAAACAAAAATGTGGGCTTAATTAAAAGTATGTTTAATAGCTGCTTTAAGGTTGTTGTTTGCTAAAGATACTTTTAATTTGACAAGCGAGACTATGCTTTACATATGTTCTAATTTAATGTATTATATTTCATATTCAATGCACTGAACTTAAGTTACTATGCAGGAAAATTCAATTTTTTTAAAAACCTTTAACAATCTTAGATTTGAAATTGAGCATACTGAAGCCCTAAACAAATGAACAAAAAATAAATACCTGAAATTCCACTATTGTGTGTGCATTTTTTGTACAGAACCTAAAAAACGCAGTCGAGCCCATGACGCGACTGACCACCAGGCTCTGAAGAGAATGACCAGACACAGAGTCTACTGGTCCGTTCAGGAGGATTCAGTCATGATGCTCTGCTCCGTGGCATCACACCTGCTTAACAGCAAGGTACAAATACACATCTGGTTTTTTCTTTCTTTTTTTACTTTTTATTTTTCCTGTGATCAACCTCCTGGAGGCCGCTTTTCTTTCTTTCTTGTTTTGCAGATAAAAAGACCCTTTGTGCCACACTGTGTCGTAAGAGATCTTCTCCATGCAGAGTTTGACATATCAAAAGATAAAACGTCTGTCGCTGTTGGACGTCGCACAAGATACATCCTGAAAAATCCTCAAACACTTCTGAACTACAGGTGGGACTAGAGAGCACATGTTAGACTGAACTTTTCCAATGAAATCCCTCAAGGCGTTTTAATGAGCTATACGTCTCAGGATCTGTTTGGCTGAGGTGCATCAGGACAAAGCTCTGATGAGGCTGCTGGAGAAGAACAAACCTGCTGACCCCGATCAAGCAGACGTGCGTTAATTCGTTTCTGTTTTCTTCCCGTTTCATGTTGACGGTAGGGGATGTGGATTCACATTTTCTCGTTGTGTTTCAGGACTGCGCCAAAGTCTTCTCGGAGTACGTGCGGCTGCTGAGACAGAAGTTCAGCACCGTCATGTTTGATCGCAACCTTGTCATACCAGACTCTCAAGAGCAGATCTTCACACGGTAAGAACAGATCACTAGGTGTCCAACGTGTGGTTCAGGGGCCATTTGTAGTCCTTCAAAATGAGTTTTGTTCGGGCCCTGACAACAAGTCAAGAACGGAGAAAATTTGCCCAACAAAATAGAAAACAATGGATGACGCACAACATTTCTAAATTGCCTTTTTCTTTTAATAAGGCAGCAGTCCAAAGCCCATTTTTATGGTTTGGATCTTTATTGATATACAGATTAATTTTTTTAAGTTTATTGTTGAGCAGGTAAAACTAAAAATAAAAAATATGCAAGAAACAAATGTGTGCACTTTTAAGTAAATTTTTTTGACCTCCAAGGCAAAATGTTTGCCCACCACTAGAATAGATTATTTTTGTGTGTTTGTCTTTAAAGCAGACCAAGGTTATAATATGTATAATGTTTTGTCTGCAGATTTAAAGTTTCTGCGATAGACAGTGGAAAATATGTCCCATCCAAAGACATCATCAACTGGTAAGGATTTTTATGGATTTCACAACTTTTGACTCTATGAGGTGTCTTTGATATTTTTTATGTTTTCAAGATGCAAAGCACTTTGGGCTACCATGTTGCTGAATTGTGTTATACAATTAAACTTGATTGAATGTTTTTTTTTTTTTTGGTTTTGGTGCCTATTATAGTTTGTTTGTGTTTATTCTTCACAGCAAAGAAGACATCCATGCTATCGTCTTATACAATCTGATCCAGAGCTCTCTGTCTATGACCAACGGTCAGATGAAGTCTTTCAGATCATTTCAGGTGACAAAACATAAATGTAAAATGCAATAGGACATTATTTAAGCTCTTATTGTTGTGAGGTGTTCATTTATTGTGATTTTAATCTTCAGACTTGCTTCTGCTGGTCTTCTGTCGAAATTTTACAAGAAAAAAGCAGCATTATTATATTATATTGACCATTTGAGCTTTACATTGCATTATTTTCTAGTGTTATTCCTTCATCAAAAACATACCTGGAGTGTTGTTCTGATTAAATCCTTTAATATCCCATGGCAACCACTCAGCTGTGCAAGACATTTGTGGAAACTGAGTTACTTCTCAGTGCAACCCTGGTAATAATGTTGTTAAGGGGTTAATAGAGATGACCTCCTGAAAGTGGAGTTTCAGAAAGAGCTGGAGTTCTTAAAGAGACAGAGGCCCAATTTCAAGGTGTTAAATTATTTTTAAGTCATATTTGATTCAACATCTCATCACTGCTGATGGTAACATTTACTTCATTGTGCTGCAAAATGGCACGGTATGGCTGGAAAATACGTCATATTGCCCCTTTAAAATATTTTGATTGAGTCTCGTGACCAGATTCATACCATAAAATTTAGAATTCTTAAATTTCTGCCAAATGAAGTTTTATTTTTCATGTTTTAGACTTTCCATACATACAGTAAGTATAACCAGGAGCTGCTGTGTCGAGTGTTCGTCCAGTGCAAGAAGAAACGCATGTTCAATCGCCGTCGCATCAGTAAGACGCTCGAGCCCAAGAAGAACCGAGGCCTGCCCATGCTGCCCATGTCCTTCCAGATGTCCCAGACCTACTACAGGTCAGCGTTCTTATTTTCTGTATAAGTGATTTACTTTTTTTAAAAATTCAGGTTTGAACATGAAAACACGATTAAAACATTCACGTTTTCTGCTGTTAGACATATATAAATAAATAACAGAACATAGCAGTTTGCAAAAACTGTGCCGGTACAAACCTCCAGCTCTTAATAATCATATATATATGTATTTTGGTTATCAATATTGGCCCAAATTCTTAAACATACATTTTAGGGTGACCTGAAATTAATGAAAAAATGATGTCCAGTAATTGATGGAAATTAACAGCTTAAATAAATAATTTGAGTGTATTTTATTGTCTGGCAGGCATTTCGTGTGGCGCTTTCCGTTTTCCCTGTGCACTGACTCCTTCTGCTTCCTGAGGAATTTAATAACCAGAGGGAAAGGGGTCGACAGGCCGACCACCGCTTTCTATCACGAACCTGAAAACAGGTCACAAACCGACGAGGAAGTGTGCGACAGGAAAACGTCAAAAAAGGCCAAGCATGGCTCTGAAACGGAACCTCAGATACAAACAGCTGGAGCCGAATCCACAGACAAAGTAGACAACAACCAAAGTGTAACGCAGGGAGAGGAGAAATCCCGGGAATCAGAAGAGAAATTAGAGAACACAGAGGAGAAGAGCCAATCAGATGAGCAGAAAGATCCATCTGGAGATGATGATGCTTCATCGAGCAGAGAGCAGACGGATGAGTCGCCGGATCCTCCAGACCTATCAGATATGCTGCAATTCCCTCTGAACTCTCCAGGGGGCGCCTGCTTGGTCTCCCTCAGCCTGATGACTCTGGGATGGCTGAACATCCACGTTTCTATCCCCAAGCAAATCGTAGTGGTGGACAGCAGCCTGGTGGACAATGAAGTGGTCAAGAGGTGAGTTCCTGTTTGAATGAAGCCAGAGGCTGATCAACTTTCCATTCTTCTTTCTTTTCAAAGGTTTGAAAGAAGTTTATTTTGAGATAGACGAATCAAAAATAGGTCGTCTTAAATAAACCCATTTTGTGCATTAATATCGCAAAAAATGCGATATTAAAAAATACGACTTATTAATTTCCAGCATGGCTTCTCTGGAAGAAGATGACGACGATGACGATGACAATGGGGATGAGTGTGATGGAAGGAAAAAGCTTCAAGTGAACGCTCACCAAGCGTCACACACCAACTACTTGTTGATGAGGGGCTACTGCTCTCCAGGGATTGGTAAAACGTTTTGTTATTATTTTTACTTTTCACCGCTGCGTTCATTGAAAATTGTCATTCTATTGATGGTGGGGTTTTTTTTTGGGTGGGGGGGGGACATGCTTTTTTCTTATGCAACAGTTGAACATAAAGTTTTGTTCTTTGAAAACACTGAGAAAAAAACTTCGATTTAATAAATGCATTTTTTTATTTTTATTTTAGTTAAGTTGCGCAATCTTAACATGAACGACAACATTGTGGTGGAGTCGTGCATCCTGAATCTCAGTCTGCGAGACGCTCCGGCTCACCACATCTTTTGTGAAGAGAGTAGGTATCAGAGGATTCAAAACTTGCACAAGTAGGTTTTCCGAGCTGTAAAATCAAAGTTTTTGTTGTCGTTTCTAGTTGCTCCGCCTTTGGAGTTGACTAAATCCGGCCCCTCGCTGCTGCCCTCTGTCCTCACCCGCATCATCCTGTCGCCGTCCTACTCTCCGCCCACTGCAGAGGAGTGTGACGAGCGCTTGGTTCAGGACAGGCAGTACAGCACTCAGGACATAGAGGCGTGCGCTCGGCTCAGGAGGAGTTTAGACGAAGCCGGTGAAAAGGGGTTGGATGAACGGGATCTCCACATCTCTCATCTCCACCTGCAGGAGGCGCAGTCTGGACGCACGAGGAGCCTGCAGCAGTACCTGAAGGTAAACGTCCAGAGCTAATGTTTTCTACTTTTGCTTCACCTTTTACTTTTGCTTCGCAAGTTAATTAAAGAAATGTTGGAACAGCTAAATGAACTTTCCCAAATAGTTGTTGAGATACCAATACACCATCTATTTTTTCAAAGTTACTGCATGAATAATGGTGATCTGTTTTGGTGTATGCAGCAAATTATGTTGCCCATATTTGGCTTATAGGCTGCAGTGGCTGGAAATTTTTTTCACCAGCTGCGTTTCCATTAACCATAAAATTGCGCAAATCGCAAGTGCAAAATAAAATAAATAAATAAATGAATAACAACACTGCAATTTCGAAAAACGTTTTTCGCTAAAAGTTTTTGCACTACAATAAAGTAGGTTTTTTTTTGGGCCATATCCAAATAGATATATTTCGCAAAACTGCAATTTTTTTTTTTTTGCATCACACAAGTCATATGATCAGCAGCCGGATGTTACTACGGGAGGAGACAACAAAAAAAGAACAGGAAGTAGTAGATTAGTAGAAAAATACAAAAAAGATGTTTTTTTGTATTTTTCAGACAATGTGCAGCTGAATTTTCACATCATCACACAGTCCATCAAAAGTTGTCATTCCAAACTATTGAATACATAGGTCTTTGAAATGCCTTGTAGCTGAAATGTGCTATACAAATAAAATTTGATTGATTGATTGATTTCGTAAAATGGCTAACTACAAATTCCCCAAAACGCCGCACACGGAGCCGCTCCCCAGTACAAAGAGCTTGTCCTTATACGTGGGCCAACGCTTCCCCAAATTTGTTTTTTCAGTTTGCATTTTCTTTACATTAATAGAATATCAACACAGATTTGTGCACATTTGTATTAGAAATGCAGCTAGTGTGATTTTTGTGGATGGAAAGTCGTAAAAATCTGGGATCCTCTTGGGCAAAGTAGATGTTTCTGATGGACGCTTTTCTGCTTCAGGACCTGCAGGAAGAAGGCCAGGTGGTCCGAGTCGGGAGCCTGAGCGTCCGCTGGGTCCTCATGGAGCATGCCGAGCCGTGGCTTCTGACCGTAAACTGCAAGCAAATCTCTCAGCCTCACGAGAACGCCAAGAGGCGTCCCCACCTGACGAGTCAGTACAACTTCCCCTTCGCACGTAAGAGGTGCATTAAAGCGATGCAGCTGGAGGCCGAGGGACCGCCTGCGAAAAAACCCGCATCAGACAAAGACAAGCAAACAGACAGAGAAACCTGGGCTGATGGAACTGGGAATCCCAACGCAGACGCTGGAACTGGGAAACCCAACGCAGACGATGGAACTGGGAATCCCAACGCAGACGCTGGAACTGGGAATCCCAACACAGACGATGGAACTGGGAATCCCAACGCAGACGATGGAACTGGGAATCCCAACACAGACGATGGAACTGGGAATCCCAACGCAGACGCTGGAACTGGGAATCCCGACGCAGACGCTGGAACTGGGAATCCCGACGCAGACGCTGGAACTGGGAATCCCAGTGAAGCTGAACAGCAGACAGAGCGGACAGATAATGGAAGCGGAGATAAAACGCTGATTTTAGAAACGGGGAAAGAAGTGTTGACACAGCCTGAACAAGAAGGAGAGGAGAAGATGGAAACTGAGCAAGAACAAGTCAGACCAAGCAGGTTCAGAAAATGCAGGTTAAGTGGTGAAAAAGTGGAAGAGGCTGTAGAATCACCATCAGTCGATACTGAGTGAGTTTCCCCTGCAGCTAGCTTTAGCCGCTCTTCCCAGATCCCGTTATTCACTTTGTTCTACCGCCGATCTCGTCTCGCGCAGGGAGAATTTGAGCTTCATCAGCCGGCCGTGGCGCTTCATCGACGGAAAGGTGAACCGGCCGGTGTGTAAGGCAATCCTGGAGGGGGTTCTGTACCACATCATGTCTCAGCCGGGCCTCACTCAGCAGAAGTTGCTGGAACATTACAAAGACGCCCTGCAGCCTGTGACGGTGCTGGACCTCGTGCAGGTAAACGGAAATCCACTTACGACAGGCAGCAGGTTTTACGTTCTCTGCTGGAAATGATGTTAGTGGCAGTTTGGTTTTCCTGGTTCCTGCAGGAGAACGAGCTTTGCGCTACGTTCGCTGAGGAGAAAATGCATGCAGATGCTGCATTTCTGAGAAAATAGCTTTGTTTTTTGTCATTTACATTTTGAGTTCTAGTTTTTGTACATTACAAATAAACTTAATAGAGTAAATGAAAGCGAAATTAGATCATTACAAAATGTCAAGTCTGACATTTTGGACAAATTCAACCTTTTTGACTAATGACATAGTATTTTAAAAAAAATATGTATTAAGGACTTCATAAAGCCTTTAATTTTACAGTTTAAATATAAACTGCTGTTGGTGAAAATAAGAGATTGACACTGTGCTTTTGTAACAATGGATGGTTTCCTGAAAGGTTTGAAGAATAGAATATTCTTTATTAATCCCAGTGGGGAAAATCACTTGTTACAGGAGCGCAGTGTGGGATTATAGTTAGTCTTTTATTACAATATGTTGGTGTTAAGGAAATAAATAAGACTCACCAAAGGTCAAACACTGAGTCAATCAAGAATGAATCAAAATGCATTTTTATTATTATTTTATTAAGAAATGAAGCAACGAATATGAGCAACGACTCCCCTGGCTGGTACAGGGAAGTGAGGAAAAGATGAAAACACATCTCTTTTGATATCCACCACTCCTCTTACAGAGACGGGAGCAACAGGGAGTATCCCACCAGCTTCAGTTTATTTCACAACTCTGGTATTTGTACTTGCAGATTGTGAGGGTTCGAAAAAAGGTCAGTGCTTTATAGACAAAATTGATTGATTCATTGAAATAAAGCTACTTTGGTCATAACAGTTGGTCAGCAGGTATTGAAGCTTATGTTCATTAAGTGAGAATGCTCTGTATAATAATATCATGGCACGGCTCTGCTGTTTGTCTGGAATATGATGTGTGGACATTTCTGCGCTGGTCAGGACAACCCAGTCAGAGATGGTGTGGTTCCAGGTTTTGCATCTGGAGCTGCAGAATAACAACTCCTTATTAGGAAGTATTACTCATAAAACTGAAACTGTTAAAAGTAACACAAATCATTAGTTATGCAAGTGGACAGAAAACTGTTTGTTTACAGCTTATGGTGTGGCTTACATCTGTAAAGTTGAGAGTAATCAGTATGTTTGATTTAAACAGACGTTTTCCATCTAATCTGATTTTAAGATAATTAAAGCAAAACTGGAGCCTACCCAGACTGACTAATTGCTGCACCTGAAGCAAATGTGGAGAGGCTGGACGCACCTTTCACCATTTTTTCTTTTTTCTTTTTTTTGTAAAACATACCATGTTACAGTTTCCTTCTGCTTTATAAGTCTGCAGTTTGTATTCGTTTACCACACGAAGAAAGAAAAGAAGAAGCATCAAAGTCTGAAGTTGAACATAGCAAAAGAGGAAAACTGAAGATATTTTATTTGGCAAGAATCGTATGAAACTCGCACCACTGACAGCCTCTAATTTTTGACAGCTAAGATCTGGTTCTTTGTTTTCCCACCAGGCACTTATAGAATTGGGATGCGTAACGAAGAGAACTTTAGTCAAAGACCCTAAACCTTCGCTGTTCGGGAGTTCTGCGCCGGCCAGCAGGGGGAGCACTGTGGCGACAGAGGAACCGGACACAGTGTTTTATGAGCCCACCATCAGCTGCTGCCTGCGGCTCTGCAGGGTGCTGCCCAACGAGCGACACTGGAACAACAATCTACCCTGAAGCTGCTGGGCCTCCGCGGCTCGCACATCCTAGGAGGACTGTCACGTTTTTTTTTTTTTTTTTTAAATTCGCTCTTTTGTGTTGTAAAAAGTTGTAAAACAAATTTTTGCAAATATTTTTTCTCTGTAAAGATATGGTTAAAAGCCAGCATTTTGTTCAGTTGTATAAATTCAGTTGTATCAATATTCTCTCTTAGTGCTTAATCTATATGTTTAAAGTCTAAATAAAACAGTTTTTTTTAAGATATGTTCTTGCTTTCTCTTTTGACTCCTTCCTTTTTTACAGCGCATGTGTCCTGCCTCCTTTTCTATAACCTTAGGTCAGTCTCCTCCCTCCTCTGTTCTTGCTGCTCGGACAGGAACTGCACACTGTTGTTACGTGCAACTTTCTCTTGTTGTCTCTGTGTGAATCTTGAAGGGTCAAAACGTGCTTGAGGAAATGGTTTATGGCTTCAGCCACAGCACAAAATCATGAGCGTTGCCAGTATCTACGGGAGGACTCTCAGGAAACAGATAAAAATCCCGGGAAGTAAATTGATGAACCGCTCCAGATTCAGCTTCAGCTTCAGAATACTTTTCTTTTTTTGTTTTAGAGCACAGATTGACGTAATATGGCCCAATGTCACTCTGAGGTCTGGACTCGAGTCCAATAGATGGGCTGCCGTGTGCATTTAAACTCTTTTAACGGGTCAAAAATGTTTTACACTCTTGAAGAGACTTTTTCTGTTACCCCACAGCTTGATGACAGCTGTTCTAAAAATACATGATCGCTTGAAAAGGGCATTTTGTATTCACTCAGATCATTATTGTCTACTACTATGTCTTAGGAAATGGAAAATCTGTGGGGGATTTTTTTTTCTTCTTTTTTAGCCACAACCTGTCATAAGTTTTTGGCAAATTCCTACAAAAAACTGGGAAAATCAATATTTTTTTCAGGGGTGCAGTGGACTTTTCAAATAGACTTAGCATAATTTGCTTCACTTTTGGTTGATGTATTTAGAACAAAGGCAGGATGTCCACTGAGGAAACGCGCCGAAGTGCCAACATTGCTTCACTCAGTCCAACAAGCATCAACCAAAAAAAAAAAAAAAAAAAAGGAGAAGGAAACGGGAGTATTTAGCTTCTGTCCTGCAGAGAACTTTTTCTTTTCCAGATGAAGCTCACTCAGATGAAGTTCACTGGCTGTTTGGGAATAATGGTTTCTAGTTTGATTCTGTTACTGGTTTGCTCCTTCACCTGTGTGAGCAGCAGTGGTAAGTAAAGTTTTCAAACTGTTCTTATTCTCGTTGGTCTGTTTTTTGTAAGAGAGAGAGAGATCATGTATAAACACACTCATTTGTTGCCGCTTAAACAGAAATTGCATAAGATCAGCAGTTTAACTTTGTCCTTCTCATTTCCATTAAAAATGATCAGCTTCTTAATAGACAAATTATTCTTGCTATTTTAGAACTTAATTTCTGGATTCCTTACTGTTTTTGCAATCGGTCAAAAAAAAAAAAAAAATGTATATGCTGTTTTTTGGCTTGTTTTATAAATTTAGTTAGAACTGATCAATAAATGGACTTTATTATCATTGCTCAAAGAAACAGAAGTAAAATTGGCAATTAAATACCATCACTTGGCTACCAGAGCGCACACAGAAACACAAGTGTGCCTTTAATTACATAATAAAATAAATAATTTAAAATGAAAAGAAGATAAGATTAAATAAAAAGGTTGTAGTGACTGAGATGCTTTGATGGTGGAACTGCTGGTTGATTTTGACTCGGATATTTGTAATACTAAAAGCAACATTAAGTTCTATATTCAGCACCTTTAAAGTTAAAAACCACAAGGTTCTTCAAAACAGATTATAGATTACAGACTGAGAACGAACGAAATGCATGCATGAAAGACAAACATGTGAAACGGTCCAGTGGGACCAGAATAATAAAATCTAAAGAGATTACATCAACTGTTGTGTGTGTGTGTGTGTGTGTGTTCTTTTTTTTTTTTTTTTTGAAGATCTACTGAATCCATTTCTGCTTTTAAGTCTTGCGACATAAAGTCCTAGTGGTGACATGCAGATGCAAAACATCTGGGATGCATAATCTACATGCACTGTTTTTCTTCCAGATTCCAGCTGTCTAGACAAACCTGTGATAACTCCATCCAGGCTGGTGGTGAAGTTCGGTGATGCAGCCTCTGCTACATGTGTAGCCTGTCAGCAGGCCTGTCTTCCTGTGGATGAAAATGTTATTAATATGGAAGCTTCTCTTGGAACTTCAGATATAAATGGAAGCACAGTGACCTGGACAGTGGAACAAATGACTGTGTGGGATTTGACTCCAAAATGCTACTATACTAACGAGAATGATCAGTGTTGCACCGACCTGAATGTTATCGTCTACAGTAAGTTCATTAATGTGGCCAGAACATTTCAGAGTGATTTTTATCCATTGTTGTTACCTCTGAAATTTTTTCATGTCCAGCATTTTCAACATAAATGTTGTTGTTTGCTGTTATTAATCATTACTGTTCTTTTTATTTTTGTTCTTGTCTTCTCCCCAGAACCTCCAGAACATGTGACCTTCAGCATTAACACCTCTGGACCTCTGACCGAGGGTTCAGAGGTCACCCTGCAGTGTGACGTTCAGAAAGTCGCTCCGGTTAAAAACCTCATTGTGACCTTTTACAGAGGTCAGACATCTGTAGGTGAAACGAGAAGCAACAATGTCGTGAAGGGACCAGTTAATGAGATATTTTCTTTGAGCTACAACCCCAGCAAAGAAGACAATGGAGTCCAGTTCTGGTGTGAAGCCAAGCTGGACCTGGGAGCTGAAGGGCCACAGCCCCCTCTAGTGGTGAAATCAAACGAGGCCAATGTCTCAGTTCACCGGAACGAAACACAAGGTAAGAAATGAATCACCTCAATTCAACTTTTTATGACATTTTAAGACAGAAGGTATCATCTAGTCACCCTCAGTCACTTCACTGTGTGATTCTACAAGAATCGAGTGATTTCATTAGACAACTAGAAGTTTTCTTTATTAAAATCTTTATCTAAACAAAAAAATGCATTTTAATAAACGCTGCAGACATATTAAACATGTTTTCGAGTTTTAATTATGCAAAATTACATCAGCCAGAATATGACAGAGTGATGCAAAGGTTTTCTAAATAATTCAAAGTCGTATGTCAAATAAATGACATGAGCCGAATAAAATGATTAATGTGACCGAATATTAACTTAAAAATGTATGAGCTGCATTGTTTTGGGAGATTCTGTCCTAACTCGGATATTTTAGATAAATATGAAAACATGGAAAATCAAAATTAACAATAAAATACATCCGGATTTTATTTCTGGTTGTATTGTTACTATCAACATGAATTCCAGACGAAATCCAAGATTAAGATGTTGTTTTAGAATGTCACCTCTCTTCCTATTTCCTTTCTGCTCTTTTTAGGTCTCTCTTTCTCTCTCCCTGTCTCTCTCTTTAGGTCTCTCTCTCTCTCTTCTGTCTGTCTGTCTGTCTGTCTGTCTGTCTGTCTGTCTGTCTTCAGCTCCATCTTTTGGTGCATCCATGCAATTGTGAGAATGCTAACGAGCAGATTAGCATTCTCTCCAAACTGTCACAAAATGTGGGACTTATTATTATTATTATTATCATCATTATTGTTATTTAGATCCTCATTGTCTAAACTGAGAATGCATATAATAGTTTGATATAACTTTTCTATGACAGTGACAATGAATAGCTAATCAGCTCTTCATTTTTGCTTCCCAGCGGATTGGGGGACGACCGGTGATGCTCCCAGTTGGAACCTCTGCAGGCTCATCCTCTGCTTGACGCTTGTAGTTTCTGCCTCTGTTTGAGTCCGATGAACTGAAGTCAGTAAAATCGGCAGCTCTGACTTTCAGGGTGTGACGTGTCTGAAGAGACTTCCATATATAGTCACATTTTGTTTGGCTCGGCTCTTTTTTTAAACATTTCTCCTAATTGTGTCAATATGTCCTGCATTCCTATCCTGTTGCATGGTTTCTATTATTTAAACTATTGATGTGTAAAATAACAATTTTCTACCACTTCTAATACATTTTTGAGTGATATTTATGTTCTGATAACCCACGCTAGTTTTTATAACATCACCTAAAGGAGTCTCTATCTCTCTCTCTCTCTTTCTCTCTCTCTCTCTCTCTTTTTCTCTCTCTCTCTCTCTCTCTCTCTTCTCTCTCTCTCTCTCTCTCTCTCTCTAATTTTCTTAATCTGAATTTTGAGTCTTTGTGATCAATGAGACATAATCATCAGAATAACAAGAAACAAAGGCTTGAAATGTAGGTGTAATGATTCTAAATGAAATATTTTATCTCCACTTTTTGAGATGACTGACAAGAAATATTCCTCTTTTATACAAGTTTCTTATATTTGTAAGAGTGGATCAGGAGGCCAGTTTCAGTTCTATTGAAAACAAAAAACAAAAAAAAACCCCACTAAGATTTAAACTAAGACTCTAAATATCTCCTTTCTATTTACCTCATTCCTTGACACTTGTACTAAACTAGAAGACGCTTCTGAGGTTTCTTTCTGTCGATGCAAAGGGCTGCACGTTCCTTCTGCTCGCCTCGTTTCTTCCTTCATGTCTGCTTCAGGAAGCAGGCCTTGATCAGGCTGAAACAGTTTGGTTTCATATTGAAAATGACAGTTTCCTGATAAACATCCCCAGGAAGTGGATGCGAACATCTGTCTCTGGGGTCTGCTGCTGTCTATCACTGCAATCACTTTTACTTGCAGAATGAGAGACCGTTAAGCAAAAACAGGAAATGTACCTTTTTTTTAAACATGTTTTTAATGAATAACACCAAATTTTGAAATAATGTTTATGAATTAACAACTTTGCATTAGGAGATGATCTCAACGAGCAACACTTTCTCTTTCACATCCTGGCCACATTCACCTCTTGGTAGAAGGTCAGAGGTCGGATGGGTGTTAAGGAAACAAGCCGAGTTGCTGACGTTGTGTCACCCAGGACGATCGAAGTTTAAAAACGGACTGAAACATCGATGTTTGGTTTCTGACTCTTAGAGAAGATTTCCTTTCCAGACCTGAATATTTGTTTTTCACAAATTACCCGGACAAAAATGCTTTCCAGTTTTGTTCTGCTGGCGGCTTCCTTCACCACTTTCCTCTGCTGCGTGAGCAGCTGCGGTAAGTAAAGAGTTTTCATCTTTTTGTGCTTTTTTTGATGGAAGGCAGTTTGAGCTGCCTGGCTGTCCAAAAATAAACTCTCAAGTCAGCCAGTTGCAGCAATCTTTCCTTCTGAAAGCAAAAACGGTGAACCAGGAGCCATTTTAACGTTGAAGAGCTCATGGCAGCAGTAGTTCATTTGGAGGACATGATGACAGCATCATGTCCTCCATGATGCCACAGCTAGAATGGAGCTTCATTGTAATCATTTCTGTTGCTTTCAGAGCCATAAATTCCTCCTCACTGAACAGCTTTCCAGTCCATGTTAGATCACGACTTGCAGTGGATAACAGCAGTTTCAGCCGAGGCTTTTACAAAGTGTTTTACTTTTGTTTTGGGGTTGACGTGTTGTCACGCCATGTGTGACACAGAGGCTGAGGATGAGTTTGGTGTTGACCTCCATGCTGTTTTTAGAAACTGATGCACTTCAATCCGGAAAACGTCACAACTTTCTTCATGATATCTTGACTCATTTCTTATTCTTTTTTTTTCCTGTCTTTAATGTCTTGAGTGTATCTCAAAGGGTTGTCCTAAAATCCATCCGCATGTTCCTTCATGTTCCTCAAATGTTATAACTTCACAGAGCCATGACATCATCAACAGGGCCGTCTCCACATGATCCCAACGGACCGGCTTAAAATTCACAGTGATCAATAAACCACGCTGAATCCACTTTTGTGTCGAAATCATTTGTTTTCTTGGTTTGAAACCTAAGAAAATGTTTTCCTCTCGATTATTTTTGACGATTTCTTTGCTGAAGTCTCTGTGTGGCTTCCATGTGTTGGGCTTTTTTTCTTACTTCTTTATTTTTAGGACAAAACCGAATGGTGTCATTTCATCTCACCGGTTGCTAACTGATCAGCACAGACTGAAGGTGGAATTTCGGTCTGTAACGTGGAACGGTTTCAGAAAAAAATAGAAAACTTTTCTTATCCCCAAGAGGAAATTTGCATGAAAACATGCCCAGCTGCTTTGAGCATGTTTTCATGCCCAAAGCAGAAAACATGCCCTGTTGTGATGCAGCACAGTGAACACAGAGAAGAGTCAAGAAGAGTTTAAAGAAATAAAAACAAGATACGACAGAATTTTATCTGATAAACTTTTTACAGTTAATTGAGAGCGATACCTATGAGACGGGTGTTGAGATGCTTCTTATGAGACGTGTCTCGTTTCAAAAGCTGAAAACTGCAGAATTATTTCACACTAATGACAGGTTACAGTTTGTGAAATGCAAGCCGTTTTTTAGATTTGTAACAACTACATAAACACATAAATCAATCCATCAAGGTAGACAAAACATTATTTATTTCAAAGTAGAACCTTAACTGTAAAATATGTTTTTTCATGTCTGTTCTTTAATCTAAGCAGTTTTTAAAGCAACTTGGAGTCTTTATTAGCTTGTCGCTGTCATCTCTCTCTTTGGCATCAGGTAAAATGGCCCCGCAGTTTAATTAGATCTATGATTATGTATTTCTATTTGTCTAAACAAATGCTTGTAGTTTATAAGAATAGATATTTTCAGCCAGTAATGAAAAGCATGCCCTAACCTGCAAAGAATGAGACTCAAAGCAAAAACTGAGATGTGCTGCGAATGATCATAACTGGAATTATTTCATGTTGGCATATGGCTGATTTTATATTCAATATTTACTGTTTTTCTCAGATTACAGCTGTCCAGATAAACCTGTGATAACTCCTTCCAGGCTGGTGGTGAAGTTCGGTGATGCAGCCTCTGCTACATGTGTAGCCTGTCAGCAGGCCTGTCTTCCTGCGGATGAAAATGTTATTAATATGGAAGCTTCTCTTGGAACTTCAGATATAAATGGAAGCACAGTGACCTGGACAGTGAAACAAATGACTGTGTGGGATTTGACTCCAAAATGCTACTATACTAACGAGAATGATCAGTGTTGCACCGACCTGAATGTTATCATCTACAGTAAGTTCATTAATGTCACCAAAGCATTTAGAGTTTTTCACCATAATATATATTCTTATGTTAAATGTTTTAAACATTAATGTTATTGCTTGGTGTTACTAACCGGTTTTACTCTTATTGTTTTTATTTTTGTTCTTGTCTTCTCCCCAGAACCTCCAGAAAATGTGACCTTCAGCATTAACACCTCTGGACCTCTGACCGAGGGTTCAGAGGTCACCCTGCAGTGTGACGTTCAGAAAGTCGCTCCGGTTAAAAACCTCATTGTGACCTTTTACAGAGGTCAGACATCTGTAGGTGAAACGAGAAGCAACAATGTCGTGAAGGGACCAGTTAATGAGATATTTTCTTTGAGCTACAACCCCAGCAAAGAAGACAATGGAGTCCAGTTCTGGTGTGAAGCCAAGCTGGACCTGGGAGCTGAAGGGCCACAGCCCCCTCTAGTGGTGAAATCAGATAATCTCACTGCTACAGTTTATTGTAAGTTCAGAGACAGACACACATACTATATACATATGCAAAATTGCGAAAATGCATTTTTTCCCCCAACATTAGTAAGATATTGTCAACATTTTGTGCACATTTATAATGGAAACTCAGCCTACACTGTTCAAAAATACATTCCAGCTACAGTGGATATTGAGTAAACATTCCATAAGTTTCTAAGGAAGATTTTGTTTAGATGTCCCTTGAAATGTGTAACATCAAGTGGAAGCGTTTATCCAATAGTAAATCTTGGTGTTTTTTCCACATATTGGATGATTGAATGATTCCATTTTGTTCCCATCTTTGTTGTAAAAACGCAGATGGACCTGAGCTGAAGGTTCCGGCTGATCCAGCTCCAATCAGCATCACCAGAGGAGAAACTCTCCTTTTGACCTGCTTGGGTGAAGGAAACCCCAAACCTCAGTCCAACTGGACGCTGCCGTCCAACAAAGGCCACAGCAGTGAGACCCATCTGAGAATCGACTCAGTTGATTTTCAGGATGGAGGGCAATATGTCTGCACCGTCAGCAACACCGTGAACTCTGTCAGTGTTACATTTGACGTAACAGTCCAAGGTGAGCTTCCTCAGGGTTAGTTTCTAAAGTTTTTAACATTCAGAGAAATGAGTCGTAGTGCTTCTTCCAGTAGTATTATTTAGCTTGAACTCACGTCACCCCAAGAAGGAAGTTCAGCTGTTTGGGTATTTTGAATCATCTCTGTTCCCTTTTTCTCTACTTTTCGGCAGAAAACTTCATTCCGTACATAATAGGTGCCGTAGTTGCTGCTGCGGTTCTGATATTGATCGGCTCAGGAGTCATCTACAGTTTTTATTACAAACGGCACAAGATGGGAGAATACCGACCAAAAGAGGCTCTCTGTTTGGACGCAGTGCAACACAACAATCTTTGTTAGTAGATGGTTTCAGTGTTGTGAGAAAGTTACAGGACCTCTTTGTATCTGGAATCTGGAGGTTACATGTTTTACACTCAGGCTGCCACGGATTATAATTATTTCCTCTTGACTATTTTTACGTTGATGGTACTTTTGAATCATCTTTGTTCCTTTTTTCTCTTCTTTGCTGCAGAAAACACCAACGCGCACACAATAGTTGGCACAGTAGCTGTTGTGGTTCTGCTTGGGCTCGTCGTTGCCGCTGCAGTCTACGTACATCGCAAAACACCTTAGAAGTGGGAGAGGACCAACAGCAGGACACTCACTGTTAGGACACAGTGTGTCACGGAGGGAAGAGCTGAGGCTGCAGGATGAGCAGGTCCAGTGACACTGAGTCAGCCTGCTGTTTTCTGCTGTGTTTGGTTCAGACTTATGTTCCTATTTAGCTCATTTCCTTATTGCTAATGTTTTCCATGTTAACTAATAACATTGTACAATTTAATTTGGACTGTATATTGGTATTATGTGTTAGGGGTGGGATGATCTAAAACATTCTATGATACGTTTTTATAAGATTAATATCTGTGTTTCCATTACGAATGAATGCAAAATTTTACAACTGCAGTGATGCCATGAAATGAAAGTCACAGTTTTGCAAAATATGTTACTTGTGAAACAGGCAAAAAACCCACTAAAACACCCTCATCTTAACGCAAAATCTTTTTTATCGAGTAACGTGAGTTTTTTTTTTTTTTTTCTAAACTCATTTAATGAGTGGGATTGTTTTTTTCTAACTGTTTTCACAAATTATGCGGTCAGTGGTCGGTTGTAATAAACAAGCGTGGGCATCACGCATTTTCAGACATTTTCTGGCAAATCACTGTGATACGTTTTGATATATTTTCTGCTCGTTTCTAAGTTTGGAGTTAGAAACAGGCAATGACTAATGACCAGCAGTCGTTGCTCACTGTGGTTTATTTTTGAACTTTTGCCCTTTATGTGAAAAGTCCCTACCTTTCCTCCCTCTGTTCGCTTCGGCTTCCTCTTACAGAGAAAACAACAAACCAGCTGTTCATATTTCAATGCTGGTATCAGTTAATCAGTGTTATATCATCTTGTGTTGTGCTTAATGTAAAACTAGTTGTAGAGAAAATTGTGACAGTGGTCTGCATTGTTTCCTGTCGGCAGCTGCAAAAACTCTCCGACTCGTTGAGTCTGTTGTTGTTGTGAACAGAAGCGATTCAAGCCGGCACCCTGCTGATCGTTTGCTTTGATTGCAGGCTTTGTAAAAAAAAAAAAAGGATTTCTGTTATTTGAAGGTTCTGAATGGGTTTTCTATTATCATTGCCATCTTTGTGTGAAGTTACACAGCATTTGCACCTCTTGTGCTGTGTGAATACTATCAGAGGAGCTGATGCAACTTCAGTTTAATGATCACAAAGTGAAAAGTCTTTGAGAAATTAGAAAAGAAAAAAAATCTGTATTTTTACTTTTCTGTGCCATTACTAGCGAAAGAAAGATGATGAGATTCAGTGTTTGTAGTTTGTAGTTTGGGCCGACTCAGACAAAGGCAGGAAAGAATAGATGGAAATGTGCAACATTCCTATATACATATAAAATAAACCACAAAATTAAACAGAACTCACAGGAACTGAGACAAAGGAACAATTCAGAAGGAACCATGGCGACAGAAAACTGTTGTTTCGACAGCCTGGTGAAAACGAAGGTTGTTTGGCTTTTCCTGTGAGCTTCCGCCATCTTTGTGTCTTTGCATCAATTTTACGATGACACCAAATTGATGACAACAGTTACACACTAGTGTTCAATAATTGCCCAACACATCACCGAACGTCCAGTGGTGACATTTAATGAACTCCTTAACCTACTATGACTTGTAGTTTCACTGAAAAAGCTGAGTTTCAGATATTTCTGATGTGTCACAAGACTTTGCGATGAAATTGCATTTTAAATAAATCAGGAGTCCCAACGGCATGGTCCAAAAACAAAATCATGAGTTGAAAGCTTATGTAACTTGTTTTTAATCTGTTAAGCAATAGGGGTTGGGACATGCAGTTTTTTTTTAATTTTTTTATTGCCTTTAATATTAGTGAACTTTTGATATATTTGACATTATTAAAGGGACAGTGTTATTTATTTTCCAGCAACCTAGTTCCATTTTATAACACCATCAAGTAACTATGTTACCTTGAGTTGTTATAAAAATGATTTATATGTCAAATTTGACAGTGTAATTTAATGCCTTGAAATTGGGCTGCTGTCTCTTTCTGAAACTCCTGCTCCTGAGAATTGAATGAGGATTTGCATTCTGTTGGAAGGAGTGAGAAACTGCAGCGACAACGTTCACAAATGACTAGATGATGTAATAACTATCAGTTATGAAAATGTTAAGTTTGGTCAGAGAAATGTTGGAAAGCAATAAAAACAAACAAACAAATGAACAAGAAAACTTGTAGTTTGTATTTAAATAGCGACCTCTGCTGGTTCAGGTTAGATTCTGGCCGCTTTTCTCTGAAATCTTCATGACGTTACAATTATCCTGGATAAATTCACTTGAGCTTTCACTTCAGATTTTGTTTTAAGGAAATGGAAACTATTTCTAAACAAGCCCACGTCAAAGTGCTTGCATAGAGCGGAAGGGGGATTTTATGGGGAAACCCTGAGTGGAACTGAACTATTCGTTAGTTCAGTTCCTAAAATGTCTTTCTTTACAGTGTGTTGGATTGTGTCAAAAACACAATTTACGTTTCGTTCTGGAGTCAAATGTGAGACTGTTTCTCAGAGAGTTTTAAAGTAGATCATGGTTGTCAAAAGGAGGAACAAACAGTCACTGTCCAAAAAAATCGATATGATTAAGCAGTTTTGACCTTTGACCTATGCAAAAGGAGGAAGTTGTCAGTTTCATTTATGTGAAGGGATTTTTGGACTTTTCTTCTGTATAACATTTCTTCATTAAAGTTTGTAAACACGTTTTCCCCTTAAAGCCGCAGTGTGTAACTATTATGAAAAATGTTTTTTTTTTTTTTTAAACTATTTTATAATAGAACTAGAAAATTCCTGAAGAAATTTAACCGGGGCCCTGCTAAAGTGTGCCCGTCGGTTTGGACCCAGCGTTCTGATGCTAAAAATGAGCATCAATGCTAAAGAAAGCTGCAATGTAATCAAAAGCATGTGGAGAGTCATTCAGTACATTCAGAGTAATGTACTGAATGGCTTACTCCATTCAGTATATTAAACATGTAATAAGTCAGAGAAATAGCTAAAACCTAATTTAAGGTAAAAGGCTAATGCTAATGCTCTGCAAAGGCAGAGCCCTTACCTGAGTGAAAAAGATAATGCAGGATAATCTTATTGCACTGCCTGTGGGAGTGCACTAGTGGGGGCAGTGAAATGCTAATGTTTGTGCTAAAGCTAATGCACTGTCTTGCTGTAGTCCTAACCTTCAGTAATTATAGTTCTAAAGAGGTCAACTGTCATGTCAGTGTGACACACAAGGAGAGACTTAATTTTAAATGCTTGAATCATTTTGTTTTCTGAAAGGCCCAAGAGAAATATTCAAGCTTTTATTTTGAAATTTTCATGAAGCTTAATTTAAAATTGCCACACTAGTCATTTGTGTAAGAATGGTTGGTTAAAATCAGTTATAAAATGCCCAAACACTAGTAGTTCTAAAGGCCAGCTCAGTCCTCAGAGTTCTGCCATAGTAAAAACTACAGTGATGAGTTTTTGTAGTTCTAATCAGCTGACCCTCCTCTGTTCCGTTGCTATGGTAATGGATCCTCTGCCAGCTGTCATGAGTGTGAGGCAGAGAGGTGGAGACAGATTTCTATCTTTGTGAGACACCCAGTCAGTTTTAATGGAAAAAGCAGTCCGAACAACTCCTTGCCGTTCGGGAACCGTGATACGTATCGGAAAACCGTTTGAAGCATATGAGAGCGCTATTTGTCGTCTCCGATAGTCCTGCAATTCATATCTGTAGCTCATTCACAGTAATTACAGTGATGAGAGAAAAATGGTGTGCGCTGAGGTCTGAAATTTTCCACAAAAGCATGAAAATGAATGGTGGAGAGCGTCAGTTACCCTGGAACTTGATTTCGCTCTGAAGCACCTTGACAGAAAACCGTAAGACCTAGGAAAATTTTGAAAACATTTTACCGGAGCAGGCATGCGTATCGATGTCATGACCGAGTTTGATACCGATACTCCGATATTTGTGGGCGTGACGGCAATTTCAAAATTTATTTTGCGGTCAGAATCGCACTGCTTCTCACACTCTAACGAAACGTCAGTTACACTCGAATTTTGGCAGTTATGCTCTGTGGTTCTGCAGTTGGAAATTTCGCTCGTTTTTCGCTTTTTACTCGCCATCGTAACTCCAAATCCCACCGCACGTTCTGATACCAGTTTTGTGGGTGGGCTCGCAGTGGTGCAAGCCGCATTAACGGTAGTGGAAGAAGAAGTTATAATAATAATAATAATAATAATAATAACAATAAAGAAACATTCTATTAGGTGAAGATTAATAGGTGCCTGCCATGCAATGCATGGAGGCAGTGACTGACTTGCTGCTCTCCTTATGCATTGCTGTGGCAGGGCCCCAAAAGGTCAGGCAGGGCCCCAAAAGGTCAGGCAGGGCCCCACAAGGTCTTATAAGTCATATCAGGAGTTGGCAACCTTTACAATCCAAAGAGCCATTTCAGCCCTCACTTCATCTAAATAAAACTGCAGAGACGCAAATGTTGCATCAACTATTTAAATAATGATAATAATTTTTAAAGAACCCCAGTTTTATTTATAACTGGGTTTTAAAATACATAAAAACTTTGGAAAACATGAAGATTGATCCATTTTTCTATAATGGGATTTTGATATTTGGAGAATATCTGGAGAAAAAAACCAACTACGTTTAACGTAATTCTGTTATTAAAAACATAGAAATGATTTCCATACAGATACATCAATGTCATGTGTTGGTTTTTCTGTGTCCCGTGTTCTCCTCGTTGTCCTGTCTTCTCCTTGATTACTCCCAGGTGTTTCTTGTTCCTGTGATTACGCTCTGTGTATTTAATCCCTCCTGTGTTCTTTGTCCCTCGTCGGGTCCTTGTCGTAGTTTTTGTCGTCAGTTTGTCGCCCTTGGTTTGACTTGGTTTTTTTGGACGATTGTTGCATTAAATCTTCATCTCTCATCTTACTTGGGCCTCCAGCGTCTGCCTCACCATCTCCACCACACCACCTCATGACAGTAGGACCCGACCACAAGTACGGTGAGGCTCGCTGTTTTACACCATGGACCCAAGTAATTTGATTAGACATCCAGGACTTCAGGGAGATATTGGCGGAGCCATATTTCGCTTACTGGGCCCCAGGGCTTTCTAGTGATTCTCCAGTCTTTCTAGCGTTTCTCCAGTCTTTCTAGCGTTTCTCCAGTCTTTCTAACGTTTCTCCAGTCTTTCTAACGTTTCTCCAGTCTTTCTAACGTTTCTCCTGTCTTTCTAGCGTTTCTCCAGTCTTTCTAACGTTTCTCCAGTCTTTCTAGCGTTTATCCAGTCTTTCAAGCGTTTATCCAGTCTTTCTAGCGTTTATCCAGTCTTTCAAGCGTTTATCCAGTCTTTCTAGCGTTTATCCAGTCTTTCAAGCGTTTATCCAGTCTTTCTAGCGTTTATCCAGTCTTTCTAGCGTTTATCCAGTCTTTCAAGCGTTTATCCAGTCTTTCTAGCGTTTATCCAGTCTTTCTAGCGTTTATCCAGTCTTTCTAGCGATTCTCCAGTCTTTCTAGTGTTTCTCCTAGCGCTCCACCAGAGTTTCTCCTAGCGCTCCACCAGAGTTTCTCCTAGCGCTCCACCAGAGTTTCTCCTAGCGCTCCTCCAGAGTTTCTCCTAATGGAAATAAATGGTGGCTCCATTTATTTCCATGATGAATAACATCGCCAAAGAGCCACTCCCCCCAAAATAATTAATCCAACTCCTACGCCCACTGCAACGCCTTTAGCGACATTCTTTAAGAATGTTTTGTCTTTCTTTTCGTCAGCCTGTGGATCCTCCTCCACAGGCTGTAGTTGTTTAATTTCTTTTTCGTCCTCCAATATCATGACCGCATTGATCACGTCTTGAATCACAGCCTGTGAAGCAATCACAGCCTGTGAATGCTTCAGAGCCTGTGATTGCTTCACATCCTCAGACTCAGCCTGTGAAGCATTCACAGCCTGTGGTTCCTCCACAGGCTGTGAATGCTTCACAGGCTGTGGAGGAACCACAGGCTGTAGTTTCATTTCTTTTTCTTCCTCCAATTTTATCACTGCATCGATCACGTCTTCAATCACAGCCTGTGAAATATTCACAGGCTGTGATTCCTTTTCCCTCATTTCAAGTTCTTTCTCTAATTCTATTACCTCTTTCTGTAAGTCTTCTATTTCTTTTTCCACGTATTCCAATTCATTTCTTTTGAAAAGTAATTTAGAGTAATTTGATAATTCAAAAAACTCAGCAACCAGTTGTGGATCAAAGACGTCATCCATTTTTGTAATCCTTTAGTTTCTAAAGTACCTGCAATTGTTGAGCTCTTCACTTACTAACTGTGTCTGTCTGGAACCAAAATTCAAGATTGCAGTCTTGTGATGTAATGGAGGAAAGCGTGATGTCACAAACTGATGTCACAGCCTCAGTAGAACAAATGACAAACTCATCATGTCTGAATGAAAACAATCTGTGTGTTTTGTTTTCTTTTACTTTATTTCCAACAAATAACATGAGCATACATACAGAGGTTAACTCAAAGTCAAATATTAAAATATAATAAAAACAAATAAAGAATAATTGCTGATATTGAGGGTGTTGATGTTAAAGTCTAGAAAGACAAAAGTTTAATAAATATATATACATTGGTCAAACATAAGTACTTTTTCAGTTAGGTTTTCATAAAATGTCAAACATGTATTCAAATACATATGAAGATTGTATATTATAGCAAAAAGAACAATAAAGGAAACAAAAGAAAATGATAACAGGGATCTGCTTATGAGAGGTCAATTCTAGATTGAGTTGAAAAGCTTTTGTTACTCCAGGTGAATTGGAGTCAGTAGGAAGACGATGTCTCCAAATATCTGCTAAATTCAGCCGGTTAGAGAAGTCCAAAATATGGTTCTGTCCATTTCTAAATCTAGAGGGATGTCTGTCCAGCTGAGTGGAAAAGATCACATTAAAATCTCCCCCATCATCAAAGGATGGAAACTTAGTACCAAGAAAAAACCTGGTGTCCTCCAGCTCTTTTAAGAAAATAATATTTAAAGAATCAGAATTATAACCATAAAAAATTCTTACATCTTTTTGCCCAGCAAAAAGATGTAAGCAGCAACAGCAGCGTTAATGCCATACATTTCTATGGCAGGCCCCAATAATATAAGAAGAGATCTGAAAAAAGGAGCTCCTCTGCCTTCTCCCAATGCTCCCAGTACAAAGTGCAGAAACACACCATCCATCCATCCATCCATCCATCCATCCATCCATCCATCCATCCATCCATCCATCCATCCATCCATCCATCCATCCATCCATCCATCCATCCATCCATTTTCCGGTGACCCTTTTCCCTAACCGGGTCGGGAGGTGCTGGTGTCTATCTCCAGCTGCGTTCCGGGCGAGAGGCGGGGTCACCCTGGACAGGTCGCCAGTCTGTCGCAGCAGAAACGCACCATTCAATCAGAAATAACATCAGAGCCAGGAGGCGGGTCTAAGCGCTGCCAATCACTCTCATGCTCAGCCCCTCCCACTTGCTCTGTGCTAAGCTACAGCTGGTCCCCCTCAGCATAGCCTGCTGTGAATGCTAAGGCTAGCTAGCATGGCCACCAATGATGGCAGACAAATGTATTTTCTGTAACAATAAGTTGCTGTTCCACCATCAGCGCATTGAGGCGCGTACAAGACGTTGATTGACAGCGCTCAGAACCTCCCTCTGGCTCTGATTGGTTGTTTTTGAATGGCAGTGCAACAGTTTTACACTTGGAGGAGTTGAAAGAGTTCATGATTTTTCTGATAGCATTTTGCATGATGCTGAAGTCAGCAGAGTGTGAGACAAAGCTTTGGGGATCCTTTTGTTCTATGAAGGCGTTTCTGTCGGACTATTAGGCGAATTTTCTGGAAAATCAATTCTTTCAACTGATAAAACCAATGCAGACGACCAGCATCAGTTGGTTTCTCTAAGACGTTGTGGTCGTTTTCACATCTTAGCATTTTGTTAAGACATTTTGCAGACTGCCTGGACTCTTGCTTTAGTAAAGGAGCTCATATTAATCCAAAGCTTTTAGCTTTCTCTATCACTTCCCATAAGGAAACCATAAGGGTGTGTCTGGTTTATTGTATCATTGAATGTTGTTGTTCACTGATGCTTGAGGTCACCGTTTCACTATTGTTTTCAACACATTTATACATATGCTCAGAAGTCGAATCGGACATTTTCCACATTTATTTTTTCCGAATGATTTTCTCAAGATATCATTTCCTGATGGTTTTCCCATGAACTCGTTGTCAAAAAAAATGAAAGGAAATTAATCCGTTATCTCAAGAAAACTATCAAGAAAATGGGAAATTATTTCAAGAAAACAACTGTGAAATGAACTCGTCTCAATAAAACAGTCGGGAGATTAACTCATTATCCAGAAAAGAGGGAGATGCTCTTACACAGAAAACTTTCTGGTTAACTTATTTGCCTTCCAGTATTTCTCATATTAAACAGACAGGAGCTGAAAAGCAGAGATAAAGCAGCTCAGAGGTAACGTCACTATTTCTTAGCTGGAAATAAGCGCAGCCTTTAGGCAATTTCTGCAACATGTAAAGTTGAGCAACCCGCTAACAAAAGGAGCTTTTAAAGGTATTGTAAATATGCAGGCTGAAACCTACGCATGTTTTAGCAAAAAAAATTAATGCTTCAGTTTTGTTTTGTCTTGATGTTTTATAAAACAATGTCAAAAAAGTACAAAAAAATAGTTATGGCTGCAATTGAAATTACGTGAATAAATTTGTTCACTCGATGATTCATTAAACACCAGCGGCGCCGTCGACCTCCGACCACCTCCTGTCGTCTTCTTCGTCTTCCTCAGTAGCATCTTGCTGACGACACCATTAAAAACGCAAAAGCAAAGTCTATCCATTGTAGTTTAAATAAATAAACTAATTTTGATAAAAGCCAAAAAAAACCCTCCTCAGTCTGGCGGAAAAACCTTTAATCGAAAAACGTGTTGCTTTTTTTTTCCCCTCCCGAAATTCTGTGTTTCATGGTTTTATGGTAAGGTAATGTTATCAGCTTGATCTTCCCTCCCTGCAAGACTCTTATTGGAAATAAGAATCTGTTCTCAATAACTCAAACAGTAGTTAATACCAAGAAGCTTTTTGGCCTCATGTTGTGCCGAGAAGATGAAAAGAGGATAGAACAACTAAGTGGTTGTGAACGAGGTCATTCGCTCAGCCAGTTTTTTTTCCCAGTGGCAGACATGACCAAATTTGGACATGAGGGGAAGTGACAGAGAAGCTTCTCCTGTGAAGTTGTTTACGTTCGAGCCTCTGTGCTTCACAAGGAGCATTCCTGCTGCTGGGAGGCACGCCAAACTCAGACCGCTAAGCCACAACAGCTCCAGCATTCTACAACAACACCTTGCAAAAGCAGGCATACGTCTCTAAATGATCAGGAAATGGGATTTCATGAGCTAGAGCAGTGGCTCCCAAAGATTTTCTGGGGCCCGCTCTGGATTGCAATAAAATCCCTGCCAAAAAAAAAAATAAATAAAAAATAAATCAATCAACTGGGTACACACATTGTTCAACCAGACATTAACCTAGACACATATTTAATTTTCAAACTCCACTGAAGTTTATTTCATACTTCAGGTTGCAACAAAACAAACTATAAACAGTCTTCACAGTGAAACACTTTTGTGTGACTGTTGTTTTGATTGTTGTTTGTCTCATTGATCCATGACGCTTCGCGCGCCCCACAGACCAACACAAAGTATTATGTAATTGCAAAGCAAGAAAAATATATACACACACATTGTTTTCCAACTTAAAAAAAGATGCTGAATTAAAACAGTCTGCAACCTCTAATGTAAGATTTTATTAACCTAATACAACTATTATTATTGATAAGAAAAGTGATGTGTAACATTCAATAGAAAATATGTAGAAAACCGATGAGTGTTAACATCCTGGAGAAAGTTCAGAACCAACATGGCTTCGGGTCAGAATGCAGCTAGTTTTATGTGTTGCTATATTGACTTTCTTTACTATACAGCATCTTCACGCAATGGCTAAATCTGTCTTTAAACAGATCTTGTTTTGGGATGTGCTGTGGTGGTGCAGAGGTTAATCAAAACCCACATATGGAGGCCTTAAGCCTTAATGTGGCTGTCGCAGGTTCGATTCCCGGCCTGCTGGCCTTTGCCTCATGTCTTCCCCCTCCTCTAATTACCCATTTTGTTATCAAATGAAGGCCAATATAAATAAATAAACTTGTTTTAAATTCAGCTTTTTTTTTCTTCCAACAAAATCTAAATAAAAGCCACAGATTAAGAATTTAATGGCTGTGCAGGCAGCACTGATTAAATAATATCACAACTTTAGCCGACCACACGCTGTGCTTTGTGTTGAGAATCGTTCTTACTCAGACTGCTTAAATAATGAAAATTATTACATATTAGGTGCAATCAACAAACTGCTTGAACCTGTTGCTCTGGTGTTTGACTGAAGCGCCACAGCTGCTCAGAGTCGAGTCTCTGCTTTCGGACAGGATGTGCTTGGGTGTGAAAAGTGACAAAACACCACGTCTTAAATCATCTGCTGGCTGACATTTATGTGGTATACCTCCTCCTGGGATCATTGCTTATAATTCAGTATAAATATGTCATAGATTAGGCCCACTGGAAGGAAAAAAAAGAAAGTTCAGGCTTATTTTTCTCCAAATTCAGAGTTTAATCTTCTGGGATCAAAAGTCACAATTTTTTATTTTATTTTTTTTTCCAGTTTCCCTAATCTTCTTCTGTAAATAAAATATTCTTTCTAGATTGTTATTTTTATAAAGCATTCGGCATAAAAAGTCACAGTATGTGAGCGCTCCATGCTGCGGCTAAAATTTCCCATAACATAATGCAGAAGTGATAAAAGGAAGTTCAGTTTTTATGTATGTAACCAAACGTTCCCTCCCCCCACGTAAAGTGTAAGTTTGACTTTTATTCAATAATTGCCATTCATCAACATGAACCTGAATATATATAATAATGCACGCTTCTCCCTTGTAGTCAAATAACTATTAGCTGTGAAGCATTAAACAAAAGCTGATCAGATTACTGTTGAATAGTTAAAGATTCCTTTTCTCAGCATTTAGCTTCAGTAACATGGAGCTCATTTTCAAATGACTCAGAATGCACTTCAGTTATTTATATTCACGTTGCTCCCTCGCATCGCGCCAATGTTTGCTTGCTTTCTATTCACACCTTCAGCTGGTGAGAATTAGGAAGTCAAATCAAAAATAAGTCTTTATATTTAATCACTTACTAACCTTGACTTAAGAAGGGTATTTCAGCTCTTCGGCTGAAATAACCCTGACCTTTTTGTAGAAACAAACGTCAGTAAAGCTGACCTCGCGATAAAGTGGAGCGTTTACAGGAAGCATAACTTGGAGTGGCCTCAAAGACAAATAGGCACACAAGTGTAGGTGGTGTTTAGCAGACAAAAATAAATAAATAAATAAAAAAATTAGGACAGGATTTCGTTTTGATAAACAGAGGAAGGACTTTTAGGAAAGTTTAGTAATATTAGAATCCAGAAATGACTTCCTTTAAAGTTTCTTGAACATAAAAACCTGGAGAACGTTTAGACATGTTTGGTTTGAGATTCAACATTTTCTTAAAGAGGCAGTGCTCTGTATTTTCCAGGCACATATAGTGACATTTTTAGTATCAAAAAGCTGATACCTTCAGTTGTTGTAAAAATGCTGAAAATGTCAAATATTTTACTAAAAGAAATGTAACTTTGTAATTATTGCGTTGAAATTGGGCACCCGTCTTTTTAAAAACTCATCACTCATCGTCATCACAACATGGCTCCTCTTTTAACCCTTTAACAAAGTTTTTAACCAGCACTGCACTGAGAAATAGTTCCTGTGACAAACTCTGCAGGTGTGGAGATCAACCAGGTGTTTGCTAATTTCTGCTGGCTAGTCAGAAGGAGCAGAGTGAGGCAGAAACACAGAAACTGTGACTTAGAGGAGGAGCTGTGCCTCAAAGGCGGAGCTATGTCCACCTAGGCGTTTTCCACAGCTGAATGGTTGCCACGGGAGATTAAAGGATTCTTCAAACATTTATAAAAGAATCAAAGCAATACTCTAATTATGTTGTTAATGAGGGAATCACACTATAACATTGTGTTGAGTTCACATAATCCTGCACGTCTTCTGAAAACGTGAACACGGTGGTGGTTTTGATATGCGCCACATGGGCAGTTGCCCGGAGCGGCAGCAGGTGGGAGTGGGGAACTCAAGAACTAGAAAAAAAAAAAAATCTTATAAGTCACTTGAACAAGTTTTCCACTGCTTGTATAGTGAAGTGTTTCCTTTAGACGCTGTTGAGTTCTGGAAATCTCCATCACTTTCTTTCTGCTTCATCATAATTGCTTGCATTTTAATTGGTTGGAGAGCAGGAGAAGGACGGGCTTGCCCAGGTCGCCAGTCCTGCAAGAATATGTGAGCACATTTATTTTTCCAGCTTTTGAAGTTAGGCATGGTGATTAATCGTGATTAAACTGATTGCCAGCACTGTTATGTAAACACATGATGTGGTTTATGGTTTGAATTTGAACCCACTGCTGATGAAGTGGGTTCATCAGCTCTTCAGAAACAGTGAAATGTTTGAAGCTTTCATGCTCGGCCATATCTTCTTACAGCGCCAACAGGGTGGAGATGAGTTTTCTGCAAGGAAGCAAAAAAGAAAACTTGTAGGAATGGAATGGATTTTATTTTTAGACCCACCAGGCAATGCTGACCTAATTTAGCTGATGGCTGATTGCGTCATTAGAAAATGTCATCAATGTTTTACTTACACTGTATTAATAGGAGCACCCGTTCATCAGTGTCAGGACTCTAACCAAATATTTCTTTCACATGACAAAAACTTTTTCCAACATCTGGGAAGATAGAAAACAAACGGACTAATGTGATTCAATCTACTTTCTTATCCTTTCAGGGGGACGGACAACTTGTTGTGATTGGATTAGACCAGCTAGATAAGGGCAGACTCACGGAACACATTCCCCTCTGCTGACAGTACTGGGATTTCCCAAAACGCGTAATCCGTGTGCCTCTGAAACACGACCTCCAATTCCACTTTCAATTTAGCTTCTTAAAGCGAAACGCCGCGGTGGGAAACTACAGAAGTTTCTTTGCGCCTCCCCTCCACGCACTGCGTCTCGTGAGTGCGCAGCTTTTTGCGTTTTTCACTTCAACGCCGCCGTCGGACTTTTCTCCACCTTTTTCTGCGACCGGAGAGTCGATCTGAAACACGAAGGTCAACATGTTTCCCTGCCTGGTTCTGCTGATTTCTTTCCTGAACGTGCTGCGGTGCCTCCATGTGTCCGCGTGCGGTGAGTTTCCCGTCACGCGCCGGGATTTGATCCTGCGTCGGTTCAGGTTGGTGGAGGTTCGGGATGGCAGCTGGCCAGAGCTTTCCTCCAGATCGCTTTCAACTTTCCGTGGATCGAGTCGTTCATCTTAACGGGGATCAGCGTCCCGTTATTCCTGCTGTTAGAGCTGAACGTGTTTTTCTTGTTGTGTTGTTGTGTTGTTAGTGCGATCCGTAGGTTTGAATCCAAAGAGTTATTTGATCACCTAAGATAATATCACTGAATTTTGCTTTGCGTAAAAGAGCAAAGAAAAAAAAAAAGTCAAAAAACTGAGAAAAACATTATTGGCAGCAGCTTAAATAAAACCTGAACCTCTGAGTTTACTTTCTATTATTGAAGTTTTAGATCACAGGCCTTGTTTGTGGGTCCGAATAAGGAATTTGACTTCCCCTCTTCCCCTATTCTTACTGATACGTGATTAGGTAGCCTAAGTCTTTTTTTTTTTTTGGGCAAAAGTGATTTTGGAACAAAAAAAAAAAAGATGTCTCCGGAGCCACTCTTTAACATGTTAAACCTGATGAATCCTGGAAATGTCTTGTTTTCTTGGAATGCCATCATGAAAAACTCATTTTATTGATGGAGTAACTTGGTTATCCAGTATTTCTAGGACGTCTCATGACACAGTTTGGGCTCATAATGTTGCTGAACCTGGATTTGATCAACTCCAGCAGCCCTTGATCACAGCACTGATCCCACATGCCTGTACAGTAAGCAGTAGGGAAGATGGACACATCACTTTATCCCTGATGCGCCATAACGCTGGAGAGTATTTAGTATTTCATTGCTTATCTCAGCTCAAAGATAGCATCAGTCCAATCTTTTTATTTTTTAAAGACTTTGTTGGCTCTTGTAGCTTCATTCCAGAAGGCCACAAGAGCCTTCTGGAATGAAGGCTCTTGTAGTCAGATGGGAAAGTGGGGAAACAGAGATGAGGAAGATATGTGGCAAAGGTCATTAGACCGGGATCTGAACCTGTGATGGCCGTGTTGAGGACTATGGCCTCCTTATGTGGGTTGTGTTTAACTTCTGGGTCGCCACAGCGCAAGAATCCAGTCTTTGTGCTCGCTTGCAAATGCAATTTTACTTTCTCCAGTTAGCCTCCGATTAGTGGTTTTCTTAATGGCTACGAAGCTTTTCTGTGGGAACCTTCAGAGTTCCCTTCACATGGTGCCTGTGGAAATACTTTTACTTTTACTTTGAAACACAACCCTGGACATTTAATACTTCTGTTGTTTTGCTTAGATTTCATTTCACTAAATGTTTAAGAGCTTGTTGATCATTATTAATTTATTTTCTCCAAAAGTGACGGTTCTTCACTTTCCTCCCAGTTGGACCGTTCTTAACTCGGTTTTGTTGTCCTTTTAGACAATCTCTCTGTTTACTGCTTGCCAGTGATCTGATGACTCTCAAACTAACATATTTGTCATGATCAGCTGACTCTTGTGAAACATGACCTAAGAATAACTTAAGAATAACTTCATAGGAAGTATTGAAGTTACGCAACTCCAATACAGACGACGTATTGGAGTTGCGTAACCAGACATCCTCAAGAGAAAACCAGGAATATTAAAATGTGCTCAACTTTTCATGCGTCAGATTAGAGGCAGAACTAAGGATTTTATTTGATCTTACAGTCGTGTTTTGTGCTGTGGCAGGAAGCTGGAGTGACTTGACATTTTTAGGTGCAAAACTCCCAATTTACAAAATTTTGAAAAGAGGAAGGGATGAAATGAAATGACCTGCACCTAAAACTGATCCTTTGTCATCTTTCTTTACATAATTATGTTTTTTCAAAAAAGCTTGCATGTCCTTACGTTTTATATGTTTAGATATATAATGTGAATTTGAAGTATAATGCTGAAGAACAGTAGTCCTTTTTTCACGAACAGTCATTTTATCTTTGATTTTGCTCTTTTGATACTAGATAATTGGGCTGCATGATATTAGGATTGTGATATTGCTTCCAACACTCACGAGGAGCCAATCGTCTTTGTCTGATACGATCATCTGCTGCAGCGTGATGCTACCTTAATATCATTGATAAATAAGATTCAATCTTTTTAAAAAATGATCTTGGGCTAGAGTAATGAAATGGTTCAGTTCATTGGTACCAAATATAAGAGTAGCAACTCAGGAAAGGCAACTTGCTGCAAAGAGCAACACCAACATCAGACAACATGAAAATATCAACAACCTGGAAGCAAAGCATAGACTTAGAGAACAATGATCACAAAATAGATGGTGAACAAGAGCATGCTTCACATTATCTAGTGTCAGTGAGGTCGCTTAGTCAAAATCTAAATGATGTTAGGCAGAAGAAAAGAGCTTCTAGAATCTAGATCATATTTATACATAGAGAAAAATTTCAGGTGAGACGTTTCATCCAGCATTTCTAAGACCAGATCGACGGCACTGATTGTGTCTGGGCTGAATAAAGTTAAATATGAAAATAACATACCAGTTAGTAGCACTATCTAAACTCTAAAATTGTGATTAAAAAGCTCTAAGTTCATAAGAACTTCATCTTATGTAAATTATATATTTACAAAGGCTAATTTTATTGTGTTTTGACTTCTGAGGACTCAAATGTAATATTATTTTCCATGTTTTTCTCAGATTACAGCTGTCCAGATAAACCTGTGATAACTCCATCCAGGCTGGTGGTGAAGTTCGGTGATCCAACCTCTGCTACATGTGTAGCCTGTCAGCAGGCCTGTCTTCCTGCAGATGATAATGTTATTAATATGGAAGCTTCTCTTGGAACTTCAGACACAAATGGAAACACAGTGACCTGGACAGTGGAACAAATGACTGTGTGGGATTTGACTCCAAAATGCTACTATACTAACGAGAATGATCAGTGTTGCACCGACCTGAATGTTATCGTCTACAGTAAGTTCATTAATGTGGCCAGAACATTTCAGAGTGATTTTTATCCATTGTTGTTACCTCTGAAATTTTTTCATGTCCAGCATTTTCAACATAAATGTTGTTGTTTGCTGTTATTAATCATTACTGTTCTTTTTATTTTTGTTCTTGTCTTCTCCCCAGAACCTCCAGAAAATGTGACCTTCAGCATTAACACCTCTGGACCTCTGACCGAGGGTTCAGAGGTCACCCTGCAGTGTGACGTTCAGAAAGTCGCTCCGGTTAAAAACCTCATTGTGACCTTTTACAGAGGTCAGACATCTGTAGGTGAAACGAGAAGCAACAATGTCGTGAAGGGACCAGTTAATGAGATATTTTCTTTGAGCTACAACCCCAGCAAAGAAGACAATGGAGTCCAGTTCTGGTGTGAAGCCAAGCTGGACCTGGGAGCTGAAGGGCCACAGCCCCCTCTAGTGGTGAAATCAGATAATCTCACTGCTACAGTTTATTGTAAGTTCAGAGACAGACACACATACTATATACATATGCAAAATTGCGAAAATGCATTTTTTCCCCCAACATTAGTAAGATATTGTCAACATTTTGTGCACATTTATAATGGAAACTCAGCCTACACTGTTCAAAAATACATTCCAGCTACAGTGGATATTGAGTAAACATTCCATAAGTTTCTAAGGAAGATTTTGTTTAGATGTCCCTTGAAATGTGTAACATCAAGTGGAAGCGTTTATCCAATAGTAAATCTTGGTGTTTTTTCCACATATTGGATGATTGAATGATTCCATTTTGTTCCCATCTTTGTTGTAAAAACGCAGATGGACCTGAGCTGAAGGTTCCGGCTGATCCAGCTCCAATCAGCATCACCAGAGGAGAAACTCTCCTTTTGACCTGCTTGGGTGAAGGAAACCCCAAACCTCAGTCCAACTGGACGCTGCCGTCCAACAAAGGCCACAGCAGTGAGACCCATCTGAGAATCGACTCAGTTGATTTTCAGGATGGAGGGCAATATGTCTGCACCGTCAGCAACACCGTGAACTCTGTCAGTGTTACATTTGACGTAACAGTCCAAGGTGAGCTTCCTCAGGGTTAGTTTCTAAAGTTTTTAACATTCAGAGAAATGAGTCGTAGTGCTTCTTCCAGTAGTATTATTTAGCTTGAACTCACGTCACCCCAAGAAGGAAGTTCAACTGTTTGGGTATTTTGAATCATCTCTGTTCCCTTTTTCTCTACTTTTCTGCAGAAAACTTCATTCCGTACATAATAGTCGCCGTAGTAATTGCTGCAACTGTGATATTGATCAGCGCAGGAGTCATCTACAGTTTTTATTACAAACAAAACAAGATGGGAAAGTACCAACTAAAGGACGTTTTCCGTTTGGGCACAATGCATCCCACCACAGTTCCTCTTTGTTAGTGAAATCAAATCCCCTGGAAGGGGTGAAGATTCGCTGCAGAGCCTCTGATCGGAGTCAGCTTGGTGAAATACTTTCCACTTTTTGAAAGGAAATATTCGCTTCCTCCAAGATAGCTTCAGTGTTGTGAAACCTTTTATCTGGCGGCTGCATGTTTTACTCAAACTACAATGGATTACAGTTATTTCCTCCTAACTATTTGTACTTTGTTGTATTCTTAATAATGAAGGTAAAGGGACAGTCATAACCAAAACTGTCAATCCAGTGTGAAAGCTCATAGGAAATGGTTTATACTTTGAACTAAGCTCTCATGCCTGACTTGTTCCAGTTAGATTTTTTTATAAATACATAGCTGATGTCTTGCACCGCTTAGCATATTTATTTTTGTGTTTCATTGCTTACCATTTGCAAGCTTGCCTATTACGTCTGTTCCTTTATGTTCTGCTAAAATGGATTTTAATGCGACTGAACTCTTAAAAAAGTTGCTCTCATTCGCATGCTTTAGTGAGTTGGACGTCAGGAAGCAACTCTTCTCATCAAGAATAAGTTCTTTTGTTGTTGTTGTTTTTGTACTGTGACCACTGTAATGCACTACAGAACTGTTGCTATGCTTTGATTAAATCAGCTGGCAAAATGCCACAGACAAAGTCTGTGCTTTTATTTACGGCCGTATTTAACTCTGTGATGGGGCAACAGCAATGCTGGAAGTGACTAAATACATCCGGTGGGAATTTATCTCCCAGTCTGCTGAATTTCCCCATTCTCACTTCTTGTCTGCTTCTCATTCAGAGGTGCTCTGAACAGTTTGCAATCAGCAATAAAAATGGTAACATCTTAATAGTTTCTGACTCCTTAGTAAAACATCGGCTGAAACAAAACCAAAATCTGAACACTGAGCTGTCCCAGCCCACTTTGTTGTGGAGAATTAGTTTTTTCTGCTATGCAAATTCATGTTTTTCTTGTTTATAGACAGAGAAATTCTGCAAAGATGTCTGTGTGTGACAGGAATCATTCATTTTAATTTCGCTGTCTTTTAAAAATCACGAGCAATTCGTTCATGGAGACGGATTGCGGTTTACAATGAGGTGGGAGCTAAGGGTCAAAGTGCATAAGTGTTTCTATTTCATGCTAAAATCACAGCGCCCTATACTGGCCCGGTGTGACAACTACAGCTGACTTGGTATCTCCGCGGCGTGGAACCTTTTCCCAATCAATATCCAAAGACACCGGAAGTGTCCAGGCGGCGGTCTCTCATAAACGTACTCTATGTTTAGTTTAAATGGTTACGATACGAGTCTCGGCTCAGTTTCAGTCATATGATACAAAATGATCAAATTCAGATTTCATCCCTCATAAAATGTTTTTTTTTCTATGAAAAGTGAAACTTTAGTGTCCTGCTGGGCATTTGGAAGATTTTATTATGCTAAAGCGCTTGTGAGCATTTTGATTATTATTAAAAAAAAAAAAAAAAGTGTATTTATTGTTATTTGACTTGTAAGTAAGTTGAAAGGGAGTGTGAAAAGGAAAGGATTCATTTGATGAAGACCAATTCCTGATGGTGACCTTTAACCCTCAGGAAAAGGCGATTTTCTGGCTCTTTCAGAGGTTGCTGTGAATTTAAACATTTATATGGAGTTTCTTTTGCTTTTCTTGTGAGAATAATGAATAACAAAACAGTGCCGTATCGAGCGGATATGGTGACACAGGGTTTTAAGTTAAAGTGAAAGGAAAAATAAATCTGGAGCTTTCAAGAGCTTCACATTGCTTCATAGTGGATGTGTCTGTGCATGGATCTTTATAGCTTTATTTAGAGTTATGTAGTCAAAGTGTTCTCTGAACGTCAGTACCACTTGTGAAATCACTGACTGTGTTATTTTCACTGCTTGTGAAAATAATACAAGACATACAACTAAATATACTGAAAAGACCATTTTGTGCAGGAAATATAAGCTTTTGTTCAACTTTTGAAACTGTAAATAAAGTTCCATTTTCTTTAAAAAAAAAAAAATAAAACATGCTTCCTTTTTCTTTTTAGTTATTGGTATTTTGTTGAAAATGGTTTGGTTTATCAGGAAGTAAATGACTAATAGATGTGCTCATGCTTTACAGTGAAAACATGACGTACTTACTGTATTAGCGGAAATTATTACCAAAGTTCCAACAAATACCAGAAAGAGAATTTCAGAAATTTTGGGGAGGATTTAACTGAAAGCAGAAGGTTGAGTGAGGACATTCATTCCCAGAAACAGTTTCCTCCTCCCCTTCCTGTACTTTTACATTCTGCTAAGAAAGAATGCTGTGCTGGAATTGGGGTGAATGGGATGTGTGGTTGTGTGTGTGTGTGTGTGTGTGCGTGCGTACGTGTTCTGAATGACAGTGCTTCTTAAGCCCTCATCTTGTTAACCACAGCTTAAATGAGGCTTGAGCAGAAACTAATTCACATATCAGGCTTTGAATCAGCACATTATCTCAGGTCCTTTTAAACGGATCTATCATGCTTCTGTCCAAACACACTTTTCTGCTGCGGCACACTCAACACTTGAGAATCAAAGTGGAGGGGAGTCCCATTCTGCTAAATGGTGTGTGTCGCTATCAGTGGACGATTACCTCTCTGGTGGGTGGGTTGTGGCTGGGTATCATGTTGTGGGGGGGCTGTTATCATTGACATCAGTCCTTGACTTCTCTGAAGTCAGGAAGATTTGGGTCACGGTTTAATGCTCGTAACAATTGGTGTAAAGGTTAATTTAGGCAAACTTGGGTGTTCTCTTTCCATTATTTGTTTACTTTAAAGCTACACTTCCTGTTTGTGTCACTTGTAGGCAGTGTTGGGCAGTTACGATTACTCAGTAAAATTTACTTGAGTGACTTTTAATAAAACTAAAAATTTGTTTTTAGGATTATTTTTACCCAGCTGCATTTTTTATGTTCACTTGAATAACTTTATTATATCGATACTTCGGCAGGTTCAAAAGATGTCTTGTAACATCTTAAAACTAGTTTTTGTTAGGAATAAATAATTGCAGTTTTCCTCTGTCTTTTAACTGCTTGCATGTATGTATATAAACAGCTAAGGTTAAAAGAAATGACACACTAGGAATCGCCCTCCTTAGGGCATAGCTTAGATACAGGCCTAAAGGAAATTGTTAGGTCCCGTTTTGTTGTCTTATTATGACAATGGACCAGCGTTGCATTTTAGTCTTAATAAAGGAAATTTATGATTTCAACTCACTGACTCTTCCTGAACCTCATGAACCTCACCAACCCAGCTTGAGAAAGTAAAATCTCCAACAATTGGAGGCATTGCTGGGATGTATGCTGGGAGGTTAGTGATTTGAAAAACGGAGCAGAGGACAGCAGACACCAAACTCTGGTTCGACCCCAAGAAACAAAAGATAAATAGGCATTTTAAATGGGTAATTGAAAGTAAACAAGTCAAGAAAGCTGGTGTGAGTTGTTGCACTCCCAAACTGAAGAGTGCAGTGTAATTATATGGTGAAATTACAATTTAATAAAAGCAATAAAGGTGCATCTTTGGACTTTGCAGTCTTAAACCAACAAAACCTGACGAGGTGCAGAGTTGGGTGCTCAGAATGTAGGTGTTAGGATTCAGTTTTGTGTCCAGTGTGAGTGCTCTGTCTGTTGAGGATCTTTGTGGGATTGTCCCAGAAGGCTGTCACATCTGCAGCTCATTCCAGAAATTGGCTGCTGGATTCTTAAGGGACGGTGGAGCAGTTTTTCGCTTGATGGTCCAACCTGTTGATCCGGAGGAGATTTGAGAATCAAACCTGGAATCCCATCCAGACAAAGATCGCAACTTCACTGTCCAATGATTGCTCCTCACCCAACTGGGCTCCGGATTCCACAGTCTGGCCCATCTCCCCCCATTTCCACCTCAGAGCCTCCGTTGCACCTTCCTGGATTCAGACCTCTCTGTCAGCGCCCAATCCACCTACAAGACTGTAAGCTAGCTTCTCCCTGCACTGATCCGGCAGATCCCTTAACCCCAAATTCCTCTGCCTGTACCGGACTGCCAGGATTCCAGCCTTGTAAAAGTTCCTAGCTTAGGATTTACCAGGGACTGAAGACATTTTCAACCTTGTTATTGTATTTTAAAAAACAGGGTTTTTTTTTTTTCCCTTTGGGAATAAAAATGTTTAAAACTCAAATGGTCTCTGTTCTGACTTACTACCTTCCACTTGTCTATGAACTAGTTGGTGCCACCAGGCCATATTAGCATGGTGTTACACATACACACATTAGGGTAAAGGAAATTACTCTTTGGGCAATGTCCTCTTTAGGGGGTAGCTTAAATAAAAACCTGTTGCCAACCTGTTGTTTGACAGTATTTTGCTGTGTTGTCCCAGAAAGAAACATGGTGATGGACCAGAGCTGCATTTTGGTCTTAATAGTTAATTATTTAAACTCATTGACTCTTCTAGAACCTCATACATTATGAACAAAGCTGGAGAGTGGATCATCTTGAACAGTATAATTTAACTCTTCCTCCACTGTTAGAAGACCAAGTTCTGTTGTATTAAACAAACATGGATTAGATTTGCTTTTCAATATCCACTTTTGAAAGTGTTTCTAAAAACATCTTTAAAAAAATTGTAATGTCTCAAAATCTCAGTCACAAAATGTACAGGAATATTTATTTTGAATTTCTTTTCAAGAAATTACTTATAATTACTTAAAAATCCAAAGTTTCTAGAAAATCTTTCTAAAAACATGAATGAAGGTCCAATTGTAAAAACGTGTATTTTCTCAAAATCTCAGTCACAAAAGATTTATTTTTGAATTTCTGTTTCAGGAAAAACTTCATACATAACTATGAAAATAACATCTTCAATATTTTGTGGGAGTGAGATATCTTTAGAGATATCATAATTTTAAACAGTTGTTGTAGTTCACCCATTTTCCCCTCTGAGCACCACTGAGGTCCATTTATCAATTCCTAGACCCAACTCAAACCCTAGGATCATTACTTTGAGAAATTATGAGATTTGGTCAAATATGAAACACTTTAATGCAGGAAATAATCAATCAATCAATCAATCAATCAATCAATCAATCAATCAATCAATCAATCAATCAAAAGCAGCTCTGCAAGGTATGATGGTTCAAGACAATTAAGATATTTAAAAACCAGTAAAAGAATCTTAAAATCAATCCTGAGATGTACTAGGATGTTATAAGTCACAAATAGAACAGATAGAGTGTAACAGATAGAGCGCTCAGCTCCACTCAGCTCACCTTAGGGCTGACTCCAAGTGAAGCAAATAATTTTATTTTCTCCTCATACTGCTTTCTCTCTAAGGTGTTGGTCTGCCTTAATCAGTTTTTGTTGATGTGTGACTGTCACTAGTCTTAAATGTTATGGTTATGTTATACGCAGTTGTGTGCGTGTGAGCAGATAAAACAGAGAAGACAAAGAATCATTTTGTCCATAACAGAGAGTTCCTTATTAATTTCTTGTAACATTTTTGGTCTATAAAGTTACAAAATTGATAGTTTCTTTTACGAAGGACATTTTAGTTCAAAATGTAGAAGCAGGAATATTTTTATTATTCTTTTGTTTTTATGTTTGTCCTTAACTTGAGCTTTCTTAGTACATTAGCTCCACTTTACACCAAACTAACTTTATCCACTTTAAAGATGTTTTTTTTTTTTAAGTAGAAGAAGAATATGTAATCACGTCTTTAGATAGTCAAATCACACACTGTTGATAGCCGGTTCGTCTCGTTACTCCACCACACTGCTCCTCATCCCTTCTCCCTGATTTCCTCATGTTCTCCTCATATCTCTGGTTTGGATTTATTTTTGTTCCTTGGACTTTGTTTGTTTTTGTTTTTTTTTGTAAGTTTTATTTTTTAAAATTAAATCTACAGCAGATCTTTAATGTTTCCTGCCTGCTGTATTTGGGTCCACAATTCTACCACACACATCATGACAAATGGTGGTATGGCACTGGATTTTAAAGTCTCTCTGTCCATTGTAGTCCGTTTGGACTGTATATATGTGATGTAAGTGTTTAAATATGAATAAAAATAGTTTTTTAAAGAACCCCAATAATTTATTTTGTAATTTGTTACAAAATAAAATAGTAATAATCACTTATTTCTTTAACTCTTCAAGGTAAGAACTGAAATATAAGAATGTTTTGCAGCCAAAATATTTGCTGGAAATGTGGCATTTTACAGATCTATAGTTAGAGTGATGAGATCAACAAATACCTGTCAAAATATTGCCATTGATGTATATTTTCCTCTTTAGTGGACAGGTGATCAGCTGTAATTTCTCCAAATACACAGTTGTTATATGGAAACTACACCAGTAGTATTAGTCTTTAGGAGTTGCTTTATGTCACAATGTATTTTTCACCTGCAAGAGTTTTCTAAAGTAGAAGTAGGGTCTGGATATTCCTGAGCCGGTTGACATGCTTTTTCATCTGTCTGCAATATTGGATTTAACTAAATTTTCTGTGTGGTGGTAACTCCAGCCACACACAATATTCAGTCAGTCTCACCTCACTTATATTGTTTCTTTAAATCTAGGATTTAATAGTGATGGACCACACAACACAGAGACCTCGCACATGCGCCAAGCAAACAAGTATCATTAGGATTTAATTTACAGAATAACTGTTTTTTGTTCAGAATGCAAACACACATCACCATATTCTAGAAAAGTGCGCACATTTTAGCTTGCACTGTTATGTTTTGCTTGATTAAACATTTGTTTTTTGAGTTACCTCAGTGATGGCTGCTCTAGTCCTTCAGGGGAACAAGGAGCTGGAGAAGGTGTGGAAGATCATTTGTTAAAGTTCCTATGTATTCAAAAATCACTGTCTATCCTGTGATTGGTGGCTTCATGTACAACAGGAAGTTGTGAACAGAGTTTAAAGACTGCTGCAGGACTGCAGACTTTCACAGGAAGCTGGACCAGCAATGGCTCTGCTGAAGGTTCTGTTGCTGCTGCTGGGGCTGGGTGAGTCGGACACACTGGGAACACTGGAGACACTGGACAAGGGAAGCTGCTGCTCACTGTGACTCTCAAACTTCCCTCTGTTTCTGTGTCAGACATAAACTTCATCGTATATAAATTGTGAAACAATTTATATATAATGTGAAACAATTTCTGAGTAACGTCCTCCTTTTTCTTCTTCAGGTTTTTCAGTGAACTCACATGTTTCTCTGCAGAAGAGAATCATTGGAGGTCATGACTGTGATGACAAGGAGCATCTTTATTATGTTCGACTGATAAGCTTCAATGATACTGATACACGCTTCTGTGGAGGATCTCTGATCCACCCTGAGTGGATCCTGACTGCAGCTCACTGCTGGAAGTCGGACCAAGGGTGGTAGGAAAGAGGCATTGAGACAGTTTTATCTGCAGATGGTCAGGTTTTCTGTGTGTTCATTATAATATATCCTTTTCTGTAGGACCAACGTAGCACAGTTAGGAGTTCATCCACGGACTGCTCAACCAGAGGATCAGATAATCCAACACAATCCTGTGTTTTATGTTGACCAATGGCATCAGCAGCATGACATCATGTTGCTGAAGCTTCAGAGACCAGTAAGAAATATCCATCCTGCTCGGCTACCAAGATGCAGCAATCGTCTTAGAATGTAAGTCTTTCTCTGGTCGAAAACATGACTTCAAGTTTTTCTGTCTCCACTTCTCCGGTCCTGCTGCCTCTGCTTCAGCACATCTGAGTCTGGTAATCTGGCCACCAGCAGACCCAGAACCCGTTTAGCTCAGCTGAGTTGGACCAGAGACACATGTAAAGGATACAGGACACCATCACTGAGGACTAGAGGTGGACACTCCTGTGTCAGCGGTTGATATCCTTCATGGATTTATTCTCTGTCCTTTCACTGTTCCTCCTATTAATTCGTTTTCTACATTCTCATAATTTTAGACATTTATCCTAATTGTGTTTCAGTGGTGCTACAGTTCAGCTGGCAGGAGAGGGAGGAATGATCACCGGCCCCAATAATCAGCGATGTGAGAAATATTGAAGTTATGAGATTAAAATCTTTGTTTCTGTCTGTACAGAGAAGGTCGAGTGAAGAATACACTGATGATTCTCATGTTTTTCTACAGTACCCAGTGCTTCTGTTTCACTACATCTTCAGTGTGTCAACATGAAAGTTGTTGCTGTTTCCTATTACATACAGACACGTGGGCATCTATTCTCCGTAGCAGCACCAAACAAGGATTCATGTTTTGTAAGTTTGTTTCTTCAAGATCTTTGTACAGTGATTAGAAGACTTTACTGTTTCACAACATAATAAATAAATTGATATAAATTTTTCCACAGGGTGACTCTGGTGGAGCAGTGGTGTTCAACAAGAAGATTTATGGTGTGATTTCTGGAGTGGGAAATGTTGCACATAATTTACCTGTTTTCAACATTGATGTGTGTCAATACATGGGGTGGATAGGCACAACCATTACACTTAAGTAAAAACCATGAACTATAATGAAATAAAATTCTCAACAAATTTCCTTTCAGATACAATTTTACAGTTGTACATTCATCAGTTTTCTCCACAAGAATTATGATAAATGAACAACCGGACCTTGACCTCCCAAATGGAGTTTTCTCTGTCTTATAAGTAAAAAATAAATTAATAAATGAATGAAAGAAAAACATTTTCTGGCTGTTCTTCTTTACATTCATGTCTCAGTTTGTACACTTGATATTTTCCCTGAACTGAGTCTAAAATGGTGATATGAGTTGTAGATCACATGAAGAGAAACACCAGAAGTAATTGCCCTTGAAACTGAATGGATCCAGAATCAGAAGTGCTGTTATACAGATTTGAATCTTGAATGAAAATACTGTAAATGAAAACCAAATTAAAATCAGAGAATAGCAAAGTTAAAAACAGAAACTGTAAGAGAAAAAGTGTCATGTGCCTGGACCTCCTTTAAGGCCTGCAGACCGAGTGGAGATTTTTGGGAAGTCTTTCATGAAGCTGCTTTTGGGAAGCAGCTTCATGGATTCATACTGATGCATGCAGCTGTCAGTGGGTGAGAAAGAACTGGTGATTTCTGTTTGGTTGCCATAAACGAAGAAGTTTGGACTGCCTGAATGACATCTGTGTTTCTTGAAAGTGTGAGAGAAAACGTCTTGACGCTCAAGTGATATTTTTCACTTGAAGATTTAAAGAAAAAAAAAAATCCAATGTTGCCATTTTATTTTGTAACAAGGTTAGGCTTTACTGTGGTTCTTATAAACCTATTTTATAATTAAATGTTTACATTACATCGATTTATTCCAAACTGACCATGATGGACAGAGTAACTTTAAAATCCAACGCATTGCCACCGTTTGTCATGATATGTGTGGTAAAAGTGTGGACCCAAAGGCAGCAGAAGTAAAATTTTTGTTGTAGATTAAAAAAACATAAAACTTACAAAAAAAAACAAACAAAAATAATAAATCTGTTCAACCAGAGATATGAAGAGAACATGAGGAAATCAGGGAGAAGGGACAAGGAACAGTGTGGTGGAGTAAAAAGACAAACTGGCCAGCAACAGTCTGTGATTTGACTATTTAGAGACGTGATTATTTTCATCGGCTACTGAAAAAACCCACTTGTTTTATGTTCCTAAAAGTTAGTTTGGTGTAAAAGTGGAGCTAAGGTACTAACAAAGATCAAGTTAAGGAAAAACATAAAAACAAAAAGAACAGAAAAAGATCCTGCTTCTACATTTTGAAAAATAAAATAACTAATGGAACTAAAATATCCTTCATAAAAGAAACTATCAATTTTGTAACTTTATAGACCAAAAATGTTACAAGAAATTCATGAGGAACTCTCTGTTATGGACAAAAGGATTCTTTGTCTTCTCTGTTTTATCTGCTCACACGCACACAACTGCATGCTGACATAACCATAACATTTAAGACTAGTGACAGTCACACATCAACAAAAACTGATTAAGGCAGACCAACACCTTAAAGAAGAAGCAGTATGAGGAGAAAATAAATTATTTGCTTCACTTGGAGTCAGCCCTAAGGTGAGCTGAGTGGAGCTGAGCGCTCTATCTGTTACACTCTATCTGTTCTATTTGTGTGACTTACCATTTGATAATAATCGGCATTAAGTCTGTTTCAGATTTAACCAAATTTCATCATTTCTTACACTGGCACAGACACCACCCCACCAAGATCATTAAATGTGATGCATGTGGATCCTAAACTAAAATATGGCGGATTGTTCTTTCAAGCCATCGCATTGTCCCATGTCCCCACATGCACAACGCCATGTCTCCAGTAATGGCCAGCAGCCCTCAGTGTTGTAAAACCCCTGGACACATCCCACATAGGTACGCTAATGTGATATTAACGCCACCAGGGTTAATATCACATTGAAGTAATTAAACATGATAAAAACATGGCTGAAACCAACGAGTAAAAACATGCCAAATTCAATATGATTCTCAAATAAAGTCTATCAAACATGATAAAACTATTGTTAATTTAAAGGAAAAGAGAAAATGGAGATGTAAAGTAGCACCTGTGGAGCAAAACGTTGTAAAGAGGAAATCCTGTCTGTATAGCAAAATGAGATTTAAGATAATATGTGAGATCAGTTAATATGTATGTTAATTCATCGTCATTTTCTGCCTTGGTTTCCCAGCCTTTGCTCTGGGCTGTCAAGATCATAACAGGTCGTGCCATTATTCCTATGCTGGAGATTTTAGTGTGTCAGTAACAATACATGACGTTATCTTTAAAATTAATCACACAAAGTGTAAAGGAATAATTTTCTTATATTTATTCTTTGTGGAAATGTGCAATATGTGTTTGAACATTTTAGAATCAAACTAACAGATTTCTTATTTTTTCCAATGGAACATCCTTTACTACAAAAGATAAAGAATAATACAGCAATCAGGAGTAATACAGGGCTAAAAAACAAACATAGGCTCACGTTAGAATATTGTGAGAACATTTGTTTATTTGAGTAACTCACTTTGAAAAGTGAAAAGTAAAATGAAGCATTTTATCTGTGTGCACGTGTCACAGATAAACTCTCAGGGCATTCTGCCAAAATCAAAATCACCTGAATTATTTACGGCTCAGAGGGTTACAGAGGTGAGATCAAATGGGGAGGTAATTTACTCAGATTCAGCAGCTGGTTAAAGGTTTAGCAATTATGATTCCCATAAGCTACAACTCAAACAATTGTCAATAAAGAAAAGGGAAAAAGAGTAAAAGCTTTGGCTGAAATTTTCATGTCAAAGTATGAAAAAAACAACAAATATAAAAATAACTAAAATCAGTGCTCACATTGTGCAGCAGGTAGCCGTAAATAAGGTATTTTATGCACTGCAGGGCTAATTTATCCTCAGGTGGTACTGTCCTCAGCCTACATGACTGTAACACTTACACACAAAAAAAGTCAACTATCCTTTGAGTCAGAGGGGAATGGCGCCCTCCAGAGTTGAGCAAAGTGTTTATCTACTAGGATTTTTGCAGTTGGTAAAGTAACAGTGTGCAAAGCTGATTGTTAGGTATTCATCAGCTTCAGGGTTTTAGTCCATTTACTGTTTTCATTCATACAAAAAAGATTGATAGAGCATAATTAACAGTAATAATTGACATTTGCAGCCCGTTACAGCTTTAGTGTAAAACAAGTAACCACCAGACTTTAGATACAAGTTGTATAAGTGGATAAATCTGTAATGGTGCATGAGTATATCAGTATGCATTTATCAAATGAGTATCATTTAATAAAATGATCAGTCTCAAATGCTTGGAATTCTAAAAAAAATTTTAATTATTTTTACAGGGAGCATATATTGTCTTAATACATCATGAAGCTGTACTAAGAATCAAAATAGAAACTCTTAAATTTGTTCATTGAACGATTACATACATCAAGTCGTTAAAAATCATTAATAACTACCATCTAACTAATAAATGCAAATGAAAATAAGTAGTGACATAAAACAAACTTGAAATCTAATGATTCAAAGGGAATTCTCAAAATGCTGGAGAAAAGAGCGTTAAGTTTAAAGAGCATTTAAGTTTAATAAAATCATTTAAAGATGTTATTATAGCAGCTGTGTAAGGATAGGATTTTGGACCATATCCAGGGTGGAGTCTGTTTAATCAAAAGATTACTTGGTTCATATGAACCAATTAACACGTGAAGTCTATTTCATTAGTCAAAATAGTAAAGTGCTTACGTCATGAATGAAATTTGTTCAAGATCAATTTTGTGATTTCTTTGGCTCCACAAAAGAGTTCTTACAACTTAAAGAGATACCAGCTCACAAAGTGAATGCTCACACTTTGTGTGATAGAAAGTATGTTCACAGTCATCAGAACATACTTTCAATCCTTTGATGGAAAATAACACTATAACCTGACTCTCTTTTATCTGAAAGTAATACACAAATGAGCAGGATGGAATGAAGACCCACCTCATTCCGAAATAAATTATAACAAAAAATTATATTTATTTTAAAATAATTATTGATGGTTGTGAATCTTAAATTGGAACATAATTGCTATTGGATTTATTTGAATTTCATTTAGCTTCAAGTGGATAAGGATTAGATTTTGCCATACATCTAACCAAGGTGGCGTTATGCACCTTGAACTGATATTGTTGTGCTCCACTTTAAATATGAAGAAGAAGAAGAAGAAGAAGAAGGAGAAGAAGAAGAAGAAGACCCTCGCGGTCGCTACTTTAAATGGGTCTCCGTTGAACCGCTTTGATGTGTTCGCTCGACTTAACCGACTCTGTGCGCGAGCGTATAAGCGGATTAAGCTAACTGTTTCTGCTTTATCTGTTCAGACGCACGTGCCCGTTTTACTGCGGTAGTGGTTTTGCGTTTCCATCCCCAGAGTTTATAGTCTGAAACAGAAAGGTGGGACCACATCTATGTCTCCGACGACGAGGACGTCACTCGTCCGTTCGTGGACACGCCGAGCTTGTTCAGACTGAGACACCGGGTCAGCAGAGACAGTTGTTCTCGCGGTGAAGGTGGAGAGTCCCAGTATTGGTTAGTTTTTACTAGACGTTACATGTTGCAAAGGAAGGAAGTCGCGCGTGTTTGGTGAACAGGTGTTGTGCGGAGATCTGTAAGCCGTTTAGATGAGACTAAATGCCTTTCGTCAGGAGCACTGCTTGATATCATGTAAAAGGGTTTAAATGTTGGGGGAGGGGGGAGAAAACAATAAAAACAACTCAAAAAACAACTATCAATTGTATTCTTTAATTTTCTTTTATAGTGATATGTAAATGTTGACAAATTAAACTAGTGTTTAAACAGAATACAGATGCATTATTAGTACTTAGAAATAGAGCTTTTCCAGCATAATCCCCCACAATAAGATAGAAATTGATCTATTAGTTGATCAAATATGTCTCCAAATTTGAATACTCTCAGCCAAACAGAGCTGAACTAGGCTTGAAATGTTTTCTAGTGGAAATAGCCTTCTCTTTTTCTTATTTTTTAATTTTGGTTGCTGTATTTGGTGTTTCTGTTTGTAACTTTACTTACTAGTTGTAAACGCTATACAAATAAAATGTATTATTATTTCCATGAGTGCTTTCTTAGCAACTTACATGAAGATGCAGTTGAGAAAACGTGTGTTGTAAGTCATGCATAAAGCTTAACATTTTAACCTAACAATAACAGACTACAAAACCTTTTTTGTAAGGTTTTGTAATCTGTACAAACTTCTGATTAGAATTTTCTTAAATTTAGATTAGCTGTGCATTTCAGTCCTCTATTACAATAATTAAGCAAATAATGTTCCATCTGACATGTGTGGCAAATGGACTTCTTTTTTTCTTTCTTTCTAGGAGAGATTTTGCACAAATATGTAGAATTTTAGATTTTAAATTGACTGCACAAAATTAGGAGCTCATGAAAGTGAGTGGAAAAATTTAGATTGAAACCTAAAAATTGCAAATAAACTGTGAAACACATTTATGACTAAAAGGTTGAGAATAGCAACAGTAGTGATCATGCTTTTTTATCAGCTCTGGATCTACATAGTCATCTTAAGTTGTTGATGTAATCTTGTTGTCACATGACTTGGTAAGTGAAAGAGAAAGCACACCTCCAGTATTCCCCTGACGTTCCACGTCTTTGTTGCTCCTCCGGTTTTGGAACGTTTGATGTTTGCAGAATCTTAAAAACTTTCCTACATGTGGGAAAGTCCAGACAACACTAGTGAAAGACTTCTCTGTTCATAGAACTATGGACGATTTAAATTTGTGAATTTAAGTTTTCTTCATAAATATAGTCTGTTAAATACCTTACAATTTCTGATTATTTTCTCATAGATTTAGCTGAAATCTTGTATTTTTCATTATTTTACTTTGAATAAAATCCACCATTTGTAAAATGCTTCTTTTACTCTTCGCAAGGTCTTCTAGTTTTATGTTTATATGTTCCATTTTTGCTTTATCTAACTATGTTGTATTACCTCTATATCACCACTTTTCCATGTGTCTCACTTTCATCTGTGTGTGCCAAAGGCCAGGCTGGATAAGACGGCCAAATATCCGCAGCGGGGTGAAGATCTGGAAAGCAGCTTTGTGGAATGCCGGAGGCTGGTTCAGGAAGCCCGGCGACGACTCGGATCCTTGGAAGAGCAGGAGGAGCGTGAAGAGGAAGATGAGGAACGAGAGGCTGAGCTGGAGAAAATCCAGGCTGAGTTAAAGAAACTTGAGGAGGATGAAAAGTTCTTTCTGGGTTTCTGGAGGAACATCGGCGTGATGAGAAGAAACTACCCTGGAACGTAAACACCATCTGCAGAGAAGGTTTTAGGAAGGTAAGGAAGGGGAAAAGATCACATCGTCTGCAGTTTATTTATTCCACACAAATTTTGGTTTTCACCACCAGAAGGTGGTGAAAACCATTTTGGAGCTTTAAAACTACTTTGTGTTTTTTTGATTGAGTTATTGTTAATTTTATTATAGCTGTATTTTGTTCTTCTAGTAGACATCTTTTATTCAGGCTAGATATATTAAAGTTGGCGTAATTGAAAACCTGAAAAAGTTTGGGGACCACAGACATTGTTTTCATGGTTTTCCTTCCTTAGTTTCTGGTAGATAGAGATACAAATCTTTCAGTGTCTAGGGATTCGGCTCCAATTTTTAGGGTCACGATTCAATTGAGAAACTATTTTTAATTCAGAAACCAATTTTTCTATTCAAATGGTCTAGAGAGTCTGTTTAAATTATGTGACTGAGAAGAGGAATAGGCAGCGTAAACACACAGAGCATTTATGTAAAGGTGCATTATTATGTAAAATGGACTTTTTTGAGCTTTATATTGTGCTACAATGTTATTCCCTCATCAAAAACAAGCTTCCATATCACAGAGCAGCATTCCCTGCAATACCTGTTCTCAGCTCCTTCAGACTAGCCAGCAGCAGTTTGAACTCAGTGAAACGCTGGTAAAAACATTGTTAGAGGGTTAATAGAGGAGCCATATTGGAATGACTTCCTGAAGGCAGATTTTCAGAAAGACCAGGAGTTCTTAAAGAGACAAAGGCCCAATTCTAAGGGATTAAATTAGGAAGTAAAAATTCTTTTAAGTCATATTTGATATTTGGTTTATATTTCCTATATTTTGTTTGCCTCTCTTCAGACAGTAACAGTGGATAATCTGTTCTGCTTTAATTAAAATATTTTTGTCTGAAAATGCTGTTACTGATTTTATTATGACTTTAATAAAATGACACTCAAAGGCGCTGAATTAGTGGCAAATAGCAACTTTGGTGGAGAAGAAAATAAAATTGTAATTCGGGGAACTTGTGGAAGAAAGTTCTTCCACTTCAAACCTGTTAAAGTTTGCAAAAGAGTTTGGACTAATGCTTTCAGCATGACATTGACCGTAAAGCTACAGCCAGAGCGACAATTTAAAAGTTTTGGACCTAAAGTCAACAAAGAATCAATGGCATGACTTGAAAACTGATATTGACGGATGTTCTTCCCTCCATACAGCTGAGCTTGAGCTGTTTTGCAAACGGACGTTTAACTTGCTATGTTGATGCTCGGTTTATGTGGTGTACCAGGTATGCTGCAGCGTTGGGACGACAGCCAGAAGTAACTGTCAGACAACCCACATCTGGTGTGTGAAGAGAGCACTAATTACCTCAACATCCTCTGCACTGACTATGAGATAGATGAGGTTAGTGCTGTTGAAAGAGTAGAGCTCTTTCAACGGCAGTCGAGCCTCAATGAGTGATGCACGTCCTTGTAGAAACAAGCTCGTCTATAATTATGTGAAAAACTGGACTGATATCGATATCTGATAGTAACGCTTCTGTTAGATTTACCAATATTTAATACTCGATTAATCATAAGAATAATTGATAGATTACTCGAGTACTAAAATATTTGCTTAGAACAGCCCTGAAATAATCGTTAGTTGCAGGGTCATTATTTGTAATGATTTCAAAGGTTCTGAATGATGCGTTTCAGGAGAATGTTTATACATCAAGCTCTTGGCGCCGAAGTGCGGCCTCCTACAAAACGAAGAAAACTGAAGAGCTTATTTCTTTGATCGCATTCTGAGATTTTAAACGAGGCATTGTAAGAATTTCAGCGGTCCGTATACATGGGTAAAGTTTTCTCTCAGTGTGAGGCCTCTTGCTTCCTCAGTACTTTGGCGTCTCATGTCTTGCAGGAAATGCAAAGGAGTTTTGATGAGAAAAACACAGAGATGCTGCAGGATGTGACGAACAAGCTGAACCCCGAGGTGAGCTGGTATCTCTTTAAGAAATAATTATTTTCATTAACTAAACTGTTTCCCCCTGTAATTTTTGACCTTGTTTAACAGGAGGGAAGGCACCACCTGCAGAGATGCATTGACTCAGGCCTGTGGGTGCCTGACTTAAAGGAGGAAGAAGATTAGAAAATGAAAACTGAACTCGGTCATCGTTAAGTCTATGTTTTTAGTGTGTCTTAAAGATGAGGACATTACACTATGTACTATACAACAAAACTGTAACTTTGATTAATGTGTTGTAGCGCAATGTTTTTAATCAAAAATCTAATTTAAAAGAAATTTCAATATTACAAAGGTTAATGTAGATCTGGAAATATGGACAAGTGTGGATTGGTCTGTTTTTCTGTTCACTCTATCAGCTTATTGAATTAAAAACGTTATGTGCATTCTAAGGTAGGTTGTCTTGTTCTTTTCATTAATACGTGGCAATGCGTGTTTGCGACTTGAGACCCAGGAAAGAGCCGGCATTCGCTGGAGGGACCATATATGTTCAAATTTCCCATCTGCTACCCTTCAGGCTTTCATCATAGAAATATATCCAGACTGATATTTCCACTTTGGAACCTCAACTATTTGAACCTGGTTTAAAAAATTCTGAAAAATCCCGTCGATGACAATGAATTTGTATTTGATCGCATGAAATAAGGACTTATCGAAATGACCATGTTTGATTTTAAATTAGGAAGAGGTTCACAGTAAACACAAGAAAACAAGAACGGTGAACAATAAACTTAGTCAAAAACAACAGCTTTCCCGTAGCTACTAACACACAAATTTGTGAAGTAAAACATATTCCCCTCCTTAAGCCGCTTCACAATGATGTTGCATTATGTTTTGATCTATTCCCTGTACGATGCCATAAAGTGTGAACTGACAAAACATGAATAAAGTCAAGCAGTAGAACTAAAGCAACGTTCAAGTATAAATATCTCCAATAAAAGGTATAAAATATGTTTCTAAATAATTATGTGGAAGGTGAAGGGTATGTAGGTAATAATACAGGATATTGTGAGAAGATTCAGTTGAATATGAGGGTAAGGGAATTAAAAAAAAAGCGTAAAGTTATCATTCCTTTTCCGACAAATGGCTAAAATGACTGAGACTTCTGTTGCAAAACGTTGTTTTTATTGTATGTATTTGTTTAGGGGTATTCTTTTTTGTGTATTTTTTTGTATTGATCGAAATAAATAATAGAATTGTTCGAAATAAATAAATACTTTTGTTAAGTTCCAGCTTTCTGATCCTCAATTTTAATGCACGCTTACTTTACCATTAAAATATAGAAGTGTGTGTTATCACAGTGTCCTCTTATGTAACCGGAATAAAAGATGGACGGCTGAAATTCACAATAGCTTTATCACAATATTTTGCAGTACTATTGCAATAACAAATAAAGTGTCTATAAGAACTACTTGTTACTTTTTTTTTTTTTTAGGTTAGACTGTGACGGTGTGTCACAACAATCGCTGTCCCACAAATAAAAATACTCCCCTTGAAAAACGTTCCCGTTAGAAATGTGCTTCTTTAGGTCAAGGATTGTGATTCGCATTGCAATTTTCAAATGTATTGGTGTTTATTGATGCTTTTATCAAACTGTGCAGAAAATAGCCGATAGAATGGATCAGCTTTTTAGCTAAACATCATTAATTGGTATTTATCGTGAAAAAGAAGCCAACAATTCTTATCACGATAAGTAATTTGTCACGACAAAACGATAAATAATACAATCAACGCCCACTCCTAATTTTACACGCAGAAATAAAGGACTTGTCATTGGGGAGCTGCGAGCATTTATGCTTTAAACCCTCATGTTCTGTATTTCATCTCACACCTTAAATTCCACATCCGTATTTCCTCCAAAATGGTCAAACAAAAGGAAGACTGGGATTCTTGTAAGTTGGGGCTTTAGAGCGACCCACCGCATGTCCTTGAAAGGACACAGAAACAAGACAGAATGGGCTGCCAGGAGACATGGATGCTTATTGTTTTTCTTCTTCTTCTTCTATATATGGGTAGTGTGTGAATAAAAACCTGCTCTTTGTGTGAGTGTGACAGAAGGTGACTGGTTATCCAGATAAGACGGCTGCTGATGGAAAGAAAAAAAACAAAACATGTTCTGCCTTTTAAAAGAAAAGGGGGGGGACAAGGGAAACAGCGGGGTATAACGATGGAGAGAGGAGGAGCGGAGACTGTTGTGTGGGATTAATGGACAACACTGTGCGGGAGGGTGGAGGGTGGATGTAGATGGGCTTCTCCATGGAGCGGTGGTGGTGGGAGGGGGGACGGCTGGGGGAGACCACTGTGGCAGGGGAGAGCGGAGGGAGATCAGGAGGGAGGAGGGAAGCTGGTGAAGCCGCGGATATTCATGAGAACGGAGAGTGGTTTCTCTCTCTCTTTCTCTCGCTCTCTCTCTCCATCTTTCTCTCCCTCTCTCTCTCTTTCTCCGTGGTGATACACTGCAATGTCTGCAGACAGACAGGCGGACGAACAGGAGACAGAGACTGAAGGAGACAAGTAAAAGCAAGACAAGGCCCAGCCCTTCTTCCCATTGATCTTCAGGCGATCAAGGTGAGTGTCCCCCCCCTGTCCCCCCCCATTATTATTATTCCTGCATCCTGCATCCTGCAGCCTGCGCGCGTGTGGGGTTGTATGTGTGCACGTGTGGCTTTCTGACACACACACATACACACACACACATCTCTTGTTGTTGCTGTATGTGTGCAGACATGAAAGCAGGACAGCCCCCTCACTACCCTCCCCCTCATGTATGCACGGTTGATTTTTATTTATTTATTTGCTCCTCATTCACGTTTTGCGTGTTTGGTAACAGAACAGCAGGTTGGTGGTCGAGATGCATGTTGATGCAGCGCCGCTTGGTTTTGTAAGCTGCTGGAGATGGAAGTGTGTGCATGCCAGTATGTGCTCGTTTTCCTTGTTGTCTGTCCATATATATGTCACTGTGTCACTATGCATTTGTTGATTTCTCCTCAGACCTGTTATCGCTCTGTGCATCTCCACTGACTCTGCTGTGAAGATCCCCCCCCTCCCCCCTTTTCATCCCCAAATCCCCCCCTTTTTTTTTTTTTTTTTACTGGGAGGGTGTGTGTGTTCTCTGTGACCCTGGTAAAAGTCGCTTCTACCACTATGTGTCTTTTATCAGAAGCACCGTGACATGCTGAATCTGTCCCATCCAATGGAATTAGGTCAACGCGGATTGCTTGGAGTAATTATATAACATCAGAGAACTCTGGTGTTGCAGTATCTCCTCAGAATTAGCTCTGAAAATCCCACCACAGTCTAGAACATTTACCCAAGTTCAGAGTGAGCGCGGTTTCCATTGCGCCATTTGACATTTCGAAAGTAAATTCGCTTAATGGAAACAATTAAAAAAAGGAAGAAAGAAAAAACAAACTCGTTTTTATTGGTTGTATAGAAATTGATAACTGCATTGGAAACACGAACTTATTCACATGTCATTTTAACAGCGTTGTTTAATTTAATGGAAACACCGCAATTGCGAAATTGTGCGTTTTTTTTCGACATTAGTGACAAAGTTTTGAACACATTTATAATGGAAACACAGCGGTATCATCACCCAATTTGGCATTAAAAAAACAAAAACAAAACATTTGCTCAATGGAAACACGCCTTCTTCGAAAGAAAAACCTCCAAACATTTAAGCTCTAAGGTGTGGTTTTATTGGCTGTATCAAAGTATGTCTGTTTTATATAACTGTAATGGAAACACTTTTTTTTTTTTTCTTTGCACCTAATCAACAACCAGATGTTGCCACTGGTGCAAACCACAAAGAAGAAAACAGGAAGTGGGAGGAGGATAATGGCGCACTATACTTTTAAATAACTTATGGCATGAAGACATTTATTCATGTGTGATTTAAATTGCGTTTCTTATTTAATGGAAATTACTAAATTGTGTTTTTTTTGGACATTAACAAATATTGACTTTGTTTTTCACACATTTGTAATGGAAATGCATCTGCTTTCACCGAGCAAATAAGGGACTTGCCGCTGCATTTCTGTAAAATTTAGTGCAGAAATGAAAATATGCACAGATTATTCTTAATATGACCAACAGCCTAGAGGAAATATCCTAATATTTTTTTAACAATCCCATGAACTTTAGGTGAACGCAATTGGACTTGCTTCCTTTTTCGATGAAGATAAGACCAGGGCAAAAGGTTGAAGAAATAATGAAGTTTTCACATATAATGAAACAACCAATTTATAAGAACTGACATAGATGTTTCAAAATGTAGCATTTGATGAAGTTAAGATTATGTAGCTTATTTCAGCACCAAAGTTGTTAAAACATAGTTCAGCAACAAATTAGGGAACAAGCAATAACCATTACATTTTGTCAAAAGCCCTAGTCAAAACATCGGCAGACCTTTAATGTATTTTGGTACTGAGCCGTACAGTAATTTATAACCTAACAGATGTATTTTAAAGTCTAGTCTCTGAGCGTAAGGACTTTAGAACTGGGGGAGATGTGCTCTATCTTCCTGGTTTTAGTGAGAACACCAGCAGCAGCGTTCTGGATTTCTGGATCATGAAATTGATCCATACGAGAAACTGAAACTGATCTTGTAAAGAGAGGTTGAAGGGAAACAAAGGACTTCCTGCTGCCTTTCCTTCAAGCACTTTAATTGAACAAAAACACTCCACCAATAGTTTAAATCTTGATGCTGTACGAGTTGAATGGAGAGAAGCTTTATCTTGTTGTATGTTACAGGAAATATTTTACTGTATGAAAGCAGAAGAGTAGCTACACTATTGATTAATAAAAACACAAAGATAAAACCGGTTTATTAGCTCTATTTGTATGCTAACTCCTATTTTTTGTTTTGTTTTGCTATGCCTAAGGAGAAGACTCAAGGATGTCTTTCGCCAAATCAAAGCAGGAGTTTGGAATTTGATGTCCCAGATGAGGCAGCAATATCCAGAGAGACTTGCCCATCTGAGATTGGATCCAAGTGACCGGTCCTGTTACGGAAAGCCAACCTGAGCGACGTTACAGACCTGATGCAGAGTTTTTAAGGTTCTCCTGGATTCTGGATGGTTTGGAAAATGACTGGCTGGCAGGATTCATTTACCGTAGCCATCATGTGATCCACTCTTCGAGCTGGATACGTGCCGAGAAGAATCTGAGGAGATGATGGTACCTTTAGTGGCGTCGTCTGGTATTTTTATCTGGATGTTCCACAGGCTCATCTAACGGGATGACAATTGTTTTTAATTCCTTTGCCTCTGATTTTGGCTTTGGGGTAAAAAGCCCACATTTTTTGCACCTTGGAGCCTCTGAGGGGTAGATAGATGCCCCTTTACCGTCTCACAGCAGAAATACGCCTGATTTGGTCCATCTAAAGAGTTGGACTGTGGAGACGGTGCAGGCGCTGCTGTTAGCTGGGCTGACTCAGCTCCAATGGGGGCCGGTTTTGACCCGGTCTGACCCCGGTTCGAGCTTTGCGGTGACCTCTGATCTCTCCGGTCCTGGCTCTCCACCTGCTCTGCTGCCTGGGTTCCGGAACGCTCCGCCCTGGGGCCCAGAACGAGCCAATCAGAATGAAGAAGAGCCGCAGCGTGCTGTCGGTGACTGGAGAAGAGGTGAGACAGGTAACATAAACAATAAGTTTAAAAAATGTATTGTTTGGAGATTCTGGCTGCCAGAACAGCTGGGTTGTGAATATTTAGCGTTCAAATTGTGTAACTTTTATTTATATTTAGTAAAAAGTTATATGGCAAGAAAAACTACCTTCCTGTATCAGCAAGCTGCACAACAGTGAAGATTCTATTGTGTATGTAATCAGGAGTCCCATCTACAATTGACATTGTCAAATGTTCTGAACTAATGGATCAAAGCAGACCGGGGTATAAAATATTGTGTGACTTGGTCAATGACTGAATGCTGTGTAAAGTCCAAGTCAGCATTTTATCTAACGTGATAAAATGGCCTGTAAAAATGCAGGCTGTTTTCTTGGCAACCATTCAGCTGTGCAAAACACCTGGTTGGATTTAGCACCGCCTTTGAGGCACACCTCCTCCCTTTAGCTGTAGTTTCCAAGCTTCAGAGCTTCTGCCTCACTGAGCAGCCCTCCTCCACTCAGTTCCTTCAGACTAGCCAGTAGCAATTAGCAAACACCTGGAAGAACTGCACGGGTTCAATATACAAGCAACTTCTCAGTGCAACGCTGGTAAAATCATTAATAAAGGAGAGATGTTGTGATGGCTTCCTGGAGGTGCACTATGAGAAAGACTTGGAGTTAAAGAGGCAGAGGCCCAATTTCAAGGCATCATATTATGAAGTCAAATTTCCTATCAGTCATATTCGATATATAACATTTTATATGTAACATTTCTGTAACAACATATTTACTTGATTGCGCTATAAAATGTCACGGTATGCCTAAAAAAATCATAACGCTGCCTCTTTAAGTCACTCGTTGCCTGTAATCCCAGCTGACAGTGACAGGCTATTTGATTCAGTTGCAATTGAGAAAGCTACAATGTAACTTTTATTAACTATAAAAAGCCTTTTAGTTTAACAACAAAACAAAAAAAACACCCAGAAATCTTATACAAAAATAATTAAATAAAAAGATAACATAAGATCATACATACGTTCCAGAATAGCACTGCTTTGTTGGAAAAGCTCTGTCCCTTAAATTATGGTAAATTCTCTCTTTTTTTAAAGACTGATTCCTCTTTTTGTGCTAGAGAAATTACCTTTTTGGACAATTGACCTGTTGCACTGACATCCTGCATCATTAAGGCTCTGGAGAGACTCCCTTTGGCCCCCTGCAGTCATGTGAGAACCTCCTGCAGTTTGGTTACTGCTGTGGAGTTGAGGTTGAAGACGCCATCATACACCTGCTTCAACAAACCCACTGTCATCCGGACAAAGAAGGCAACACTGTGAGGATCATGTTCTCTGACTTACCTAGTGCATTTAACGCAATTCAGACTTATCTGCTTGGTCGAAAACGCGAGAAGACACAGGTGGAGGCCTCAGCGATCGCCTTGATCCATCACTGCCTGACAAATGGATCAGCGTTTGTGAGATTGCTGGTGTCATGTGTGTTGCCAGGTGTTTAGCAACGCAGGTGTACCTCAGGGATCTGTGCTCTCACCAGTCCTTTTCACTCTGTCTACTCCAGCACAAGTCAGAGCCCTGCCACCCACAGAAACACTCAGATGACTCTGTAGTCGTTAGGTGTCGTCACACCAGGTGTGACCACACTTCAGAGAGAGTGTGGGCGTGGGGAGAGTAGTGCAGGACCAGTCATCTCATCTTGAATGTGAAGAAAATGGAGATGACAGTAGATTTCGAGAGGAACGATTAGGTCTAACATTACTTTTGTTGTGTGAAAAGAAGTGAAGGTGGTGGAGGAGTTTAAATACCTTCGTGTTCACCTTCCCACAGTAAAGCTGCCCAAATCTGTTGGGGCAACAGCGTCAGAGCCTGGAACTTAGAAAGGCTCAACAACCTAAGGAAGAAGGCTGGTTCTGTTCTAGTTCTGTTCTGGTTGCTACAGTGGAACCTCTGGAGATAACGATGCAAAGAAGGATTTACATAAAACCAAGAAAGTTACAGAAACCCATGAGCATCCTATTCATGATTTAGTATGGGGGTTTGTATTTCACAGAGCAATGATAAACTTTCATGGCAGGCCCTCCGAGACAAGGTATGTCGATTTCAAAAAGCATTCATTTTTAATGTGTATTTTGTCTGATATGTTTATTTGGCAGAAACTTAAAGTAATGTGAATACTAATCAATTTACAATGAGAAATGTTGTAAAATTATTAGTTGCACACCAGGGATTCAAGTTATCAATTAATGACTTAATCTAAAGTTGACCGATCTTGTCGGTCAACTAACAATTAATTGATGAATGTCCGTTTTCTAATTTTCTTGTATCAAGAGGGTTGACTATCTTTCCTTAAAATAAATAGCTAATTTTTTCATAATATGCTGAATTAGAAAAATCCCCACCATGCAATATACATTAATTTTACATTACTGACTAGGGCCACTGGAAAAAAATTATTCTGACATTTGATCTCAGAAGATTAAAATCAGAAAGTTGCTACTAAGGTGATATTTAAGGAGCTGGTTCAGAGAGAAGAACATAAAGTGTATTTTGCATCCCACCCAGAATTCATTAATCATTTTAAAAATGTTATGCTTTGTACTTTTTTTTTCAGTCTTCATTTCTGGAGCCCCAATTAAATATTATAATATAAGGTGTAATCCATCTATCTATCCATCCATCCATTTTCCGTCACCCTTCTCCCTAACGGGGTCGGGCGTTGCTGGTGCCTATCTCCAGCTGCGTTCCGGGCGAGAGGCGGGGTACACCCTGGACAGGTCGCCAGTCTGTCGCAGGGCAACACAAAGACAAACAGGACAAACAACCACACACACACACTCACACCTAAGGAGAATCTGGAAAGCCCAATCAACATGACAGTCATGTTTTTGGACTGTGGGAGGAAGCCGGAGTACCCAGAGAGAACCCACACATGCACATGGAGAACATGCAAACTCCGTGCAGAAATATATATTATTTCTTATATTACACCTATAAGGTGTAATATAAGGTTCAATTAAATATGACTACAATTTACATATCTACATATTTCTGAAATAACCATTTGTATCATATTCTTGCTAAAGAGCTTATGAAGAAATAAAAACTCTCTCTTTAAAGAAACAGTTCTTGTCAAGCCTATTCTAGACTCTGTTAGCAGCTAGCTGTGCTGCAGTAATAACTCTGCCTTACACATAAACAAAACAAGAAGTGGAAATTTAGTATCTAGTTATAAGAGTAATTTTTGTAGATGCTGCTGCTCGGATGACGTTACTGTTGAATTTGGTTGCTCTGTCAATCCCTCACCACAAGGGGGAGTACAGTTATTATCCCGCACCCTTGTATAAATGAGCTTCTGCTAAATGAGTGTTAATCAGCCTTCTTCTATTCAAAGGTGACTTTAAATCATGCATTATTCAAATGCTCAGTCATTGATTATGCTAATCAGGTGACCGTATGTTTCTGAGTCTGTGTGTGTGTGTGTGTGTGTGTGTGTGTTTGCACGCACTGTACATGCGGGTGGCTGAGAGCATCTATCCACATCTGGGTCTGGACGACATCAAAAGCAACACGGCACTGTTGCCTAGCAACTGCTACCATTCCCCTAGTGTTTTGTTGCTACGGTGCTGCAGTGCAGATCAACCTCTTAGAGCTGAGTCTGTTGAGGGGCTTTCTCTCTCTCTCACACACACACACACACGCACACACACACACACACACACACACACACACCACACACCCCACACCCACGCACCCCCCCCCCACACACACACGCACCCACACACACACACACACATGGCCTCACACATGCACAGTCACTCTCTCACTCACATACGCATTCATTGCTAATTTATGCATTACCATTGAAGTTTTACCCACTTTTAGGCAAATCAGCTCATATTTGCAACAAATGAATTTCTCATCGCTTTCAGTTTGTGCTGCACAACGATCTACCTCGCTTCCCTCCTCACCTCACGTCCCTCTCGTCTCACAGGGGAATGAATTAGATGTAACAGATGCTGTGGAGAAGGCGGAGTCGTCTCGCTACAGCCGATCCTACACGTCCGGGGCCACGCTGGGGGCTGAGCTGCGCAGAGGACGGACTAGAAGACTGTCTCCCAGTCTCCAGGTACAGGGAGACCGGAGCGGTCACATTAACGTGCCTGGAGGGCATGGAGCTTAAAGGAACCATGAAGCACTACCGACAGCCAACCCAGCCCATCCTGTTCACCCTGACAGCTATCATCTTAAATTTATTTAGACGCCATGTCTTAATAGTGTGTTGAAGTGAAGTGTTGGTGCCAGCACACAAACGCACATTTTGACCGTTTAAATACCAACATGTAGAATCTGCATCTCAGTCGATGAGATGAGTCAGGAACACTCAGTTGAAGCCACGGTCAAAGTTTCTGCGACTTGGGCTCTAAAGCAATACGTATTTTATATCTAGGCTGAAATAGCTTAGCTTATTTTAGTTGAAACTTCAGGTAAAATAGAGCCAAACCTCAGCTAACAACTTAGGTTTAGCTCTCTTTTAGCTTGGGCTGGACAATAACTTAATTACAATATCTATTATGATAGATATTTCAGAAAATAAATAGATCCAGAGCCACACAGCACTGTGGGAGATGTAGGCAGAGCAACGACTTTACCTGCTCAACCTAAGCAAGGTTGGTGGCATCAACTAACTCACTCTTTGGTTACCTAGCAACAACCTGTTGCGCAGCATCAGTTTCAGGTTTTGCCACCGTGCCTAATATCTGCTCAAAGATTTAAAAACAATAACACGGAAAGAAAACTGGATAAAACAATGGTCACGACACCAGTTTGGCAATATTCCAGATACCTAAAACAAAAACTAATCAATAATTATCATTATTGGCAGCATTTGATATTGACTGATATAAAACTCTTATATTGTGATTCTTTTTTCAGCCAATCTCGTCCAGACCTAACTTTCAATAGATATCAATAGATAATGCAGCTTAGCATTTTAGCATCTTAAGTTTCTGAAACAGAGCGAAAACATAAATATTTCATTAAGATTATTTTCTGATCATCTCTATAGAGCAACAAAAGTTAGAAATTTGGGAGCTAAATGGTGGACTGTGTAATTGTTGATTTCAACCCCCATTGTAGTTTCGAGCAAGAATAAAACAGCATAATGGCTTCATTCCTCTTCAGAATCTCAACTTTCTCACCATGTTTTAGTCACAATGCTTCCGTCAATGTCCCGTCAGGTACCCTGCTGGCTCCGCCCTCGAGATCGCACCCGTTCCCCCGACATCCTGAGCAATATGTCGCGTCCCACAACGCTTCCTCTCCGCATTCCTCCTCGCATCTCCATCACACAAGCGGATACGGACAGGTGCTGCATACTTTAACCGCCAGGCCCCCAAAAAACAGCTTCTCAATACTTTTTTTTTCCAAGCTTGACTTGATATTTTCTTTTTACTTCAGTAACGAAGCAGAGAATGGAGTGTCTCCCGCTCACACTCCTCTGGGCTCCCAGAGTCCAAGCCGCACATTGAACACCTCACTGCCTCAGGGCCAGAGAAGAGAGTCCTTCCTCTACAGATCTGACTCGGACTACGACATGTCCCCTAAAGCCGTCTCCCGTAATTCTTCCCTCGCCAGCGAAGGGTGGGCTTAAAAAAACACAAACACAGCAGAGATTGTTCCCATCAGGTCTGTTGTCTGTTGTCTTTGTCATTTTTTTTCAACTGTCCCTCCTCCTTTCAGGCACACAGCAGAAGACTTCATTGTCACACCTTTTGCTCAAGTGAGTTTGACAAAATATGACCGGTTGTGAAAATCCAATGTTGCAAGACATTTTATTTTACTTTTCAGAATATGTGATACTGTGACGTTGTCTGATGATTTTAGGTACTGGCCAGTCTGCGATCAGTACGGAGCAACTTTACCATCCTCGCCAATGTCTCCACACCAATAGTCAAGTAGGAACCAAACTTCTCTTAAATTATCAGCTCACACAATAAAACAATGTGAAATATAAATGCTCTGGGAGATGCCTTATCATATTTTCCTTTTGTGTAAATTTGAATTCTTGTTCTGAGTTCTCATCACTAAAACATACCTTTAAATGGACAATATTATGCAAAAGTGACTTTTATGAGCTTTACATCGTATTATGTTATTGCCTGATCAGAAACATACTTGGGGTCTTCCTCGATTCTTTCATGCATGTTTGACAAATCTTCTGATCTCCCTTGGCAACCAATCATTTGTGCAAAATGCCTGGGTGGACCTAGCTCCGCCTTCGAGGCGCAGCTCCTCCTCTGAGCTGAACTTTCCAAGGTTCCATTCAAAAAGCAGTTCTTCCACTCAGCTCCTTCAGACTAGCCAGCAGCAATTAGCAAACAGCTGGTGAAACTGAACATCTGCTGAGCTCATTATGTTAGCTGTACTTCTCACTGCAACGCTGGTAAAAATGTTGTTAAAGGGTAAATAGAGGAGCCATGTTGTGTCAAACTGGCACTATGTCACTGGAAAACACATAATACTGGTCCATTTGATTTGTGTGAAAAGTCAGGGTTTACATCGGTGAATATCATTACTTCCAAATTGTAGCGGGACTTTCTGAAAGCTATGTATTATTATCTGTTTTAGGAGTGACCTACTCTGAGTGAGTCATGACACCAAAGGGCCTATCGAGCAAAAGCTTAGAATTATCCTTATGATTCATGGAGATTTGACAAATAGGCTTCCTTTGGGTTTGACGTTGATGTAAGACATAAAGGAACAGAGCGTCTTTCCAAGCCTGTAGAAATTACTTCTAGTGTAGAACGGCGCTCTGCCAGCACAAAGTGTTGTTTTTGTTTGAGTAAAAGTAAGGAATTTTACTACAATTTCTTACATATATATTTTTAATTATTTTTTAAACATAATTTAAAACTGCAGTATGTAATTTTAAAGTATTTTCTTTTTACATATTTGTTCAAAATGTCTCAATGTCTTGGCAGTACAATACCAAACAGATAGTCTATGAAAAGATCGTCCTTCTCCTAGAGCTACTATTGCCGTCTGATTGGTCAAAAACAACCAATCAGAGACAGGAGGAGGATCTTAGTGCTGTCAATCAAACATGTGTGTGTGCTGCTAAATGTGTTAATGGCGAAAAAACCATTTACCGTTTCAGGAAACTATTTATTCACAGTTATTGGTCGCCACGCTGCCTAGCTTTAGCAGTCATGGTGGGCTCTGTTTGCGCCAATCCGCTGCACAGTATCAGAGAGAAAAGGAGAGATTGTGAGCAGTGCATACATGAGCTTGATTGACTGCCTATCAGAGCTCCTTCTGGCTCAGATTAGTTGTTTCCGAGTGAGTGATGTATTAGTTCAGATAACAATAAGTTCATAGGGAGAAGGCAGAGGAGCTTGATTTTTTTCAAAGATTATCTGCCTAATGTAATGTCAAGTCACAGTGATAAGTTTAACATGTAAAAGCATTGCAGTATTTGATTAAAACTGATTTTTAATGCTATTCTATCTGGCCAGTGCATTTATTTTAATACAGAACTGAAGTAGGTTGTTGAAAATCTCCCAGTAATTAGTCCAGTCTGCAGTCTTCTCTCTGATCTGATCATCTCTCTGTGCTTCCAGGAGGTCTCCTTTAGGGGGAGTGTGTGTCACCCCCAGGGGGACACTCTCAGACCAGCAGTACCAACAGCTGGCCCTGGACACACTGGAGGAGCTGGACTGGTGTTTGGACCAGCTAGAGACCATTCAGACGCATCGCTCCGTCAGCGAAATGGCTTCCAACAAGGTAGGGAAACCAGTAGACCACACATCCACAGGATGACTTCTACTGTCAATGTAGGGTCTATGTTTGGAATCAAAAGTATTTAGAGCTTAATGAAATGGTGCGTGCAAGCAAGGTTTCCTACTAGCCTCTAGTTTCCTACTCTTGCCTCACGGCAGGGGGCGCTCATGATCCCAGACATTGTGATTCCACAACTGCAGAGTGAGTCTATTGCTAGTGGGAGAAATGGCTCATGGTCCTTTACCAGCGACAACCACTAAAATGTGATGCTGCTCCATTTTAGTTAACATTGTCTAAAGAAGGAAGTAGCGTTCATGTCTTCTTCTGAGGTTTTTATATCTTCCTTCAGTAGTTCTTGGTGCAGCGCCACCACAGGCAAGGAGGTGAAAAGGTTTTTCACTGCACTCTTAAAAATCGCAGCAGCTGAAAATGTAGCCAAAGTTTCAACTTAATTCCCTAATTGAACTACTGGATTATCATGTATGACAACACATGTAGTCAAAGCGTTCTGTCAGAAGGAAAGGGCCACAAATAGAGCAAATTACTGTGGGGAGCGCCTGGAAGGAAAAAGAGATTTTGACCCAAATCGTACAGGAAACAAAAAGAAAAAGAAAAGAAATTTGTGCTTCTGGTGTAGGTTTTGTCTGTACAGTTTATGTAAATATTTGGTTTTACTGTCATAAATACTTTGGTATATGTATTTTTTAAATGTAAATAGTACACAATATGGGTTATTGCACAACCCATATCTGCTACTATCAAAATCCTTGATGGCTTCTATTTCATATTGCCCAATTCTCAATTTGCCCCATAAAAATCAAAAAGAAACAAGCGTTTTATAAGATATAAAAGTACCATTTTGACCAAGACTGCCCTTTGTTCTGCTCTTATTCTGCTGCAGTTTAAGAGGATGCTGAACAGGGAACTGTCTCACTTGTCAGAGATGAGTCGCTCTGGGAACCAGGTGTCAGAATACATCTCCAGCACTTTTCTGGGTGAGCCGGATCACGACTCCAAATGTCTGTCGTCATGTTTACGACAGTTTGAAACTAAAGGAACTCCATAGTTGCCATGGTTTCTTTACCTACAAATCCGTTTCTTTTTGTCCCCCTGCAGACAAGCAGAACGAGGTGGAAATCCCGTCTCCGACGCTCAAAGACAAATCCATGAGTCACATCAGTGGAGTGAGGAAACTGTCCCACAGCTCCAGCCTCTCCAGTGCCTCCATGCCTCGCTTTGGGGTCAACACGGACCACGAGGACGAGCTCGCCAAGGTGCCTTTCGTCGTAATATGTAAAGAAACGTCAACCTTTAGTGTGTTGTTTTAAATTCCTTATTCAGCAGTTATTACATTTATTTGGCGTGAATGCTGCCTCATAGTGTTGGATTTTAGATAGCCATGAGTTCTGCGGTGGGAATTTTTTTATCCTATATAATATTAGGACTTTATTACCAGATAATAATATATTTCCTCTTTTGATTATGAGAAAATATGTAATGTTTTCTATTAATCATGTGATTTATTTTATTCCCACAGTTTTTATGATGTTTTTACAGCAGTGTCCTCTACTTTTCCATTTCTTGGCAGCTTGTCGAATTTAACTGGCAACCAGTCAGAAAATAACATTTAAACCAGTTATTTTCACTGTTATTAAAATATATACGTATATTAGATGAAAAGTTTAAGTTAAAAAAAATGTATGTGATTAATTTTTTTTTTTTAAGAGACACTGGTCTGAGCCACTTTATTGCACAAACGTAGGATTCATAGGATTCAAGTTCACATATATCTGGCCTGAAAAACCAGAACTTCTAAGACGCTACACTTTCTATTTATTTATTTATTTTTCAGAGTTTTAAATCCAGATGATGAAATCATTTTTCGTGACTTTGTCATGTTTCGAACAGGAACTGGAGGATCTAAACAAGTGGAGTTTCAACATATTCAAAGTAGCAGAGTTCTCCAACAACAGGCCGCTCAGCTGCATCATGTACGCCATTTTTCAGGTAAAAAGCAACAGAGTCTCCGAAATTTCTCTGTCTTTGTGATTTTTAAAACTCAGTTAGTTTTATTTTGTTTCATTTTCGAGGCTGTCTCCTTCTTTGCTAAACTCGCCAGGAACGTGAGCTCCTGAAAACATTTCGAATCCCTGTTGACACTTTTGTCACATACGTGATGACCCTGGAGGACCATTACCATGGAAACGTAGCTTACCACAACAGCCTCCATGCTGCAGATGTCGCCCAGTCCACACATGTGCTCCTCTCCACGCCGGCTCTGGATGTAGGTTCATCGGCCCAAACCGATTTGAAATGTACTCAGTTTATTAACCTATTTATTAGCCTTTCGAACTGATGTAAAATCGATTTTCTTCCTCGCGCACAAAAGCAGTTTACATCAGCTGTCTGCAAATTACGTCACTCCGTCCTCCACTTAGTGGTTCTTATGCCAGTTTGCAAAATGGCAACAGCAGAATCAGTTGTTCAGCAATAATTGCATAGATTTTTTAATAAGGAAATCTTCTGTCGAAGATACATAATCACAATACAAGACTTTGACCTTTTTGAATTCTGCAACTAAATTTAACCAAAGAAAAAAATTACTACTATAGTTTTAAAAACTAAACTAAATCTAAGCAACATTTTACCACTAATAACTTATGAAAACTATCAGAAATGTACTAAAACTAACTGAAGTAAACAAAAACAGCAATAAAATAAAACTAAATTATAATGAAAAACCCAAAACTGTTTTTACAACCCTGTGGATTCAACTTCTTTGACTTTTTCATCTGTAGTTGAAACTTTTTATCCAAAAAGTGAGTTTTTTTTATTTTTTTTTTTAATTGCTGTATTTCCATTAAGTGAATTGAAAACGCAGCTGGTGATACTCATTCTGTATTCTTCTCTTTCTTTATCCCGCCAGGCCGTCTTCACCGACCTGGAGATCCTCGCCGCTCTGTTCGCCGCAGCCATCCACGATGTCGACCACCCCGGAGTTTCCAACCAGTTCCTCATCAACACCAGTGAGCGCACCGCAGCATGTGCATCAATAAGTGCCTCATATTTTGTCCCATTGGTGTTCACGCCCTCCTCCTCCTCCTCCTCCTCCTCCTCCTCCTCCTCCTCCTCCTCCTCCTCCTCCTCCTCCTCCTCCTCCTCCTCCTCCTCCTCCTCCTCCTCCTCCTCTTTCTCTTCCCAATCAGACTCTGAGTTGGCGCTGATGTACAACGACGAGTCGGTCCTGGAGAACCACCACCTGGCTGTCGGCTTCAAGCTCCTGCATCAGGAGAACTGCGACATTTTCCAGAACCTCACCAAGAGGCAGCGGCAGAGCCTGCGCAAACTCGTCATCGATATGGTCAGGGCCTCGATAAAAACCAGAACACACCCAACACACACACAGCAACACAGACACTCTCTGTCTTTCCTTACAATGCTGCAGGAATCCAACTTGTCTTTGGACGCTTTCAAGTCACATGTGTTGGTTTTCTGTGTTTAAGTTTCACACTGATCTCTGTCATCTATGTGGGAAATGAACGCTTTGGCGATGCCACTTTGTTTAAATTAGATATTGTGAAGTATTGTACATAAACAAACCTGCCCCAGAAAGCAATTAACCATGTAATGGCATGATAAATTAAAAAGAACTCGATCTTTACCATTTTGATGGTCAATGTTTTTTGATGGGCCATATCACAGAGACTTCTTAATCCACTTTAATTCTGGTTTTGGTTGTGTGTGGTTTTTATTTCCATTTTATTTATTATTTTTGGTTCTCGGGTTTTATTTTCTATGTTTAAAATGTTTTCCAGTTCCAGTGTGGAGTGATCTGGGCAAAATGAAAGTCTATCGATCTTTGAGAAGATGAACTTGCATCGTTATGATGTTATCAAAGTATTGCAGCTCACATCCTCTCACCTGCACTTTGCTACATTAAATCTGCCACAAATGCTAAAGCTAGTTAGCATGGCCTCCAATGACAGCAGATTAACAGTTTTATTGGAATGCGAAGTTGTTTCTCCTCCTTTAGCACATTTAGCAGCGTGCACACAAAGTTGACTGACAGCGCTAAGACCTTCCTTCTGGATATGATTGGTTGGCTTTGACTGGGACCAGTGCATTTCCTCGGACTCCAATAGTAGCTCAGGGAGGAGGTGGAGGAGCTTGTTCCTTTCAAAGATTATCTGTCTCATATGACACAAATAACCAAACAATGAAACAAAGAGTAAGATTGAACTGTCTCTGTCGGTGTGCAGGTGTTGGCCACAGACATGTCCAAACACATGACACTGCTGGCTGATCTGAAGACCATGGTGGAAACCAAGAAGGTGACGAGTTCAGGTGTTTTGCTGCTAGATCACTACACAGAGAGGATACAGGTAGGGTGGCATGAAAATGTTCTTCATGCCCATTTTGATGCCTGAAATGGCTTTAACCTTCGGCTGTATCAGTGCATCCTACAAGAACTTTCAATGTTTTTTTTGTTTTTTTTTGTTTCGCAGGTGCTGAAGAACATGGTCCACTGTGCCGACCTGAGCAACCCAACAAAACCGCTACCGTTGTACAGGCAGTGGACGGAGAGGATTATGGAGGAGTTCTTCCGACAGGGCGACAAAGAACGAGAGAGGGGGATGGAGATCAGCGCCATGTGCGACAAACACACTGCCTCTGTGGAGAAGAGTCAGGTAAAACTTCACCTGGGCTAACGCTAGCGCTAAAGACGTAAGATCAGCTCATTCGGAAAATTCTCTTCCACTGTCTTCCGGGCTTACCAGAAGAGAAAATCTGAAATCCTTTGGTTGATGATGAGATTGTTCATGTGAGCATCTTTGAATATTCTATCAGATGATATTGATATTGACAGTTGCAGACACAATCTTCCACTGCATGTGACCTATCGTCAAATAAGCAATTTCCCCCCTGGGGAGTAATAAAGTGTATTCAGATTTTTGATTCTAAAGTACAGAAACGATGTAATACTTGGTTTAACTCTTACTACAAGGTTTAGCACATGGTCGTCAACACTGGGAACACTGATTGTTTGCAGGCGTGTGGAAAAAGCACCTGCTCATCTCCACCCTCTAGTAAAGCCAGCCTCAGTCCTATTGCGCCCTCTGCTGGAAATCTGAAGTTAGGATGAAACCTCCACATGAGTCAAAGCTGTTCAAGCCTATGAGGTCTCTGGAAAGAGACTCCAATTCTACCAACTTGCTAAATTTAGCTTAAACTCCTGCTGGCTTTGATATCAAAACTTTATCTGGACTTTCAGAGACAAACATGAACACTTAACCTGACTTTTATAATTATAATCCAAGAATGTTGTGCTACGGCCTTGTGTGTCTATCAAAATGGACTAGACAGACAGGACCAGCGTTCTTCATTCATTTCCTGTGGAACTTCCACAACGAGGTGACAATCCTTTCCCTCCTTTAGCCGAGCAGCTGAGGAAATTCATAGTCGTAGACGTAGAAACGTGGAATATCGACGCAACACAAGAAAGTTGAAAAATGTTCAACTTCCTTTGCTAAAGCATCCCATGTGTTGTGTTCACCTCGAGTTGCTACCTGTGTGTTGAGCTCATTAAGGCTTCAGCTTTCTGCCTGTAGTAGTGACCCCTGTGTTGGGTCGCATAAGGAAAACAGCCCAGGCCCCGGGCCCCTGGTCTCATGTCTAATATTTGTGTGAACATTTCACAACTTTGACGTGCATACAACGCAAAATACGTGATGTTTACACAACCAATAGGCTTATGCATGTCAGGCATTATTAATACATAAACATTGTGCAAAACACGTGTTAACAGCTCATATTTCACGCTTTGTTCATGAGCAGTCGACATGCACTTCACACTTTTACCATTTGATAACGGTTGACATTTTGATTCCTACTGGATGGGTCTACAGCATGTATTTTACGTGTTGTTTGCATGTTGCACACACATCAGAGTAACATGAATGTTCACACCAATATGATGCTGGCGGCATTCTGTATTCATTCGTCTTACCAGCTCAAAATTTCACACGCATGAATTTCATTGGTCTCTTGGCTGGAGGAAGGCAAGGAACTGTCTCCCCATCGCTCAAGATCCACAGGTCATGACTAGAGAGGGAGCAACATCGAATGCATTGTGTCTTGTCAGCAAAATGGGAACAATTTTCTTAATCAATGTGAATTCTACACACAGAAATCAATATGTACTTTTTCCAGCATTAGCCTGATTAGCGTCTTCAAGTGGGTAAACATTTTTTTCCCTTGCTGTTGTCTCCTTTCAAGGTCGGCTTCATTGACTACATTGTTCACCCTTTGTGGGAGACTTGGGCCGACCTGGTGCACCCAGACGCCCAGGAGATCCTGGACACCTTAGAGGAGAACAGGGACTGGTACCTCAACACCATGCCCCAGTCGCCTTCGCCTCCCCCTGACAGACACCTCCAGCACGACCGCTTCCAGTTTGAACTCACACTCGAGGAGTTGGAGCACAACAATCACAACAACATGTACAGAAGGAGCGGCAGGAACAGCCGGAAAGCCACGAGTGATGACAGCAACAGGGAGAGGACGCAAGACGACACTGAAGAGGAGGATCAGAAGCAGGCTGATGCTGAAGAAGAGGATGAGGAGAACCACAATGGCGAACACAACGGAATACAGGAGGAAGAAGAGGAACGCACTGACGGAAATGAAGGGGAGGAAGCCGAAGAGGAGCTAGAAGAAATTCAAGAGGAGCAAGGAGGGGAAGAAGTCAACGGTGAGCAAGATGAAGAAAAAAAGGTGACCAAGGATGAGGTTGAAATTGAGGAAGCTGATATGAGGAAAACCAAGAGGAAGAAGAGAATGCAGAGGTAGAGGAGGAGACAGAGGAGAATGAAGCTGAAGGCAGCACAGAAGACGGTAAAGAGGACGGGACAGAAATGGACAATGAAGACGAGGAGGCAGAGGACAATGCAGAAGAGGCAGAAGAAGCTCCTCAGGAGGTTGAAGAAGATGATGAACAAAAGGAAGAGGAGAGTTAGCTGAAGAAAGTACCAATGAGGAAAACTGCCAAAGGGGGGATAATCAGGATCCCAGAGCGACCGCGAACGAGTGTGAAAAAGAGCCGTCTTTCCGGAGAACGCGCTCTAACTGCTTTACTAACTGAAAGTCAGAGTGGACTTTTCTTTAGAGCAATATTTTTGCACCAACGGTGAGGCATCAGAGGCGAGGAAACTTTGGATTTTTCTAAGCAGCCTAGTCATTGCAGGAAGCGGCTCATCAGGTAGTGACAGAAAATGGGGTCTTCCAATCCTGTCGGTGCATCTATCACTGCCGTTTGGGATAAATGGGGACATGTTAGTAACAAGACTGAGTGTAAGGGGGTCGGGGGAGGTTTAATCAACCGTTTTGTAGCTCTTGGGAATAAATTACAGGAAAAAAATATATGCTGAAATAATGTACATGCAAATAAGTGTGTGCCTGTTTTTCGGTTGTTATAGACTGTCACGCGTTGTTTCTTGGTCACCGTCTAATGTCTTATTGATGAGGACCATAACACACACACACACACACACACACACATAGACCATAATAACTCTAAAGCAGATCTTAAAAGTACGACGCCATATTAGGGCCATTGCAGATAGAAAAAAAAAGAGTACCTACAATCACCCTAATATGCCGTTGTGTAAAATAAATTCAGAAAAGAGATTTTAAAAAAAACACCACCAGGAAGGTGTAACTTGCCATCTTTTATTGAATACGAACCCGTTCTCCAACCTGTGAGCAGATCGTTCCACACACAGAATCAGCCAGAGCTCCTCACTTCCAGCAACGAAACTGGTTTTCTGACCCCAGACTGTCCTCGTCACAGTGGAAAACCTACCAGGCTGGTTGGTGTATTGTATGTCGTCGATGTTCAGTCGTGTGGAGATTCCAAATAAATAATCGCACCGAGTGTTTATGCCATTGTGACATTGTCACCTGAGTTGTGCCAAAACGTCCCACAACCAGCACTGAGCAACGCAGCCTCCGGAGAGGACGGCTACTGATCACGAAGCAATGAATCTGTGGGACCAGGCCAACGGGTGTGATGGTCTTCCACAAATGTATGTTTTTGTTTTTTGTAAAAAAAATAAAAAATAAAAATAATATTAAAAAAAAAAAAAAGAGAAAGAAAAAGACAAAAAATGTATTTGGCACTTTATCAAACACCCTTGTTGCATATATGTACATAATAAACATGTATTTTAATCTGCTGATGTCATATATTAAATATGATTAACTCATTTTCTGGTTTAGCGTCTTGTTCATTGAGAGTGTTTCAACTTTTACACATTTTTGTCACGTTGAAACCAGAAACTTCAAAGTATTTTATTGCAATTTTATGATAGACCAAGAAGCACATAGAAGAGGAAAGGGAGGGGAATAAAATGATTGAGCTGTTTAGTTCTATATATATATATATATATATATATATATATATATATATATATATATATATATATATATATATATATATATATAAAAAATTCCCTTCTCACCCACCGCGGGTGGTTGTTATCCTCTGAGCTCGGGTCCTCTACCAGAGGCCTGGGAGCTTGAGGGTCCTGCGCAGTATCTTGGCTGTGCCAAGGACTGCACATTTCTGGACTGAGATGTCTGATGTTGTTCCTGGGATCTGTTGTAGCCACTGCTCCAGTTTGGGGGTGACTGCCCCGAGGGCCCCGATGACCACAGGCACCACTGTGGTCTTCACCTTCCAGGCCTTCTCCAGTTCCTCCCTAAGCCAGTTGCATTCTTAAAGAAAAAGGTATAAAAGTGACACATCAAATTATTATTTTTGTTTCCATTTCATAATAACAAGTCTTGGGTTTTGTGTTTTATTTTCATATTTTTATTATCCCAAATACTTGATTAGAATAATTAGAGTTAGTAATATTGTTGTATTAATATGTCATTATTATTATTATTTTTATTATTATTATTATTATTATTATTAAGAAAATACAAGAAAATGAGGTGGGCTCACTGTTGCGCTCATCCAACCTGATATGTGTGTTGAAAGGTTGAGCTTGAGGCCATTCACACAATGCAAGAACAGAGGAATCTTCCTTTACTTGAGGTGATGAGAACAAGAGGAAGAACGTGGGAACTAAAGCTATAATTTCAGAATAATGCATCTTTGTTCTTGCAGAGTGGATGTAAACATGAATACATGAATACATATTTTTTAAAATTCGCCACTTCCAGTCTTTGATGTATGATCTTACTTAAAGACTTTTTCTTGCAGATCAACTCTCAAACTAATATTTCATCACTCCGATATTGTAAACGTTTTTATGAACTAAGTGCCATTTAATTTAAACTCCAATCTAAAAACCAGAAGGGTTTTCAGTCCTGAATCATATTTCTAACTTGAGGCAACATTGTGTGGCACATAATTGGCCAAAATGTGTTGCAACATGAAAGACTACCACATGGAGGTGCTGTTGTTTTACAAATAGAAGTAATATCTGTTTATGATATGTTGCCTTTACTGCTGGGCAGTTTCTGACACACAGATCACAGATCTACAGATCACCACAACCTTTATGCATTATGTGATATTATTGCAGCAAAGCAAAACGAACACTACAACAAAGACAGTGGACAGAGACAGCTGGAGGGACGAGAAGACGATGTCATGGCGAAACCCAGAGGTATTGAATATTAAAAATATTAAGTAAAGTCAAGTTTTTTAGCTTTACATGATGCCATAATGTAATTCCCTCCTCAAAGTATCTGGTGTGTTGTGTTGATTCTTTCTTTCTTTTAAAATCCTTTAAAATCCCCTTTAAAGGATTTTAAACCCCTTTAAAATCCTTTAAAGGGATTTTAAAGGATTTAAAATCCCTTTAAACCCCTTTAAAATCCTTTAAAGGGGTTTAAATGATGTTTTCCAGTCACATAGTGCTATTTGAAGCACTATCTAACTATAATCATGTTTTCAGTTGCTATGTAAAAAAATGCTACATATACCAACTATGACATGAAAGAAATTTGACTTCATAATTTTTCATCCCCTTAAAATCGGGCCTCTGTCTCTTTAAAAACGTCATCGCTTTCTGAAACTCCGCCTTCAGGAAGTTGTCACAACATGGTTCCTCTTTTAACCTTTTAATGACATTTTTACCAGAAACAGCATTTAGTAAAGTGCTGCTCTGAGAAATCGCAGCAAATGCGCAATTCCACCAGGAGTTTGCTAACTTGCTGCTGCCGCTAGTCTGGAGGAGTTGAGTTGGGGAGTCGTGGTTGGGGATTTGTGTTTCAATGCAAGAGACATTGTTAACTAAACAGTTAATTAAAAATAATAATAAATAGTTTATCATTTCAGCATTTAAACAGCAATTAGTTGTGTAACATCAGTCTGTGCAGGGGTCGGCTGACGGCAGAGGAGACTTCAGACTTCAAAAATCCAGAATTACCCTTTTAAGAAGAAAGCATGCAATTAGTAACTGTCAGGTGAGCGTGTGCATTGTTTACCAGTGGGCACCGCAGCAATCAACCTTTCCTGAGAGAACAAACTGAAGTGGAGCCTTGAGGAGATGTAAAACACAGAAACTGTCTGATCAAAATGCAACAGTTCAAGAGTTCAGTAAACATTTTTCTGGTTGTCATTCACATGAAGGTATAGACAAACGTTCAGCCGCAGTGTAACGCGGAAGCCCACGGTTCCCTAACATGCCCAGACAGCTGTGTTATTGCTCTGTTAATCAGGCGTGAGATTAACACACAAGCAAAAAGCTGATGGTGACATGGCCGGCATGGTGAAGGTGCAGAGAATCGTCCTGTAGAGAATCGCAATTCCTCGTCCTGGGGTTTCAGAACCGTTTCGAAATGCTCAAAAATCGAATTAAAAACACATTTTAATTTGTATTTCTTTGCCTCGCCAATTCACGAGTTTACGGCACATCGCACATTTTGAGTAACTCTTTGGATATATATTTTTTAAAATTTCCGACAAGGCAGTCAGCTCAGCTAACCTAATGCTGGGAATTTAAGTTACAGAATTTTATGGACAAATCTATATTTGTTTAAATATAAACAGATGAAATTTGATACCTTACAGAATTGTTTCAAAGAAATGTTGTAAAATTTGCCAAGACTGTCATTTGCTCTTGCCAGTCATATAATCTAAACAGAATCTCTAGACTGAATAGAGAAATCGGTCTCTGTATCAAAAATCATTTCTGAATTAAAAATTGTGTCTGAATTGAATCGTGAGCCTAAAAGTCGGAATTGCACATGAACATGCAATAGCTGTGTTTTGATTAGCCACAGAATTACACAAATTGAGGTTGCAAAAATAAATTCGCTTGATGAAAATAAAAATAAAAAAATACATGATTTGACAAAAAGTTTTTGTGCTTGTATGAAAATGTGTGTTTTTGCAGAACTGCAATGGAATCACAATTTTCGCTTCACACAAGTCAAGTGATCCAGAGCTCTCACAGCATCACACAGGTCATAAAGACGTGTCTTTCCAACGCGTTGAATCCATAACTCTTCTGTAAAATGGCCGACTACAATTTTCCCAAAACACAGAAGTAGGCGAGGCTTGTTGCTGACATCTACTCTGATTGGCTGATAGATGATGAACGTGAGATATATTCATAACTTCATGGCAGAGTTATGACTATATCTCATGTAACTGTTGACATCCGTCGATGCCGTGATTTTTAATCACTTATCACATGAATAAATTCATTTTTCACTTCATTTAGCAAAATAGCAATAGCAAAATTGTGTGTTCTTTTTTAAATATTAGCAGAATATTGACAAAGATACATTTGATGATGGAAACGCAGCGACTGTTTCAACTGGTCTCCCAGTGAAAACAAGCTGATTTGCTTTCAGCCCAAACAGACGGATGGAGAGCTCAGTCCAGTCTAATTGTCAGGGGAGAAGCGAGGAGCCAGAGCTGCGGAGGCGATAAACGTCCTCCTCAGTTGTGGAAGCAACATAAATAAACGTGAACAAAGAGCGAATTTGTGGCAATTTGGAGGAATGGGCTTGGCTAACTGGTTGTCTCTTCACCTCAAAAGAACTTGTTCAAAAAAAATGTTGGGTGCTTGATTCGGATGAAAGGAAGAAGTTTGCCGGGCCTCAGCTGTGAATCTGCTGCCCTCTTAGGGGAGCCTGGACGTGATCTCATTTGCAATGCTGCTGCACATTAATGCTATCATTTATTTATTCTCTTGGCTGCAATTGTTAATGTAACACAGATTAGTCATTTCCCTGTTGTTGGTGGCGTGCTCCTCTGTCGTGTCAGCAATCTTCATGTCCTCGCTCCCTCAGCTCCCACTAATCCCCTCTTTCTACACACACACACACACACACACACACACACACACACACACACACACACACACACACACACACACACACACACACACACACACACACACACACACACACACACACACAAACCAATGTGCATGTTACAAAGGGAAAAAAAACTAAACAAACAACACAATAGACTTGAAACTACACTTGTAATATTTTTACACCACCATTACTTCTCTGTAGCTGCTCTTATGAAAAAAACAAAAAAAAAGTCCAACCAAACAACAAGCGCATCATCTGGTCATTTACATGTAAATGTCAACTTGATTAGATAATAAGCTTTGTTTTGTTATTATTTTTAAAATATATTTATCCCGTTAACTGTCACCCTCAAAATTCTGACATCTATGTCTTTATGATAGTTAAAGCTGCTGATTGTAAGTTACACAGAATAAATGTTGTTTTCGACATTTGTTAAAACTGTGACCATGTCCTGGCAGAACAACATGAGACAGATAATCTGTGAAAAGACTGAGCCGCTCCTCCTCCCTGAGCTATTATTGATGAAGAAAACAACCAATCAGAGTCAAGAGGAGGGTCTTGCTGCTGTCAACCAAGCTCACGTACTCGCTCCTAAATGTGCTAATGGCGAAGAAACAAGTCATTGTTACAGGATCCCTGTTTATCCTTCATCATTGGTGTTCATGATAACTAATCTTAGCATTCATGACAGGCTCTGCTTTTAAGACCCCTCCTCCTGATTGGTTGTTTCTGACCCATCAGTGTATTTCTGTAGTTAGAGCTAGGAAATGACTGTGGAGCTTGTTGACATGTGACAATTTTAACAAATAAGAAATATATATATATTTGTAACAGTTACAGAACCCACTTTTAAGGGGTTCAATATTCCGTCCTAAAACATTTTTGCTGCCAGAAAAGTGCAATCAAAATGGGCCAGTGATAAACTTTGTTACATTCATTAAAATGCATAAACTGTCAAAATAACTCATGTCTATTGTCCAAATGGGATTCGCCTGGGCTCCTTCAGAGTGAACTCTGTCCGTTCTCTCAGTCTGTCCTTTCCAGGGTTTCTGGTGGGTTCAGTCAATTATCCAGAAGTCAATGGGTGAGAAAATCCCCAAGTGCACTATGAATATGTATATGTGCCACATAGTCAAGATCACTCTGCAAACAATGACCACCGCCAAACCCAAAGCAAATGATGCGAATGATATAAATCAGATTTTTCATGTACACATATGTTGCAGCTTTGTGCAGCAATGCAGTCAAGTGTCCAAAGAGAGCCAGCAGGATTGCCTTAGGCACATATGCAGGGATATCTATGGTACTTACCTAGTATGATGATGGTACTTATAGGGTATCTACAGGCTTTTTATCAGCCTGTCATTACAGATGAGTCCTCACACCGAGCTACTGTCACTGCATGCATGCACACCAAGTATCTGCAATTACTGAGCAGCTAAAGGCTCTGATGGTATCTATGGATACCCCAATTTACCATATTCACACGGTAACTACAGATTTTTTATTTGTTACTTTATGAATACATACATAATACTGAGAGGGTAGTTGTACTTGTACTGGTATCGCTGGTACTCCCTGATTTTTACAGGGAACTTGCAGTACTGACTGTAAGTCCGTCACAAATGTCTGCAAAACTTTGTCAATATTCCACTGATCTCGAAAAAGCAAAATGTCACAATCATGGTGTTTTCATCAAATAAGAAACCAGTTCCTGGTTGTGAGGCAGCCAAACACAAAAAACACCAACATTGTGTTTTGTGGTTATAGGAACCAAAGGTCCTGCAGGCGCAGAACTCAGACAGTGTCTTAAAGAATGTCTCTGAGGAGGAACAATGAGGTGTTTCACTGGATCATCATCCAGAATGAGACGTCAGCAGGAGCAAAATTCAAAGTGACATAACATGGCCAGAGGAAAATGTAACTGCAATGTCAAGACAAAGTTTAAAACCAGCAAGCTATCTTTGGAAGCTAACCATGCAGTAATACTTATCAAGACCTACAGCTAATGGCTCTCTGCAACAACTCACTCTGATTGTGTTCTTCTTGACAACTGAATCGTGGAGCTCTGCTTGTACGTAAATACTGAAGTAAAATGGACGTTTCATGCACTGATTAGAAACTTGTTGAACGTTGCTGAGTCTGACTGCTTCCTACAGAAGGTGAGTGCGATCAAGTCCTGTGGGAAAGTCTGGAATCGTTGCCAGATTTTTTTTGTACTCTTTCAAAAAGAGCTGCTGTCAAGATGCTGTACAGCTAAAGCTCGTCTGCTTTTTGTCTCACCTTTACAGGAATGACAAGAAAGTGACCTAACAAAGCATGCAATTCCTATGGAGGATGTCTTAGAATTGCCTTTACAGTTTTTATGAAATTTTCTGATACCACTACAAAGTTGTTGCAGTGAATATTCATTTGTCCCCAGCGATACCAGCAACTGGCAACAAGGTTGCTTTATTATTACTTCAGGAGTTGCTGGAGTCCTCATTGTAATTTGAAAGAAGGTGATGCTGGTTCACAAACGTCTAGACTGATGTGATTTATGCTCCTCCAGTCCATAAAACCCAATTCAGCGAGTTGAAAACTGAAGTTAAACACCAACTTATGAACTAAAAGCTACAGTATGTAACTTTTACAAAAATATGCGCTTTACATATTTGTTGCAGAATAATATCACACAGATAATCTCTGCAGTGTTACTATTGCACTCAGAAGAAATGCATCACTCAAGGTCAAAATCAACCAATCAGAGCCAAGAGGAGGGTCTTAGCGCTGTCAATCAACCTCGTTCACAACTAACAGTCAAAAATTTTTTAAGTCATCTTTGACATATACATCATTTTTATAATAACTGAAAGTGACAGTTATTCGATTGTGCTATAAGATGGCACTATGTGCCTAGAAAATACGTAATGCTGCGCATTTAAAGTCAAGGAAATTCTCATCCACACTTCCCATCAGCCTCAGGAAACAGTGAAGTGAGTCTGGATTGCTTCCTACATGACAAAACAAGTAGAGTGCAGTGACAGAGAGCTGAACACAACTTCCAAAGGAATCTAACTGTGACCTCAACATTTCTGTCTTCTGGAGAGAAATGTTGAGGTCAGATTTCATCACAACACTGAGGAAGAAAACTTCATCAGTTTTGTTCGAGCAAAACTGACGATGGCTCGAGGACGTGATGTTACCTTCACAAATTACAACAAATCATTGATCCCATTAAGGCAATTTCAGCTAACCAGTCAATCTCACAGACATGTTTATGGACTATATAACGAAGCCAGAGTACCAGTTTGTCAAAAACTGGAATACCAAGAAGAAATTGAAGCCATTATGACGAGAAATACAACCTGAGAGCTCTGCACAGCTGAGATTCAACCCTGGTTCATTTCTCCTGTCAGGAGACAATGCTAAGCAGCTACAGTTGACCCATTATTAAATTAATAATTCATATCTTCATAGGGTTCAGAGCGTCTCCGGCTGTGCAGGCTTCAGACGCATCGTACCTGCAGCTGGAACTCAACTGAAAGGGTTTTTTAAAAGACACAATGCTTGATTAAAACTACAACTATTTAACTCTCTTCTAGTGATCAATTTTCTTTATATTTCTACAGGGCTGTAGAAAGAAAGAGCATGGCGTCAGTGCATTTGAGGAAAAAATAGGCTTTGGGTGGAACTGAATCTTCTACTGACGGGTGAATTTCAATTGATGTTATTTTCATTGACGCTAAACTTATAAAACACCTGCAGAAATTAAAATAGCCAAATCTGACTTTTTGTTTCAGTCAGCCATGGATCTCTGAACAGAGTTGAAATGCCAACCTTTGATTAAGTTTTAATGAGTCAATTAAGAAAGAGACTTGAACGAAATACATTATCATTTAAATGAGCTGGATTGTTTAAACATCTGTTGGTTGCATTTCATTTTCAATCAGTTTCCTCTGACTGGAGTGATAACATCCTCACTTATGAGCCACAGTTGGTTTCGAAATCAGAGGACAAGAAGAATCATTTGAATCACAGAGTAATAAAATACAAACAGACTGCACTTCAATCCCGGGAGTAGCGCCTCTGATAATTTAATATGATCATCTTTGTGGAATATATTATTCTCATGTCGGTTAAGCAGCAGAACTAGTTGCTAAATCTGCCCTTCTTGATTACTGCATCAAATTAAAAAGTCAAATTTACATACTGTTTCTAGTACTTGGTAAAAGCTAAAAAAAAAAAAAAAGATCTCTGTTTTTATGAGAAGTGATTTGTTTTTTCTTTTCCTGGAATACGAGTGTGCAATTTTGTGGTTTTTAATAATTAAGTCCAGAGCAATATGCTAACCTGACAGAATGAATCAGTAATACAAAACAGAAATAAAGAGTCAAGAGTTGACGTTTTCAGGTGAGACACTTTTCTGTAAAGAAAATAAACATTTCTATATTTCAAAAGTTGAAACGTTTTGACTTCAAACTGAAAATTTGCTAGAAAAAAAAATCTGAAACTTTGGGAGAAAGCTCAGCAGTTCAGATATTGGTGAGATTGAAAGACATTGTGAGGATTTGCTTGAGATGGTGCTAAAACTGTTTTTGCAGCAGCAAGAAAATAAAAGTTGCATGAAATAAAACACCGAAATATAGTGATGAGAACTGACAAAAGGTGTAAGTTGCAAGATTATGTTATATCTGCGTGTCTGTGTTACCTTCAGACTTTTCTAATGTCTCGTATGACATCATCAGCTCAGTTGTTGCCAGGCTACACAAAGCCCAAAAGCATTCCTTACAATCTCAGGGGTTTTCAGCTATCGCTTTGTAAATACACACCTGATAATATTCTATATTTATTTATCAACTTACACAAATCCCCTTCTTTTTATTTATTTATTTTTTTGCAGAAGCTGACCATAACTCTTCTTCTCAGGCAGTTCAGTAGAAACTCATGAGGAAAGAAGCTGAGGAACTAGAAAAGGAGAGCACTGAGGTCACAAACTGATGCAGTGAAAGAATGATGATACTTTTCACCCACCAGGAAAATAAGTTGCTTTTCCCATTAAGACTCTATTGATCATGATTCACTCAGAAAGCTTTGGCGCAAGAAGTAGACGTCTGATAACAGAGTGAATAGCGGAGCGGTGAGCACAGCCTGAAGTCAAAAGCAGAGAGAATGAGGAAAACGAGCCACTGGCTACATTAACCTTTTTTTTGCAAAACTCCAGCGCAGTCACGTGATCAACAGCCAGAGGTTACTACTGGCAGAAATGGTGAAGATGACAGGAAGTAGTAGCAGGATGATGGTTTGTTATTATTTTGATTTTTCAGACAATGTGCAGCTAGCTCTACCAGAGCTAACGCAGCATCACACACTTCAGAAAAAGTTGGGTCTGAGTTCAGCCTGTTGAATCCATGGCTCTTCTGTAAAATGGGTTCTCCAAACGCTGCATGTTGAGCTGCTCCCTCTGAATAAAGAATGTCTCGTGACAGTTTACACCTGTTTTGCTGCTATGAATTTTAATAACTTATAGCGTGACCAAGTTTATTTGCGTGTAACTTTCTTATTTAATGGTGGCACTGCAATTATGAAAATGTGTATTTTGTACGTCAGCTGAATATACACAGAGATTTGCACACATTTGTAATGGAAACGCAGCTACTGTCTATGTTTCTGTATTGGAACCAGGTCTGGGTCGATGACTGTAGCATTTGAATACTCTCTGGTTTTTAGCCTCAGTAGCTGCTTTCCCGTTGTATATATAATTACACAATTTGATATTTCACAAATAACCATGACGATTTAGACAAAGCTCTCATCTGTTTACAAAAAGTTTTGACACATTGTTCTTGGCCTGACTGAAATTGGTTTATTTCCCAAAACTGAAGCGGGAACACTTAGATTGAGTCAAGTTGAGCTCTACCGTTACGTTACTTTCTACATGAAATAAGACAAAAATAAACACGGTGACTCATGCGTTCGTTAATTTATACTCAGAAATGTGAGGTTATCTGTGGTCTGTGTTTGCACGGTTAGACATGTTGTATGTTGTGTCTGTGGGAGAGTGATTATGGAGATGACAAATAACTACGCTCCAAGACAAGAGTCCCACATGTGCTTTTGTGTGTTCAGATTTATATGACACAAATAACACAAAGTAGCCCATTCTGCCCAGATGCCACGAGGTTTATATTGTTAATGTCAGGAGAAATGGAAGCGTAGCATGCCTCGGGGAACACTGGAAATCAAACCGTTTGCAGCAGAAATGTAAAGTCGGGTTTAGCAAATAGTTTAGAAAATGCAAGCAATTGTCTAGAAAGTGAGAGTACGCGTTGCAGGAAACTGTTTAGAAAGAGCCGAACACAGTTATTTAAATGATATTCCAGCCTTGGAGAGGATTTCTCCAGTCTCAAAAGGTTTGCAGCTTAGAAAGGATTTCTCTTGTCTCCAGAGGTGTTGCTGAGTAATTCTGGGTCGATAAAGATTATCCGCAGTTCATGGACCAAATGAACACAACAGATGCTATTTCACTGTAAAAAAAAAAAAAAAAAAAAAAAGAGGGAATCTATACAAACAAAAGCAAATTCACAATAAAAAAAAAAAAGACAGCTACCTGCAATGGGACACAAATATTGAAGGATCTCAAATGAATGTGAAGAATTCGGCTTTGATTGTAAGTTGGATGTTTGTTTCCACCTGAATGCTCCAGTAGCTTCCTGTAATGTTTCATCTTTGCTGTTTAGTCTAACTATAAGTGATAAAATGCTGAAAAAAAATTGTTCTAGAATGTTTTTAATTTTGAGGACAAACATCCCATGAATGTAATCGTTTCCTTCTTCGTTTAACTCAGCAGATAATTCTTTGGCACTCGCTCCTTTTCTGCTCTTTGTAAATATCGTTCAATATCCACTACATTATTGAAGCTACCATGGCGTGTTTGGGCCTTTGGAGGAGTAGATTTCCACCAAAAGACTCCAAAATTTATAGGAAAATCAAATAAATCTCTGTGTTTGAAAAGTTGCAAATTTGCTAGAAACCATGTTTTAGCAACAAGTTAACTCAAAATATGATAGTTTATGTGGGCAGAATTTTCTCTTTTCTCCACTTACAGTTTTGAGATCAATCTCAAACTTTCTAGAAAAAATTGAGTTTCAAAAGTCAAACATTTGCCATAAAAAAACATCAAAAATTAAAGGGAAATTTCTGAGTCACTTTTGACTTCACAAACTCAGAAATATTCATGTTTTTTGTCAAAAAACTTCTGAAATTAATCTGAATTTTTTTGACTTTTCAAATTCCAAAGATTTTCCAGAAAAAAAAAAACTGAAATTTTCAGATTAATCTCAGGAGGTTCACTAGAAAATACTTGGAAATTTCTACTTTTCAAACTTTCTGAAATTAATCTTGAAATTTTTGGCATATATTTCTTCTGTTTCTCTATCTCCAATGCCCGTACTTCTCCGTCGTATGGAGCCTGGGAGAATTCATTTCCACTTTTGACGGAGCAGAACTGAATACTTAATTGAAGCTGCACAAGAAATTCGACGAATAAAAACGTTGGTGCTTAAATTCCAATGTTTGAGACGGACCAATTTGTCAAAATTACATTTAATTAAATATGAGTGAGTAAAACTTTATTAACATTTAATGCCGTTGAAATGATATTGGTGGGAGTGAAATTGTGAGGATTAATCCAGAAACCATTACTTTGGATCACTAAGGAAGATGGAGCAAAGGCCTCTGCTGCCTAAAGCTTTTATGATGGAAATAAAAACAGATAGCATGTAACGATGAGAAAGAGAGACTACATTTTAAAACTTTGCACCAACCAGGATTAAGCTTCATTTTACCCATGTTGGACAAAGAAGGTTATTTAAACTGTTCGTTCCAGGATGAAATTAAGCATTTCATCCTGGAAATGAAATGCTTAATTTGTTTTTGCCGTGCTTTTACTCAGAAATCATATAAATACTCATTATGACCAACTTATTAAATTGCGAAATCCAGACATTAGTCTCCAAAAGACCTTCTAAAATCTAATCCTGGAAATTGTCTGTGAGAATGAATGATTTGAGGAAAAGCTGAATGACCAGTTGTGCCCCAGTTGATTAAATCACTGCTAATTCTAATAGTCCATTGGCATTGACATAACTAGCAGCTTGAAGCAGTAACAGACATGCTGACCGCAGCTCAAGGGCCAGGCCTCTGTTTATTATTACACCACTCATACCTGTGAGGAGCGGCTGAGCCGAACACACACAGACACACTCAGAGTGAAGCACTGATTCCACTCGCGCAGTTACCGGCGCAGGGTGAGCTATGTGGTTGTTTCACAAGTTTAATAGAGGTCTGTTTGTTGTGCTCCTCCCATTGACCTTCAAAAAACATTATTGGATTGCACATCCTTTCCCTCAGGATTCAGTTGAACCGTAACCACTACCGCTGATAAAGCTTTGTAGGACACCTGGAGTTGTGTTTTGAAAAGTTTTTATAGCTGTAGCAAATTCTCACACTAGAAAGTGTGGAAGAATCCAGGCTTTAAGGCTGCAGTGTGTGTATATATATCTATATATGTCTCTGTGTTTCCCTGCGACAGACTGGTGACCTGTCCAGGTGACCCGGCCTCTCGCCTGGAACGTCAGCTGCAGATTGACCCCAGAACCTAACTTTGTGCAAAAGGACAGCAAAAGTTGCGAGTTCCAAGTTTCCACATCATAAATAAAACATCTTTAGGATGTAGATACTTTCTGACCAGAAAGGAAAGCACCACTTCACTTCTTCATCCAGATGAAGAGCCACCACAACAAAAATGACTGGACGGCGTTTTTGAGTTTCTCCCATGCTCCGAATATACGCTCTCAAATATCGAAAATGTCATATAATTTTCTTTCTTTATTGCTGTAATTTCAGGGATTTATAGTGCAACTGAATAATTAATAACAGCCATGAATCTGGCCTCCCCATGGGGCTCAAATATCTCCAGTGAGCAGAGACCAGTGGAGTTGTGTTTTATATTCTGCATACACACATCGCCAAGGCGGACAGGTTAAATAGGAAATCATTTGTAACCTGAGGCACACAGAGGGAATGGAAAGCAGAAGGGAAGCGGGGAGTTACTGAAAGATGATAAAGCAACGTTTAAGGAACCTGTGTGCCAGGCTGAGTTTGACGTATAAAACACCCGGAGATCAATGCGGCCAAATGTCGACAGATGAAGAATTCAGGCACACGTTTTGTGAGCCGACTGTTCAGTCTGAATAAAAAGTTGACTTGTGATTCTGGAAGAGCTGGCGACAGAATGCAAGAGGAAGAGCAGGCGAAAATCCCGTGTACCCTAAAAAACCCAACAAGTGCAAACTACTAAATGGAGCAACAAACCGACCGTTTGAGTAAGAGTGACGACAGGCTGACGACAGGCTGACGGAGGCGATGGGAAAGTGGAGAGGCTGGATTCAGAAAAGCGTTTCGATGAAAAGATTTCCCTCCGTAAATAACTCACTGTTGCTCTTCAAGTTTCATGATCTCATGCTTAAATCACAGGTTTTTTTCTTTCTCCACAAGAAAAAAAAAGTTTGTGTAACTTAACTCTAATTTATAAAACTGATGCAGAGTGTAAATATATTTAAACTCCCAGGAAACCGGTGTTCTCAAAACATAAATATTTTTCCTTATTATTCTTTATGGATTTTATTAAAGGAAGAAAACATTTTTATACCACTGCAGTCTCAGTTGCTTTCTGTTTCTATTGGGTACAAAGGTAGTTTGAGGTAAATGAAAAGCAGTTTTTGTTTTTATGTATATCTGATGTAGCAGAACTATATATATATTTTTTTTGTGCAGGTAAATTTGTGCATGATTTGTAATATTTAGGAATTATATTATCACCTTTTGCTTTAATAAACAAACAAACAAATAAATAAATCTTTTTCCTCTTTTTCCTGGCGCCTCCTGGTCAGTACCATTTGCCCTCAGGCTGGCCTGCATATTTGATTTGATTTATTTCAGATTTTCAAAAACAAGAAAACAGTTGTTGTGTACATGCGCGTACACAACCAAGAACAAAAATAATATGATTACCTCTACCACTTATTTAATCCAACCTCTTATCTCAGTTTAATGAAATTACTTACTGACTCAATAATAATGGAAAAAATTGTAATCAGAGCCACGTTTTAATATCCACGTGTCTGTTCAATAGATTGGACTGAAGAGCCAACAAATCAATTATGTTACATAAACAAAATGGTCAGAAACTAACTCTCATAGCCAGACACCAAACTCTACAGATAATAATAATAATAATAATAATAATAATAATAATAATAATAATAATAATAATAATAATAATAGTAACAATGACAATTTAAATAACAAGGAGACGCAACGCATCAGAACAATTACCAACTCCTTGCCAATGTACACCTATAAATCCTTCTTAATGTTATGTAACAATAAATAAAATAGTCGGTGCAGTGATGCTGCTAAGCTTCACTAAGGTTAAATGCCGAGGTCACATATGTGGCAAACACACTTCTTTCTTCTCAGTGAAGGTTTTTATCAGAGTTTACTTTCAAGCATGAAAGCAGCCAAGCAACAGTAAGTTAAAAACCTCACTAATGCAATGTAACTAAGCTGATTATTTTAATTGCATTTTGGGGTTTAAATGTGACTTTGGCCTTTCAATATTTCTTGAGTTATCTGTTCAAGTCACCTGAACCTCAGAGTCTCCATTTAAAAATGCATTACACCCTGGTAGAGTTGTAGTGTAAATGTAACTTTAAGGTCAGTGGTAACAAAGCTATTGTGGCCTTTAGAGCTCAGTGTTCTGCTGAACTGAAGAACATTTTAGAGAAAGGAAAGGATGAAACTTCTCTAATCAAGCCGGTAAGTCCTGCAGAGGTCGTTTCTCTGTGCATGGCTAAACGTCGGCGTTGCTTCAAGTGTGGTGCCAATCAAATGCAACCGTGTGCACAGAAAGTTTCTGACAGCTTGATCATTTCAGTTCGGTGTTTTTTTTTCCTCTCTCTCTTTTTTTTTTTGCCTGAATGCCCTGCAAATCAGAAGAGCAAAAACTGAAAGAGAAAACAAAATAAGTTTGTTCACACAGAAAGTCATTTAAAAACACGCCGAGCCGCCATCCTCCAACCGCTTCCCGTTGCTTTCTTCTTCGTGGTTTGTGTGTGCCGTTCGGTTGTTGGTCACGTGACTTGTGTGACGCAACAAGAGTTTCCAATGCAGCTTTGCGAAATGAACTGATTTTGAGATGGACGAAAAAAAACCACCTCATCCTGGCATCAAAACGTTTGATCAGAAAACGGGAGATTTCTGAAATTGCCGTGTTTCTACTAAGCAAATTTATTTTCAAGATGTCAAATTACTTAATTACATGGTCAGTGGAAACGCAGTTTATTTACCCCATGCAGGATCAAGGCAGACGATGCTTATCTCATCTCCACTCTGCTTGAGAGCTTCTGTACCAGGACACCGGGTAATTAGTATTTGTAAAGCCAATCTAATTTTGCCTTTATTTTTCCTCTGCACTTATAAAAAGCTGCTTTGCTTTCATACCTTATCTGGTTTACCTGGCTGAGTGACAGGAAACAGGGATCCAATGAGAGAGCCGTCGTTTGAAACTATGAAAAGGGTTACGGAAACTCCTTCAAGGGTCAAAGGACAGATTTTTGTGTTTTCATTGGGTGTTACCCAAAATGAACAACGTCAGGAATAAACATGTCAAATGGAGAGTCCAGGCTGTCAGGCTGCGATGATTTATTGAACAAAGGATTTTAAATATGGAAGGAAAGAGGACTGCCACAGAGAGGCTGAGACAGAAGCAGATGAACTGCTGTGGCGACCCCTAAAGGGAGCTTCTGAGAAAAAAAATGTTCACTTCAGAGAGTGATGCAAGGCAGAGACTAAATTAGATTTATCAGTTCTGACGCTACGGGCGCTGAAGTGATCCAAACAGAAATACTGAGCAGTGGAGATTTCCAAATTGCGTCTCGGGCCTTTGGGAAGGCTGCGCTGAGGACGAGGAGCGGCCGCTCCCTGGCTGTCCCCTCCGGGAGCGAGCGAGCGCTTGGACAGGTTGCACGGGGGATTCGCCCATAGCCCTGTTAAGAAAAAGAAGGAACCGCTGTCCTTGAGACATGCACATGTCTGTGAAGCCATGCGGACGACGGCAGAGACGCAGACGCACAAACTCAAAGTTAAGCAGCCTGTTTCCTCACAGCACAATTCTGACAAAGGTCATCAAAAAGAGGTCAGAGAAGACGACACTTTTTCAAAAACCTTGCATTTAGTGAAAATGTTTCATAGTGAGATTAATTTTAAAAAAAAAGTACATTTTTTTTCTAATGTGAAATAATTTACTTCTACAATTTTCAGCTAAAATTCCCCACAGATGCATCAAAGCAAATGAGAATGTCATCAAAACGTTTCTTTCTTCGTTTCAGACAATCAGCTCAAACAAATTGAAGCTCACATTTACAGATCAATTACAGAGTGACATATCTCAAATGTTTATTTCTCCTATTTTTCATGGCTTACAATGTAACATTCAGTTTTTCTGATAACTATGACAGGGATGCAAAGTTTTTTTTGTTTTTTCAACTAATATTGAAGACATATTAGTCCATAAATGTTTTATTGTAACATCACTTTCCTAAAATATTATCCTTTTATTTTTTTTTTCATTGCTCTACTGTAGTAGACCAATGAAAAATATTTCAGAAAACTGAATTTTGTTTTTCTTTCACCAAAAACAAATAAACCCTTTGAAACATGTCAGTCCATGCAATGAATCTCTGTCTTTAGTTCTGAGTTTAACTTTTAAGTTCAATCAGAGGAAACAATAAAGTACCTTTTTAAGGACATCCATCTCTCTTCAGGACTACACTAAACCTGCTAAAGCGGCGCAGCATTACATCCACTCATTTCCAGCTGCTGTCTGACAGACAGCAGGTAAATCAATGAGACACAGGCTCACATGCACAAACATGGAAATCCAGAGTCTCAAACCAAAGTGTCGATGTGCAGCAGAGTTATAGCAGCCATTAGGTTTTCACATGAAGTGTTCCTTGCTTGTTGGTTTCTGTTGCGGCGACAGATACGGTCCATTTGTCACCATAATCAGTGTTTACGGTTAGCAGTGGAAAGCTGTGAAATCCCGCCGCAGATCCTCTGCCTCCGCCAGACGAGTTGTTTGCAACTAAATGCTAGGACGAGTAAAACATAAAAAAAAAAAAAACAGCAACATGAGCTGAGTCCCTTTGATAACGAGGAGGGCAGTTTGTCACCTTGGAACATCATGCGCTCAATAAAACATGCGATCGTCGACAGATGTTACGCTGAGGAGCTAAGAACTTCCGAATCTGTAAAAAGCTGTCTTGAAGTTTGTTTACTCACTTGGAATTCAGAGATAAGAAAAAAAAAAACGTTATCAAGTATTGCTGTGTTTGCCGGCGTGAACGTGCAAGATAAGAAGTTTCTTAAGAGAATCCCAGTCAAGCTGTCCCAATGAAATGCAGCTTTTCCGTCATGAAGGCTCTGCAAGAAAGAGGCTGAAGTGTGGGCAACACTTTCTGTTGCTCTTTTGGAACAACACCAAATCCAAGACTTGCAGTTCTGTTCTCATAAAAACACCCACTACACACACAGAGCCAGGCCAAGGCATGTGCAAGTTAACAGGCTGCCTGGAGGCCCCAAGAGCATCAAGCTAGCATGACAAAAACAACACAAAACAAAACAGATATATATATATGTATATATATTCAAAATAACACTGAATACTACTGTTGGGAAAATGTAAGATTTCAAACTGGATTACTTGTTTACTGTAAGTTTAATTTATATAAGCTGATCATTTCAAATAGTTAAAATAGTATAGCACATTTAAAAACCACTTAAGTTTCAAAATCCACTTTTCTTTTGTTTGCTACTCCTGTACGGTTGAAATCAGCAACCATCACAACTCTGGTGCGATGTAAGCTAATTACAAACGACGCTAATGATATTAAGCATGTTACAGACGCAGGAATGATGTGTTGACATGTTGGTATCAGGGGGCCCCAAATGAAAATCTGCTAAGAGTCCTGAAGTCAGTACCGGCCCTGACTGCAGACCACGTATCCACTGCTTTCACAACACGGATGTCAGTCTGAACTCTGTAAACAAACAGGCTTAATAAGAGCCTCAAAACGTACAGCTAATGATCTCGTAACAAATGGCTTTCTAACGTAACGAAATAACGTACCGACTTTTCCAGAACTATTTTGCCAAAGAGAATCAGCAAATCTTCATTTTGCTAGATGTGCAAAGCTGAAAGACTGATGGTGTAATAATTTCAATAAAATATGATTCTGCAAGGCGTTGTTTCAGGGGGGGTTGGAGATAAATGGATCTTACACTTTTTAGGTTTTAATTTGAAAAGTTGAAAAACATTCACTTTTAGTTCCTTCCACATCACACTCATACATTATTCTGTGTTGGCCTAGCAAAATCCCAGTCAAACTGTTCAAATTTGTGGTTGTGATGCGCAAAAATGTGGAAAAATATAAAGGACGTAAGTTGTAAGTTAAACAACTACAGTGCTGTTTTAACTTTAATAACTTTAAGGTTTAAAGTTATCTTTAAAAGCTTTGAAAAGGGTTGGCTTTACATCCCCCCATAAAATTGACTGATGATAATACCACAGCCAACAGGCATATGATGGAAAGAGCTAAGCCAGGATATCAGCGTCCAGGCCGGCGTCTCGCCCACGACCAAAATCAAATAGAGTAAAAATGAACCTGAAAAGAGCAAATCGGGAAATTCTCATACAGACAAATACGACTTAAATGTGATTTATTGAGGATAAGATCTCTCCCTTAAAAGACTTTGCTAGTTTGTGATTTGATTAGTGATAATCAGATTGTTTTGTCTCATGAAATGCAGCAAAAGGATTACTTTGGTACAAAGGAGTAGCCGCCATTTTTAATTCAAATTTAATAATTAATCCCACAGCTATTAATAGCTCCACTTCTTCTGAACATCTATAGTTTTCCTTGATCTTGTTGAAAAGCACAAAGAAAAACCCACTCTTGTTTGTTGTCCTGCATTATCCAAAAGAGCCTTACTGTCAGATCTCGGATTTATTATTTTTTTATCAGATTTGATAGTGTAGGACTTTAAACAATATGAAGAAATCCAAAAATACAATTAAGGAGAAGGTCTAACAGGAAGAAAGTGAGTTCCAGTTTTGTATGCAGCACCAGCTGGATTTTCTACTCCGGCGACCATGTGCGGCTCAACCCAGGGCTGATCCCCAGAGAGGCCATGATTGATTTTTTTTTTTTAATCTTCACCTTTTTCTGCTCGAATTTCACCCTCAACTTTTCCTCCCCGCTTTACTGGATATTTTATCTGCCCCGAGGAACACAAACGATATGAAAATAGCCGAGGCTTTACTGTTTTCTCTTCCAGACGGTCATTAAGTATTGACACCGTCTCTGTGTGTGAGCTTTAATTTGCTTTTATGTTTCTCCCCCAAGTTTTTCCAAGATTCCGTCACAAGTTCGATCATTGACGATATCTACTGTCTTCTGCTTGTTAGAGGTTGCAGTGATTATGGAAATATAATCTCTCGTTAGATTTGAAATACTAACGACTGCTGTTGCAAAACACGACAAAAATCCTTCAACTTTTTCTTCCATTTCTTTCCAAACCTTCATTGTATTCTGGGGGAATTTTTATGTAATAAACCAACACAAAGTGTTGGAACATAGCATTTGGTTTTCAATGTTTTTACAATTACACCATTTGAAATGTGGCATGTTTATGGCCGTGCTTACTAGGAGGTTTGAGCTGCACCACATTCAGGGTGATTGACAGCGCTAAGACCCTCCTCCTAATTAGTCACTTCTCGTTAGCACTGGGAGAATGTAGAGGAGATTGATTTTCTCACAGATTGTCTTTTTCAAACCAAACTGTCGTGACATATAGTGACGTTTTCAACAAATATAAAAATGTATGTTTTATAAAAGTTAGATACTGCAGTTTAGGGTGTAAACAGAGCTTTATTCAGACCTACAGGTTGGTTTTGTTAGCTTTTATTGGGTAGTTGAATATTCCATACGTCGAATTCAGACACATGAACATGACCTCGCACAAATACTACAGATATTATGTATGGGGTTTGATCCTTCCTGGGGGATGACAGACTGTTCTCAACCATCTTTGATCTGAATTGCTGCCCCCTCAATCTCCCATCATCATACGCACGCACACACACACACACACACACACACACACACACACACACACACACACACACACACACCCACACACACACCCACACACACACACACACACACACACACACACACACACACACACACACACACACACCCACACATTATCCCTTTGAACCATGGCCAAGTCTGTGGCTTCAGAGCGTCCAAACTGGAAATAAGATGGAGCAAGTCCACTCAGAAAACTGGTTCAACTTCCTCCTGGTGAGATTTTGTACAAGCACAGAGAAGACAGAGACAGAAGTTAAAACAATAAGAAGCGAGTTTCTCCCACTGGGAGCCTTTGTTGAAGTATGATGGTAAATGGAGCCAAGTACACATTTTACTCAAACTTGCATGCTTGGAGGAGTTGCGTCCGTGTGCAGAGCACTACAAGCGTCGGCGCACTTTTCAATTCGTGAATCTGCATGCGACTGTTGAATAGGCTTCTTGTCATTGACCTAAAAACAGTGTGAAAGCTGCCAGTGTCTCTTAAATCCTCTTTTCTTCTCCGTCCGTCCGTCTTCCAGTCAGCGCACACACACTGACACACGCACTCATCTTTGAGTCTGTGCGCGAGCCTTCCCAAGCACATGTTGTTGGCGTCTATTTAAACATCATACAGACTCGCAAATGGCATTCCTGCCAACAGAGATGAGACCAGGCAGGCTACAAAGAGGCTAACTATCCCACTCTTTCGTTTTCCCACTGTCCTTCTTCAGACCCACTTTGTACTTTGAGGCACCCATGGGATATCATTAGTGTTGTTACTACACTGAGATTAATGAGTTCACATACATGACTGTGTGTGTGTGTGTGTGTGTGTATGGAGGTGGCGAGATGCTGGATGTCCAATCCCACCCTAAAGGATTGGACTTAATTACAGAGTAATTATAAATACTGCCTTTAGAACATTTCAAGCAAAACATATTTTTTTCTGAAAAACTACTTCCTTCTGTCTTCCATCAGACTGCACATGTGCATTTGATGTAGTTGTTCAGGGTTTTTTTTTCTTTACGTAAAGATGCCAAGGTAAACTGAAATCCTTATTCTCTTTTGTAGCAGCAGAGAGACGGTGCATCAACAGATCTTCCTCAGGCCTGAGTATTAACAATAATTAAAGCTGCTGCTTTCATGTTTTCTTTCTCGTCTAAGCTAGTTAGTCCACCAGTGGGCTTTCATTAGGTACCAGGAAAGTTATTTTAAAATCACATCTTCTCTCTATGTTCACACAGACATTTGTAATTAAGGGGATAGTATTATGTAAACTATTTTTCGTAACTCTACATCATGTTACAATGTTTTCTTCTCATCAAAAACACACATGGAGTGTTGCCTGGATTCTTTCATGCATGTTTGAGAAATCCTTTAACCTCCTTTTTGTTTTGTACAGCTGCAACCATGCAGCTCCTTCAGACTAGCCAGCAGCAATTAGCAAGCAGCTGGCGGGTCTGCTGAGCTCGTTATGTGAGCTGCTTCTCAGTACAACGCTGGTTAAAAGGTTGCAAAAGGGTTAATAGAGGAGCCATGTTGTGATGAAGGTGGAGTTTCAGAAAGAGCAGGAGTTTCTTAAAGAGACGGAGACCCAATTTCAAGGCATTAGATTACTAAGTCAAATTATTTTCAGTCAAATTGTTTGATATATACAGGATTTTTATAATAACTTGACTGTGCTATGAAATGACACTTATGTAAGTAGAAAAACCATAATACTGACCCTTTAAAATAAAACTATTTTCTGTTGGCAAATTTATTATCTTGTTTTAATATTTTATTAGGGAGAGAGTCAGGATCCTTGTATACACAAAAAGAGTGAATCTACTTTTTAGTTTAGATTTCTGATACAGAAGAAAATCATATTTTGTAGGGCTGACAGTGGAAACAAAATGCAGAGCCAAAGGGGACATGATGTTCCAGTAAGAGCAAGACATGTCATCTGATAATAGATGTAAATATTCCCTGTGAACAGCAGAATCTGGTGCAGCTGTTAGTGTTTCAGAGTATGTCGCTCTGTCGCTACAGTCCTACTGACGTCTACAATGGGACACCTGTTGTCAAACCTATGAAAAACGAATTTCTGGAGTTGAAATCTGTTGAACTCTCAGTTTAAGTGTTTATGGTAGCAGTTATTTGTTTGAGACCCTAATTACTGTCGCGATCAAAAACAGTTTGCCAGATTTCCTGCAGACGTGGGTTTGACATTCCCAGCAGCTGCGCAGTGACATGGGTGAAAAGGAAAAACCAACAATTCGTGATTGACTTCCGTTTCCGCTCCATCCTCCTCTGCTCTCCCGGTGTCATTCATCTGCAACTCTCCATCTGTCGCCGTTCCCCTCTGCCTGGCTGTCTGTGTGTCTGTCTGCCAGCTTTGTCAACGCGTCAGTCTGTTTCTGCTGGTCTCCTCTGGCATGACAGTTCTGACTGCAGGATTGTGAATGTTGGCAAATGTTTGCCCGCATGTTGCACTCAGAAAGGCAGAAATAGGGAAAAAGCATATAATCACCAGCCTGTTATTGCCTCACTCAGCCGTAACTGCATATCATTGTCTCACTCAGTCGGTAGAAAACATGGGATAACAAACGTTGACTCTTCTGAAGGGTTTCGTTCTTTTCAGGGTTTTTAACTGAATTCTGATCCAGCCACCAAAGACACTTGGCTCTACTTTAGGATTGATTCTCGTCTGTCTTGTACCTCGTCTTCACTTTCATGGAGACTATGTTCATGTAATCGTTTCCCCCCATATTTCAAAAAGCCAAAACACGCTTAACATACTTTGGGTCTCAATATATAACAAACAAACAAACTGTAAACTTTAAATTAGTGGGGATTTTTTATATTATTTTATTTTTTTAATGTTTGATTCTGTTTCTCAAAGATGAGGTGTACTTAGCATGGAAATTAAAGACATCTCCATTCTTTGTAAGTGGAAAAAAATTGGCATTTTAAGGGAAATATTATGTCAAAGTGGCAATAAATACAGTAAAAATAAAAAATAAACAGAAGAACTGGATGTAAGATTTTTCCACAACTGTTTGTTCTTTCACCTCGCAGGGCTTAGTTTTACAATCAAAATTTATAATGAGAAACAGGAATTATATTGGATTAAATTCATCAGTTTTTTGATTACTGTTGAAAAAGAAGAATGTTGACTGGTGGTTGTTATACCAAAACTCGGTATTAGGTTGAGATGGCGTATCACAGACTCATAAAATTAACAAAATGACTCATTTCACTGTAATTAACTTAGCTGGCAAATATCACATGTGGCTTTTGGGCTTTTACATCAGGCCTGATTTTTCAAAGTGAAACAAAAATATGTTTCTGACTTGTTCAACCGCATTCTCGTGGGAAAATGTTTGCGTCTGAAATTTTTGTAACGTGATTTTGTAAGACGGTGATAAATTCTCAGACATCCAATTGAGCTTCTCAGAATCGTGTGGTTTATATTCCGAAATGGATGGATATTTTAAAGCTGGCAGCAATAATGGTTCCTCACTAACCTCTGTCGTGTAGCTTTGTTAATCTGACTAGCGTGCCTGTGATAGATGGGGATGCAGGTGCTTCATCCATTCTCACTAAGTATGTGTCCAGCTGTTTCTCCTGGAAGCCTTCCCAGGCAGTTTGTGTAAAAAATCATCCGGTGTGTCAGTTTAATGCTTTAATTTTTTTTATTTACCTTAGTTGCACTATTTACCCTCATTCTGTTGCTGAAAAGAGCAAAAACCTTCAACTTTATCTGATAAAATTGAGCCTATATGTCAGAAATTTTCACTATGTTACCTCCTGAGTACCGTTGAAGCGTATTATATTCACAGAGCAAAACCTCTCTAGGAGATCTAGTGTTTAAGCTCCTTAAATGCCTGCAACATAAAGACCCTGTTGAAGACGAGCATCAGCCCCTGCTGCCAAACATTCAATGGACAATCAATCTCTCAACTTCAGTTCTTGCTGCTCATTATGCGAGAACTGCATGTCTCCAAAGAGTTTACCAAACGTGCCACTTAAACCCCTGTTGTGGGTTGCTTCAGTCGGCTTGCGCTGAGAAAAAGCTCATATGAACTCAGCAGATGCGCAGTTTTACTAGGTGTTTGCTAATTGCTGCTGGCTAGTTTGAAGGAGCTGAGTGGAGGAGTCACAGTGGAACAGTGTTCTGTGAGGTGGAAGCTTGGAAGCTGCAGCTCCGAGGAGGAGTTTTACATCGAAGGCGAAGCTACGTCCACCCAGGCGTTTTTGTCCAGCTGAATGGTTGCCACGGGAGATTAAAGGATTTCTTAAACATAAAATTCTCGAGGCAACTCTCCAAGTATCTTACTGATGAGGGAATAACATTAAAACAGGAAGTAAAGCTTACAAAATTCTATTTTCCATAATACTGCCTCTTTATTGTTTATTTCTCTTCCTCTAATGCAATTGTGTTGACTTAATTTCAGTACTACAGGTTTATTTAAAACTTTATTCAAGATATAAGACATTTCCTGAACTCATCAGCTGTGAGGAATTTGAACACAGACTGGATGTTCAAGTTAGGTGACCAGATGGTAGCTTTTATGGCCTGAGATTTCGAATAGAGATGCTGCGTCACATGAATAACCAGCACGACATACTTCAACAGCTGTGATTGGTCCAGATGATTTGTGTTTACAGACCGCACCGCTCAGCTCAATGTAATTCTCCAGGGGGAACACAAACATCGCTAACAGGCTGTAATAGTCACTTTGGCTCATAGTTATGACACATTTTCTCCTCTTTTTTTTTTTTGTTCAATTTTTTTGTGCTGTGGAAGCTACAGTTATGGATGTTGCTGTCAACATCTACTGAACAAACCAGAATCAGAACTGAAACAGTATCAGAAATAAACCTGATGTCTATGTGAGACAATTAAATCGAGAATAAGCTAATGTTTGAAATTATTACTATTATTATTGTGTTTGTCATTTAAAAGTGGCTTATTATGCTTCATTGTGCAGGTTAGGATAGGTTTATGGGCTACACAAAATATGTTCATTCATTTTTTACATCTTTCTTAAATCATTTTGAAGTCTACTCATTTCTGCCTATTTTCAGTTTCGTTTTCGGGCCTCTTGTCACTTTAAATCCAAATAAGCTGCTCCTGGCCATGCCCCCAGCTCACTGCTTACACGCTCGCAAATTCACTGTTTGAAAGAAGTTATACTTCAGTTTAAGTCTTTACTGCTTCTAAATGTCTTTTGGTGTCTGAGCCATTTTAAAAACCTCACTATTGTTGAGTCACACTGTGCTGTGACCCAGCAAGTGGAGCTCCAGCACGCATTTGGTTTTACCACTGTATGCTCTCTGCAATGGCTGCTGGAAAAGTGTTCCGATGTCGACTTACCATACAGAAATCGCTTGCTGTATTCTTTTAATTGTGCAGGAGACCCCAATTTTGCTTTTCAAAGATGCATAACTTTAGTTAGCATGGCCACCATTTACCATTAAGGCTTCCCTGTAATGGTAAATTGTTTATCTGCCATTAGCACATGTAGTAGCAAATACATGATGATGATTGATAGCACTAAGACATTCCTCCTGGCTCTGATTGGTTGTTTTTGACCGGGAGCTGTTTCTTTCCACTGGAAGCACAGGGAGGAAGTGGAGGACAGTGATATTTTCACATTTTTTCGAATGATTACAATCAATTCTTTCAACTAAATTTACATTCCAGATTTAACAGCAAGTTGTTTTATTTCTAATCATTTTCAGAGTTATATTATGACACAGTAATAAACAATTTATTTTACGGCTTTTTGCACAGCCCTACCAGGGAGTGCCAACAGTGTCTGTATCTGATGTGCGTGTTTGCCTGCAAAAGTTAATCTGACCACATGAATGCTGGCAGGACATTACATCGCCCTATAGTGCATTTAGGCAAGCAGCCAGCTTCAAATAGCGCCGAATGCTCAATCTGGAAGGGTTTCTGACTTAATACAGGAGGGGGGGGAAATAATAATAATAATAATAAAAAACACACCAATCTCTCTTGGAAAATTACAGCAAGACTATTTCCCATCTGTGTGCCTATTTCACTCTCCCAAGGAACTCCCACTCGCCTGGATTTCATACGATTTCATCAAAAAGTTTCCCCGGATTGACTTTGAAGGGAGGAGGGGGCGCTTGGGGGGGAAGGGGGCTCTATCTCGCTCTCCGCGCGGAGAACAAGCACCATCTCACTGCTTCAAGTGCGGCGCAAAGACTCCTCTCCTCCGCCGAAAACAGCTGGCTGTTGTTCGCTTCAGTTCAGAGGAAAAAGCGGCGGGATGGAGGTGATTGAAGCGCGAGCGCTATAGGAAGACAAGAGGCGGAGAGAAAGAGAGAGAGAAAGAGAGAAACTGAATTCCAGCGAATTAATCACCGTCTGTTCCTGTGCGAGAGGGAGATAGAGTCAAAGCAGTCAAACAGAGGAGAGAAGAGAGAGAGATGGAAAGGAAAGGAGGAGGAAGAGGAGGAGGAGGAGGAGGGGCCGACGCAGGGAGAAGAGAAACGAGAGGAGAGGAGAGAGACGAAGAAGCGCTGGGGTGGGGAGAGAAGAGAGAGAGAGAGAGAGAGAGAGAGGGAGGGAGAGAGAGGGAGGGAGGGAGGCAGAGCGGCATTATATCAGACGCTGCTTTGCATCCGAAAAAATCTCAATCACCCCGTCAGGAGCCGGCGGAGCCCTCTTCCCGGTCACAGCTGCTCTCGGAGACCGCGCGAAGTCACACAGGACGCGAGCCGGAGGGTGAAACAGCCCAATAACAGAAAACAACAACACGGCACGTACACAACACCGCCAGAGGCAGCCAGCGCGCGCGGACCCGCCGTGCTGGAGGAGCGCCGTCTCCCCGCGTGCTGCCACATCTGGATCCAGATCAGGTTAGACTCGCGTCTTCTTCTTCTTTTTTTTTTTTTTTTTAAGCAGACCTCGTCAGCATCCTCTGTATAGAGTGTTTCGGTTCCTGGATGCTGTCTGCTTTCTGAGGAGGACCGGAACCGAACGGCTCATGGGCAACTTTGAAATATGTCAACATCTATATGGCGTTCCTGCGGTTCTGAAATCAGCCCATTGCTCTCTGTTGGAGTGTGCGTGCGCGAGAGCGCGTGTGTGCGTGCGTGCGTGCGCGCATGTTGGTGACGAATGGAAGGAATTCAATGATTGGCCCGATCATCTTATCTCCAAGCTCTTGTGCGCGCTGATAATGGGGGATTGGTGAGGGGAGCGGGAGAGAAGGTGGGTGAGGCGGGCGCTGATCCAGATTTAAATGACCATCGCTCTGTCTGAACGTGTACAATGGATTCAGTCTGAATTGTGCAAATTCGGCCAGAGTCTTATCTTGGGTATTTATTGATGAGCCTGGCACGTGCCAGGTTTTGTGCACTAATGAGCCGGTCGCTTGGCATTAATCACGTCCCAGGACGGGCTGCAGTGCCGGAGTCCTGGAATCCGTGCTGCAGTCCGGGACGGGAGTCGAGGCAGTCCCTGTCCAACATGAGGCATGCTGAACTGTGGCTCTCAGTTGACAGATTTTGAAGCATTTTGGGATTCTAAACTTCAGTGCTTTCATTGCACCTCGGTCAGTGCTCACAGGATGTAAAATGTCATGAAGCAGCAACCTATCAGGTCCCAAAGGACTCGTGCCTCCTGGTTTCACTAAAACCTGGCTCTAAACAAGTGCTGTTGTAACCCATTCAGATGTTTGGTTATGCTGTCCCATGGAGGGAAAGTTATTTTATTGACATATCAGTTAAAGTGACAGATGTGTATTTTTCAGCTTAAGGAAGCATAAAATAATGTTGACTGTATCGTCCCCCACCTGTTGCTGTGCACTGCCGGTAGGGGTTGGCGATGTGGATTTAGAATTTTATTGCAATAAAACTACTACTTATTTTTTTTAGGCAATAAATAGCATAAATAGCAGAGATCCTGCCATGAGGTCCTCTCTCTGTAGGAGAGGGCAGTAGTTAAGGTGAAATTGTGAATTTTGCTGACGAGCAGACATTTATCTTGTGTGAAAACAACAGATCTTCATCTCTGATGTCAAACGAATCTCTTATTGTCAGTGCCTCGTCTCTGCAGATGAACGTTCAACAACAATTTAGCTTAAAAGCAGAAACATGCCAGTTTTACCACTGATCGCTTACTTTTAACATTTTTATCTCCCAAAGAAAGCAAAGATTCCTTGGTTGTTGTTTTATTACATTTTATTACACATTATTATTACAGCAACCTTACATATGAAGAAAGGATTAAATGAGTTATTGCGTTACTGCATACATATTCAGATGTTTTCGAGTTTCTGTGAAAGTTTCAGTATAGTGAAGCTTTTCTAATCTTAGGTTTTTTTGTAGTCTTTACATATTTTCTTTACATTTTCCACACAAAAGCCAATGCATAACATTTTTTTCAACCAGTTTTACTTGATCTAATGTGAAACATCTGTGTCTAAACCATTGTCATGAAAACCTTATGTGCGCCAATTTTGCTGTTTTTTAAATTGTCACAGCAAACTGTAATTCTGTGAAGTGTGAGTTTAATTAAAACAAATAAAGTCATGGTGAACTCACAGCAGAAAAAAAACAGGTCTTTAGATTTTAGAGTTGTGTGAATAAAGGGTAACACTTTGACGGGTTGTGAATAGGACTGTCATGACACCGTCATAAACATGAGTAAGTCTTCATGAATATTTATTACTGTTGTCATCAAGTGTCATTCGGTAAATCATGACACTTTTAATACAAATTTGACTTGGTTCAAAATGTCTTTGTTATGACAATTTGACATTCACCAACAAAACATGAGCTCACATAAATTAGTTATAAAAACTATTACTGGAAAAACTTTTAAAAATTACGTATCTTTATGTTATTAAAGCTAAAGTTTTATAGCTCTATTAGGTAACTATGTTATAAAAATGCTATATATAATCAAATATGGCTTACACGAAAGTTGACTGTAATTTATCGCCTTTGAAATTGGGTCTCTGTCTCTTTAAAAAACTCCTGCTCTTTTTGAAAGTCTGCCTTTAGGAAGTCATCAGAACATGGCTCCGTCAGAACACTGACCCTTTCTCAACGTTATTCCAGCTTTGGGCTGAAAAGTAGCTTGTAAAATGAGCTCAGCAGATGTTCAGTTTCACCAGGTATTTGCTAATTGCTGCTGGCTAGTCTGAAGGAGCTGAGTGGAGGAGGGGAGAGGTTTAGAAACTGCAGTTCCAAGGAGGAACTGCATCTCAAAGGGGGGGCTAGATCCACCCAGGCGTTTTAGATAGCTGAATGGTTGCCATGGGGATTAAAGGATTTCTCAAACATCCATGAAAGAATCAAAGCCACAGTCGTGGTACGAGCTTTACATTGTCAGACAATGTAAAGCTTGAAAGGTCAATTTTATATAATACTGCCCCTTTTGCGTTGACTCTTATTGTTCAGTCATATTACCTGAATTCTGCAGTATTGCTAAAAGTCATATCAATTATCAACATGTTCCAGCAACAATGCAGCATGTTGCTAATTTATTCGCGCGCAACGTGGGTGCTTAAGAACATTCAGTGTTTTGAGTGTGGCACCAAAGCATGTGGGCATTGCTTACTGCCATGACGAAAGCATCAAGAAAGCAAACATTTAACGGAAGAGTGGCATTTCTCCATCCAGTAGGAATTCACACTGAACATGACAAAGAGCAGCAAAGCTTCAGAAGTTCAGAAGCTCCAACCGAGCATGCACGCCCCGACTCAGACAGAGATGTGCAAGCACCTACCTCCACGCCTGTGTTTGAGCAGTTCAAAACACAGGAGCTCACTGGATGATCCGTGAGGAGCAAAGTCACTCAACCAGTTAAACGTTGGCTGCCCCACTATCTTTTGTAACGGATGTTGTTGCCACTTCGTCCCACAGGGCATGGACTACTAACAGAGTTTTCCCACTGACTGACTCCAATTGTTGGCTGAGTGCCACAGACAGAGAGAGAGAAGGGAAGAGAAGAAGAGAAAAAAGAAAAAATGAAGGCAAAAAGATTAAATGAAAAAGGGCAAGGGGACTTTGATTATTATAAATAGACATGATGTGGCTCCAGTATAACGGCTTCATTCACTCGTTTTTCGCATATTATCGTTTTGGGGATTGAGAAATGATTGACTGGCTCGTTTTGGGGCCAGACGTCCCCTGTCACTGGGAAGCAGTCACTATTTCTGGGAATTCATTGATAACCATCTTTGAGGTTTGCTCATCTTGCTTTCATCCTGCATTAGTACTGCAGTGCTTGCTGCAGCAGACACACGAGTTGTAAAGGGGCACTTCAGATAGTGCAGGGAGGGGAAAAAAAAACAAAAAACCCAACAACTTCTTAAACCTTAACAAATCCTGCTCAATAAAGCACTCCGACACACGGACGGTATGCAGCTACGCAACAAAATCCGTTTTATTCCTGCTTTGGCAGCAGAAGTGTCAACGGCGGTGGAACTCTGATGGTTACGTCGGTAATAAGGCAGGAGGAAACATTAAAAATCAGCTGTAATGAAAAGTGACATCTTTAGTGGAGAGCAATTGCCGGCATGTCTGGAAGTACAAAATGGATGAACAGTGATGGGTTTAACGTCGGTGCTGTCACATCAATGTGAATCTCCAGTTCTGCTCTAACCTTCACCTGAAGTTTTGAAGGACTTTTTTTTTCTCGCTTATCTTATCTTTTACCTGAGGCGCAGTCTTTGTGCCTGGGGTTGTGCTAGAAGTAGAAGTGCATCGGTTCCTATCTCAGAGTGTCCGCACATCCATATAGAGTCTTAAATTTAATTATCTAAAGTCAAAGCCTTAAAATGTCTTAATTTAGTTGTAAATTGGCTTTTGATATATGAATCACAGGTCTTAAATTTTGTGGTGGGATTACTATTTGATCTAGTACTCTACATAGTCTCTTTTTCTCATTAGGCTTTTCTGCCATGCTGACATTTGAGTTGTTTCTTCAGTGCGTTCTGTGACTCCAGGCAGTTGAGGCTACTGGTATCTGTTAACCTTGCTAGCCAGCAAATGTACATTAGGAGTCAGGTTAGCAGGAACCATTGGCTTTGGTTCCTGGAATGGACATGGAGGACGGAGAAAAAGCTCACTTTTTTGCCTCTGTCAAGGTTTAAGTGCAAATTTGTTAATCCAAAGGTATTAAGACTGCTTCTTTTTTACAACTCTGATGCGGTATAGGTCTTAAATTTCATTCAAAATGGTTTGAAAAGTCTTAAATTTGAATTGGTGGAAATCCTGCATCTACTTAGTACAGTTTCCATAAATATGAAGCTGGCTAAATTTCACCATCAGATCACATTAGTTGTTATGTGCAGTAGACGTCCCTAATTCAACAGAAAACTGCTCTTCGTAGGCATGTTGGAGCGCAGAATATTCACAGCGTCTTATGTCATAATGTTGATGTCTGTTGAGAGCGAATGCCCCAAACTGTGGAAGCAAACCTGCATGCAAAGTAAACGTGACACCTCTCCGCTGGCTGGATCTGGAGACATATTTTAAGCAGTCAGTGCATCTGCTGAGAAACTGTCCAAGATATTTAACTCAGGTTTAGGTTATTTTAGAAAAGCAACTTGGTAGAATATAAATGTTATAATCTGAAAAAAATAAAGTGTCAGATTTGGTACTTGTTACACTGAAAACAAAAAAAAAAAAAGAAAACAGGGGATCCAACCTTTCAAAAAAATGAGTTAATTTGTCACAAGTAATCAAATTATGTTTATCCAACTAAATAAATTAAGTTGGTGAATTTTTATTTTTGACAAATACTTTCTAATAAATTGGTGTTCGATTTTGGTATTTAATTTCAGGTATTTAATTGAACAAAACCCATTTAATGATTTGATCCTTTTTATCTTTAATAAACTGAATAATTGTACAAATGTTATTTCGAAAATTAATTTCCTTAATGAAAACAATTTCAAAACAACTCTTGTTTTTTTTTTGATGAGGGTTTTTTGTTTCATAAAACTTAAGAGGGAAACACTTTTTTTGCATCACACAGGTCACATAATCAGCAACTTGGTGCTGACCCTGAAGAAGAAGATGACAGACAGGAAGTAGTCAGAGGATGTTGGTGTCACATGTTTTTAAATAACTTATCGCATGAACAAACTTATATATGATTTTATTTGTGTTTCATCTTAAATGGAAACACCACAACTGAAAAATTGTGATTTTTTTCTAACTTAGAATATAGACAAAGTCTTGTGCACGTTTGGAAAAAATGTGATTCAAATCAATCTGCTGGATTTTCCTTGATAGAAACTTTCTCAACTTCTTTGACTAATTAATTGATCATATGTTTGATAACTGGGATCAGATGGAGCATATGTATGACTGGATTGAAATGATTTTCTGTAAACACCTTGAGACGACAATCTTTGTGAATTGGCGCTGTGGAAATAAATTGAACTGACTGTTTTTAGAGCCATGTGCAAACTTTGAAACTAAAATCTTGTGTGTCTTGGAGACGTGGGAAAGTTTTACCACATGATTCAACTGAGAAGCTTAAAACCAGAAATCTCTTCAACTTAAATACTAAAACACATCAGCGACATTTATGTAAATGACGCACTTCCAAGAGTAGAGAGACGTGCCCTGAACGTGCACGCGCTGCCGATGCACACCTTCCAGAGTGCACACGCTCAGGCGAGCACACGGATTAATGATGTACCACCGTCCCTGCAGGGGGCTAGTTAGCATTTCAGGAAGATTGCACAAACACTGGGGAACTGTAATTAGGAAGTTATTGTTACAAGTTGCAACTCACCCACACAAACACAGTTGAAGGCACATACACACATGCCCATGCAGAGAATGCAAATGGAGAAAAGAGGGCGCTAGTTATTATCGGTACTTACCTATCAGTCATTTGCCACAGTCTTCATGCTAATGTTTGTCAGGCCTGAGAAAGGCAGCAATAACATGTCAGCGGCTGACATGTAATTTCCTTGCATAAGTCAGAGAAAAAGATAAATCCTGAATCACAGGACCACCAAGAAGCGTGCTGAAGTGAAGCGGTTCCATTAAAGGAGGGATATGATATGCTGGGTCCAGGAAAGCTTGTATAAAAGTTTCATATGAAGTTTCAACTTCATCATTGTTTTTCAAGGCAGAAAACTCGTTCTAAAATGCATTGTTCTTTCACAGAAAGGGCTTTTGTAAGTCGTCTGGTACAGCGTTATGTAAACAAAAAACAGATTTTTTTTTTGTTTACAAAAAAGACCTTGGATGTGTAAATGGCAACACAGACTAAATGGAGTGGACATTCTTACTTTCCCTGTTGTTCCAGAAAACGTGAGCAAGATTCTGAAATAATCTCATCATTAGAAACACTTTTGTGCCTCAGGATTGTAAAATAATGTGAATCTTGCCTTCAAAGAGGATGCTGCAACTCAACCAGTGTGGCCGTTAGCTCTAGTAGATTAAGCCGCAGACGATTAAGGCGTTAATTACACTAAGAACCCAATTAATACAAAAAACTTTGAGCATTTTAAAATGGATATGTTCAGAGTCGGTCAATGCCATCCTCACCGACTTTCATACTCTGATCCAACCCTCTGCGCCTAACCTGCAGGCCAACAATCCCTGATGCCTACAGAAAGCACTTTTAGGTCTTCAAATTGTGAAGGAGAGATTTGATCAAAAGGCAAAAATGATGACACATCATTGCTGTTAAGGTGTGTCGTCATTTTTGACACATCGTTCATGTGACTGCAGTAGTAGCCCACCAGGTCCAAGAAGAGCGCTCTCTGTCGGTGTGTAATCTCGCCAGGAAATTCCTTTGGTCTGAACAAACAGTGGACTTCATATCATTTGCAGGTTAATCGTGCAAAGCCAGGTGATCGGTTGACAATTGATGCTCCCGTTCGGCAGAAATGTCGGGGACGGCACAGATCACAGATTGAGAAAAAAACCTTAGAAGCCCTGCTTGCTGCATTTTTGATTTGCACATTTTGTGTTGTTATTACATCTGCAACACCATTTTGAATGTCAAGAGCAGCTCATACAACGCATGTTTTGCGATGTCACAATTTCAGCACATACATTAACAATATTAGCAAGACTGAAGGGCTAATTCTTACTGTAACAGCCAGCAACGGTGGCTTATGAAGTCCACAAGAGCTACATTTTCTGTCGTTGCTTGAGATCAAGGCTGGTCTGTGTTCACAACAGCAGCAAACCGAACCAGAATTCATTTGGAAGTTGCCTGAAAAAGTAGGTCTGGGTCCGGTTGTTTGGTCCACGCCAGGATTCACATGAGTGTATTCACATGTGTGAACACACTCCTGTGTGAACAAACAAGAACCTCTTCTAAAAGACCGAAATGATAGCTTTCAACCTTATGGTCATACAGCCTCTTCCTCTTTTTTTTTGTTGAGAGGAAGCAAAATGTTCTTGAGGCCTCTCACCATGAATAGCTTGTGTCAAAATCCATTTTCAAAGTCAGTAAGGTTCTGCAGGCAGTGCTCACCATATGAGAGCCATTTTCTCACCAACTCATTTTTCAAGAAATATCCCTTTGCCACACTTTTACCATCATGATCTGACAATGCGCAGGTATCCAGCTTTCTCAGTGACAGAGCAGCTCGCTGCTCGGCTGCCAGATCTCTTGTGGAAATGGAAAGCAGCAAATCTGGAACTGATATACAGGAAGCTTCACTCTTCACATCTGCAAGGGGAGAAAGTACATGGAGAGAATGGACGGTCGGGCTTAGCAGAAATAGATCTGGCAACAGGTTTAACATGAATGTTCGTGAAGTTACTCTTCGACTAGAGACTCAGTTTTCATCACACGAGTCACATGATCAACAACCAGATGTTTCGAGAGGGGCAAACCATGAAGACGGCGACGGGAATCAGATGGCGTGACATGTTTTTTATTGACTTGAGCAAACTTATTCATGCATGGTTTTAATTGTGTTTCTTATACAAAGGAAACACCGCAATTGTGAAATTGTGCTTCTTCGACTTTAGCGGAATATTGACAAAGTTTTGCATACATTAGTAATGGAAACGCATCTAGTGACAAAGCGGGTTAGCAATGGTTGACTGACTAACTGCATCTAGTAGCTGTAATAAAGAAAATAAGATAATTATCTTTGGGTCTGAAAAATACATTGTCTATGATGTTGTATTTAGGTATGGTTTGATTTCACTAAAGTTCAAAGACGACTCCATGACAGAGGCTCCCAAAGCAGAAGCTTCAATTCGTTTCTTGACCAACTCATGTTCATCTCCTGGAGGAGCGGCCTCAGCAGCTGTTCTTACATTATAATGAGTCACATAAGTGGCAATGGGACTGGGAGTTTCAGACTGCTCCAAAACAATCAGGTCACGCAGAGATTCAAATGTTTTAACCTCTAATGAAAAACACCTGATCTCTGACAAAATATGCAAACACCTACCAGACCTCTCCCAGGTTCTAAATCTGTCAGTATACTTTGAGTACCAGCTCAAATGCTTTGAGCAGAGCATCATTTAACAGGCTTGTAAATGTTGACTGAGACTGAGACATACTAAAGAGAAGATATGCTTCCTGAGCTTTACCTGTAAAAGGTACAAGGTACATTCTTCTCACTTTTCTTCTCAAAAAGTGTTTTGGGATCAAATTTATTAAACTGAGGAACCAAACAAAGGTTAGTGGGCACATCACAAACTCTCAAAGGTACAGATCAAGAATGCAAAGCATGTACTGCACGACTTACACTTAATCTGTGCTCCTCAAGTTCAAGATTCCTCAGTTCCATTTCCAGAATCAATAAACTTTCACATGGTTCAAACGTCAACTCTGGGTTTCATTGATCAACTTTTTTTATTTTTTAGTTTATTTTTTTTTGCTGAAGTTTACTCAGTTTTAAGAACCCCTGATTCAGACAAATTCTCCTTGAATATGCCTCACATCCTCCTTCAGCCTCTTATCGCCAACATCCAGGTGAAAATGAACAATTTTCACCGACTGCTCCTTGAACAGTGACCCAATAAAACACAGTTGGCGCTTTCAAAAACTCAACCGTTGCCATTATTCCCAAATGTTTCCTTCCTAACCTGGCATTAACGGAAGAAACAAACAAACGAAAAAAAAAAAAACAGCAGACGCATTACATTCAGAAAGCTAACAGAGGCGCCTATTCTTAATTTTATCACCAAACCAGACAGAACACTAATGGAGGAGTCTCTGCCTGTTACAGCCGGCTGAAGGGCTCCAATAAACAGAGGGAACCAATATAAGGTGTTTTGTGTTATAAGAAAATGATGTATTTAACAAAACCCAAACAATAACGTGTTTGATCAGCTATCACTGCGTTTCCATTCCAGATGTACGCAAAACGTTTCTTGATATTCCGCTAAACACAATTTCACAATTGCTGTGAAATTGTTCTGTGGTGACACATTTACTCAGGCAAGATGACGAGGGCATCAAAGTAGCAACGCTGGTCAGAACTTAAATTATATTCACCTGAGTTCAAAAATTTAGGACAAAAACATCCAATCTCCTCCCAAATGAAACACAGATCCCTCAGAATAAAAGTGCTCTATTTTATAACTTTTATACATATAATCCTTTTTCCTCCCCTTTCACTTCCAATCGAACTACGCCTAGTATACATACTTATACATAGTGATTCTGGTTGTTAGGCTTTCCAGCTGCTACTCTCAAACGACATTTATCCCAAATTCCACATCCTCAATGGATAAATCAATATATACAACTTAACTTTAGTAGGTTATTTAGGTTTCTAAAGCAGATTGAATGAGGTATTAAACTTGTAACCGTAAACACTCTTGAGGGACATGACAGAATATTCCTCTGTTCTTTGGTAATTTGTGTGAACACGCCTTAAGACTGCGCTGTAAGCCGCATCTTATCCCAAATACGGGAATCGTTTTGGGGTCTTAGCATCGAGAATTTGGAGAGGCAGCTCTATTAGCCGGAACGTTGCATTGCCAAATGATGAGACGGCTCCCAAATATGACCTCATACCTCGCGCTCATCGCGTGAAAGATGAATGAGCTGCTTAATGTGTGATGACGCATAACTTGCACGTTGCCACCGTGGCAGTTTAGAGGGCTAATCCCGACCTAAACTCTGTGGAAGAGGCCTTGCAGCCTCTCCATTTCCCCTCCCCTGAACACTTATTCTTCCCCTCCTTCTTGTTATTCTCGTTCCTCGCTATCTCCTGGCTGCGCACACCCACTTCCTGCAGGCTGGGGGTGAATGAGCATGAGGGCGTGTTTTGAGTCAGCTAGTTTGTATTCCAGCTACTGCTACACTACCCCTCTCTGGAAATCAAGGAAAAATTCAGTGCGGTGCTGAAAGTAGGAGTAGACGAACTCGCAAAAAAGGGATGGGAGGTGAGAAGGCAGACGCCTGCTGGGAGAGAAACTTGAGAGCTGGATTGAGATGCTACGCTGATATGAGAGGGAAAATATAAGAGGGCATTATAGGTGGATAAATCCTTCATTACATGCGCTTTTCTCCCCTCTAACCTGTTTTGTTACCTCTACCCTCTGCTCTGCAGACAGCACAGCCTTTGTGGCGAAAAACACGGCCTTGCACACACCTAACAATTTCTCCTGTTCTCTGCTCTGAGATGCTCTTCAGGGCTGAGAGGAGAAATTTCTCTGGCTGTCCCATTACCTATCAGAGACTGGAACTATTGAAATCGTATTAGCTCTCCAGAGCAAGTGGCTCATTCTCTGTTTTTCCATTTCCAGACAAAGATCTGCGGTTCGAGCCCTGGCAGCATGAGACGGAGCTGGCAGACTGTATTTTTCTTTTTTTTGTAGTAGTAGTCTTTCATCATCCAGGCACCTTCGTTGTTTTCCTCCATTCTCTGGTGACAGATTTCTGGGAGATGTGTGTATCATATATATACCACTCCTGGTGCCTGAGAAGCTTGGAGAGCAGCTTCAACAGAATGGAAGGCAAGAAGGAAGAACGTAGACGAATCTCTCTGCGTTTGCCCGACCAATCAGCTGGGATAAAGAAAATACATTTGTTTATTGGAAATATGCAAATTAGGAAGTTTTTTTTTTTTTTTTTTGCGCTGGGATGAGCTGTTTCTTTTTTGCCCATATTAATTTGTGTATTTCGCAAAACTGCAATGGAACCACTTTTTTTGTAGTCATATGATCAACACCGGATGTTACTACTGGGTTAAAAGACAAAGAAGATGACAGGAAGTTGGAGATGTTCACATGCAGTTTTTATTGTTTTTACTGAATGTAGCCATGCCAACTTTGAAAAAACAAAAACAAAACAACACGTTTTTTGATCAAAAAAAGTTTTTTTCCGTTAGGATGAGGTGGTTTTCCAGCTGAATCAAAGCTGGTTTATATAGCAAAACTGCAGTGGAAACACTTTTTCCAATTTATCAAAATTGGAAAAAGTAAAGGTTGGTAAAAGCGATCTGGATGTTACTACCAGCGGAAAAGTTAACAGGAAGCGGTAGGAGGATTATGGCACAGCATGTTTTTAAAGAAGAAATATTACCTGAACAAACTTCTTCAAGCCTGATTTGAATTCCATTTCTTATTTAATGGAAATGGTGTCTTTTCCAACAGTAGTGGAATATCGACAAAGTTTTGCTCACATTTGGAATGGAAACGCGTCTACTGATGCCTAAAAGAGAAGGCTGACAGTTAAAGGCCAAAAAGAATTGCATCCAATCATCTCTGACAACTATTAATAAAATAATTTATTACACAGCAGCCATGCATTATGACCCAGATAAGTGTGAAGTTATGCTATGAAGCCACTATGTGTATCTTGCTTTAATGGGTGATGCTTTCTGTGCACACACACACACACATACACAAACACGCACACAGATGAGACACACTGGGATGCACTGTGTCTGGGAGCTTCTTTAAATCTTAAGGCATCCAGAGAGCAATCATAAACGCCTGCCCTCCTCTCTGCACCGTTATTAAAAAGAGAGCAGTGACATTTTATTTTCCAGAAACTCATCGTCTTTATGTGGATTGTTCTCTTGCCCCAGGAACTGTGGCTTAATATGAAGTTACTCACACCTACAGGGGCAGAGGGTTTTGGACCCTGCACAGATTGTTGTTGCAATATGCTGAGTTTTTAATTGTGTAAAAATAGAACACGGTTCAAACTTGAGGGAATAAATTAATGTGGCATTGCAAAGTGAACATTGCAAAGTGATAAATACCCATTTAACATTTCCACATGCTATCACGTTAAAATAATAAATTACATGTGTTTTCATGGGAGTGGGTGTGCCATTTTTTTCTTAGGTAAAAAAAATATTTGAAAAACATCTCAATTCCTATGAATCTATGGGGAAATTTGATTTAATTTATTCCTACTTAATTTATTTTTATTTTTATTAATTTATTTTACCCCCAATTTTAACGTTAAAAAAAAAAAAAAAAAAAAAGCAAACTTAGGTAAAAAAAAAAAGGGCGCATAATAAATTTGATTCTATGGCTTGTCAATATTTATGAAATATGCCATCAAATGGGTTTATGATAAAAATGAAAACAGACTTAAAAAGATACAGAGCAATTAAATGCACAATCGAGGTGATAGCAGTTCAACTCAAATGATTGACAGGTGAAGAAGAAAGTCAAGGTCAGGCACTGGTTTTCTCAGTTTTATGGTCCTGCAATAAAGTAGGAAAGTATGTCTGTTTCTGCAGCTCCGTCAATACAAATGAAACCTCCTTTTCTAGTATGTAAGCCTTTCATTTCCCAGAGTTTGTGTAGGCGACCTCCAGACATTGAAGCGAACGGCGTGAAGAATCTGAAACTGTGTGAAGAATCGAGTGCGAGTGCGTTCGCTCGCATCCGAATGCATGACTACAGCGTTCACATGTGACAGCTGCTGAACGCCTGCGGTGTTGGAAGTGCGTTCGCTGGGTGTTAAATGTGTGGGCGGAAGTGATATAAGGTGTGTGTGATTTTATAATGGTTGTTTTGATTCAGGCTACCATTTTTCTTATTTTGCTGCTGTCACTTCGGTTTCTCCAGCATCACTTTGTGATGTGACATGTTGTCTAAAAGACTTTCCACATTTCAGTCAGTCTGAGTCTAATGCTCAAACTAATTAGTAATTTCATCAGGGAATTTAAAGCGTTGTGCTTGATAGATGGAGAGGTTTGTTGTTTGTAAAAAAAAATAAAATAAATCATGAACAAATTTTCCTGGGAGCATTTGAGTTTTTCTTACAGTTTCTGAAAAAGTGGATTTGGAGCTTTCTAATAATATCAAACCTATAGAGAAAAAAAATAGAATTGGCAATTTGAATTTTGGCACAAGATTAGTGAGAAAACATGTTTATATGACCTTGCAATGAGTCTCAACAGTGTGCAGACTGACGTTTCTAGTAAGGAATGTTTATTTTAAATTTTTTGATTTATTAGTAAAAATGTTATTTTATTTTTTTTTAATGAAACAAATGCAAATTTGAATTCCAGCACTGGGTCCTTCTGTGTAAAGTTTCCATTTTCTTCCTGTGCATGTGTGGGTTTCCTTCAGGTATGGCTCAGTGTTCAAAAAACATGGCTGACTGGTCTCTCTAAGTTGGCCTTAGGGGGAGTGTGTGTGAGCATGGTTACGTGTCCCTGTGTTGCGTCGTGATGAACTCGTGACCTTTCCAGGGTACAGGGCGGATGCTGCTTCTCATCTAATGGCTGCTGGAAATAGGCACCAGCACCCAAACCCCCACAGCACCTCTGCACTGAAAAGCGAGTATGGCCACTGCATGGATGGATGATTGCTAAGTAATGGCAGTATCAACAGCGCCGAACTTGAAGGAAGAATGGGACGCAGTCAAAAGTATCCTTTCCGTTTCTTCCTGCATCTTTATTTAGATGAACGACAAATGTGATGACGCACCATCCGTCCCTGAACAGCAGACGTCTGCTCCCTAGTGGTGATAACCGAAGTACTGCTTCTCAGTTAACATCAATAATGCAATCAATGCATTTTTACAACTTGAGTACACAAGTTAAAACACCAAACATAATGTCTGAAAACTTTCCAAGTTTGAGTTTACACACAGGCCTGGTCTTAATTTCTGCAACCATATATTCTCAGTAGTCAAGATTCACAATACAAAATGATGGTTAATTTCCACATGTTTGCACTTCTGTCATCTTGCAGGGTTTTTTTTTTTTTTTAGCTAAAGCTATTGTTCTCTTGTTGTCTTTGTACACTGCTTGTGTGTATCTGTAGCCATCAATACCTTTCAAAAGCTGATATAAATATGCACACTCATGCATTGTAGAAGCCAGTCATCTGCTTTCAGAGTTTTACACTAGGCAGCGTTTTAGTTTGTTCTTATTTCAGTTGTTAATAACCTGTAATACTGTCTCTGTTTGTAGAGCCACCAGCCCTGTCAGCATCACTGGATGTGTTTCCATTGAGCGTATAATTTCACATTTTGAAATTTCTGAAATAAATTTGTTTAATGGAAACGTGGCAATTTTGAAAAAACACAAGTTTTTTTGACAAAACGTTTTGGCACTAGGATGAGGTATTTTTTGTAAAGCATCTTGAAGTTGGTTAATTTGAAAGACGAAGAAGAAGACGACAAGAAGTAGTCGGAGGATCGTGGAGCGGCATGTCTTTTAAAGCCTTGTTGCGGGAACAAACCTATCCAAGGGATTTTAATTTCATTTCTTATTTAATAGCAACACAGCTATTGTGAGATTGTGTTTTTTCAAAATTAAAGGAATATTCACAAGATTTTGATCCCATTTGGAATAGAAACACAGCTACTGTAGGCTAATATACTTACGTTTTTAATTGTGTTTCTCCTAAAATACAGCTTTCTGTTCTTGGCCCTGCTGTGGTATGCTAATAAAATAAGTGCAAATATTCTATCACTATAGTTTCCCAAAGTTCATTTTTGGTCTCATCTCTACTGAATACTCTGCTTCCTCCTTGTAGACAGATATTGCTATTTAGCCATCATGAAAAAGCAGAGAGGTTGCATATTGGGATAAAAAATGTTTTGGGCTTTTTTTTGTCTGCAGTATTAATGTATTGTTCCCGATTGCTTGGTTGGTTCAAGAGTATCTACTAGTCTTCAGGACAATCAATCACGAATTTTAAAACCAAAAACAAAAATAGAAAAAACCCACCCTGCACCTTGCTCTCTGTTGTGCTACCTCTCCTTCCCAATCGCGGAGCTTGCTGTGAACATGCAGGCTGGTTAGCATTTTCTGTTACAAAACCACAACAATACCTCTGTTTACGCAGGAATACTTCAATGGCTGTCAAAATTGCGGACATTCCCAGCAATATAATTTACAATGCTACTCAGAGGTGGTAAGCCAGTGGTACCGCTCATAATTTAAACACTTCTCCAGGCACAATGGCTGAGACCGGCCTTGCTTTATGATGTCTAGCTCTTCGGGAAAAGTCCGTCTTGAAACTGACTTTTAATCATTCTTGAGACCAAGAATGGTCTCAAATTTCTCCTTCTCTGTCAGCCAATGTGGGCCTGGAAACTCATAAAGTCTCATGTAAGCAGCACAGGATGCTGGGGATGCGCTCCGCTAGCTAAAGTTAGGGCCGAAACGGTCGTTCTAACCGTCCCGTCAGTTCTGACAAAACATCGTGGGGCTTCTAGCATGATCTGCGAGTAGAATTTGAAAACCGTTCCCCTGCTCTATCGATTAGTTAATAAAGGCCTGCTCTGTGGATTCTGAAGGCCCTGGGCAGATTAGGCTGCCCCTGGCAACACATGCAGACTGAAACCTGACTGAACAAAACACCAAAGATCCACACAGGCATGCATGAGAAACATCGAAGAAAAACATCACAAAAAACGAGACAAGATTATTGTAATGACATTTAATTGAACAAACATTATAAATTTGGTGGATTTCTGATATTGTTTAGATCTGCAGGGAAATCCTTGCAGGGCCTGACGGCCCGCCGCTGCTGCGCCGGGATACCAACATCAGATTGGATTTGTCTCATTTAGAAAGAAAAAAAAAACAAAAAAACAATCACTCCAAGCTGTTTTTCCACATATCAATCTGGATCCTCTGACAGCAAGGGCAGATAAAAAGCTTCAAAGAAAGGCAAAGATGAGACCAACAGTCTCTAAACGTATCACACTTGCACCGTGTTAGATGAGCTCCTATCCTTATTTCTCTATCCCCCCTAGGTCTCCCACAGACTTACATTACCATGACAACCTGCAGAATCATGGGTAACGACAAACAAGCGGCGCTGTCAACTGCTCTGAACTGTTTCTGTCGTTGCAGAGCTTGAACAGGCAGAGTTGCACCCTGTGAAGCGGGGAAACGGGAAAATGCTACCAAAATTACATTTCGAAATGGCTTTTCTGGAGAGGAAGATAATAAGAAGGACTTTAACTAGGACGCAATGGCAGAACGGTCTTTCAGTCTCGGGTTAGATGGAATTGTTGGAAGATATTAATCTACTTTAAGTTATTTTTCTGCTCAAAGTCCAAATCAGTGTAATAGGATTACGCTGTAAAAGAGGTGACGAGCTAAAAATGTCAAGCCACGAGTCATTAAATCAATCTGACATTATATTAGGCGTGAACGATCTTACTTGCCCTTAAACAAAAGTGGATGAAACAATCTCAGCTGCAGGTACCGGGCTTTCATTCATTTCACAAAATCTCACCAGCAGACCTCCTTTCTCACTCAGCCAGTTTCCATCGTTGCTTGGACCTGTGGGCAGGTGGGTGGATGGGAGATGTAGGCTGTCCTGGCAGTCATTGAGTAGGAAGTGCCGTAAATCTGGGCAAGATGGCAATCATCATCAAGGGGCCAACAAAGGGAGCAGCACACTTCATTTCAGCTTATTTATAGAGATCGGGATGGTTACTTTACAAGGCGAACTGGTCCGAAATCAATCAGGTTGATTCCGCAAAGATCAATTAAATACATCTCATTTTACTCTTATTAGCACGACATTAAAACCATTGTGAGCTAGGAAGGCCCTGCTGCCTCGTTGAGCTTTTAATGGTTCATCTTGAGCATGAACCATTAAAAATACTGACAGCCAGAGAACATTTAGAGTGACCCTTAAAACAATATCTTTGGTCTGAAAATAAAGAAAAGCACTACTTAGACCGAGAAAAGATTAGATAAACAGCACGGAAAGTTTAAATAGACAAAAGAAAAGTTTTAACTTGCCAGACATGCAGGATCCTGCCCTTCAGGAGGAGCTGGAGGGCAAAAAACTGCAGTGACTTCCATTGGCTTTAGCTGTCAGGTTTTCAACAAAACGCACTAAATATTAAATGTGTTGTTCAAAAGAAAAAGGGGCGCAGTGCTTTGCTGCTGATTGGCAGCGCCACAACTCTACAACTAGAAAACAAGGTCAAGAAAAAGCTTTCTCAAAATAAGATAGGGGGAGGGAAGTAGGTTGGTTATGCTGACTTGACTTTGACAACCTTAACAAGCTCAAAAATTCAGTGGGTCTTTCTCGCTTCAATTAAAATAAAAAGGTGACCCACACACCAATGGACAGGTCATCAATACAGCAGGGGTACATATTAGTTAATCAACCACAGCTGTGTTCAGACAATCACTTATGTTTGGTTAGTGGATTATCCCTTAAGAAATGAAGTAAACTTTTGGAAAACTGCTTATTGTATTGACTCAGTATATTTGCACCAGGAAACGTCTCTTTTTTTCTTCTTGTTGTATGTTGTTTTTAACTTTCTTTCACAAGCACTTTGAATTGTCTTTGGCTGAAAGGTGCTATGTAAATAAAGTTGCCAAAGTTAAATCATAACAATTTAAACTCAGAATTAATTTCTGTTGTATGAGACACTCACACACAAACAGGGAATCAGTAGGCAATGTGGTGGCACAGCTATTAGCAGCATCACCTCACAGCAAGAGTCTGCTGCTGACTGGGGCGGTTTTATGTCCTGATGGGTGGTAATTGGTTTTTCTGAAGTGGCTGTATGTGTGAGTGAGAGTGGGTATGGTGGGTATGGTGTATCCATCTCCATGTTAGTCATGGGATGGACTCGGGACATACCCTGGGTGTGCCTTGCCTTAAGCCAGCATCACGTGGCATTATCCCCAACTCTTTTCCACACTGGATCAAATTAAGTAAAGATAAGAGTCAAGTATCAATCAATGCAGCTAAAGGATTCAGAGAGGACAGGGGAAAAAAAAAAAAAATCGAAACTAAACCAGAAACATAATTCACACAACTTTGTCAAACACACATCTAAAAATACCAGTTATGCACACAATTACTAGTTGCTTGGAGACGTGACTGGTTATATAGACTGCTGTTTTCACGGGCCTGGTGAAAAAAGGATGCTTGAATGTAAATGTAAAACTGACAGAGCAGAGCACAGATAAAAGCAAGGCTAAATCCATTTAGCTTCAGTGTATGTTGCATAGCAGGAGAAAAGGAGAAGGAGACATGATGTAAATGTGCTTTTACAGCGTGGATAAATATTTGTGTTTAGTATTACAAACTTTTCGGACAATTCCTACATGCTTCACATTTTTGACCTTCGTTCTGTGATTATACATTTGAAACGAGATGTTTCTATACACATCTCTTTGTCCTCTCTCTGACATCAAATCAAGGAGATTTGATGTCAGAGATTTAGCTCAGTTTTTACTAAATTTATATCTACGTACTAAATACCAGGATAATGAGAATACATTTTTCTTTTTCTCTATTTCAGTGGAAATGCTTACATATACTGAAGGCCAAGCCATTCAGATTTGAAGGCACTGGCAGCATAAGATGAATTTGAAAATAATAATGAGAAGAAAAGATTTGTTGCAAATGGGCTTTCCATATGAAAATGATGCTTCCATATTGGTCAGAAAGGAGCTTAAGGACAACAGGCTGAATGTTTTTTAGGGGGCATCACAAACTCAGTGCTGTTGGAAAGGTGTGTTTTGAACTGAATGGTTGTGTGTTGCCAAACTGACCTTTAGACCCGACTCACTTCCACCAGTTCTGTCAGGAATAATTAGATAAAATTCCAGCAAATTATGGCAGAAAGACACAATCCAGGTCATTCAGGCTTGTCAGTTCTGTCAAATGCTGAGAAAATGGAAAACGGCTGTTTTCAACGTAGGGCTGTGAACGACATGGCGGACAAACTTATCAATATAAGCGTCTCATATCAATTGATACCGATAAGTATTGATTAGTTTTTGGTTTTAAATATCTGAATTACTCCCAATGTGGTGGCGTGACCTTTCCTGTTTAATTAACGGTTTTCACTTTACAGCGTTGTTGTTTTTATTTTTAAGCAGTTATGAGTCGTGGTGGAGAAATCTGAAACTGCTGCTGCACTACTTACTCTACAGGTTGTTGCTAGGTAACCAAAGAGTGATTGAGATAGCAGATGTTGCTAACAGTGGGTTAGCTCGCTCTGAGAAAATGAGCAGTTTGTCTTCCATATGCCTTATTTCCCAGATCAGTGAATTATCTATTGAATATTGAACATAGTATCAAATGCTGTATTTATTGATATTGATTTTGCATCTATCGTGATATATTGTTGTTAATTTGTTGTTTCAGCTGTCATTGCCATATAGAGAGTCACAAGAATTTTGGTAATACTGACTATTTTTATCAGCCCAATAATCCAACAATGCATCAAACAATACAGTCGAGTTCAGTTAATTTTTCAAACTGGTTAAACAAAAGTTTTCTAATGAGACCCAGCAGAGAGCTTCAAGTCATTGTCTTTCATTAGTCACTTCTCCTCAACAATCATATATACATATTTGTACTGCATTCAGCTGTTACTGAGATTGACTACATTCATGAACACGTCTTGGTTATTCCAAACATAGTCTATGCTTTAGTCCAAAAATAAACAGCAGTAATCTGCAGATTGTTTCTAGAGGAGCTTCAGAGAGTAAAGAGTTACTTCAGATAGCAGCAGATTTTATCTACATACATAAAAATAGAGAGATGCTGTTTTTAGCTGAGATTCCAGATCAAATCAAAGTACTTTATCATAAAGCAGGCAGCGTGCACGACACACAAAATTGTATTTCCACCCATTTTATGATTCTGTTTTGTCTTTCATTCATTTTAGTGACTGCATTCATCTCTAAACCGAACCTTAGTCTTAGAACGGAGTCCACCATATTAGGACCGGGCTTTGGCCCCGTAAGGCCCAGGGGTCTTAAGATATTTATCCCAGAGAAGGTCCTTAGTATGCTACAGAAATTAGTACACACACACACACACACACGCACACACACACACCCACACACCACACACACACCAGCAGCTGCAGCAGCAGCAGCGTCATGATGTTGTCAAGACCAAAGTCACATCATCTCCGAGGGAAAACAGGCTAGAATCTCATCACAGCATCCCGAAATGAGATTACCACCCCAGCCTTGCTCTTATAAGGAAGTCAATATATCATTCATCCCTCTCTGACTTCTTCCCCTACAAATTGCATTAAATTCCTGACACGTCCGTTAGAACCCGGCCTGAATCACCGGGCAGTTGGAATCAGAAAAGACAAAAGAGAGCAGCGAGTGTTGGGGTGCGTTACAGAGCGCTAAGCATCTTGGTGCATCACCAAGAACACTCTCAAGTCAGGGACACATTCGAAAGTGTGAAATTCAAAATGTACACACACACACGCACATACACACACGCGCGCAGACATGAGCTTCAAGTTGTGGATGTTCAGTATCTCCGTCTGTAAACTTGCTACATCAAAAAAAGAGCTGTGTGTTAAAAATGAAATGTGCGTCTCTGTCACAGCAATTCAGACTGAAAGTTGAGGGGGGTGTTTATTTATTTATTTTTTTTGTAAGATCTGAGCTGCTCGGAGTCTCCAGCATCAAAAACCATATAAAAACAATGCCTTGCAAAATCTTGGTTAAAAATCTGTTTGGCAGCACAATCTTTGCCCTCCTTCAAATAGACCAGAAATTGTTTCCCCAAATCAGCTACTTCATTTGTGGAGGTGTGAATGCCATTTCAAACCGTGGAGTGGACCAAACAACCAATCTGAGCTTGTAACAGCAGCCGGTATCAAAAGGCCTCATGCCCGTCCTCCCAGAGGAACGCACACAGGATTTTCTGAGGGAGGCAATCAAACGCCTTTTCCAAATCTTTTCCAAACACTACAAAGAGTGTGATCTCTTTGTAGTTGGAACACACTCTTTCGCTTAGAGGTGGTGAGGCAGACGTAGAGGACCCAGGTTGGTGTGAAGGAAGTGATGATTTTAATGAGAAATGAGCACAAAGTGGTGCAAAGTCCAGGCACCACAGAATGAGTGGAAGGCTAAGGTTCAAAACTGGTAGAAACTGGTACACAAAAGACATCTGACTAGACGAACTCTAGACAGCTTGAGACCCTAGTCAGATAGACAAGGACCCAACAAGGAACACAGTTGGGATTAAATACACAGAGGTTAATCAATCCAGGGGTAGACAGGACAACACAGAAATTGAATAGACACAGAAACCTAAATGAATACACAGAAAAAAAAGAAAGTCTTTACAATATGAAATATAAATTTGATGTCTCTTTTAAAACTCATGTTCTTTCTAAAACTCTGCCAGTACAACTTTGAAAAGTATAAGTGGAGCTTCCTGCACAACCAACAAAATGGAAGCAAGTGGTTCCTGGATGATAAGTCAATAACATAAGACCCAGCAGCCATTGTACAGCTCAAGCAAACCAGCTGACCAAACATCCGCTTGGGTTGCTAGGCGACAGGCTAGTGCCCATCAATTGTGATTCAACATTCGGGAGGTTTTTGAAACTTGACCTTTTCAAACACCAAAAAAGAGCTAGGTGTTTTTTTTTGTTGTTGTTTTTTTTTAAGTGCTTGGGTTGTTTTTAGAAGCAGTTCAGACCCAAACAGCAGTAAATAAACATGCAAAAAGTCTTTTTTGCATAACAAGCTCACTTTAGAGCACATAGAAGTAAAAATGTTTCTGTTTGAAAGCTGAAGCAGGATAACGCTCTCATCTGAGAAATGTTGTCATATGTCAAGTCATGAACATATTTCCAGTGTCCGGTGTGATGAGCTGTTGCAATTGTCTTCAGAAGGATTAAGATGTGATCTTGGAGTTTCAGGTGAGGGCCTGAAACTCCAAGACCTGGTTTTGTGAAAGCCCAGCAAAATAAATCTGGCGGTTTGTGAAAAAAAATTACTATGCAAGACATCAGGACCGCTTCAAGCTGACCTGGAGCAAGCAGAAGCTGTGTCCCAGTCCCAAAACTGTTCACTGCAGCTCGATCAGAAGCTATGCAAGAGGCAATACATGCAAAATCATTTTGGAATGAATTTCAGAGGACAGTTGAAATTAAAGGAGAGTATTTATTTCTATGTGACTAAATGAAATGTACATGGAAAACAGGATTGTGGTTCCCCCGTGCTGTGAGGTTGCTTTATTGCTTTTGCAACTGGAGGCTTCGAGTGCATCAAAGAAAAGACAAAAAAGGGAAGATGTTCAACGTTGTTTAAGAGTGAAAGTGCAAAATAAAACATCAGAAAACAGGAGTCAGGGTAAAAGATCTCGGGTCTTACACCAAGACAAAAATTGAAGGTGCACACCAAACTCTAGAAAACCAGGGAAATAAAAGACATTATTATCCTTCGGAGAAAAAAGAGAATTATGACCTAAGTTGCCCTTGGTACACTGAGGGTTTCCAGTGAGTGACAGGAGCAACTTGCAGACAGGTACAAGGAACTTCTAGGTGTCAACAAAAGACGTTTTCAAACACATCCATTGTTGCCAAAGCTTTTGAAAAGAAACATTTCCCAAAGGATTCTGGATGAGCGGGTTGTGCAAAACAGTTGCTCAAAACCCGAACGGATCTTAAGGAAGTTGTTTGTTCAGCTGAAGATTTGAATGTAGGCGTCTTTCAGCTTTTAGATGAAACTTCGGTCTTTATTTCTTCTTGTTCGGGGGAGGAAAGAGACGAGCAAACAGAAGAATGAAAATGTGAATATTAGGTACACTTAGCTTGTACAGGGTAAGACATTTTTGTCTTCAGAAATACCGTAATTCTTCAAGGCAGAGATTTCCACAAAGTGTCGGACATTCTTCAGAAATGTTGGTCCACTCATCTTATCCAGAGAGCTGCTGGCCATTCGTTCATGATTTGAGTCTCCTGTTCAACCACATTTCAAAATCGGCCTTTTCAATTTGAGATCTGCTGACTGTGGAGGTCAGCCGCTGGAAAGCTCTCAACTCATTGTTCCATTTCATGAAAAAAAGATTGCTATGATATGAGGTTTGAGAGATGGGGCTTCATTCTGCTGGAAGTGGCCATCACAAGATCAATACTCTGTGATCATGAAGGGACGACCTCGGCCTGCAATGATACTACAGGTAGATTGTGCTGCTTCAACAGCTGCTTTTCCACTGACCATAGAATCGTACAGATTGAAATTACAATTCATTCATTGCTTATAGAGGGTGACTGTGGCTCAGTTGGTAGAGTTGTTGTCTGTCAAGTGGAAGGTTGTGGGTTCCAATCCAATTTCCACCTGGAATCATTGTGTGTACTTTGTAAATACGAATGCTCTCTGTAAATCCATTTATTTATGAATCCATTCAAATGATACCTGTCTTAATTGTCAGACGGTTGAGCAATAAGACTTATGAAAGAAAAACTAACTGTGTGAACCAAATTTGTTAGTCATTTTGACACGTTTATTAGTCAAAATATGTTACGACTAACAAATAAAAAGCCATTTTAAAGTGTTTAAAATTCATGAAACTTTCTGTTGTTTGATAACTGAACATTTCATGTGTACAAAAATAGCACAGATGTAAGTCCTTCAGAAGATTAAACATTATGTGAAAACGGACTTTCGCAACCAACCCTTAATGGGAGCAGATCCCTTCAGAACGAAGCGCGATTTCATGGAGAACTCAGTGGGTTCTCGGCTGCTCAGCCCATGTAATAAGATTACTGTTATGCATTTGGCTAAAAACTGTGCCACTGAGTGGATTGCTCAGTCTTAAAAGGAAATGCAGTTAAAACGCTGGACAGGCTGAATCGTACAGCTCAGTCGACATCCATCCACAGAGAACACGTCCCTCCACGGCCCCTCAGGACGAAACAGGAAAAATCCACTGTCCTTACACTGTACCTCATCACACAGCAGCGTGACTCACCCTTCCTTCGCCTCCCTCTCTCTGACTTACAGTTGCCGAGTCAGCTATTTAGCTCACGTATGCCCTCTCTGACCATGTGTGCCCCGCTCCTCCTTTCTTCTCCCTGCTCTCCTCACTGTTCTCGCCTCTTCTCCCTCCATTAGCTCCCGCCGCTTGGCGAAGCTGAACAGGACGTCCGGGGCCCGACAAACACGGGGCCGTCCGCAGCATTTGTGGGACTCTATTTACTTAAAATGCAAATTTATACGAGGAGGAGTGTCTGGATCAGCAGAAGGTCCTGAAGCCAGTCATAGTAATGAGGTCCTTTGGGAGGCGCGCACGAGCTCAAAATGGGGCTTCGCACGTGAATTTGGATGTATGCACATGCTTTTTTATATATATATATTTCTTTTTCCAAGGTTTTTGTGAGCTCTAGTGGCCCTTTTTTGAAAGTAGGCTGACAGGAAAGAGGGGAAGACGCACGGCTGGGTCCGGGAATTGAACCCACGACGGCCTCGTCGAGGACTAAGGCCTCCAAACGAGGGTCGGGCTAAACACCTATGCCACCACAGCGCGCCTGTATGCACATGCTTAAGAGTTATGCACAGTTTCCTAAAACTGCAGTATGTAACTTTTGCAAAGAAAAAAAAAAGTTTTGCATATTTGTTGAAACTGTCGCTATGTTGGGACAACAAGGCATGAGACTGAGAATCTGTGAAAAAAACACAAGAAGCTAGCCTGTGGCTCTTTAACCGAACTGTCCTGAAAATAAAATGAGTTTTATGTGGACGACATGATCAATTAACATAGAGACGCTGAAAACAACGGCACGGAAAGTTAGATCTACAGAGAATTCACAATTAGGCTGGAACAAGAGGTCGAAAATGAAACATTTCTCAAAGATAACGCCAGAGCACTTTTAGGAAAAGAAAAGTCTAAAAGCAGGGATGAGAAAAAGAGACGTGTGTTTTTCAAACCATCTCAGCAGTCAGGAGCCTGTAAGATAGCAAGACGAGCTCAGGCAGGACTTGAGAGCAACACACTTTGATTGAAAATATAAAACAATGAACAAAGTGCAGCTCAGAAAATATATCAATATATATATGCAAATTCAGTATTTTACTGACTTTGAAAACTACACAGTACAAAATGACATGAGTTTCTATTTGATCATTTGGTCTCTGCAGCACAAAGCAAAAATAAACACAGGACCAAATATGATAAAAATACCAACTCAAAATGTAGAGTTTGAAACCGTTGAGTTTAGGTAAGATGTAACGCCTCTCACATTCTGCCTAATTTGTTTTTAAAAAGCAGATGGTGGTTCACGTTCACATTTTGTAGTAATTTGTGAAAGCCGCAGGAAGCATTGAATATTTCCAGGTAGCTCTTTAGAATCAGACATATTATTGCTTCAAAATCCCTTAAAACTATTGACATCATGTACAGTATGTATTCTCTGTTGATCTGAATTTCAGTCTAATTGTCAGCAGAAGCTGCTCTGCTTGCTTGAATTTTGACTTTTTCCACTGAACTTTTGGTGTTTGTGTTTCGCGTTCGCCCTTTTATTCTCACCAAGAACTCTCTAAGCTGGAATTGTTACAGAGTAAAATATTAGCTTTTTTTAAAAAAAAAAACACAAATAAAATGCATCTCCCCATGCTCAAGCGCCATCGGCGTAACAGCCCATTATCTCATGCCGGATTAAAAGTCGACCAGAAGCAGCTGCTGTTTGTTTGGACATGTTTTCTGCTCAGATCAAATGCTCTATGCCTGGAGAATCTTGGAAATGAAATTTGCATTAATATCCGAGCGTATGGCTGAACCATGGGTGCTCTGGTGAATAATGATGTTAACCGGATCCAATAAATCACTCAGCCATTCTGATTACTTAAGGGACTTGAGACTTGAACTATAAATAAACACAGACTCAGGCTTCTTTTTGGAGAAAACTGTTTTACTACAACAACAACCTTTCATTCAGATAAAATGATTCTGCTAATCAGTGAATTTGTTATTTTTTTCCTCCTCATTCAGGCTGAAGTTGTTTAGCTTTTAATTCATTTAGTTCGGTCTGCGAGCAGCTTTCCTGGTTCATGTTTTTATAACAGACAGTGCTGTTCAAAGGCCACAACACCTTAATGTCTCTGCATGTCGAAATTAGTTCTCATTGCCGCGGTCGCGTGACAAAAATCGCCTCGTTTTGTTCTCACGCTCACGCCGTCCGCCCCTTCCTGTCACAATGCGTCCTTGAAATACAAATAACTGTATCCTTTGCTGAGAGAAAAACTGGGATATGAAGTTTGTACTCCATGAGCTCCTTTCAATACCGTTTGAAAAGTCGCACAAATTAAGAATAATAAAATAATATTTGTCACATGCATTAAAAACGACACAAAAAAGCTTGAATTGTGCTGACATTTCAAAAGCCTGGTAGTCTGGGGACAAAAACAGTTTTTCAGTCTGATAGTCCTCACTTTTATACTTCTGTAACATCTGCCAGGAGGGAGAAGCAAAACACAGAGTGCTGTGGCTGAGGCTGAGTTTGGTCTTTGTTTTTAACTCTTTTTTTCTCTCTCTCTTTCTACTCATAACTTCAGTTGAAGAAATGTTCCCCGATTTCAATACTTTAGCTGAACCAGCGCTTCTCATTCTAGTGTCCAGTGTGCAAAAATCATCCTCCACCTCAACATCAAAGCCAAGACATTTCAATAAATGCATGTAGCCGTGCTTTTCAGGTCCAGGCAGACTGGACAGTCCGGGCCACAGCAGATGAATAGCACGTGATTTAAATGCAGCGCTTTAAGTTCATTGATAAGAAGTCGTCGAGAAAAAAAAAAGCACATATCTATGTTTCATGTGTGATGGCACAATGTGGATTCTCTGTTCAGCTTGGTGAATATTAAATCGACCAAATGAAAATCAGATGCACTTCAATGTGTCACGGTTATTGTTCAATCACTTTTTTCTTTGAGCAGTCTGTAACAAGTTGTTCCCATTTTTGCAGGAGAATCTATTAATAAAATTTACAAAAGAGACTATGCATAATACTGATATCTCACCTTAAACAAGGCCATGTCAAGGCTGGAAAGCTGGCATACGTCACAGGATTAACTGAAGGATGGTTTGCATCACACTAGCATGGGAAGATGTTATTTAGGACAGATCCGGCAGTAATATTAGTCAATATTACAGCAGCAATTGGAAAAGGAGTGTGTATTCTGTTATTTTTAGATTGTGTTTCCAAAAAGATGGAGAGGAAGTGAAGAAAATGGGAAACTGGAGGAAGGGCTCACGACTGGCAATATTAGAAAAAACTAAAGGAGCCCAGAATGACAGTGCAGCCTGAGAAAGAACCAGACCAGCTGAAAATCTGACAAATGTTGCAACTTTGACACTCGCTTGTGTGAGCCTGATCTTCTAAGGGTTTACATGTGTAAAAATAAGAGCATAACTGATCTACAAACGACAAGCAAACAGGATTGCATCGGCAAAATGAGGAAGAAGAACGACAGGCGCAATTAAGTTGGCGCCACTATATAAAACATGCACAGCTCTGGAAAAACTGAAGAGACCAGCGCAAAATGATCGGTTTCTCTGATTTTACAGACCTCAAATAATGCAAAGAAACCAAGTTTGCATTCATTTAGAAACAACAAGACTGATGTTTTAACTCAGGAAGAGTTCAGTGCAGTGGTCTGCCTCAACACGATGCAATGCAATCCACTAAACCTCTGTATTGGTATTGAACTGTTGTCTGTCGGTTGCTATGGCCACAGAGGGGGGGGGGACAGAAAACAGAGCGGTTTTGTGTTGTTCTTTAGCGATTTGTCTGCGATATTTTCCCCGCACTAAACCAATAATAGCTTCGGCTTTCATGTTGCTAGCAGAATTGTTCTGCTGCGGTTAAAGAATCGTCGTTTTGCTCTCCAGAGTTGTGCATGGTGTGAAAATTCTTATGAAAACAATAGCAAGCAACGTGTCTATTTATCAAACTTTAATAAAAAGGATCAGCATCAGTACTGGTGATATCAGTCCAGTGCTCACTTGGTATCGGATCACAAGCAGAATATGCATAATCACACAACTAGGCCACTTACTGTGCATGCATTTTGATTTTTTTTGTTTGTTTGTTTGTTTTAATGCAGTTTAGAGCTCCTTACTCAAGAGTCTTGGCAGTCCGGGGCCCCCAGTTTCGTCTCTTGCTTGGTTGTGGAATCAAAGCGATCAACAGCCAGGCGAAACGTCTGACGAAACGAAATGAGGCCACTGCTCTGTCACCACAGGGCAGAGAGAAGAGACCCCCAGAGGGATAAACAGTTTGCCACATCATGGCTAATTATCTGCAACCCTGATGTGCAGATCATAAATACCTGCTTTAATTATCATCTAAGAATATTTCTCTTATCAGCCTCGCCGCAGTGCCAAGACGTCAGAGCGCGGGAGAGCTCTCCAAACGTAGTCACAGGCCTGGACGGGTAATCTGGAATCGCAATCTTCAAAACAAATAAATAAATCAATCAAAGCACGCACTCGTACCGAATGTGTGCGGAGCAAATCGGAGAACGTTCTGTCGTCTTGTGTCCTAATGTCTGTGTCCATATGTGGTCATCATTAATGAAGTGCAGATATTGTGAGAGAGGTGACATCGGGGTCGAGCGAAGACAGACTGGCATTGCCATAGGAACCAGTTGCACCCACGCATTCGTAGAGGGGGAAGGCAGCGAGAGTCGCAGCGAGCCGGGGAGAACAGGAGAGTGGAAAAGAGAAAGAGAAGATGTAAGAGTGATCAGCCTTTGATGTGACTATCAGCCTGCAGGTCTCTTAATCTCTGGCTTCGAACTATTTTTCTGCTTATGTGATCGGATGAAATGAGATTAAGGCTCTTATTAAAACCTCCCCAAATTTACATGCTCCTTGCATCTGTGACACAGGTCCTTCGGCAATGTGAAAATGGCTGCTTAGCTGGAGATATAGAACAGAGAGGGAGGGTTTAAAGCAACAACTGATGGCAGTCAAACCACCTCTTCAGCGGAAGAGGAAGTAATAAGACCTACAGGGGGCATTGAGCCTTTAAAAAGAAAAAAAAAAGATTCCTAAAGGAGAGCAGCTGGATTTCTGAACATTTTGGGGCCTGCATGTCGCATCTTATCGGGTCGGTCCGAGTATCTCGACAGCGATCTGTTGGCTGCTTCCTGACGCCGACGAAAAACGCTGGCGTCATTTCATTAAGGCTTCAGCATTGATCTCCAGCTCTCTCTCTCTCTCTCTCTCTCTCGTTCCTCGCTCACTGCAAGGCCATGAAAAATTCCTTTTATCAAATTCAAGCTTTAATCAATTACTAAAGCAGGCTCCAGTGTTTTTTTTGGGGGTTTTTTTTGGGTTGATTTTTATCAGCTTGCTTCCACACAGCTGACACCACAGTGGCATTGTGTCTGCAGCGCGCCGTTCCAAGGCAACGTTTCAAGTTGCTTGAAGGACAAAATGAGACTGAAAATACAATGATTTTTCTTTTTTTTTATTCTGAAGCAGACCATATGGTGAACATTGTTGCTTATTAGCATAGATTTTTATGTTACTTTATCTTACTAACTTTTTTTGTTTAACCTGATAAAAATCCGTTGAGAGAAAGGCCAAAAGGTCTGAAAACTGAAATCGCTTCAAACAAAGCGACCATTTTACATTAAACTGAAAAGACCGGCGCTAGAGAAGGAGAGCAGTGAACGACAGCGTAATCGGCGGTGGGACCGCACCACAAAGCTCCTCACACCGAGATCTATTCGAACATTAATCAGCAAACCATATTCCTATATGAAACAATCAGGGTGAGCGGCTGAGTCAAAAGGCTTAGAGGGTTCAGTAAACAGAGCAACACAACTTGGTCTGCAGTCCAGAGCATGAATAAAATCATTCAGGGCTTTCAAAGTGGCAGTGACACTGCGAGACCTTTTTCTAAAGCCAGACTAGAAATAAGTTAATATATGATTTAATTAAAAAAAACAAAACAAACATCTACATTTGATTACAAACCAATTTTTCAAATTTGTTTTTTGTCAAAATGTATAGTTTATAAATCATAAATTTGTATTTGTACTCAAACTTAGAAATCTAAGATAACGTCTTAGCAATTCTGTCTTCAGTTAGCTTTACAAAACGAGGGAGTCATGCTCATCTGCATCAGTCGTTTTCCTAATGTCTAGACCTTTCAGTGCTTTTATATTTTCCAGACACAGAAAACACATTAGAAAACAGAACTGTATGCCAAACAGAACAGTTATATAGAGTATAAAGCGTTTCTGAAGCTGAAATGTGACCTTTCAGGTTCAGGAGTCAGAAATGGAGCCTGCAGCCTAGAGATACAGCTCCATATATCAAAAAGTTCAGGAAAGGACATCGATTATCTGATGGTCTTTCCTCTGAATAATTATATTTCATTGCTTTATTATTTTAAATGAGTGCAGCTGATGAATATGTCATCTTTCATGTTCCACTGCCTCTCCTTTTTGTGTTTTCTATTTTGCCTGTCGTCACTATTGAAATTGAATCCATCTGGGTGGAGCAAATTCTCTTATTCCTCTGCTTTGTGTGCCAATTAGGGATGAGAAGTTTCAGTAATAAGATGGTAATAAGTGCCAACGCATCTCTGTTTTTTATTGACACATAGACTCAGTGCAACGGTTTGGATTTATTTTAGATCATCAATCTCAGAAACGAGTTACTACGGAATTTAAATTTTCGCAAGTAAAACCAAATACTTCAAAAAGATGGAGATGTAATCCTCTTCAGGCGACGTGGTGACGGTCGCCGGCATTGTGGGAAAGAAAGTGAAGTGTGATAAAACGGATATGGGAGGTCGATGGATAAAGAAAAAAATTGATAAAGAGGACGTTTGATATCATTCTGTCGCCCGTTCTGACAGCAGCATCTGTCACCCCCACCTATCGCCCGGCCGGCTCGCAGCCACCTCACTCATTGTCTGCCTGATGGATGTCCTTGTGTTGTGTATATGTGTCAAGTGTGAGTCAACACCAGTGTGACTGTGTGATAAGCTGGGTGAGATGGGGGGCAGAGTGCTTCCAGTAAGGTTTGTCATGAGGTCTGATGTTGGTGAAATGCAGTACTTACATATTTTGGGGCAGCATTGACCAGAATGGCCCGGGTTTTTAGATGTTGCTCTGTACCTTTAATTCACTTTTTTGCCTTTCCTCAAAGCTGCAGCATGTGAGCTTTTTTTTTGTTGTTGTTTTTGTCTTACATAAAAATGATCATTATTTTGTCAGAGTATCATATAAGACAGATTGGTGAAAAACTAAAAATAAAAAAAAAAATCTCTGCTTTCTCCCAGTACTGCCTGCAGAAACACACTGCTCAGTCAGAAACAACCAATCAGAGCCAGGAGGAGGGATGTAGCGCTGTCAATCACTCTCGTTCTCACCGCCGCTTGCTTATTGCTAAGCTACAGCTGGTTCACCACACAGTCTGCCAAGAATGCTAAGGCTGTGCAGCATGAACACCGATGGCAGCTCATAAATGGTTTTCCTTTAAATTGATTGACAGCACTAAGACCCTCCTGCTGGCTCTGATTGGTTGTTTTTGACAGGGAGCGGTGCATTTAAACCTGGCAGGAGCTCAGTTTCTTTTTTTCACATTTTATCGGTTTCACATTATACTGTCAGGAAATCGTGACAGTTTTAATGAATATGGACAAAACATATTTTTGTAAGAGTTACCTACTGCAGAAGGTCCTGAAATCAGATTTATTTCTTCCCCTGATTGGATCATTTTTCCTCCTTTTCGTCTCCAACCTGCTTGAACTGAATCAAAAATGGATGTCACACTTTTTCCACAAACCTTTCAGCTACAGCTGAGTCTGACAGTGGCTTTTTGAAATCTCCTTTAAGGCTCAGAAAAAAAAATAGTAGGGAAAAGATTTAGGTCACTCAGCTGCTACTGAAGATTTTCATATTATGTTTGTTTAATAAAAAAATCCCTCGTGTTGTGCCCAGGTGACCCAACTCATTTCCTCAGATGTCGTTGGTAGGGATTTTCTTCTCTTAGGATAACAGCAGATTCGCCCCTGTGTGTATTTAAATTATACATATTCATGTTTGTTTTGACAAATTACTTGAGACTAAACTCTGTGGACTGAGGATCATATTTATGAAAGTGACTGAAACCTTTAGAAGATCAGGCCCAGAGATATTCAGCCTGCGGCATCGTGACCTTTCCATATGCTTGGCTCTCAATTCTACATATACTATCCGATCTGCACCAAATTTTAAAAGGATTGATCTCAAACCATCCCCAAGAAGGAATCCAATCAAATGATTTTTGGTGGGTGTGGCCTAATTTCTCCACAGTGTCCCCTAGAAACGTTTTCTTAAAAAAACAAAAAAAAAAAAACCAAGACATACCTTGACCTACATTTGGAACACATATATAATTTCCCAGGCTCTACAAAGATGTCCTTGTCTCACAGGAAATCACCATGTTGGATCAAAGCCGCCATTTTGTCTCCATTAAACACATACGTGTGCAAAGTTTTGTTGTTGCCAGGGGAGATTAAAGGACTTCTCCTTTAAGTCCTTTAAAGGAGAAGTCCTTTATTCCATGCATGATGGAATAAAGGAAACACTCCAGGTACGTTTTTGATGAGAGAATAAGGTTATAACATGGATCCAAAGCCCAAAAAGTTGAATTTACATAATACTGCTATTTAAAATTTGCCCCCGGACTCAAACGATACGATTTATACGTTCGCCAAATGCGGCACCTACTGGTTAACTGCTGGCGTGCTGCGCGGGCCGGTGGATGCTGCTTCCAGCTTTAATAGTATCCTTATTTCTAACTCGCTTCAGTGTAGTATGGCCAAGCACAGTAAGGTCTAAATCATCTTGCAGTCAGCTTTACTACTGTGGAAGGGAAGAATTATTACAGCCGTCTCTCTGCTTGTTCCAGTATTGGCACCCTAGAGTGATGTTGGGCCAAATGACTTTACATATTTAATGTATTGCCACAGGCTGAAAGGCAACAGGCATCCACTCCTCATGTTGTGCACCACTTGTCCCTTATGCCTTGCATCAGCAGACCTAAATGATGCTGCTGGGGGAGTTCTCAGCGAGGCTGCGAGCTCGTCCATATGCCGTTCTTAAAAGTACTGTGTGGCTGAAGGTTTGAGCAGCAGATGTGCATGCTGTCTGACTGAGTGAAAGCAAAGTGTTTTTCTTCTCATGTGTCACAGCTGAGCTGGAAGGCATGCACTGCTCATCCTGCTTTGTGAGCATCCGCAGAAATAAAATGTGCCAAAAAGAATTTGTCTCCACGACTCGATCCAATCAGATGGTGTTTTGGTTCCCTTTGTTTCTAAGCACATGTCAGATTTGGGAGCGCTACACCCAACCTGAATATGAAGTGCATTATGAAGAGCATCATAGCAAAGATGCTATTAAAAGTTTTCCAGATAATTCTGGAACACACAAAAACAATCACAAAAACTAAAGTTGCTTTTTTTTGTACTGCCATTGAACAATCTCCCCTTCTTATAAGTGGAGACACATTGTTGATGTTACCGTTATAAAATAACTTGCAATCGAGTTTTGGCAAATATCAATGTCATTTTCACTGGAGCGTTGTTGTTAGCAGCTGCTGAAAGTAACTAAAAAAGTTACTTTCAATGTAATTTAGTTACTTTCCAAATCAAGTAATCAGTCATCTAACTAAGTTACTTTTTCAAAGTAACTATGCCGTTACTGGACACACAATATCAAATTATAAAACAAATCATAAAAAAGGGGATTGTACTAATTCAACAAATGCAAAACTCTGTTTTGAAACAATCTGTAATCAGGTCTAGAATATTCCACTCCAAGTCTGTCTGGATATTACTTTGTTTTCATGCTGGTGAATTTGTAGTTGATCCAAATACTTATATGCATTAAAAATAGTCAATATTGGTTTTCAAAAAAAGGAATAAAAGGTTTCCTGAATCTGACATTGTGCTATAAATTGTGATTAATTTCAGTAAAGAACAATCTATTTCACATTTGATCATTCTATTTTATGTTTTTTTTGTGGTCTGAAACAAATGTCTAAAATCATTACCTACCATGTTGAAAGTTCAGGGTAAAATAGTCAAATGTTAAAAGTCACCACAATACCCTTAACTAAAAATAAACGAATTACCCGCTGGGTCAGATTTTTTTTATGAAGATAGTCTAATATCTAAAAAGTGATCTAACTTTAAGAGGACATGTTTTTGGACACAGTCAGACATCAACCAGTCTTCATCTGTTGTGTTGGAACTGCAAAAAAGAAACAAACCAACCAGCAATGACATTTCCTCTGCAATACAACTCGGAAAGCAATTTTCCGAGGGACAAAACTCCTTTGAAACACATTTTGCGCTAAAACCTCCCAAGTATATCACCTCTTCACTAATGTACTATCCTCCCTGACTTTATTGTTTTGCCTAGAGTCTGATTGAATTTCCAGCCTTTGTCTGGAATTTGAGGAGCAGCTGAGCATCACTAACAGCCTAGAGCAAACCATTATCGCTGCAGTTCAGCAAGAATAAAAACAAAACTCAGCCACAGCCACACGCACATGGGAACCTACAGCAAACACGGAAATAAAGCCCCGGTAGAGGTGCTTTTGTTTGGTTTGCCGTCATGATTTAACAGTAATGTTCAACCTAACGGGAGCAGTAAATTGCTGTGTTACCCACAAACAAGCTATTTTGTTAGAAAAAAAAAAAAGAACACATCAGAAAGTTTCAATTTGCATAATAGCACCGCGTTTTGACTTTAAAATAACACGCTGTTAAAAGCTCGTTATCAAATGAGTCCAACCCTGAGGCGACCTCTTTACTTCTGTATAAAACAAAACATGCCATTTTACTTAAAAAAAAATCCTTTTAAGATTTAGCATGTTGGCCTTGATATGTAAATTATTTTCCTGATGGCAACGAGAGAAACAGAATAAGACACTAAGCCGCTCTCTACATCCAAGGTGTGCGCTTAGTAGGATCCCTGAAGAACAAATCAAAATGGACGACAGCAGCAGAAGAAGATCACACTGGGTGCAACTCATGACGCCCAGCAGCAGAAAACTGAGGATCCACTTTTAAGAGGGTTGAAAAACAAATGGGAAAATTATAGGTTTGTCTGATAATTGTTGATTTGAATAACAACAGTTATCGGTAGAGTCAGACTTTAAAGGGACAGTGTTGTGTGTTTTCCAGGCACATAGAGCTGTTTCACAACACAATCAAGTAACTATGTAACAGTCAGTTGTTATAAAAATTACCAAATATATAGACATGTAAAACACCAGGTGTTTGCTAATTGCAACTGGCTAGTCTGAAGGAGCTGAGTGAGGGCGTCGATCCTTGTGCAGCTTCAGCCATCGGACAATTCTCAATTATTTAGCAATACGTACAGGAGTGAAGAGACCTAAAGCATTTTCATCTCTCTAAATATTCTGGAGGAACGTCCAGAAACTACGGAAAATGTAAGATAGTTTTAAACTCTCGTCTTATATTTTTATTCTTTCTCGGGCAGCATCTGTTGTGAACAACTGTGATCTCAGAGTTTGGCTCGTAGCACAGAGCTGTCATACCGAAATGTGATCAGCCACCCCTAAAAATATACAGCTCACCTTTTGCTGTTCGAGTTCAGACTGTATTTGGAAATGTACGGTTCAGTGACTTCAGGTTCTTTCTATATCTCCGTGCCTCTTGTTTGTACCACCAGTTTTTGAATAGTTTCAGCTATTTGTCATGAAGCATAAGTAAAAATTGTGGCTGTAAACTTTATTCTACAATATAAATAAAAAGGTTTCAAATTCAACTAGAGGCCTAAAAGTTGAATAGATCTTGCTGGAACGTTAGGTGGCAGAAGGCCGACTTTGTAACTGCCTTTATGTGGCTCTAAATGTTCACATCACTACACACATATTTAAGGCCTGATCTCTGTAATAACGGAATCTGTGTTTATTCTAGATTGCTAGAAATGTCAGTTTTGTTTCTGTTTGTTGGGCTGGAGCACAAGGGCAGATATAACTGAGTAACACTCACCTGTATGTCACCGAAAACAAACCACACAGAAGTCCAGAATGTGTGTTATCTTGTCATTAATGTTTTCTCAGGTTTCTTTCTTTTTTTATGTCCAACATTTTTTGCTTGAAGATTTTTTGCACATTTGGAGAAGAAATCTGCTCCAAAAAATAAGAAATTACCCAACGAGCTCTCTTATTTCTTACCTAATTGACCTTGAAACAATATGAAAAAAAGTGAACCATCTCACTTATCTGTCTTTTAATTTTTTTGGGTGCTTTATTTGGGTTATGCACATTTTTAATCTGAATAGTAGTAACCTTGGAACACGACTGCATTACATCTGTCCAAAGTCCTGGCTGTGCTCATCTACATCCCAAAATATTCAGGTCCCATGGAAACGAGGCATGCTGCAGATTCACCATGCTCAGCAAGCGTGCCCATGCGTGTGCCTCTATTTTAGCATATTTTGCAGGGTCTCCATTGACATGTGTTGTATTTTAGAAAGACTTTATGTAAGAAAATGAGATTATCTTATGAAACATAGTTTCACCTGCTCATTCAAAATGCAAATGTTTTAATTCCCTTCAAGTTTTTCTCGTTGGATTTGGTGACCAAATCCAACGAGAAAAAGGCGCTGAATTCATATACACACTCATGAGACACTTCAAATTTATATTCATGAGTAGAACATTTTTAATCATGTCTCATTTTCCTTCCACTTCACAACCATGTGTTGCCACAGTGGAGTCAGACAGAGACGTTTTAACTGCTGAATGTGGTTAAAAGATGCAGTCATGAAATTTTATTTAAAAAAAAATAAAAAAGATTTTGAATAGCTTTTGAAACTGTCATCAAGTAATGAAAGTATGTTATCATACAGATAATCTGTGAAAAATAAATCAAATTCCTCAGCCTGCTACCTAGAAACAACCAATCACATCCAGGAGATGGTCTTAGCCCCTCCTCCTGGCTGTGATTGGTCGGTTTTGGTTTGGCGGTGCATTTACAGAAGCATGCCGAAGAAGTGGAGAAACTATCATGTTATACTGTTGCGACATGATGACAGGTTTAACGAGTACAAATGTATAAAAAAAAATACTTTTTTTAAAAAAAGAAAAGAAAAATGACATACTGCAGCTTTAAACAGTGTGAACACTTTGTGAGGTGCTGTATATCCTCACTTTCACACTGAAGATAATTTGTTGCCCCAGTTTCACCTCTTATGTGATGCCGATAATCCCTGATCTCCAGCTTGTGATCTGAGTGTGTCACCACACACACACCCCCACACACACACACACACACACACACACACACACACACACACACACACACACACACACACACACTTCAGCGTGACAAGGAGCAACAAAACTGCAATCAAATCCTTATTTTAGGTTGAAACAGATCTCGCTTCCTCCTTCTCCTCTCACCTCTCCTTTCTCCCCTGCTCTACCTCAGGCCCCTTTTTTCGCCGTCTTTGCCAACACAACTCATCCATTTTGAGCGAAAGGTCGACCAAAAGCCCTTACAGTTTATTTCTGCGGCTAAAAGAAAGAGAAAGAACAGAATGGTTTCTGGTGAAAGGACGGTTCTGTGCGAATCCTCAAGGTTTGATTGAAGTGAGCCCTCATTCTTTTGAGCTTATGGTCTCTATAGTGATGAGGAGGCAGCTGGGGCTGAATAGGAGAAGGTGAACAGACCGTCCAGATGACAAAAGGTGCAATAATTGTGGCCCGAAGTCGAAGTGGGTTGATCTTTCTCAGCTCAGCAGAGGTAAATAAGTTCTCACAGAACAGAAACCTGCTTCTAGTCAAAAGAAAAAAGAAAACGCAACAATATTTTCTTCTTACTTCCACAGATCCGAGAATATTTGACACCTTTAATAACCATCATGTTTTTGGTTTTTAATAATGGTTTTTGTTTTTTTTCTGAAAATTGCACTGAGAAAAGAACTTAGATATATTGTGTTTCCTGATGACAAGTAATCAATTAAGCTTGTCCAAGTAAATTTATTCTGTTATGTTTAATAAATGTAAATATGAATTCGATTACATGTAACAAATGAATTCTTTTTTTTTTAAGTTGGAGCTCAATTCTTCTCTCCCTCCCCCTCAACATATTTAAAACCAAAATATTTGCCTTTAAATTATGAATTTTATTAATTTTACATGCATGTGAAATGCCAACATACAAGCCAGTGTTATTTTAATCGCTAATTACAATCCAGTTTAAATTAAGTGAATATTTTGTGTTATTTTTTTCCAGACACATTCCACAGTGGACCAGTCCTCAGTCCTGCTGTAAACTCAGCTTCCTCATCAACGCCAATATTCCAGCAGAACAAAGCAAGAGGCAAAGTAAGTTGATGGATTTTATTTATTTATTTATTTATTTATTTTAAAAAAAAAAGTATTTTAATTGTCAACGTTAAACTTTCATCAGCTGCTGCACATCAGGTCACTAAAATTCTCCATTTTCATTCTGAATAAGGAGCGAATGTGTCTGTTTCTCTGCAAAGACTGCCGCCGGTCATTTCTCCTCTTGTACTTTTGCGGTTTGAAGCCATTTGTAGCAGCCATGTTTTAATCGGATAAATAATGAAATAATAACCACCAGCAGGAAGTGACTGAGTTGCTGTGATTCGATTCGGAGCCATAAAGCGCCGTATTTTGCAAAAGTCAACCGACTCAAACAGCGGAGAGCCTCCAGGAGCAGTAACAGGATTTGAAACAAAGTTGTCAGAGAATAATGTACAATAAAATAAAATGAAGCATAATATTTTTAAATTAATGAATGAAATAAATATCAGTTAAGTACATCTGGAGATGTACCATGTCAATTTGAAAATATCTGTGGACCACAAATGGCTTTTTTTATTAATTAAAAATGCATCATATTTTATATTTTCTGTATTTATATTGAATGCATATTTATCAATTTATTAAAACCAAAACCAGTATATTAATTAAATATATGTTTATGTTACATAATGTACACATGCCACATTTTTTTGATGAATTGTTCTCTATTTTCTAAAAAAAAACGTTTTAGAAAATGGATGACTTTTTAAAGACACTTCCTGTATTCAGCCATGTTTAATGAATGAGCACACCCAAGTCTACTGTTGAATAAAATGTACTATTTTTTATTGTGATCCTGTGTAATATTACGTTATCAAAATGAAATCAAAACATTTTGGTATTAAGGCATGAACACTTTGGATTGAGCCGAGCTTTTCCATTTTCAGAATTTTCCTTTTAAAAGGAACAGTTATCTCCTTTTACAGGATTTTATGATAGCTTTAATTGGAGAGAGACGTTATCCTCAAGTGGACAATCTCCAGAGAGAAACAAAATCTGTTGTTCAGGAAGCAGAGGACTGAAGCAAGCTGTCCTTGTAAAGAAAAACGGTAGAATGCCAAAGATCTCATTGAGAGTGTCTCGCCAAGAAAGACTTGAATACAGTTAAAGATGAAAAGACATCGAATCATGAAGATCCTGTAGTTCCTATGAGGAAAAGAGAGACGTGAAGAACCAAAATATAAAGCTGTGAGAAGAATCAGAAAAAAATACTTCATTAAACTGTTTCTGTTTTATACACACACACACACACACACACACACACACACACACACACACACACACACACACACACACACACACACACACACACACACACACACACACACCCACACACACACACACACACACACACACACACACACACACACACACACACACACACACGCACACAGACACACCAGGGCTCTAGACAGCAACAAGTCTGGTTGGAAAAGCTACTTGATTTCTCAGTAGTGCATCTAAACACTGGATATCTCCCTGTTGTTCATCGACAGACACACATCAGGGCCGTATTGTGGTCTAAACCAATCAGAAATAGTGACTGGCTGTGGTCCAGTGGTTAATGTCCATGTCTACATTGTGTGCTGTAGTCAGACAGAGAGAGGTGAGCAGCAGTAGCTGTTTCCATCGACTACGCAATCGCACAAATCGGATGAAAACAAATTTGCTGAATGGAGACCCGCCAGTTTAGAAAAAAAACTCATTTTTGATCAATTTTTGTGCTTGAATGAGGTGATCTTTAGGCTGTCTCGTAACCGCAATGGAAACACTGTTTTCGCATCCCGCAAGTCACAAATCGACATGACGAGTGATGCTGTTACTGCTGACAAAAAAGACAACAGGAAGTCGTTGGAGGATGTCTGATTTAACGACTCATTACGTGATCAAACTTATTCACGTGCGATTTTAGTTGTGTTTCTTATTTAAATACTGCAATTGCGAAATTGTGTGTTTTTGACATTATGAACAAAGTTTTGCCCACATTTGTAGTGGAAACACAGATAATGATGGGAATAACGTCACTAAAATAAACGGCATTGCTGCTGGCGTCACTTCTTTCAGCAACAATTAATCTAACAAATTCTTTTCTCTGTTGCAACAATGACTTTTGTCCTGGTGCATCAAAGGAGAGTAGCTAGGCACAGTGTAAGAAGTTACTCTCACATCCTGCATGACTCTTTTGTCTTTTTTGTGCACACACTCCATCATTCAGCACAGTACAAACTGCATAAGCAGCACCAAGACTGATTCAGATAAATTCAATCCAAAGTAAAGAGGTGTTTCCCATTCTCGGTTTCTGTTGCCAGGTTTAAGTGCAGTGGTGACCTTATGACCTCCACTCCGCCATGCAAGCACTTAAACACAATTCAAGCAATGCGGCACATTTCAAGGACTTGCATAATTAAGTCATAAGCAGTCACTGAACCATAAGATGGGTGCAAATACAAGACTGGTGTGGGAAAACAGAAGGCCCTGGATGTATGCGCTCTGTCACAGACATGAATGGAAAGTGACTGACTGTGTGGTGTGTTGAGAAAAGACTGAGGATTAAAGGCCAATACATGTGTCTGTCGTTAGCTTCTGAACGTTTTACCTTAAAGATGAACTTTCTGGAAGTGAAGTCATGCTTTTATGATACTTGTGAATCTGTTGGTACAACATTGGTTCATTTCCTAAGTCAGGTCAGTGGTTACACGGTTAGCAAAAGGGCTGATCCTTTTGCTAACAATCCTTTTTGCTAACAAAATGTAATGTTGCTGGTGATTTCACCCTTTTGAATTTTTTTATTTATTTATGGTATTTCAGAACTCTACCCTGGGACATTTTGCACCCCAACATGTCATTAGATGCCTTTCCATTAACTGTAGAATTGCACTTATTATAATAAATTGTGATAATGGCCAAGTTGGCAATTTTGAAAAAAACAAAACAATTTTGATAAGTTTTTGCACCATTGTGAGGTGGCTTTTCAGCTGTACAGAAATAGATGAATTTTACAAAACTGCAATGGAATTTTCTTTTATTCAAATTAAATTAGTCATGTAAATAACAATGGAGAGATTATAAATTATTCATGTAACATGTATTGTTTCCATTATGAAAGGTGAATTTAACTTCTCTCCTTAAGACAATAACAGAACCTGAAACTGGTCAGTTCTGTGTTGTAGTTGAGTTTCAAACTTACAGGTGAAATTTGAACCCAGTCTGACCTCAATTACAAGTCAGTCTAACTACTCACCAAAATATCAGGGTGGAGTGAATATGGCTACAGCATGCACTCAACTTTTCATTACAGAAGCCTGACCTGGAACAGTGAGATAACCTGAAGAAGTCTGCTTGTATAATATACCACTGGTTTTGTTTGGAATCAAAGTATTTTCTGAACTGGATTGAATTAATAAATTTCCCATCACTAATACTTAGCACACGTGTCTGTGCACTGAAATGTCCTTGTTACTGTGCAGCTTTGGGTTTTTTTGGTCTTACTTAATTTGCTCGCTCTCTTCCTGCCTCTACACCTTCCACTACTGCGCTCCACATATTTTATTTGCTCAGAGCAAACAGTTATTTTCTTTGTTTGAGACATGCCTCAATAAAATAAATTTGAACTAATGTATGCAATGTAACGTGTGCGGATGCGGAACAGAGGAAGTGAAATGTCCTTGTTAACCATTAGGATTGCTGGATCGTTTTCTGCTCAGCACAATAAATAATTCTGTTATGTTCTTTCAAGTGAATCCCTTTAAATAAATCAGTCCTGGTTCCTTCATTTGCGACCTTGATTATGGTTATTCAGTTATTTTTCACTTGGTAAAAGGACATCTTCAGAAAAAAAGTTACATTTACAATCCATATAAGACTGAAGATATTTTAGGAGGTTTATGTCATTTTAGCTCATTTATGTCACATTATGCTACTTTTTATTTTAGAGTGGATGTAAGAGAATGAAACAAAAAGAACTGGTGTGGTCATTTGTGTGTGGGTAGGTTATAGGGGGTGGAATGTTCGGTGGTCATATTTACACTTCAATTGCCAAACCAATAAAAGTTTAATGTAAAATGAACTCTTTTGAGCTTTCCATCATGTTATAATGTTATTCCCTCATTAAAAACATACCTGAAGTGTTGCTTTGATTCTTCCATGCGTGTTTGAGAAATCATTGAATCTCCCTTGGAAACCATTCCGCTGTACCAAAAACGCCTGGGCGGACCTAGCTCCGCCTTCAAGGACGAAGCTCCTCCTGTTTTCAGGGCTGCAGCTGCCTGGCAGATCATCTTCCAGGTGGAGCTGCGCATCTGAAAACGTTGCTAAAGGGTTAACAAAGGAGCGATGCTGTGACTCCTTCCTGAAGGCGGAGCTTCAAAAAGGAGCTCCGCCTTCTTTTTTTAAAGAGACAAAGGCCCAATTTCCAGGCATTAAATTATGAAATCAACTTTCTTTTTTTTTTTTAATGGCAGCTGACAGTAACAGTTACTTGATTGTGCCACAAAATGGTACTACATCCGTGGAATATGTGGGAAACTGCCCCTTGTAATTTTAATGTTGGCTTTAGGTGTTGTACCCTTCAGCCACCACAGGGGAGCAGTAAGGAGACAGGTGCTGCTAAAAGCAAATAGATTTGCTAGAAAATAATAAAACTGTGTCGTGTGTTATTTGAAACATCTAACACTGAATTCTTTAGTAACTTTAATGTTAAATCCCCAAAAAAACTACAGGATAACGGCCTGAGTCCTGCATATCCGGCGCATATGTGCATCCTAGTGTACGTGTGCAATTTCGCTGTCGATAATAGAATCTTAATTGGCTGATTAGGGAGGATTAAGGTCATTGATTGGATAGAGCTCAGGGCTCACCTGCTGTTCTCCACATCTAATTGGCCGGCTACATAACATTTCAATGAGCGGCTGGGAGCTGCAGCAGAGGAGTGTTCACACATTCACATGCCGGCCGCTGAAAGGAAAGCACTGATATGGATAAAAAGACTAGCAGGAGATGCAGGAGATGAGGGACGGGGGTTAGGAACAGAGAAGGCGGGATCACGGGTTTTCATCCATGTGTCTGCGTCTCTCTGGATGACAAAATAAAACAGTCTGTCAATCACGAGGCTGGGTGAAAATATGTCTGAGTGCCCAGGGTGTGTGTTTGGTAATAACAGTGACTGCCGCTTGTCAGCATGCACACGCACGCACTCGTGCTATGTGTGTGTGTGGGGGGGTGCGCGTGTGTGTGTGTGCGTGTGAAATATGATAACTGCAGTGACAGGATGTGTAAGTTGACACCAATGATTGACATTAATGTATCCTTCCGTTTACATGAGCGGCTATGGATTTTATGAAAGTCAAATCGACTCCATGATTTTAATTCAAAGAGTCGTCTGTGAATTTTTTTGGACAACTATAGATTTAATGTGCAAATGCATATTAAATGTGTGTGTCAAATGGTGCAGTATGATTTCAAATGAAAATTTTTGAGCTCCACATCATGTTATGTTGTTATTCCCTCATCAGTAACATGCCTGGAGTTTTGCTGAGATTCTTTTATGAATGTTTGAGAAATCCTTGAAACTCCCTTGGCAACCATTCAAGCTGTGCCAAATGGCTGAAGGGACCTAGCCCCGCCTCCGAAGACAAAGCTGCTGTGTTTCTACCCTGCAAATCCCCCACTCAGCTCCTTCGGGCTAGCCAGCACCAATTAGCAAACATCTGGTGGAACTGCATATATACGAGCTACTATTGAGAAGAAAACCATTGTGATGACTTCCTGGAGGCGGAGTTTCAGAAAAAGCAGAAGATTCTTAAAGAGACAAAGGCTCAATTTCAAAAGATTATTTTAAATGTTGTATATATTTAAGATATACAGCATTTTTATAACAACTGAAGGTGACACAGTTAGTTGATTGTCCCATTGGCCAAGTGCTGTGGTTGTCCTGAGTGTGTTTTCCTCAAATGAATCACTGAAATCTACTTGATTTATGAAACGGGCCACAATGGGAGGGGTTTGGAATTGCCTCCTTGGCAGCTACAGTCTGTGTGACTGCTAAGGGAAACCCGGATGATGAAGAATTATCATTAGTGCAGAAAATGCTCTCCATTGCTGTGGGAGGCTGGCACATACACATCACTTTTACGGCCATGCGCACAATGCGTTTTCAGAAGTCGAATTAAAACAACTGATGCATTGCAGTGGAGGTATCAAGACCTCTTGAGGTTTCTCACATATTGCCTCCTTGCAACCACAGACCTCAGTGCTTTTTATTGCAATTTGTGATACATAGAGCAGTGCATATTTTGAACATAGAGAAAATGGTACACAGTTTTCTAATTTTTTTTTATTAATTTATTTTTTTACAAATGCAAGTCTGAAAAATCATATATTGCAAAAAACGCAAAATCTGACCAAGTATATTTTTATATATATTTTAGACAAAGCTAACTTAAAGGTAACTTTTCAGTAATATATTGGCGATTGTTTCAAATCGATTCCTTAACATTAATGACAAAGTACTTGTTCCACCGGACGATTATTTCACTCATAACAATGTTTTATTATAAGATAAATATTATGCTGCTTTTGCACTAAAATCTAGACTAAAATGTTGACACTTCTGTATTTGTACCGTTTTGGCTTAATTACTCCTCTGAGTATGTTTTTCTTTCAATAATCAATTGATCGTGATTCATCCTATTAGGTCTTTCAGCCCTTATGAAAACAATTTCAAAACCAGTATCAATTACTGTTACTCTTAAAATGGAAGAGCGACTCTTCCTCTGCTCTGCCGGCAAAAAGAAAAGAAAAAAAAAAGTGTTTCCAATTTTCTGCTCTACAGAAAATTGTTCTGTGGTTTAAGGAATCCGAGCGTGAAACTCTTTCTGATGATCACGGACGCTGTGACCTTGTCGCCGAGCATGAGAAGGACAATCAAGCATCGGCGCGCTGCTAAACAGCCAGAATCCGCGCCATCTTAAAAGCACAATAAAGTATGAGCAATTTATGGAAATTCTGAAGCCAGATACATCCTCATCCAGATGACGACTGTTCCAGGGAAGTCATTTTCTTCTTCTTCTTCTTCTCTCTGCATGAACATGTTCAAACCACTTCTTTTGTACACATATGGAAATCAAAGCGTGCGGCTCAGAAGGATGCTTCAAGCCAGAGGTCACATTAACGGAATATTTTCCGTATTTGACAGGTTATTTTTTTTAAACGACGGGAAAATTTTAAGTCGTTTGACAGGTTATAATTTACACCCTTAATTGGTGCACATGGGCAGACATTATAAACTTAACCAAAGAGCTCATGGCAGAAGCAACTAAAATGTGTCTTTCTGACATGTGGCTGACAGTGTGTCAGTAATGGACAGGACGCTTCGGAGCGTCTGGTCGGGAAGCACATTCTGACCTTTGGTAGAAATGGCTAGTGACAGACGAAACATCTGTCCGTTTTGGAGAAGTGAAACCACGCAAAAAAAAAAAAATCCTTGTAAAAGTGCACAAATGGGCCGCGCAATTAAAAAAAAAAAAAAAAGAAAGTTCAATTGATCGGCTTGGATCAGACAGATCAACCAGACCGATAAACCAAGGCACTTTTCTTTGTAGATGTGAACCGGGAGGAAACAGTGAGGCTGTGCGCTCAGACCGCAGCAGCTGAAGTGCTGCGTTTGATTTCATAAGTTATTGGGGGCCGCAGTCAGTGGTTTTTGTAACTAAGGAGAAAAATGAAGACGCATTTCTTTGCTTTCTTTGCCTCTGTGATGGGATCTGGATTCATGGTTCAACTCGGTCAGGGGCCTCAAACTCCAGTCCTCCAGGGCCGCTGTCCTGCAGTTTTTAGACGTACCACAGGTACAAACCGCTGGAATGAAATGGCTTAATTACCTCCACCTTGTCTAGATAAGATCTCCAGAACCTTAATGACCTAATTATTCTATTCAGGTGGTTCAGCAGAGGCACATCTCAAAGTTACAGGACAGCGGCCCTCGAGGACTGGAGTTTGAGACCCCGGAAGTAGGTGAATATTAACTAAACCGCATAAAAGTGCGGCTAAATAGCCTAATGTGAATATGATTATTATATGACGGGTGAAAATAGAACATGATTGATGGTTTGTGTTTTATTTTAATGCTGTTGGTCAAAATGACAGAAGAAAAAAGTCTAGCGTGTCAGACTTTTGATGAACAGAAATATTACCACTCTGATCTCTATCCTGTTTGAACAGAAAGATGAAACAGTCTGCCGGCTAATAAATATGATCTGCAGATGATTAGAACCATCACCAAGGAACATGTTCAAGTTCTTACACACACACACGCACACGCGCACGGCCACACACAAACACACACATACACACACATTTACTTCGGTGTTTTGCTCAGCGGTTATGTCATACTTACAGGGTGAGAGGACAAGCCTTACTCAGCACTTTAGCCACAGCCCATTAATGTGCACGCACACACAAGAGTGCACCCGCGCACACACACTCACACACATGTCAGAGAGCCGTTGTCACGCCCTGCTCTGCTGGCTGGTCCAGCAGAAGGAGGTTTACACAGGCAGATGAATGTCCGGTTCAAACCCTGGAAGTTCTGTGTTCAGATTCACTGTAACAAGAAAAGTCCCTAAATTATTAAAGAGCTGGAAGTGGAATACATGTGTGGAAGAATAATAACACTGGTTATGAAAGAAAGTGTGTTTAAAAAAATGGCGAAATACTTCTCCTCACACTCTGAAGGCTCCCATGACGTTACACAGTGGATGTGAATGAACTCATGTTGTCCGCATTTCCATTACAAATACACACAAATCCCACCTGAGGGGAATGAAACTTCAGCATCATGCCGGTGGTCGTTTGCTTTAAAGGGGAATAATTATGTAAAGTCAACTTGTTTTGGACTTTCCATCATGTTATAATGTTATCCCCTCATCAAAAACATAACTAGATTGTTGCCTTGATTCTTTCATGCACGTTTGAGAAATCCTTTAATCTCCCGTGGCAACCATTCAGCTGTGCAAAACACATGGGTGGACCTAGCTCCGCCTCTGAGACCGAAGCTCCTGAGATCCAGTTTCTGAGCTTCTGCCTCACAGAGCAGCCCTCCAAGCAGTTCCTTCAGACTAGCCAGCAGCAATTAGCGAACATCTGGTGGAACTGCAGCATCAGCTGAGCTCATTATAGGAGCTCCCTCTCAGTAAAACGCTGGTCAAAATGTTACTAAAGGGTTAATAGAGGAGCGATGTTGTGGTGACTTCCTGAAGGCGGAGTTTCAGAAAGTAGGAGCTTCTTAAAGAGGCTCAATTTGGAAGCTTGAAATTACAAAGTCAGATGTCTTTCATGTCGCATTTTGATAGATATATAATATTTTTATAACAACTGAAATTACAGTGCTTGTGCTACAAAATGGCTCTGCGTGCCTGGAAAATACATAATACTGGTCTTTTAATCATCTTATCTTCGAATGTGGTTAATTGCTTTTCTCATTTTTGCAAGTGCATCTTTTATGAACCACAACATACTCCTGAAAAACAACTTATTTCATCCTTAGCTAAGCTGGAATTACAGTGTCCTGTTTTCGCAATTGGAAAATAAAGCAGCTGTTCCTCAAAGCCTCCCAGGACAGACTCCACAAAAAGAGAGAAAGACAAACGGCACGATTCAGATTCAAATTTCTAAGCTTTGGGACTTTTTTGTCATTAATGTGATACTAATTAACAACCTAATTTCTAATTTTGTCTGGCTCATTGTGAATGTGATGAGCCTACAAAAGTCACTGATAATTGCACAGGGCATATTTGTGTACATGTTTGCATGTGTTATGTGCATTCAGACTGAAAATAGCACAGCAATTAAAAAGCAACACGGGGGGTTTGCTGGTGCTGTTGCCGCTTCACATTCTTTGAAGATTAAGTGGGATTCGCTGATTCTGATGTGGCTCCGTGTAAAAGTTACTTGAAAGCATTGACTTAGAAATAATGCTTCTTTACTTCAAAGAAAAACTGATGCCAACAAACCTATTTCTGATGAACCAACAAATGCATCAAAGAGAAAATTAATTCATTGTTGAAGTGGATCCAACCATGTACTTCATTAAACATCAGTAGAACTAGATTATATTTCTTTAATATATATATATCTTTGGTCTTTTTCTAGTGCAGCTATAGCTTTACTTTGATTTGATCCAATTGTTTTATAAAGTTAAACCCATATGATTACATGCTCTAAACACAAAGACGTTTTTTTTCTCACTGACACAAAGTTGGACAGTTTGAGGTTACCAAAATAATTTACATTTCCTAAAGACGTTCTTTGACAAGCTTCGCCCGTTTCTCCTTACAGGACGAGGATAAATCAAAGATGTATTTATCAATTAACTAGTTCATTTCAAGTTAATTGATCTCATGACCAAGTCGACAGTGAAAAGGGTCGACTTTCTTTCAATGACATAATAGGCAAAATTGTTCATAATATGCTGAATTAAAAAGAAAAATTTTGACATTATTTTGTGTCAGTATTTAATACAGACTTATTCAGAACATTTTGGGTTTTCTCACATTACTAAAATTGGACATATTTGCAAAATGTCTAAGATTGCGAATGGACAAATGAAAGATGAGTGTTTGCATTTCAAAATGGAACCACATGAAATGCACTTTGTAGCAAATGGCTGATTCTATTTGGACCATTTCTCTGGTATGACACCGGTACCTTTGTTTCTGTATCAACTGGCCGTCGTCTGGATGGTGGACAAACTGCAACACTGAAGGAAGGTCTAAGCAGATATTATTAGTTAATCAATTGGTACTGATTTTGGTCTATTGTGTAGAACCCCAATTACAAAGGGCATTTTTGAATTTACAGCAACTAAATAAAAAGAAATTAAAATGTTGTATTACAGTTGCCAAATTATTGTCCTTTTTTCCCGTGTGCGCACTTTTCTAGAATTAATAAAAAAAATTGAAGGCATGAACATCAGCAGTTCATGTCACTGTATTTTATTTTTAGTTTAGCAAACACCCCTTCTTAAATATTAATGAAAACAACCTATTTATATCCACAACCAAATGCTCTGTCTCAAAACACTATAAAGTGGAAGAACACCCCCCCCCGCCCGGTTATAAACCCATGACTATAAACCACAACAAGCCACTTTACATATCCAGTTGACAGACGTTTGCAAATGTGAGCCTCTGAAGACTGCGAGCTGCAGAATTAGGAGAAAACATCACTTGTACATTATGTAGAAAGTCTATTTACACTCACTGTTAGGGTGTCTGAGGTTCTTCAAAAACCCATGTTCATCATACGACAGCCTGGGGGTGTAGTCAAAGCCCTCTTTATACTGTTAATCAAGTTACCTGTGCAGAACAAGACGGTATTTCATCCACATCGCTTCCATCTTCTCCAAAGGAAAATGACTTCTAGTTCTGAGTAAATGGGAGCAGTGACACGTATAAAACAATGTTTGTTTGGTCATCAGGGATTATTTCAACGTTTATACTCTTAATGATCACTCATCTCCCCCCCGTTGTCTAAAAGAGTCAACACACTGTGGGATTCGAGCCTCACATTGTATAAATGTCACTGACCATTAATCAGAATGCAAATGTAATTGTTTTCTTAATTATGTCGACATGCTTTATTAACTCTGCCAGACCTTTTCTCGGAGCCAGTCGTTTATGCGCAAACATTCAATGTGTTTTCAAGGCCGTTCAGACTCAGACTAACTTTAGCACCAGCCATGTTTTTTCTTTTTCCCCCGTTTGGCTCTCTCTCCATTTCCCTCTCGTCTCTGAGCGCCGGCTAATAGTTGAGTCATACCCCATGCTGTCTGCTTAGGTTAAAAGGTCCTACATGTACGAATGTGCGTGTTACTTTCCCTTAGATGCACTCGCTAGCAGGAATTCTTGCCCAAAGGATTATTTCTGTGAACTATAGAATGAAATTGAGACTATAAAAATTGCTTGACATTCAATCTAATTGAAAGCTGAACCTTGGTTGCTGTGGTTACGTTTTGCTGATATTATGTTTGATATCAGACGCTGTATTGTTGCAGAGACGTAGGAAGCAGGAGGAGCTGTCAACAGCAGAAAAAGTCAGCAGTGGGTTTCTACAGTTGCTAAAGATTTTGGTGCCCACTTGCAAAAATGTATCATATACTGGCAATTATGTTAAATTAAGCATCATTATTAAATCATCTAGTGGTTATGAGGTGGACTCTGAAGAGTATTTGGATTCCCCTTGAAGGTTATATAACTACTGTATTTAACAGAAAACAAATAGATGGAGTGGATCTTCTAATGAACATATTTAAGCCCAAAGTGTTTCATGTCAGTTACTATATGGCATGTTTAGAAGTGCATGCAATAGTTGGTAAAAATAAATAAATAAATATATCCCCTCTGTTTACATTCAACAATATACTTCATTCTTTCAAGCTCTGCCCCTCTGTGCACCAGCAATGAAAGTTTGATAGGACATGCAGAGCATGAAGGAGAAACGTTATATCAAAGAGAGGTGGTTTGTCAGTCAGTTCAAGTCCTGGCACTTGCAGGTTTGCACAGTTCGTATCTCTTGTTAACCAAAACAAACTGACTGGCACGGTGCCTTTGATCACCTGAAGTCCACTACAGTCTTTGCGAAGACAGAAGCTGCAGAAAAGCTGCTCAGCCAGCAGCTTTTCTGCAGCTTCTGCAACTGGGGCCGTCCACCAGGGGGCCTCTGGGTTTTTGTGAAACCACTAATTGATCCTAAAACGGACAATCATGAGTATTTGTATGCTTCAATATTTACTGGGTACAAAATTGAACTATTTTTTGCGTTTGGTTTTCTGAAGCTGCCTGACCCACATGCATGAACGCTCTCAGGAGACCGGGAGAAGGTTTTTAAAGATTTATTGAGTACAGTGCAGTGAATAATGACGTCAGAGTGGTTCTGACCCCGAGGGATTCTCAAACTCAGGGCAGCACCAGCTGTAGGAGGAGGATCGAGTCAGAGAGAGGACGAAATTCAACGGGAAGGTGATGAGGAAGATGAAGAGGTGTGGAAGGCCAGGGGTGGAGGGCAGTAAATGCAGTTCGGGGAGAAGAGGCCAGTGTGGACTTTTCAGACGTGCATGATGGTGAGCTAGAGAGCTTGGCAGGAGACGGAAAGTTTGGAGGGCAGACAGGTCGCACTGAGGAAGTGGAGGTATGAAGTTGCCAGTTATAGTAAAATGATGCAGAGAAGGAATAGTTGTCGGTGACCCTGGCAGGAGACCCAGGACTACAGAAAGATTCAATCTCAGCTCGAGGAAAACCTCGGAGAGGCAGAGGAGCACGGAGAATACTCACAAGGAATTCAGAGGTCTTGGTTGGTAGGTTAACTATCAAGCAACCAATTACTGGCAGCCAACTCCTCACATTCCCTCCTCACATTCATGGACTGACGAATCACAGGCCTGCAGCAGCACACCTGTTCCCACCTTCTACGAGAGCAGCATTTTCCTAGTGACCTCTAATGGAGAACCGGGAAATAAAAACAGAAAACCTTCCAACAGCAAATCCAGCATTTGCAAGAATTACTCAGGATGAGGGAAACCTGACTGTGATTGAATGGCGGTGTGGCTCATTTTCATAAACTTTATCAAGTTGCAAGCGCAGACACAGAGTGTGTGCCTGAAGATGTGTGTGGGATGAAAATGATCACACCACAAGATATTCTTTGTTCACAAAGACATACGTTCTTACATCAGTCTCACTGCGCACTCAACACAAAACTCCACATCACATCACTGACAGTTTGAAAACTTGAGAATATTAAATACGGGTAATCGTTTTGATTCTTAAAACTTCTGTCACACCATGATTTATCTGTTTCTTCCACTTCAAATAATAGCTTTATTGAGCACAAAATTTATTCTCTAAACAATTGATCAAATGAAGGTGTTTTATTTTAGGATTAAATCACTGCTGCCCTTCGATTAATCAGATTAAAAATTGCTTCATTTGACAGTCCTAGTTAAAACCCCTGCTGCAGATCTTTACTCTAGCAGAGAAGCTCAAGGGATCATGGGAGTTTGCTGTGTCAGATCTTCACAGGGCTTCTCAGACGGATCCCACAAGGCAGTGAGATCCTAAAGCAGAAGAGAAATCTCCTGTGATCTGTAAATTCTCCTTGACCAGTGGCGCCTCAGGCTTTTTACATTTTTTGACTTTGAGAGCTTTTTGGTTTTTACATTTGTGTGAACGTTCATGTCCGTCTTTCACTTTCCCTTGTTTTCACGGTGGTCCTCCTGTTTCTGGGGGGCTGGTGATCTGTGCTGCCTGCGGCCTACACCTGCAGCGCTGTGTAAGACTGTGTTTCTGAATACATTTTTTCTATAATTTACAGATGGTGGGATAGATGCTCCACTTTTAGAATCTGTTAAAAAGCTGATTGAAATTCTGTTCGTTTCACAATTTTATGAAAACGTAAGATTAGAGGGAGAACTGTCCATATTTGACTAATGTCGAAAACATATGCATTTCGCACATGTCATGTTTCCATTAAATAAGAAACATAATTAAAATCAGATGTGAATTAGTTTGTTCACGCGATCAGTTGTCAGAAAACATGCAGTGTCATCTTCTTCAAACTGCTTCCTGTCAACTTCTTTGTGGTTTCTGTCAGTGGCAACATTTGGTTATTGATCATGTGATGCGAAAAAAAAAGTGCTTCCATTGCAATTTCGCAAAAAAGAAAATCCAGTTTTGGTAAGGCCCAAAACACCACCTCAAGCAAAACCTTCAATTGAAAAATGGGTGTTTTTTTTTTTCAGTTGAAGGGAATTTATTTCCAAAATGTCAAATAGCTATTAAAAAGCAGTATTTGTATGTTTTACAAATTTTTAAATGCTAGACTTGGCCACACGTCCAATCCCAAAGGTTTTCTCATTGCAGATCAAGCCTCAAGTTTCTAATTACAGAAACTTTTTTGTTTTTCCCCCATCAAGAATTGAAATCCTGTCCTTCTTGTATTAGGAGATTAAACATATCTTTCTTATTAACATGTAAAAAGTGTTTAATACTCTGTTCAACAACCCTTTAAAAATGTCCTATAATTTAGTGCCATCAAATTAAAATCATGCCTGTGAAAATTATGAAATGTTTTACATAGTTTTTATAGTTGGGGCATAATTCCTGATTTTTTTTTTGGTGTAAGAAGAACCAAATATAAGATAGTTATTTTTATCACTATTATTATTATGGTGGAAATAACTGGTATTCTGCAGTACATGAGAGATTGAGTATATTAAAACATTACCAAGTTCTCATGGAAAATCCAAAGAACCAGTAATTACAGCACAGATTACCAAGGAGGATTTGAATTAGGCTGTTCTTTTGCTAGTGAAGTTTCTCTACAATGTGTCTAATTCAGTAATTTGTTGATTTTGTGTGGTGCCGTGTGTGGCGCAGCGATGAGCCAGAATGTCTTCCCATGCTCTGAAATTGGAGCCAACCTCCCTTATTTAGTTCCTTGAATCCTTTTGTTCACTAATTTCGCTCTGGGTGCATCGGCGCGCTGTGCTGCAGGTGGCGGTTCGTCGCTTGGCTTTTACAAAATGAGGATTTACAAAAAGCTTGACTGACGGGGGAGGAGGGAGCCCAGCTGGGTTTCTGCTGAGAAAACAGGAATGTTTTTCACCATGTAGACTTGTTCCAAGTGTGATTCTGTAAGTAAAGCAATCCCACTGTAATAATGCCAGGTAGACATGTTTGAAGCTAATGACTCAAGCTAACGACCAGGGGGCCACATTGAGATCATCAATGTTCTTAAAAGGGCCAATTGTGGAGGAATGTATTGATAAAACCCATTAAGAAACTGTTAAAATATTAAATAGTTGTGTATTTTATAAGTTCTTCTTTAGAACATCCAGGTTTTCATGGTTATTTTTGTAATTTTTTGCTATCAAAATCACTTATTTTGTGGTGCCAATTTAAAAATATTTGTGAGGAATTTTGTAATATTTTTGTTTTTTTGTTTATTTATTGACCTTTTGTTTCCTGCCACATTTACCACAGGCTTGGAAATCCAGTGAGGCTGAGACAGCAGTGTAGGAAAGGGTAGAAATCCTGCCACCTGCTGGTAGGAGTTAGTATCAGTAAAACCTAATGTTTTTAATCACTTTTGCGAAAGAAAAAAAAAATTGTAATAAACTCACAAGTAGATTTTGTATAAATTTCCATGATTAAGGAATCATGGAAACGAGAGGGACTGATTGATGTTATTCATGGCCACATAAAAAGCTACGGCAGACCACATGTGGTCCCCGGAGCCTCCAGTTTGACACCTGTGTTTTAGGCTATGAAGATGTCTCGTCAAATTGTCTTGGAGAAAAAAAAGAAGCCTTCTTGCTTTGAAGTTTCAGAATTGTCAGGAGCCACAGTGGAAAACGTAGTTCCCACCTGTTGATTCGCACAGAGGATTTTTGGGTCTGCTGTTTTCAAGGGTTCCTGCAGTTGTGAAAAAAGAATGTGATGAACAGGTGGCAGGTCTTGGGTTTCTGGATCAGGTCGACTATTCCAGAAACGGGAGGAAGCTGAAAGTGAGGAAGTAACTGAATAGAGGGAGGAGAAAATAGCTGATGATGAGTATTTTTCATTTTATCATTGAAAAAGAGCATAAAGTAGGAGGAGCTTTGTCCTGGAAGGCGGGGCTAGGTCCACCCAGCCGTTTTGTACAGCTGAATGGTTGCCACGGGAGATTAAAGGATTTCTCAAACATGCATGAAAGGTGAGTTTTTGATACATTGTGACATGATGTAAACTAAAAGAATCAACTTTTATAGACTAATTCTGCCTCTTTAAGATCACTGAAGGTGAGAAAATGTGAAAAAGCTGAAGGTACAGAACCGCTTTCAGGAGAATATGAGTTTCTTTTTGTTCCTGGTGTAAGAGAACGCCTGCAGGTTGCAGGCCTCAGGGGTGAACGTGTCTGTGGTGTTGTTAAGGTTTAGGCCGCATTTCTCATCGAAGCCGTTCCGCCGACATTCACAGAAGCTCATTTACAGCTACTCAGAGCAGCGAAAAGACAAGACAAACACGGCCTGGAACAGGGAAGACGTTCTACGGTACAGCTGCTTTGCACGCACGCACACACACGCACACACACACACGCACACACACCCTTTGTGTTTGTGTGAATCCTCTGTGTTCTGGCCTTATTTAGGCTCATTTACAATAAACAGATGAGTTAGAAATTCTGTTTATGTGGTGTCTGGAGGGGAGGAGGGGTGCGGGTGGAGACGTGGGAAAGATGAAGAGAAGAAGCAGAGAGGCTCCATGCATACAATAATCTATTTATCAATTCCCAATCCTGTTTCTTTTCCCCTCAACCTATTTTCTCCTCCTCCTGTTTCTCCTCCTCTCTCTACTGGCCTACTTGCTTATCCTCTTGCACTTTACATTCATCTCAACAACACTTTGCCTTCTCTTTTTCCTGCCGTGCGGTTTTTCTTCCCTTCTTCTCTCCCTTTTTTTAATTTCTGTTTGATTGCCCATCTTTTCTGGTACAAATAAGACACAGTAGAGCCGACTGGCTTCCTCTATCTCATTCCTTTTATTACAACATCAGAACACGTGCCTGTGTGAATGTGTTTGCGTGCGCGAGAAGCAACGAGGACAATACAAAGGCTTTAATAACTACAGAGTTGTTGTTCTCTGCAGAGCTCTGCTGCAAAGCTTTAATTAATGTCTAAATATAGACCTTCAAATAAATGCTTACAGGCTGATTTGGAGAAATATGTGGCAATTTCCTGTAGGCATATTGCTTAATTAAAAATGTATTTTGGGGAATTCACATCATGTCAGTAAATTGGAACCAAAGAAAAAGAGAGAGAGAGAATGACATCTGAGATCTGAAACGGAAAACTAAACCAGATCAAGTGAGTCAGCTGTGAAAAGTCTTCAGAGCTGTTCACACCAGCAGTATCAGTTCTGGTGTTTGGAAATGATACTGAAATCCATGTTTTGTGATTCATTTTCCTCCCCAAATGAACTTGTAGCATCAGTAGCTGCGTTTCCGTTGGCTGTAAAATTGGCATTTTGACCCTTAGGTTTCTATGTTCTTGTGCACCCAAACATTAACAATAAGAAAAAAGGAAGCAAAACTTTCTATTTCATCAGGACTTTGACGTTAGACTCAATTCTCTAAGCTAAAGTTGTTGACAATATTTATAGCCCTTTCATCGTGAAAATGTTCTTGTTTTAAAAGTATTTTCCAATGCTGTTAAATTATCTAACAAACTCCAAACGTTATCATGGCTAATAAAGTTAGCCATTTTGGAGTAACGAAAAGTTACCGCGGTTTTGTGGAATAGCCATTCTGCTCCTCCAGACTAGCAGCAGCAATGAGCAAAAACCTGCACACCTGCTTTTCTTATCATACAAACTACTCACTGTTAAAGGCTCAATGGAGAAACATTGTGATGACGTGCTCAAGCAGGAGCTTCTTAAAGAGACAAAGGCCCAGTTTGTAAGTCATTCTTACTCAGTATTTTCATAATAAGTGAAGGTGACACTAACTTGATTGTGCTGTGAAATGTTCCAGTGTGCTTGGAAAATACACAATACTGCCACTAATGTTCCAAACACAGTTAAAAAGCTGCACATACACAGAAACTTTAAAGTGAAAGACTCTAAACACACACACTTGGCATTTTCAAGCAGTGGTTTAAATATTTGGTCTAAATCTAATTTTCCCTGCAGATGTGTCAAACGTCAAACTTGCATGAATAAAAGTCAAATAGAAAGGCTATTTTCCACAATTTCCTGGAACCCCACAAAGCACATGAAAGTATAAAAAAATATGTATTCAGAGTCTCACCACTAATGTAGCTCTCACACTATAAAAGGTCTGGTAAGACTTTCGAACACTTTTGAAAAAGTGTAATTTGTGATTTCTGTGTTGAAGTTAAAGGGCTTTTAACCTGCGACGCCTCAGGACGTCCACTCAGGCATCACTAACTTACAACAACTCCTCTGTGCTTCACCACCAGCCACATCCTGGCAGGCGAAAGCGGACAAATCATCTCCACTGACGCAACCCCACTTATTTCCTCAAACCAGAAATGGAATCATGGAGGAATGAGCTGCAGATGTTGGCGACCTGTTGTTCAGCCTAACCTTAAGATTTTGAAATGAGGTTTTAATAAGTACAGAATTATAAAAAAGAAAAATGAAACCAGTTTACCTTAACCATGTTTATATGCTGATGTTAGCACTGCAACACAGTTAGCTGTGACAGGAAGCGGAATGTCTTCACATGTCAAAGACTAAAGCCCGTATCTTAAGTTGTGTGTATTCATATGTAGGCGTGTGTGTGTGTGCATGTGTGTGTGCATGCGTGTGTGTGTGCGTGTGTGTGTGTGTGCATGCGTGTGTGTGCGTGCATGCGTGTGCGTGGGTGTGTGTGTGTGTGTGTGTGTGTGTGTGTGTGTGTGTGTGTGTGACCAGGCGCACAGCATGTTTCTGTCCTGTGTTTATCGACGGCGTCATCAACTTTCATTGATATTCTTAACAACCTTCCATCACCATTGTGGGCAAACATTTTCTGCTAATTCATTATAATAATATGAAAATAAAAAACTCTGCTTAATGAATCGACATCAATTAGAAATTCTTAGCAAAAACTCTTCATCGATTACTAATGTGTGTTTGATCAGCAGCAACAAGCTGCTACTCGCAGGCGGTTTTTACTACACGTGTTCACTAATTCAACTTTGTTTGTCTGGAGTGCTAAATATAGGGTGTGTTATGTAAGATGGTGTTCCTCCCAGGCTCTGATTACCTCGTTTTGTGACCCATTAGAACTTACAATGTTTTCTGTCATGGTAAAACCGATCCGAACGTTAACCCAGAGGAACTGCTGCTGCCACAACAACCCACTATGCCACACTGGCATCCCTGAGTCTTCAAAATGTCTGACACCACAGACTGCCTATGTTTCAAAGTGCACAAATGTATATATATAACATATATATTCAAACAGAAATGTTAAAAAACCCTTGAGTATTATAGAATCTGCTAGTTGCTATTTGATGAGCGGAGGAGTTGTGATAATTTCATGAAGGCGGAGTTTCAGAAAGAGCAGGAGCTTCTTAAAGAGACAGAGACACCGTTTCAAAGCATTGAATTACGTAGTCAATTTCTTTTAAGTGGCTATAAAACGGCACATTGTACCTGGAAAATTAAATAACACTGCCACTTTAAAATAAAAATAAATTATTGCTGATTAAAGTTTGTATTGAAACTTAGTCAGATTATAAAGAATATCTTCCAATACATTTATACTGCGTATTGTATACACAATATTCTGTATAAGAGTCTAAGGAAAAAGCTAACTGAAGCTCAGATTATTATTTCTGTGCTGTTTTACTTGTTTTTTGCCACATTGGGGAATATTCACCATTTGAGCCTCTGCAGCTGCTCAGCCGATGTGGGTTCTCTCTTTCGGGGCAGTTGGAGGGGTTAGAGGGGGAGAAAAATGAAGAGAGGCACAGCGACAGAGGGACAGGTCTGTGTGTTTCAGCTGATCCACTTCCTCCCTGATGTTGGCTCGCATTTGTCTTGGCTAGAAACCGAGCACGGCGCTGGAATACTGATGACTGTACTGCATCTCGCCCCTTCATCCCGCTTTCTCTCTACCTCTCTCTCATCTTCACCTCTGCCATTAATCCTTCCTCCCCACATACTCTACATTCTGTCTGCTCAACTGATTTCCTGCCTCATGTTCACCCCCACTCCCTCCCCTCTCTCTTTTCGTTCGTTCTCCAAAAGCAGCTGCACTTTGTCGACCCAAATTTCCCCTCCACTCCGTCTCTCCTCTCCTTCCGCATCCATCCTTCCCAATCTGACCTCACTCTCTCGGCTGCCACTCAGTCCATCAGTTACCAGCTGAATCGTCCAGCTCAATTTCGGACCCTGTCACCTTTTTTTTTTTTTGACCCATGTCCTACAAATTCCTCTCTCTTGCTTATAGCTATCAGCGTTCCCGATGCCTCCCAGTCCTGCGGTTTGACTCCCTTCTTTGGTCTCCCAGTTGTTACCTTGTAATCTTGTTTCCTCCTCCCGATTTCTTTCTGCAGAGAATGATTTGCTTCCTGCTCTGTTGTTGGTTCTGGCTTCATTTTCGGATCACACAAGTCACATGATCAACAACCAGATGTTACTACTGGCAGAAACAACAAAGACGATGACAGGAAATGGTAGTAGGACGATGGTTTGTTTTTGTTTTTTCAGACAACATTCAGCTGGCTCCACCAGAGCTCCCATAGCATCATTCAGCTCACTTGAAAATGTTGAATCCATAACTACAATGAAAAATTACCAACCACAATTTCCCCAAAACACTGCAGGAGTGGCCACACCCAGGAAGGCGGGGCTTGTTGCTCCAACGCCTGAATAAGACGCTGACGTCTCCTCTGATTGGCTGATAGATGATGAGCGCCATGGCTGAGTTATGAATATCATACAACTTCTTTGTCAATATGAATAATAATACAGATTCGACTGGACTGCTTGATAGCTAACATCCAATTGAATAGTATCTAATTGACTTTAAATCTATCTGTATGACTCAATTGAATCGTCTTTTCTTGTAAAGGGCCTTCAGTTGAAATTGGTTGTAAATGTGTCCTCTCTATAAATTAACTTAACTGAATGAAGGTGCAATCCAAAGGTAAAAGAATGGTTTATTTGTGCTACAAACACTGAATTGTCCTGTCAGGGTGATTGGAATTGAAATACACATCACTCTCGCTGCCCTCAAATTCGCCTCCTCTCCTCAGCGGGGACTTCTCTGTGTCCAGCTTCCCTTACTACCTGATTGAAAAAAAAAAAAAAAAAAGACGTGATTTATGAAAGATGTCATTGGTATTAGCGCAGAGGCACCGAGGAGCAGAACATCTCACCACACTCTGAGGTGACATCAATTTATCATCGGATGACCAGCACTCTGCTGTAATAGAGCGGCGGACAGAGCATGGCTTGTTATTTGTCTCCATTCATTTGAGCATCTCTGTCTCTTAAACTGATTCACCGACTGAGAGTTTGATGGACCGATTTATTGACGTGGCTTGTACCTTTTTGAAGCCAACCGAAAATGAAAAAAATTAAAAAAATAAATAAAGGAAAGCAAAGTAAAGTCAGTATTCAACATGAAGTCAATTATCTGAAGAGAGCTGTTTGCTTCGGTTTGTCAGCTGACCGTCTTTCAGCTGGTCTCCCCTTCTCACTTTGCCACAGAGGAGCCATAAGGTTTTCTCACTAGGAGTTAATTCCTACCTCCTCTGTGCTTAACGAGCATCTGCGGCACGGCAGTCGATGGCTCCTCTGATGAGCGAGAACTCATTCGTTTTCCCACTGTTTGCTATCGGGAGGACTTCAAAGTTGGGAGTCATGATAGATTTTCAATAGGACGGAGTGGCAGCAGTAGATCTTTCACAGCAAGCAGGCGTGATGAAGGAGGACCCTGTTCCCAAGAGTCAAAGCCAAACCCAGCTCACAGAGGAAGGCAGAAGCTCGAAAGGCCAAGAGCTCATTGTTAATGGTGAACAGGAAGTTAAAACTCTGGGGGACAAAAAGGCTCTTAATGGGTTCAGACTTTTGAAACAAGTTTTAGGTCTTTAGAAAGTATGTATCAAGTTATGGGAACTGAGTTTGAGGAGTTATCCTGCTAGTCACCTTCAGTAAACGTCTGTGAAATTAAGTACTAAGGCTATACTGTATATATATATATATATATATATATATATATATATATATTTATATATATATTTATATATATATATATATACTAAGGCTATACTGTATATAGCCTTAGTATATATATATATATAAAAAGCACTTTTATGCTAAAAAATTTTAGCACTAAGACTGCAACTGGAACACTTTTTTGCATCACAAGTCACATAATCATGTTACTAATGGTGGGATCGACAAAGAGGACAACAGGAAATGTGAGGAGGAGGAGGATGTTTTTTAACAACTTACCAGAGGAGCAAATTTATTCACGTGCGATATTAATTACATTTCTCATTTATTGGAAACAACACAATTGCAAAATTGTGCTGGTTTTTTTTTTTCATGCCAGAACATTAAAGTTTGGCTCACATTTGTAATGGAAACGCAGCAACTGTCTCGGCTGTTGTACAGGTTGCCGGATCAGCTCAGAGAATACAGAGCGAAGCATTTTGTTGCCTAATCTAGATAACATCTCTGAGGTCGGGTGTGGGTGATTAAATATTTACTGTCTCCTACTTGTGCAGGTTGGGCCATTTAATTCTCAGCATTTTTCAGGTACAAAGAGGATCTAGTGCAACAACTGAAGTTTGTTTCAGACAAGAAATGAGATTTGGAACTCTGAAAAGGCATTAAGACTATATAAAATTGGAGTTTCACTTAAATATATATAATTACATTTTCTTTAAAATGGCTCATCAATATACCCTTCTTAATCAACAGTAAAATAATTATATTTTACTGTATTTTTTTGCTTTGAGTTCCAAACTATTAACATTTTTAGCTCTTGCTACAACAATATTACTTACAGTGCATGTGTGCATAATGTGTAATTGCAAATAAATTTAGGTAACAAAGTGTGAGTGAAAATATAGCATAAGAAAATACATCTCTGTAGCCAAACTCCACTCAAACAGCATAATTTATGATTTGCTCAGTAAAACTGTTTTTATTTGACACTCTGCAGCCCTGAAATTTGCTGGTGGAGCCGCATGAGAAACGGAAAATAAATGACCAGCTGAGTGTGATCATTATCCAGTCAGCTACGGAGAGAGAGAGGGCTGGAAAGAAAGCAAATGAGATCATGTGTGAATTCAACAGATACGTTCGAGAATTTAGAGAAAATGAGTTCTGCATGCTAATAAGAGCGGCCGCTTTTTGTACGTCTGTCTACTGATTACTTGCTTCTTGTGTTTAAATTATAATCGGTCATTGTGTTTTTGTGAAAAACCTCCACTCCTCTTCATTCTCCTCCAGAATGCAACGTTATCTACTAGAAATGATGTAAAAGGTGATATTTTTCAGAAAAGGTTAAGGGGGGAAAAAAAAAAACACATTTTTTTTATTTCCTTTTTTATTTAGTAAAATGACGTTTCCACTGAACAAAATGCTGATTTTCAAGGGATTGAATGACTTCTACTGTGGCCTTTGGTGCATTAAAATCCGTAATTTCACATTTTTTGTGACTTCAGGAGTGACAAACAGTGAGCAGCATAATGTAATAGTCGAGCCTTGCACTTTTCTAAGAAGTTTCTCTGCAGAGTCGTTCGTCTAGCTCCACTTATTCATTCTGTTTGAGCTGTTTAGCTCCTACTCCCCCCCCATCATCCACCACCTCTCAAATATTTTTAATTTATATTTCATCCTTTGCCACTTTATTCCAACGTGGTAAATTATTCACGTCCCGTTTTAAAAATGTAACAGTGCAAAGGTCACTGATCCACGCTCGGTTCTCTCTGGTCTATAAAAGACAGCCTGCGCTCACGCTGACACAAATAAACAACGAGGAGACACACCAGGAAACTCTGAAAACAGTCAGGATGTCATGCATAAAACACGAGGCTGAGAATTGTCTGCGCCGCTTCATGCAAGAAGCGCAAAATACAAATTGCGGAGCACAGATTGAAGCGAATGAAACGGCTCGATGAAAACAACGCCCAGTCGACGTCGTGACATCATGAAAGCGACTGCAGAACTAGATGTTTCAATACGTACTTGCTTGTTATATTTAGTAATCGAATCGCAAACACTTTTTCTAACAACTTAATCAATGGAGACGGTTCTGCTTTTCAGAAAAGACTAACAAGCTGACACCGTGCCTTACTTTCCACCAGACTAGCAAAGCACTCATGTCTAAATTATTTATTACAGTAATTACAAGAAGGAAGCAAATTCTTATGGCACGGCAAACAGAAACACATCTGAGTTAGCACAAACATGAAGACTATCACAAGTTGTAAAGAGAAAGTCCTCCCCCTGTCAGTTGGAGGTTTATATAAGTGAGTGGATCTTTAGCGCCGCCTGTTTAAAGTTGACTGGTAAAGCAGGTTTCACCCTGCTGAGCTCTTGGGCCAAACCTTCTGGGCATGTTAGCAGAAGCTTTTAGCCTTTAGCTAAAAGTCTGGTACACACCTGGTTTAAGTTGAGTCAGGGTTTTAGATTCATTTTCATCTCTGTCCCCCAGTTGGCCTTAGTTTTAAGATCAGGACTTTGTAAAGAGAGATTTGAAATATTAAAGCTGGCAGTGTTCTCAAAGAGGTATAGCATGCAAAAATTCACTTGTTTAAGCTTTACGTTATGCTATAGTGTTATTCCCCCAACTTTGATTCTTTCATGCATGTTTGAGAAATACTATAATCTCCCGTAGCAACCATTCAGCTGTCCAAAACGGCTGTGAGGACCTAGCTCCGCCTCCTCGGCTCCTTCAGACTAACCAGCAGCATAATAGAGGAGCCATATGGTAGAGGAGGCTGAAGGTGGAGTTTCAGAAAGAGCAGAAGCTTCTTAAGGAGACAGAGGCCCAATTTCAAGGCGTTAAATTACAAATGCCTTATGTCATATTTGACACATTTAGAATTTTTACAAAAATCGAAAGTAATAGTTACTTTATTATGCAATAAATTGCCAGAATTTATTGCACATAATACTGCCCTTTTGAAACCTTAAAGGAGGTGGTGTTTTCTGGGGTGAATAAGTAGATGGATGCAGTATTCTGAGATAGAGTTGTGCAATTTGAAAGAAAAGAAGAAATAAAAGGTATAAAAAATAGATTAATGACATCGACCTTTGATTGAAAAAAAAAAAAAGCCTGAGAATGCGAGGAAGTTAACAATAAGAACATGCCAAACACCGGACATGCAAAGTAACCCCACCTCACACCACCTGTCTGCTTTGTGATCTTCACACTGAAGATCCTGCAGCAGTGACATTTCTCTGCTCTCGCGGTGTGTGTTCCTCAAAGCCTGCGTTCTCTAATGTACAGAAACCTTCACCCAGCCTCTCTGATGTGCACCTGTGCGCCGAATTCCAATAACTCCTTTACCAGCCAATTAAATGGCAGGATCTGTCACCATGACAGCTCATTAGCAAATCAGGGTCCAGTTAACAAGCGGTATGTTAACTGGATATGCAGCTGTATATGCACATGTTTGGATGTGTGTCTGCATCACCCTGTAGGAAACAGCTGATCACCGATCTGACTGTGTGTGACTGAAAGTGTTGCCATTAGTGCAAAACAGTTGGTTTTTGTTTTGTTTTTTTGTCGGGGTTTTTTTTGTTGTTGTTGTATGCAGACAGACCGGGGGAACCATTTATATGTGTGCTGGCTTTTCAAATCTGTCTTCATTTGTTTGGAGGAGAGATTAGCAGGTCGCCTGGCAAAGCATCGCCAGGCTGCACACGGAGAAGAGGGGTTTGACACCCAGCCAGAACAGAAAAGGACTCTGCAGAGCATGCTGGGAGTAATGACTAAAAACAATGGTGTTCGGCTCCATAACCGAGGGAGTTCAATTATGAACTCTGCTGCTGCGACTCTGGCTGCACTTTGTGTGAAAGTCAACATAAACTGCAGGGTTTTTTTTATCCAGTGGTTTTCCAGAGTCTCTCGTGCTTCATGTGACAGTAGTCAGACGAGAAAGGAGCACAGGCTCAGAAAAGTGTTGCAAATCTGTACTTGAACTCAACTTAGCTGTTTGAGCACACACCACCGCCTTTCTCTGAATGTCATTTATTTACTTGTTGTTTTTACCCAAATACTGGTGATTGGTGCACTAGATGTTCATAACACATAAGAAAAAAAAACTGTATTTTTTCACTATAAATATTTTCATAGGCACTGAAAGTTTATAACAACCAATATATTTCTTGTATATTTGAGCTGCCAAACAATCATTATCAGGATGTGTAAACAGGAACAACTGGCAATATTTAAGTTGGGAAAATATGGTTTTATAAAAAAGAAAAAAAAAAAGTAAAACATTTCTCATTGCTGAATATTATTTTTTATATAAAGGGACATTTTTATGTGTTTGTGCTATAAAATGCTACCATACAGTAACTGTTTCATCTTCGGTTGTTGTAAAATGCTATATATATTAAATATGACTTAAATTTCAAAGTCAAATTTCCTTTAACACCTTGAAATTGGACCGCTACCATTTTAAAAGCTCCTGTTCTTTCAGAAACTCCACCTTCAGGAAGTCATCACAACATGGCTTTTTGACATGTTTACAAGTGATTCACTGAGAAGCAGCTTGTTCAATGAGCTCAGCAGGTCTTTACTAATTGCTGCTGGCTAGTCTGAAGGAGCTGGGGCAGGGAGTCGTAGGGGAGGGCTGCTCTGTGAGGTGAAGCTCAGAAACTCCAGCTCAGATGAGGAGCTTGGTTCTCGGGCGTTTTGTGCAGCTGAGTGGTTGCCATGGGAGATCGAAGGATTTCTCAAACATGCATGAAAGAATCAAAGCAGAACTCCTGTTATGTTTTTGATGAGCGAATAAAATGATGACATGATGTAAAGCTCAATAAAGTGGATTTTACATAATATTTGATTACGTTCACTTGGCGCTGGAAAAAAAAAGTTGTCAGGCCCACAACTCCTTTATGACAAGTCTACATGTCTTTTATGTCATATAGGTAAAATGACATAATTTACACTTTTTGATTCATCAGTGTGTAGAAAATGTTCATGAATAATCCATGACTGTTTTCCTGGGGAATATTTATAATGCAGATCTGGAGGACCAGGCTTGGTGATCTCTGTTTCTTAATTTAGATACGTTTGCAAACAAACTTTTGAAAGCAAACAGTAGAACTTCAGTAATGACAAAATCTATAATTACACTCAACGTTGTCATTCGCCGTGGTGGAAAAAAAATAGAATTGCTACTGAAATGATTCTTGCAAACAAGCCCAACTGTTCAAATTTCGACATCTTTGTTATAATTTGGGTAGAAAATCAGGTGTAAACAGAACTAAATTTCCTTAGCTTTGCTTCAGTGGCTGTCAAACAGATTCAGGACGGAGATTGCTGTGAAAATGTAGAGCATCTCGTTGTAGTTTTTTCTTTTGTGTCGTTGTGCTGATTGCACGACTAATCCATCTGATTGCATCAGAAACAGTAACTGAAATAGTTTGGGCTGAATGTAAAGAAGCTCAATGGTTTTGCAGCAAATTCCTGTTAATATTTTTTTTTAAAGTGAAGAACGACAGAATAAGCAACAGATGAGACTTTATTCAATACAACTTATCCTCTCATCTTGATTCAAGCTGAAGGGATTCTTTGCAAAAGTGTTTGTATCACTTGAGATTTTTCAGATTTTGTTTGGGTAAAACTAGAAAGGATCTAATGTCACTATTTAAAGTAGGGGAAAAAAATGATCAAATAGAATCCCGAGCTTCGATCGTACAGAGCGACGCTCATGTTGTTGAGTTATGAGTTATGCAATCCACAAATCTCTGTGAGGGACAGAGGACAGCTGTAGAAAGAAAGGGAATTTTAGTCCCATTTGCCATTTCTTCAGTCATGCAGGGGTCAAAACATATCAATGACATTCCTGAGTTTCAAAATTGAAGTTTCAGAAATTTCCTGAAGTGAAGATTTTTTTACTTTTGACACTCACCTTCTTTATACAGAATTTCTGAGATTAAATCACAAAATTAGTTGTTTTGTTTGTTTTTTTTCTTGCAAATTTTAAAGTTTTCTTTTTAGAAATGGCCTCAGTTGTGGTGCAGAAATGAGTTAAAAAATAATAAGAAGAAGAAAAATAATCATTTTCAACACTAAAATTCTTGGCAGCTTAATGTGGCCCCACCATCTTAATGGCTCCTACCACATCTAGGAAATTGCTGCTTTCCCTCTACCTGTAAGCTGCAGTTATCAATTCCATGTCTGTTCCTATTTTCTGCTCATGTTCATCCTGACATGTCGGTTCCCAGAGATCAGTTCCGTTCTCAGACATTATTCTTTTTGTCCACTTAAGGTAAAAACTCTTAACAGCTCATTTAAGCAACAATTTTAAAGGAGAAATTAAGATTTAAAATCAGGAGAGTATTATGTATTTTCCAGGCACATGGTGCCATTTTATAGCACAATCAATGTTATGTTATGTTATGTCCAGTTATTATAAAAAAATAAATAAATAAATAAAAAAAATTCTACATGTATTAAATGCGACTTAAGAAATTTGACTATGTTATTTAATGCCTTGAGAAGGAGCTGCAGTTTTCTACACAGGTGGTTTAATCTCCATGGCGGTTACCATGGAGATTAAAGGATTTCTCAAACATGCGATTCAAAGCAACACTCCAGGTTTGTATTTGATTTGGGAATAACATTAAAACAAGATGGTAACGCTCAAAAAAGTTGTTTTTCATCTCTCATCATCATCACTGATCATCATCATCATCATCATCGTCGGTGATGATACAGTAACTTATTGACGACCACATTGATGCTGATGTGTTCTGTTTGAGGTGGTGAGTCGGGGAGGGAGGAGGGGGGGGGGGGCTTGTTAAGCCCAGATTCTTTTCTTAGTCCATTTAAAACATTTTTCTTTCTTCTCATCGCCCTCTGCTCCAGCTGCGTTCTTCATCACTCTTCAGGCCACTTTAAGAGTGTCTTTGCTCTGTGTTGTTCTCTCCAGGTGTTCTTCCAATCCTCCATTCCCCTCTCCAACTCCCACAGGACAAGTTAAATGCCTCCTCGTTATAAAGCCGCAAGAGCCCCCTTCTTGCTATTTAGACGGGCTTTTGTTGTCCACAGCTTGTCCTGAGAGACGCTGGATATCCCACAGAGCAAGTTGAAGTCTGTGCATTCATTAGCAGGCCTGGAAACCGTCAAACGCTCTCAGAAGTGTGTCCTAAGCCGCATCATTTTGTTTGTGTACTGTTGTCACTGAACCCCATTTGGGGTTTATCCTCCTGTTCACTTTTTACACAGACTCGTGGTTTAAGCTCAGGTTCAGGCAAACATGAACCAGGGTGTCTTAACATACGCAGCACAGATTGTGCACTGTACATTTATGACTCACTTGATTTTGGCTGTTAAAAAGAAATGTTTTTTTTTACATATTGTTAAAACAGTCACCAAGCTGTGACGTGATCAATTTTAGCGCTGTCAACCATCCTCGTACACATACTGCTGAATGAGCTAATGGTGGAGAATGGTTTTAATGTAATGGTGAGTTGCTAACACGCCTTAGCGTTCACTACAGGCTGTGCTAGCACAGAGCAAGGAGGCAGAGGGTGATTGACAGCGCTAAGACCCGCCTCCTGGCTCTGATTTGTTGTTTCTAGTCAGAATTAATCAGTTTGTCTGATAACATACTGTCACCACATAGTTACAGGTTAAACAAATATGCAGAATCAAAAAACTTTCATACTGCACCCTAAGTCAGGCTCATTGCCCTGAGCTCCTTAGTGTCTTTGCAACATACATGAAGTCACTTTGCAAATTAAATATAAAGACTTCACAGGTGATTTTAACCACAGGATTTTCTCCACATTACTGGTTGATGTCAAACTGCTGTTCATTCCTAGATCTCCGTCTTTTCCATCACTAATGTACAGTAAATGTATCACAGAAATGTTTATCCCTCTGTTTGGACGCCCAGATGTTTGATGCTGCAGGACAGCACCTTAAGGCCAGTTTAATGAGCACAAGGTCAGTCGCAATGCTTAGCGTCCACCACGCAGGTCAGACAGCGGCTGCCATGGCCGCCGCTGGCCTCAGCAGAGGCAGCAGCCCTCCTTCTGACGCAGACCTGCTGATTCTGAGTCACCGGCCGTGCTCCTGCGCTCGCCGGTCACTGTGGTTTTAGCCTTTACAAATGCGACTCTGTAAGGATAACAATGAACACCCAGCACATCTCTCTCTCTGCTGTCCTCCTCATTTGAAGTCAGCGCGGGCGGCGGGGAAGCAAACACGCAGCTGATGCATTAGGAATGGCTAAAGAGAGCTGTGTTTGTGTGAGCACTCGTGTTGATTTACAGGTTTTCAGCATTAGAGGTGGATACAGGACTCATACATTTTTACTCAAGTTAGAGTAAAACCACTTCACCATATCTTTAGTGAAATAGTAAAAATGTAGCCGTCCACGAAATGACTCAAGACTAAAATGTATTTGGGGAAATAGGCTAATTGTTTGATCATAATGTCTGATTTGATCTTTAAGAACATCAGACAAAAATGCAAAATTTTGTCAACTCTGGTATCTTACATGATTGTGCTTTAACTGTTACTTTCAGTTATGAAAATGCTATAAATGCCAAAAATAACAGAAATTTGACTTTGTATCAAAAACAGCTGGCATCCAGACATTGGCCTTTGTGTCTTTCATTTCTAAAGTGATTTTCTTAAATGGTTTTGTGTTTCTTGTTTGTGTTCTATGTTTGTTCATCTGTTTTCACTTCAATGACTTTCAAAATTAAAGAAAGAAAAGAATTGACTGATTCTTGGCCATTGAGTTGAAGTCCAGTTCAAGCCGATGGAAAACCTGCAGTCTACACCCCAAAAAGTGGGAACCACTTGACATTCACATTACCCAAGTAGATGTGGAAATAATTTTTTTTGTAAAGAGTTATTCAAGTAAAGGTATCTAGTTTCTACGCGGCGTCAGCTTTCTGCATCGGAGCTCGTTTATTAGCCGTTTGTCTTCCTGCAGACTCGTTTCGTTTCTCGTTTCTCTTTTTTCCCGCCACCGCTCCTCCTCCGTTCCCTGCTGCATGTCGTGTCGCTTCACCTGACTGATTTTCATTGGCATCGCCCTTAATGTCAAATGACACAAACATCTGGACTGACGCCAGAATTGATTTCAATGAAAGCAGAACTGAACTCATGTCCAGTTTGTCTTCGTCTCTGGTGTCGGAAAGCCGTTCCCTTCAGTGGACATGCTCGGTGAAACTAAAGGTTTTCTGAACTTCATCACGTGGTTTTTCTGGAATCATTTGGCCGTCAGTGACGCCGAGCAGCAACCCATCCGTTTTTCTGCTCCTCGTCGTCACGTCCCTCTCTGCCTCGCTCAGTCTGCTCCGTTCTCTCTTCCTTCATTGCTCTGTCCAGTTCTGCATCCTCAGGCCCAAACAGCTTCCTCACTAATGGAAAGAAAACACGGCCGCGAAGTGTTTGTTGTCTGTAAAGCTGCACGTCACTGTCGACCACAGTTTCACGTTTCCCCCTGTACAAGCAGCAGTAGCTGTTGCTGAAAGTCGAATGCAGAGTTTACAGCTAAAGCATCTGATATCTTGTCTGTCACTGTACTCCTGAACACTCGCTGCCGCGGCGCAGACAGCCGCTGACGTGTGACATTAGACTGATTTATTTTCTCAAAAACACAAAGCACAAACTTGAACAGGCTTGCCGTGAGCGAGCAGCAGTCCTGATCCGAGCCAAACAGAACGGAGGACAAAGGAAAGCAGGAACGGAAACAGACGGTGAAACAGGTGAGCGGCTTCACCAACACAGGCGGGTTCAATGGGCTTGATTACCGGGACAATTAGCTGAGCTGGAGAACTGGAGCCAAAAGGAGAAACGAGCCTGACAACAATCTAAGAAAACAAATGAAAATTAGCAGGAAGCGAAACAATAAGAAAAACAGAAACACTGCGAGACTCACGAGACAAAGAAATGAAGAAACCCAGAGAGCACAAATGGAACTGATGAGGATGAAAAAGAAAACCAAATCGCTGGTACAACAACATGGCAGGAATAATGCAAAGAGAAAAAAAAAATCTAATAATTAGGGCTAAAGAATAAACTAGACATGAACTGGCATCACAAAACCTGGTGAACAGAGAGAAGCAGAAACTGATTGAAACTTCTTTTGCAAGAGGTACCAAGGAACCCAAGAAGTGATAATAAAGGGTGTAAAATTGATACAAATGTGCAACAATGTTCGCACCTGATATACTAAATTTGGTGCCAATCTGTTTTGTTATTATTATTATCTTTGTGAATTTATCATCAAAGAAAACACAAGAGATTCGTGGCATGAAAACGATTCAATTTTGCTTTGCTTTAGCATCATTGTGCTATGTCTGTTGTTGTAAGAAGACAGATCCATTCACACCGCTACGTACATCGATACATTGATACATTGATAACTGGGTTATTTAGCTCAACATGTTGAAGATGGTAACATAAGTGTGAAGTAAAGATGTGTGTGAATGCCTGAGGTGTTTTGTCAATGTTGTGATACATTTCTGAGCATCTGATCTGCCGCCGCTGTCCATGAAAGACCTCAAATGGTTTGGACAAAATCAGAAGTCTCTGTCTTCATCACTGTTCTCACACACATGCCCACATGTACACACACACACACACACACACACCCCACACACACACACACACACACACACACACACACACACACACACACACACACACACACACACACCCCCACACACACACACACACACACCCCACACACACACACACACACACACACACACACACACATAAACAGGTCTGATACGAAGAAAACTTTGGCGGTAAACGCTTGAGATTCTGATTTCTCTGTGAGGCTGAAACGATGTCAGAGTCGGAAATAGCATCTTCTTCTCTTCGTCTCGCCTCTCTGTCCATCAGCGACGTGCCGACTGTCAGATGTTGCTGTCATCCTCAGCAGTCCCTTCATCTGTCTCTCTAATGGGAATCCCCCTCTGCTTTCTCTTTAGACAGCTCTTACTTCAACAATCCCCCCACGCGTTTCCGCTTCTGCGTCCCATTTCCCAGTCAATCTCTCTTCTTCTACAGAACATATTCTTTTTTTTTTGTTTCAGTGTTATACATGTTTCACTGTTGTTTAATGAGCTTTAGTTATTATCCACTACCTTGTAGAATAAACTCAGTGTTTTTTTTTTTCTCCAGATCTTGCTAGATTTATTTTGTTGATCTTTGGTGTGTGATTCTGCCAAAGGATTTTCAATTGTTCCAACAAGACTTTGTTTTTCCCCTCACACACTTCTCTGTTCCTCCTTTTGTTCCTGGTTCTGTAGTGATGTGAAAGCGTCCCCAAAACCAAACCTAATTACACCAAACCAAACCAAACTAAACCAAACCAAATTAAACCCAATTAAACTAAACCAAACCAAATTAAACCAAATTAAACCAAACCAAACTAAACCAAATCAGACCAAATTAAATTAAACCAAATGCTTGGATGATTCACAGAAGACTTCCATGAGCAAAGATAAAAAAGAAAATGTTTTTCTGCGTCGCTCTCCCTCTATCTCTGCTTTGAAACCCCAGCCGTCATTAAAGGATAAAAAAAAAAAAAAAAGCAAAGTACAGACTTCAAAAGTTCAAATGAAAGATATGAGATCATTTTCTGGCTGTGAAATGTATATACATGCACAGATACATACAGTGGCACCGCAGTGGACATGTTAATAATCCTCTTGATTTGATTTTTTATTTCCATTGAGGAAACGTCTACAGCACAGACACAGAAGTGTATTTTTCAGACTATGTGTTTCTGTGTGACGAAAAAAAAAAAAATCCCATTTTCTTTTTCTTTATGAGAAAACCCTGGGCTGTCAAAGGTTTATGGGTTATAGCCATAGGACGAGATTTTTTTTACAAGGAGAAAAATGGAGGGGGGGGTTTGAACGTTCATCCAGGAGCCTGTTTCTGTCAGGGTCACGTATATGAAACTCATCATGTTTACCTGAATTATTTCTTGTTTTTCATGCCTTACAGCCAGACTTATAATTTTTATTGCAGTAGTATGAAAAATACTTTGAGTTTTACATCATGTTATGGTATCATCTCATCAAAAACACAACCGGAGTGTTGCTTCGATTCCTCTATGCATGTTTGGTAAATCCTTTTATCTCCCGTGGCAACCATTCAGCTGTGCAAAACGCTCGAGTGGACCTAGCTCCGCCTTTGAGGATGAAGCTCCTCTTCAGACCTGCAGCTTCCAGTGACTCCCTCACTCAGTTCCTTCAGACTAGCCAGCAGCAATTAGCAAACACCTGGTGGAATTGCATTTTATCTGAGCTCATTATATGAGCTACTTTTCAGTGAAATACTGTTAAAAAATAAAATAAACATTGTTGACGGGTTAATGGAGGAGCCATGCCGTGACGACTTCCTGAAGGCGGAGTTTTTAAAGAATCAGGCCCAATTTCAAGGCGTCAAATGATGAAGGCAATTTTCTTTTAAGTCATATTTGATATATACAGCATTTTTACAACATCTGAAGGTAACATAGTTACTTGATTATGCTAAAAGATGACACCATGTGCCTTGAAAATACATGATACTGCCTGTTTATTTATACTTTAAATGTTAATAAATGTTCTATTAGTCGTAGAAGACCATGTGAAGAGGCCCTCTTAAGGTTGTTGATCGTGTGAAATGTTTTGCAAAATAAACCAATTTCTGTATGACCACAAATGAACCACCTCATTCTAGCACAAAAATCCGAGTTTTTTCGAAACTGACATGTTTCCATTAAGCTCATTCATTTTCAAAATGTCAAATTGCGTAATATTATGTGGTCAATGGCAATGCAGCTAAAGCGTTAGTGTTTTCTTGATAACGTCTGAAACGTTCAGTGCTACTATAAGGCCAGAGGAGTGCCAATGATGCAGGTTCACTGGAACGACTGAAGAGGCTCAGCTGAGTATTTTACATAAAGTCTGCAAGACGTTGAGACGGCACCGAAAGCCCTGATCTCAGCGATTCCTGTCTTTGAACAAGCTGAGCTGTTAGAAACTGGTAGACCTGCACATACACAGCATGCCTCTGCATCAACAGGGTTTTATGGCTAGCAGTGATAATTTAGTGTTAGCCGTCTTCCCGGCCCGTTGGTGTTATGTGTGGCATCTGCCCTGCTCCATTTCCCGCCTCCTTAGCAGGAGGAGCTGTCCTCTGCTTTCTATCAAACACCACAGATAATATACATAACCAGGAGGATCGACCCGCAAAATGTAATAATTGAGTGGCTTGTGTTTTTAAATAACAACAGAGCGCAATTTGTTTTTGAATGAATCAAGTTTTATCGATTTAAGAACATGAAAACTGATACGTCTAGATTTAATCCCCAAGGCTGCATCTTTTCACAGCTGCTCTGCTGATGCGCTCAGTTTCTGCACAGGCATTTCAGTGTTTCGTTGCAAATAGATTCGTCTTAAAATCCCCAGTAAGCAAATAATGTCAAAATGGGAAACAGACCAGTTTTGTGTCTTTCTTAAGGTACGTTTTACTGGATGTGCAGGTTATGCAGCGTTTCAACCTCCCAAACCTTATGGCTTCCTTTCACAATGAATAAAAAAAGCTTTTTTGTTTTTGTTTTTGTTTTTGAATAAAACATGAACATATTTAGTATTTACAACCTCAGTTCCAATCAAAATGCAGTACGATGACAAAAGCAGTGACTGCTATGTGAACAATTTCCAGATGCTGCATTTAAAGATGACCTGTGATGCTTCCTGAACAGGTCAGAATAGGTCTATAGATGATACAAACTATATTCATCATTTCATTTTTCCTTCTTTTTTTTTTTTGCAGAAAATCATTCTTTGATTATGAGATTTTAGTCTACGATGACCTCCTTTCAGAATGAACAGAACGACGTGCAAAATATGAATTTTGTGCAATAAATCCCCTTTAAGTAAAGAGCTTTACAAGGATTTGAGCGAACTGTCTCTTTTACCACATAAAACAATTGATTTGAGAACATCTGGATTGATTTTCTCATTCAATTTTGACCGTCCTGAAAGCAAAGCAAACAAAACAAAACAATGAATGGGACCCATCATTATTCATGAACATATTCATCAAGAAGGGGTTGGATCGTTTCTGCTGCTTCATGTTCTCAACAAGCGATTTAATATCATCTAATCAGCCTCAGTCTGTCTGTCACAGCTGGGTTCAGACTGAAAGATTTCCAACACAAGAGTCAACAGTGGGACATTCCGGGGATCTTTGTGTGATTATATCCGCCCCTGTCTGCTGTGATCAATGATCAAAGTCGGATAAAAGCTGACAAAACACTGTCATTATCATCAGCCTCATTGTTGATATTGTCTCTGTGACCTTCATCACTTCTCCGCTTAATCACCGTCGTTATTATTTCGTCCCGCGCCAAACGTACACACAGCACAGCACTGCGTCTCCGCCGGTGGCGCCGTCATTCCAATCGTCTCCCTGACAAAAGCGCCGTCCCCGTCGCCCGCAGGCGCGCGCGGCGTCCTGCCCTTGTCTATCAGCACTTAAACACCAAATGGTGTTTGACCGGGATTCAAGGCTTTTCTATTACCGTCCCCGCTGCTTGTGTACGAGCAGCTTCCTCTGCAGTGTCTGTAATGAGGTGATTTTTATTCGTCCTTCTTGTCCTCCTGCCCTGTCAGGACCGCGGATTCAATTTGTGTGTCAAGATAGAAAAGACAGCCGTGTGTGTGTGTGTGTGTGTGTGTGTGTGTGTGTGTGTGTGTGTGTGTGTGTGTGTGTGCGTGTGTGTGTGTGTGTGTGAATGTAAGAGAGGAGATTCCTCGTCTCTAAACACGGACTCCGAGACGAGCAGACAGATAAAATGCTGTTTCAGAGCTGGTGTGTTGAATTGAAAGCCGTTCCCACCGAGCATTTAAAGTGTGAAAAAGAGAAGAAAGTTGTTGCAAAACAGTGGAAAGAGCAGCGCTGGGGTGTGAACACATGGGCGTGTGTGGTAACAAATTAGTTTTGGGGAGGCGGAGTGGGATTTCATTCACTGTGAGACAGAAGACAGTTTTTCTCCAGAGGAAAAAAAAACAAAAAAAACCCCTTTGAACCATTTAACCCATAATGCACATTAATAGCTGCAGATTTCCACTGGACACTTAATTCATCCTCACATCAGCGTGACTCTGGATGAGATCGTTCACCGGCGCCAACGCCACAGCAGACAGTTTCACACGTCAGTAACCAACGCGCGTCAGACTGTGACTCAGATGATTCGTGGAACCATTTCAAAAAGGAAACAAATAAAAAAGCATACTCACAATTTCTCCTGAGACTCGAATTAGCAGCCGACATGCAACCAATATGGTAATATAGTAAAATATTAGTCATGTAATGGAGAAATCTGGCTCTTATGAAGGAGATGCGCATGTATTACAAACAACAGAAGAGAAACCGCAGGAAGTCCTGAAGTTAGCAGAGCAGCAAAGGCCACTGAGAAAAAAAAACCCAAAACAGCCGATTTGTTCTGCAGGATTAGAGCCATTTGTACACAGAAAAAAAGAAAACAAGAGGATTAAAATTACAGCAAAAAACTCTAAAATTTTGAGAACAATCTCTGGAAAAGACTTGGAAACTTGTGAGTTTCAAAACTCCATTTTTTTTTATTTTTTATATTTTTGCAAACTCAGAAACTTCCAAGTTTTTTTCTAGAAAAATTTCAGAGTTTAAGCAAATTTCAAGCAAATTGCTTGAAATCTTTGGAGACAAACCTCAACATTCTCAGATTTTTCTCGGCAATTTTAAACTTTTCAAACTCAGGAGTTGTTTTTTTCTAGATAACCTACTCTTTTCTTTTCTCTTCTCTTCTTTTCCTTTCTTTTCTTTTCTTTTCTTTTCTTTTCTTTTCTTTTCTTTTCTTTCTACAGTTGCCCTGATATGTAGAATTCTGACTTTAATCTCAGAAATCTACATTTTTTCACAGATTTCTGACTCTTTTCTAAGATTCAGCATCGGTTTAATGACATATGAGATGGTACTCGATTTGCATGAGACAAATCGAGTACCAACACATTAAGAACAGGCTTTCACTGTGAATAAAGTGCAGGTTCACAAATCCTAATAACAAGGGAGGCAGTTATGTGATTCTTACTATATGCTAACAACATAATTATCATACACCTAAGAACGTTTGACTATTTCGACATGGATTAACCCAGAATTAGTCTGAAATCTGGGTTCGAAGTCAGAGCTGACACTGTTAGATTAACGAATCTGGAAAGGAAGCAAAATAATAATATTAATAATAATAACCCAAACAAAGAAAATGAATCCCTAATTAGAAAATGCATTAAGATTTGTGATTTGATTGCGTCATGACAGCACATTGATTTATCTCACCGTCAGAGAAACAACTTCATACAGAGTGAGACCTACATGGTAGATATTCATTCCTCCTGGAGTAAATTGCTGTGCACAGTGTCAGCCCAAATGTGCAGTATCACACCATAAATCACAGCAACTCCTGAGTGATCAATCACTACGCTATTATAGCTCACAGTATGTAATGGTGTGTAATGACACAATGGCTGCTGCAGGGCTGGTGGCGGGTGCTGACTATGCACACTGAGATAATATAAGTTGTGCTGAAAGCAGGTGGAGCAGAGCTGCAGGGGTACGCGCTCAGGGTGGAGCCTGTAAAGCGGAGGCAAGGTCTCCTAATGTGATCTAATTCAAATTCAATTCGGAAAAACTTTATAGATCCCAGAGCAAGGTCGTTATAGTCAACAAATCGACTAAACTACCATTTTATTAACTGTACAACAAAACAATGGTAGTTAATGGGGAGAAACTATAATTAACTGGAGCTATGACTGAAACACATTGATATTCTAGATGATTCATATCATTTTTGTTTGGCTCCAGCACGTTTTTCAGTCGACACAACTGTCTATTGTGGAGATGCCGTAAGGCCATTTGCAGAGCCGTCTTTAAACGCATCATGAGCGCGCACACGTCCAGGTTGCACCTGTAAATCTGATCACGGAGGGGAGACCAGATGTGGGCGGAGCCTCACTGTCTGCATTACGTTCAACAACTTGCCCAGAACTAAAAGGCGCAAAATTAAATTTTACAGTTTTCTTCCAAGCTAAACTCTAAACACCATGAAAAGTCGTTTATTTGCAAACCTTGAAACCGGTTTGTCAGAAAAAAAAACAAAACGTTTTCTGCTTCCAACATATTTAGCAGATTTATTTACAGCGGTTGGGATCCTAAAATTGTGTTACAACATGCATGTTGAACTGATGGCAACACACACTCACGCACACACGCACACACACACACACACACACACACACACACACACACCCCCCCACACACACACACACACACAAAACAGAAAAGGGCTTTTGAAACAATCCTCAAACATTCCTGACAGATTCTGCGAGGCCCATTTATCTCAGCAGTGAAGCCCTGACAAGAGAGGAGAGAGAAGCCGACGCAGAGCCAACTGACAACGAGAAGATGTTCAAAATCAGCTGAAAACCCGACCCCTGTTTGATTTAACCCGGGCACGCATCCGCACCGACACATCCGAGATGTGACGTACACGTGTTTCTGGTAACACGACACGCAAGAACAAAACACATCCACCCACCAGGCAGGGAAACGTCTGTGCAGAAGAACCATTTAGAACAAAGAGAGGAAGCTTAATTTGGATACTCTTCCAAACAAGGAAGCAGATGAGCAAATAATATCGACGAGATGATAAACAGATGAACGACGGCTATAAGTCTGAATCTTTTTTTGTTTTGTTTTTTTCAGACATCTGAACTCCAAATGTGAAATTGACAGGAAACAGCGTCTCTGACAGACGTCGCCCGGAATTATGCAAAATGGCGAAAAGCTTGATAGAAGAGCTGCCGCCTCATCGCGTCATTTTCATCCCGCGACTAACATCTCATTGCACGGAGAGCCCACAAATCCACAACAATATGCCTCCACAGAAGGAGCAAAAAATAAAAAATAAAGCTGTGAAGACACTGCTGTGGTAGTCAGCGAGGGAAAATATTTTTTTAAGGTAGTTTTGTTTTTCTTTTCAGAACCACAGAGTCACATGACAGCTGGAAAAATGGGCATCAGTTTGTTATTTGGTGACATACCATGTTATGAATGGTAGGGTCAGTTAGCATTCACGGATAAAGGTTTTCCTGTGACAGTAAGATGTTTCTCCAGCAGTAGCACATTAAGCAGCATACATGAGGATGATTGGCAGCGCTACACTTCCCCTCCTGGCTCTGATTGGTTGTTTTCGGTCAGAGTGCTGTGTTTCAGGGAGAAGGTGGAGGAGATCCGTCTTTTCACTGATTATCTGTCTCATATCAAACTGTCGTGACACGGTAACAGTTTTATCAAATATGTCAAATTGAAAAGTATTTTTTAAAAACTTATGTACTGCAGCGTTGAGGCAGCTCTGTGCAAACTTCACACAGAACCTCTTCACTCCACCTCCACCGTTTTTTGTTAAAATGTGTTGTTATTCGACGATGAATATGACATTTCAGATAAACAGAAATGCCCCAGTCCTGCTGCTCTGGCCGCTTCACTCAGAAGCCTCTGATTTTATGGATGCATCTCGTGTTGCATGGAGACATTAAAGGACCAGCAGGCCTTTCTAATGCATCCAAATGGTGCTGAATGGGCCCCTCTAATATGACCGCATTAGGAATGCGTTCAACAGCTCAGAGATTATGCAGAGGATGAACAGCAACAGTCCAAAATGACTATTGATGGTCAAACAGAATTTTGCTGCTTGTTTTGTCTGAATAAAACTAGAATCATGACACTCGCCAATGTCACTCGCACCGTTTTTCTTTGTGTGTTTTTTTTTTTTTTTTTTGGTATAGTAAGATGGTTATTCTGCTCTTTTATACTTTTATTCGTGTTTTCCTTTTTAGCACCTATTGTTTTTGACTATGTGGTGTCTAATCACGCAAAAAAGAGCCCATCTAATTAATAGTAGTTATAGCTGTTCTTTGACTCAAGAGGACAATTAAGACTAAAACATTAAACATTATGTTTCAATGTTTAAACATAAACCTGTTTAAACGTTAAACCGATTATCAAGAAAGGCAAACATCATTTTTGATGCGTGTGCTGTATTAAAAAACATCAGCTAAGTTATATTTTAAAACTTGATTCTCATTTCGTTTACTACCTTATGAGAATCTAGTCTCATTTCCAGTCAGAAACAAACTCCTTGGAAACAATTTGAAATCTAAAAATATATATATATATATATATATATATATCTGGTGAATATGTAGGAGTGTTTTTCGTTCAGAGGCAGGAAGGCCTGAATTATTTTATGCTCCAGATGAGCTGAAGAAACCTCGAGTCACATCAATTCGTTCTGTGGCTGGAATTTTTGCAGTTTTACGGCCGTCGTTTCAAAACCTCAGCGTACCCTGGTAACCGGTCCCTGCCAAGAAATTACAGGATGGATGTAGCTGGATGTAAAAGCGGCTAGAATTGTGATGGAAAAAAAAAAAGCGGACCCAAGTAAATCTGTGATTCAGCACCGTGCGACATCCTACTGGTTCACGGTGCAGCGTGACCTACAAATAAACTGACAACAAAATGATGCCGAGGCTTGTTCCACCGGAATCTGAGTCGCTCGAAAAAGATTCAGCGTCGAGAAAAAAAAAAAAAAGTGCCCCATATAAAAATTCAGCACATATTGTGCCTGTGATGATAAAAATCTTTTATTTTTCTTATCTCGCTCACATCCTCCTCTTATCCTCTCTCTCCTGCCTGTTACTTTATGCTCCGGTTTCTTGGATTTTCTTAACAGGATGTCATAATGCATAAAACACAAGATGCTAACTCTGACCTGCTGCTTTTTTTTGGGGGGGGGGGAATGTAAGATTTTAACTGCAAAGAAAGTAACACAAGCCAAGAAGATGTGAATTAAAACGTTCTGTTTCTTGATTAAAATTTCTGTTTTAAGGTGAATAAATTTTGTGAAGCTTAGAGAAAGCTTGATTAAAAAAAAAAAAAGCTGGGTCACCCAGACGGAGACACATCAAGACAAAACCAAAGCTCCCTGTGGAGGTTTTCAATTATTACAGATTCTGAAAGTGTGGAATCGGAAGTTTTCTAATGACGCGAAAGGCGTAGAAATATTAAACAGTGCAGAAGAAATGGCTATTTGAAAGGTGACGCTCAACAAGATCAGGGTAGAAAACAGCCCACAAAGTTCCTAAAGAACTTTTAGGTTATAGATGCAGTTAGTCAGCTCGGTGCACACCATTGCTAATCCACCTGGTGACCGTCATGGCACTTTACAGCCGCGCCCGGCAGGCGCAGATCTGTGTGCTGGCAGCAGGCTGCGTATCGTAATGGTGTTGTAAAAGCATTAGAAGTTCTGAAATGTTCCCCATCAGAAACTAAAAAGCTTTCCATGCAGACCTTGAGGCCTCCTATCATATAAGTATTCCTGACACAGATTAGCTCACTTATAACGCTGGAAAAAATGTCTTTTCATAACTGAAATAATCTATTAGTGGAACTAAAACTTTTTCATCAATATTAAAGAATGATTTACTTTAAACAAGCTCCTGTCTCTTGTTGAAAAGGTGCTTAAAAACTTCACAATTTTCTGTCTGTGTTCTGTCAGCGCAGTTCACACCCCTGAACTCACGGCTTCACCAAAGTAACCTGAGTTTGATTAGAAGAGATTTGAACAGGCCTTGCTGTTGGCATGATGAGCTTCCTTCAGGTTTAGAGTCATACAGCAACCAGCTAACGTTACGCAGCCGCAGAGGCGACCTAAACCAACCGCTCACTGGTCACCGGAGTCCCTGACTGGACGTCCTGCCTGCCCTCATGGTAAATCACGTAACAAACACCCAATCATTGCAGCTTAAGCAGACATGCCCGGCGTGATGCATCCACTCACAGAGTCTGACTTCACCTAGTGCTGATTTAGCAGCACATACCATCTGTCTGGAATGATTAACCCTTCTATCAATCACGGCTCTCGCCGCTCTCCAGACACACATCTCCAGACAGACTCACTCCTCTCGTCTCACATGCACCAAGGGGGAACCTCCGCACGGTCATTCAGACATAAAATTAGAAAGGAAGGCTTTATCCTCAAAAGGGTTTGTGAACGAAGATCAGGATATTTTCCAAGAACCTGCGGATGAACCTTTTATGAAATGCGTCCTGCAGCATTAAAGCAGAGTAATTGGATTTTACTCCAAGGTTCCGATTCACCAAAGTATCGCGTGTCTCGGAGGCAAACCAGTGATGGCCCGTTCAGGTTAGGCATTTGTTTTGTTCATCACAGGAAGGCATGTTGCAGATTTGTTTTGGTCAGATTTGTTCATTTGAATATTCAGCCACTGTCGTCCACCAGGCTCCTGCTTTCAGCTTCACATCAGCCCTCAGATTTATTACCTGATTCAGCTTTCAGTAGCGATGAGGTCATCGTAGTGGAAGATTTTAACATTCATGACGACAATGAAGGCGACAGCTTAACTTTAACTATTAATGCTCTCTTAGACTAACCTGGATTGTTTCCACAAAACATCCGCAGACCTACACACATCCATCTTCATATTCTGGACCTTGTGCTGACATATGGCTCTGTGTGTGTGTGTGTGTGTGTGTGTGTGTGTGTGTGTGTGTGTGTGTGTGTGTGTGTGTGTGTGTGTGTGTTTTCTTTATTGAAATTCCTCTTGTGTTTAAAAACCAAATGTGATATTTTTTCTGCAGTCAGATTGCAGGTGTTTGTTCAGCAGAAGTTCGATGTGAACACAAAGGCCGCCTGGTGTTGGAAGCTTCCACCTGCAACAAGCAAGTGAGCAATGATAACGTTGGATTTTTCTTTTAAATATGATTTCTTTCTGCGTTAGTGGGGGGCAGCTGCACTCTGATCACTGCTTTCAATTCACTTTGAGTTTGCCGTGCATCTGCAGGTGAGGAAAGAAGGAAGTTAAGTTCTCAAACTGGTCTTAACCCGATTTGTGGTCTTAACCGGATTTGTCGACCGAGACGAAGAACGAGACAAACCAGCTCAAGCCCGGGTCCGGATCCGGGTCCGGGTCCGGGTCCGGGTCCGGGTCCCTGATTGTGACACAGATGCTTCACGGCTGAACTCTGATGCTCTGGTCCACCAGAGTCTTTATCACATCCATTTATGCTGCAAGTCACAGTTTGCGTTGCTTCTTTGTCCATGACCACCGTTACTGTTCCCTGCTATTTTTTGCTGCGGTGGCTCCGCTGTGGGAATAACCAGACTGTAAAACATTACTGAGCCTTGGGCGAGCTTCACCCTTCAGCAGGTTCTGTGGTGGTTCTCTCACTGGGAAGCCTTCCTCACTGGAGGTTCTGCTAAGTAAATTCACGTCTCGCCGGATTTCATACTGTGGGGGGATTGCGCTTTCAAAATCCATCAACCTGAAAATACTTCTTTTCTTTCTTTTTTTTTTTTAATGATTAAAGTAGAAGTGGAAATATGTAATATTTATTTCAGGTTATGTAACAATTCAAAGAAACCCACCCACTCATTCAGTCTCCTTTGGTGAGCACCACAGTTTTCCTCTTTGATTCAGGCTCAGATTAATAAAAGCTCCTGAAGGTCTTTCTGTGCATACCATATGTTTACTGTTTGTGCACTTTCTGCTGACACACCACAACCACAGAGGAATACTAATGTTTTAATGTGTGTGTAAGCCAGGGGAGGGTGTGTGTGTGTGTGTGTGTGGGTGGGTGTGTGTCAGAGAGAGAGAGAGGGAGAGAGAGGTTGTCCTGTTATGTCATTGAAACTCGGGGCCCTGCAGGGGATTTTCAGCTGTGATTTCACAAAACAAAATAAAGCCACACTAGTAGAAATATGAGCCGATATCTGAGCCAATCAAAGCGCGACTGTGAAGAACGCTGCCAGAATGTATTTCATCTTAGAGTTTAGGGATGTTTGATCGCACCATTAGAAGAAATCCTCAGCAGGATTGTGAATAAAATCCACAAACATTTTTCCAGCTCGATGACAAAACAAACAAAAATAAGAGTTAGAGCATTAGAGAAGAATTGGAGCCAAACGGGACCGGATCCGTTTTAACGTTTCATGTCTTGTTTGGGTGTTTGCTAAAAACATTTTCTTTTTTATCTATGCTTTACATTGTATCCGGTTCAACATAGAGCTAGAGACAGTTTTCACCAGTTGCTGTGGCTGAGATCTAAAGCTCAGATTCTTCTATTCAGATGGTTCAGATCTCGAACAGCAGATCTGAATTGTTGCATGTAAACGGTAATGATGTACAAAGACTCAATGTCGGGACACTGATGATGACTCTTGACGCTTTCCTTGTAACTGAAGGTGCATTGATAGACTGGGAGAATCAGACATACTGATGCCGCTCAGTTCAGTCAAATATCGTCAGAAATGCAGAATTTCAATACAAAAAGTGAGACGTGTAAATTACAGAGCTTCCCTGGACACAAAGTGATACATTCCATGTTTTCTGTGTTACTGATTATTATTAGGCCTAATGCGAACCCAAAAGGTTCACTTTAGGCCTAATGTTAAATACAAGGAAAAAATGTTGTGATGCCTAAATGGTATGAAACTTGGAAATATAGATATTCTAAATTTTGAACTCTGTTGCACAGCAGGTGAGGCTCCTGCTTGACCTGCGAGGTCAGCAGGGGGAGCTACAGAAGCCTCTGAGAAGGTGAGAGAAAAGGGGAAAAAATACAAAAATACAAAAATGTATCAAAAGAGCATGAGGCAGCAATTATGCTACACAAATATAATTATTCAGAACAGAGAATAAAAGTAAAAAAAAAAAAAAAACATTCTAAAGGTTAATATTTTTTCACTTTTTTTTTGTTTCAATGCCTGCAGTTTGCAAAGGGGGTCAGGGCCAGTAGTTAAGGCTGTTTGGGGGCTGTGAAGTGGAAAAGTTTATAGGTTGCTACAACCTGTAATGCTGAGTGGAACAGTTCTCCAGCAAAGAGCCGCTGACAGCCTGACAAGAAGGGTGAGTCACAAAAAGCTGCTGCAAAACAAACTGGCTGCTCGGAATGCTCTATGCATGAATGATGAAAAATTTAGTGGGAGGAGTAAATGTGGGAGAAAAACATGTAAAAGCATCAGGGACAACCACTGCCTTGATGGGACTGTGGAAGAAAGGTTCACTCAAAAAACAATCTCTGGGGAAAGTTCAAGTTGAAGAAGGTCAAGAAACCTGATCGTCTCCATGCTATGCTGCACTGATCCAGTAATTCAAGCACAAAGGTTCTGTACCAAGTACTGAGGAGTCTTCTGCATAGTACATGGATGTACTAATCTCCCAACCCATTAACTTGACTTACAACTAATACCTCTGATACATGCTTCCTAGAACTTCTTTATACTCCTGTTTTGATCTGTGTTGAGTTTCACTCACTTCAGAGTATCGGCACACTAAGAATAATGTATTCTGTAGAGCAAAACACAGGTAATATTATAACCAAGCTTTATTACTTAATATATTATTCTATCAGAATGAATTATACTTTACAGAGGATCAAAAATCAAAACTCCTGGGACATTTATTAAAACGCGTGATAAAATTCTCAGAAATGCAACAATGTTTCAGTCTTTTGTTTTCTGAAAACTAGGTACAGGCAATTCTGGCAAAAAAAAATGTTTTAAAGAAAAATGAACAAATATTCAACAGATAAGTTGCATGGGTTGAAATGGTGTGCATATGGGTGCAAAGCAGAAATAGGAAGAGACCTAGTGCCTTCTTCAAGGATGAAGCTCCTACTTGGAGCTGCACTTTACAAGCGTTTGCTCCACTCAGCTCCTACAGACTAGCCAGCAGCAATTAGCAAACACCTGGTGGAACTGAGCATCTGCTGAGTTAATTATAGGAGCTGCTTCTCAGAGGAACTTTGGTAAAAAAAAAAAAAAAAACATTGTTAAAGGGTTAACAGAGGATCCACGATGTGATGACTTCATGACAGCAGAATTTCAGGAAGAGCAAGATTTTCTTAAAGAGACAGAGGTCCAATTTCAAGGTGTTAATTTACAAAGTCAAAGTTATTTTAAGTTTGATTGTGCTATAAAATGACACTGCGTTCCTGAAAAATACACAACACCGCCCCTTTAAATCTGCAGGGATCAGTTTTTGAATCGACTGTAATCCCTGTGGGGTTGTTGTAAAACTCACTGTGTACATTACAGGATAAAAACAAAGTTTGCACCTTGTTGCCATCATTCATCTCTTTAAACTCAAAGTAACCATCACAGAAGCAAGGCGGGCAAGATGGATTTCCTGACACATATCACAGACAAAGACCTCATAAAGCAGACAACAATCAACAAACACTTATTGCAGACTTTCAAGCCTAATGAGATGTATGTCTCTGGATTGTGAGGTCCTGCTTTTTCATCTGTTGCTTCTCATCCTGATGGTGCTGCGGTCATATTTTACAGTTGGCTGCAAGCCTCCAGACAGGAAGGAAACGAACAGCTTGCGGTGTCTGAGTGATGCTTCCTCAGCTGCTGCGAGCCGCTCGCTTTGTGCGTGAGAGCCTGAGCGTTTGTCTCTGAGAGCCGGAGAGAGACACAGATGAGAGAGGCGTTCTCCTCTGAGTTATGGTACTTAGCTCCTGTAATTTGTCGGGCAAAGTTCTGCCGTCAAACTCTTGCGAAAAGTTTTTAGGCAGACCCACGACACGGTCTGGCTAGCAGAGTGCACAAGCTCCACTTTCTATCACTAAGAAATACCTCTATTTATATAGTTGTTGTTTTTTTTGCTCTCATGTCCTTGGTTGGTGGAGAAGTTGTGCATTTCACTGAATGTTTCAAGAACGGATTCCTGCTGCTTCGATATGATCTTTTCTTAATTTGGTAGAATTTTACACGTATCGTTTCATGTAAGATGCTTCAGAAATGATGTGGAAAGAAACACAATTAGTTATTTTTGGTCACATGAAAGCTGGAGTGTGTAACTTTTCTAAGGAAAAAAATGTTTTACAAAACTTGTTGAAATTGTTACTATGTCGTGACACTATGACACAGACAACCTGCTAAAAATTCAGATTACTAATTAAATAACATTAATGAAATAAATTAATAGCATTTACAAAATGATCAGGAAACACTGTATTTCTAAAAACAAACCCTATTTCTAAATAAAATACACACAGAAAGCAAAAAGTATATATATATATATATATATATATATATATATATATATATATATATATTAATAAGATAAACATTTTTGCTTCCCAATATTTGTTTAGAACATTCGTTTTTTAAATCAACATTTCTATTATCTTGCATACACTGGAAAAACACAAAATCTTACCAAGTATTTTTATCTAGTTTCTAGTACAAATATCTTAATACACATAATATAACAATACTGACCTTTAAGTAACTTTTTTTTGCAAAAAATAGGAGCTTGTTTTTAGTAAATAAGTGGGTTTGATATTCAAGAGAAAGTACAAGTTCCATTGGTAGATTATTTGACTTTTAACAATGCAAAAATGTCTTGTTATAGGACAAATGATCTGCCAAAGAAGTACTTCTTCCCCAGTTTTAAGGAATTATTAACTTAAATAAAGCTCCCTGTTCTTGTTGAAAACTTACGTCTAAGTTAGTTTTGTATTATTCCAAGAGCACTAAGATACGCGTTCTAGATTCTAGACCAAAACTCCTTCGTAAGATTTGGTGTTTTTGCGGTGCCATCCTACTGCATGTTAAATAAATTATTGATCAAACTCAACATCCTAAACAATCATCCAAACCACAATGTTCAACTAAAGGTTTCCTCATCCAGAGGAAACTGAATGAATGAGAACATGATGTTCCACCATGTCAGGAGGTGACTGGGGGTCTTCTGCGTTCTTATGTGTTTGCAGAGTTTCTCCACCGATCCATTCTGTCTGATATCATTCCACCGAGAGCCTCAGAAAAAAACTCGCCCGCACATTTCAAAAAAATGTCCCCCTGTATTCACCCTCACCGACTCCGTTCAGACAGGGAGGCGTCTTCTGGATTGCTTCAGTCTTCCTCTCCTCTGGAAGGTTTCCCCCTTCTTATCGGCTGTTCGTTATTCTGGTGGCGTTGCCAGGAGCGATGTGTGCAGAGGCCTGCGTGGGAGTCGCTTGGCTCCACACAGCCTTGAAGCTTGATTTACAAATTTCACGCTCGCCTGGAAAGCAATATTGTGCGTTATTCCATTTTAATTGCTAACAGTTTAACATTACTGGTCACTAGAAGCACTCCCCTAGTCTATGAGAAATAAATCTTTACAATACCAAGCTCCTCTGAGGACTCCATAGAGACAACACACTGAGGCCACGGGGAAATCGTTAGTCATAAAGATCTTCTTTTGATTTCTGGACTAAAACTAACCACAACGACAGAAACTGAAATTGAAAACACATTTTTGTTCACTGAAATAAATAAAAACAATAATTAATGATGATAACTATCTGGAAATGTATTGTGTGTTTGTAACCATAACTAAAATATCCTGAAATTGTACCTATAATAGCCTTGAAATAATTTTCACCGCACATGTCAGCCAATTTCTTTGACTTTTCTCCTCATGGCTCCGATGCGCCAAGAGGAATGGCTCCGATGCCGGTCTGCAAAATGGCGACAGCGAAAGTTGGGAGGAAACAAAGTCAGTTTTTGTTTTTGTTCGACATTTTTCAAAACTGGAACCTTCTGCATCGATGTAAACAATGCTGGACTTTCTAAACAGAACAATGACAAACAGAAATTTAACAAAGTTCATCAAAGTCATGACGATAAACCACCGGTTCAAACTCGAAGCTTGCTTTGGAGCAGAAATCCATCTACTGAAAAATGTGACTAATTCCAGCAGAAAGCCGACAGAGAGGTTACATTCCTGAGGAGTTCACATTGTTCACAGGCCACACTTGTAATAAAAATCACCCTCTGCACATAAAATCAAAACAACACCAATGCCGGGCAACTAAGGCTGCATCACAAGTTGCATATGAGCAAAACTTTGTCGATATTCCAACAATATCAAGAAAAACAACTTTGCATTTCCATTAAATAGGAAACCAAATCAAATTCACACATGAGAAAGTTTGTTCATGCGATGAGTCATTAAAAAACATGCTGCGTCATCCTCCTCCAACTACTTCCTGTTGTTGTCTTCATAGTTTCTGCCAGTGGCAACATTCGGCTGTTGATCATGTGACTCTCGTGACATGAAAAATGTATTCCACTGCCTGTTTCGCAAATTAAATCAATTTCAAAACTGCCGCATTTCCATTAAGCTAAATTATTTTTAAAATGTCAAATTGCACGATTATATGGTCAATGGAAACATAGCTAATCTTGAACACGGGCAGCCATTCTGGGGACATTTGCCTTTCTGAATCTTGGCAGCTCTGCAGCATTTTTGCACTTTCAGGATGCAGTTAAATGCATCTGGTGAGGAAAATTTAAATCATGCTAAAGACCAGGGGTCAAAAAATGCCTGGAAGTAGATATAAACTCTCTGGTTTGGAAGCAGCAGCTTTAAAACAAAATGAGTATTTGAGGCTGAAGTGTGTGCTCAAACAGAAACTGTCCATAAAGACGAATCTGCTCCTTTTGTGGATGGCAGTTTTCTACCTCGACAGGTGTGTGTGCGTGTTTCTGTCTCCTACACCTCTTTTTTTTCTTTTTTCTTTTAAACGGATGGTGTTTCTCGGTGGAGAACCATTAGCTTTGCATGTGTATAATGTGGGAGCCGACAAATCCTTTTACATCAGGGACAGTATGTGTGTGTGTGTGTGTGTGTGTGTGTGTGTGGTTTGCGTGCGCGTGTCTGTATGTGTGTTTTAGCATTTCTTAGGTTTTAACTGCAATGTAGCAAATGCTACATTGTGAGACCCAAAGCCCAGCACCCCATAAGAAGATGTGCTGTTTTTTGGTCAGGTGTAACATGAGTTTAGGTCAGATTCAGGGTCAGATTCAGGGTCAGATTCAGGGTCAGGTTCAGAGTTGGGGAGGGTTGGGCTTAAGGTAAGTGTCAGGGTTAGACAGTAGAAATGAAAGAAAAATAAATGGAAGGCTAAGCAAAGTCCCTGTGAAGATAGAAAAACATATCTGCGTGTGTGTGTGTGTTTATGTGCGTGTGTGCGTGTGTGTTTATGTGTGTGTATATTTGGATCACACATAGCTTTCAGACATGTTTATCTTCAACATTAGTGTGTGTCCGTGTGTGTATTTCACAGTGTGAAATCCCATTATGTGTGCTAAAACCCTGTTTGGCCTAATGTTTGCTCACACACACACACACACACCCCCACACACACACACACACACACACACACACCCCCCCACACACACACACACACACACAGTTATCATAGCCGTGTGTGTGAGTATCTGTATGCATGTTTGAATGTGGAGCAGCTTTTGGAGGAATGTTGTCAGGTGATGGTGTAATTATTATTTTAATATTTTCAAGCCGTAACTGAAATTCAACACTTTCCACAAACTTTTATTAAATTCCTAAAGACGATGTGAACAACATATCTGCAAATGTTTATGATATATAATTAAATAAGGTTTAGAAAAAGAATAACAAAAATAATGAATAATTAAATAACTGTGTTTGATTCCTGTGACAATATGGTTTTCAGGCTCTTGCAGCTACAACTAAACGACTCAAATGAAACAAACAAAATCGCGTTTTAGATTCTGCAGGAAGCTGCAGACATTTAGCCTGAAATGTAAGGTTGCATTTTGTGAAACGGCTTCAAGGTTCAACATTTGTTTTGGTGAAGTTGTTACATCCAGACTCATGGGACTCAGTTCAAATTGTTTCTCTTGCAGACGCAGACGTCTGAGGATATTTTGGGAAGTTTTCCATGGAATGTAGATTCCATGTGAATATTTATCATTTAGGCATACGCTGCCAACATTGTTGGAAATGACAGATACATATTTCTTGTTAGAATCTGGGTACGTGGGCATGTGTCTGTGTTATCTGAAACACATCACATCATCACAGAATATTTTGGGATTCTTATGATAAATATGGGCTTTGTGAGAATTGCTGGATTTCAGTCTGTATTGCAAAACATTCTGAAGTCACAGCTTACAGTTTTCTTATTGTTTAAGAAGCTACAGGTGCAAATGTAAAGATGTGAAATGTAATTGTCAACAGTTGTAACATCGGTCACAACAAAATGAGTCACAGAAATGTATCGGTGTAAAGATGCTACTTAAACTTTACAACTCTGCAATTAGTTTGTAAAGCTGTTACACACAGCATTTGGTCACTTTCATAGTTTGGGGTGAAGAGGAAGAAACAGAAATGGTCCAGAATTATCATGCTGATATCAGCGTGAAATAACTCACAAATATAAAATGTTTTTTTTTATTTGACAAAGCAGTACAATGTCAAATCTGCTCTGTTTGTGTTGTCACTGTCTTACAGAGAACAAATGTCATGAATAAATTTGAAATTAAACATAATGCGTGTTGAAAATGTTCCATCATTTTCAGCCTTCTTAGCTTTTGCATTTGGTAGCAGGCTAGATTGACAAACATAATGCAGTATTTTAATTCCACAGTAGAAAAAGCCATTCAGCTTCAGTAAGTAAAATATAATTATTGGCATCGGTCATCGGCCAAATGAATTTTACTATATCGGCACAATGGATATTGACCAAAGAGCCAACATTGTGCATCCCTGAAGCGTACGAAGCCCAAAGCGGTGGGTTATCTTACATGTTCACTGAAGTTTGATGTATGGCACTGCAGGGTGGACTGAGGAGATCCTATCAGATCTGCCTTTTGTTCTGGCCCAACTTCTACACAAAGCCAGGGGGGTAAAAAAAAAAAAAAACCCCACAGAGACAGATGATTTTCCAAGATGAGGAAAAGCAGAGGAGCTTGAAGAATGGCATTTCCTGCCCTGCTGTGGCCGTTTCCAACACGGAGCAGAGAGGAGCGCGCTCTCTATTTTTACTGTAGAAATGTCAGCCATGCTCTCTGTGTTCATATCTCTTATAGGGCATGTCATCTTAAACCTCACACTGCACCGCCTTTTTTTTATTACTACCGTCAACTCCCTCTCACCGTCCCCCGTTTCCCCTCAGGTGTTAAACAGCCGCCGGCGTTGGAGGGAAAGGAAAGATGTGCGCTGTTGTTTCCCTTCAGGATTTGTGATGCAGAGTGATGTTGAAGGCTTATTTCTGCAGGAGTCAATCAGTCTTGATGAATGAGAGATGGGCGGCATCGCGACGACGTTCCCATGGAATACTTTTGCATTTTCCAATGCAAAAGTATTCATTCTCTGTGAATTTTCTCACATTTTGTCACATCACAGTCACAAACTTCAATGGGCTCTGATTCTGATTTTATGATTCTGATTTCTCAGTCTCAGTCCTGATCCTCACTGCGATTTCTCAACATATCTGACTTAAATAAATAGAGAAAAATATTATATTATTATCCCACAATGGGGAAATTTAGGTGTAACGGCAGCAAAGTGGACAAGGATTTGTGAATCTATTATTAAAGGAACAAACATCAAAATAAATTTTCTATCAAGGGAATGGCAGGATTTAAAAAATAGCAGGAAAAGAAGACTGAATTTCTTTGTTTCTTTATGATAGTGACATATTTTTAAATACCCTGCAATGTTCAATGTGCAGCTGAACTACACCACTTTGCTGTATTTGTTAAATACGGATCTCTTTGGCCGTTGACTGGCTGAATTGTTTCCATCCACTCCATATTTACATTTTGAGTTAATTGATAAATGTGGTTAGAATTGAAAATCAGGCAATCAAGTTGATTTGTAAACCACGTTTCACCAACATGGCAGTTCAAAATTCTTTACATTGTACAAAAAAAAACAACAAGCAAAACCCGTCGTACGCACATCATATAGTCAACAGTTGTGAAAACCAGTAACAGACATTACAACAGGTCAAGTGCCATCATGAAAATCATCAATACACATCAAATATGAAGAACAATGTCTCATTGATTATGGGTCAAAAGCCTCTCTCTGTAGATGGGGGGTTTTGCCTTGATTTAAAGGAACTCCGTCTTTCAGCTGTTTTGCAGTTTTCTAGACGTTTGTTCCAGATTTGTGGCGCATAGAAGCTGAATGCTGCTTCTCTGCATTTGGTTCTGGGGCTGCAGAGCAGAACCACAACCAGAAGACCTGAAGGGGAAAAGTAAAACAGAAAAACAAAAATAGAAAAAGTGCAGTATTTGGAAAAATTAAACACATCTTGAGAGTAGAATGAATTTCACAGGACTGCATTTTATGCTAATGCTTTGGTTGCCAAAACCAATCAAAACTGATGTCATCGCTGGTTCAATTGATCTCAGCTCATCCGCGAGGTGCCCACCCGGCTCAGGTGGAGTTGCTGTTTCATGAGGGGAAACAAGGCAGGACTTTGTTTGAGATGTGTCAGACCTCGGCACTAAGTACATTATGCAAATGCATTTCATGGTGACGGAGTAAAAGCCTGGACTTCAAACATGGTGTTTCAAGCAGCTTAGAAAAGTCACGGAAAAGTTGTGTGATAGAAATGAACTCCTAACTGTGGATTTGGGGTATGTGACGTTTTTTTTTTTTTTACTTCTCTACCACAACAAAAAAAAACTACTGAAGGAGAAACTGTTTCATTTTCCTTTTAAAATTGTACGAATGGCTCGTTTTACATTTAAACTAGGGAGACTCAAAAAGCCTGAGCATTAAGAACAACCCATTGCTTCACCGCCTGACCGCTTCCTGAATAAAATATGACCTGGCTGAAAGGTTAAGCTTGTACAGTCAGATGCACGGCTTTGTTGACTCTTTGCTTACAGCTTGAGACAGCGAAGCAACACTTGAAGCCGCGGATGAATCAATCTGAAAAGATGAACATTAAGACGGTTTTCTCCTGTCACGGAAGGAGAAACCGTCTCTTTGTTCCTGTCGCTTCCTTTAGTGTTTGTAGGGCTTTTTATGGCGTCTCTGCTCGTCACAAACACTCTGTCGCCGATCACTTAAAGATGCCGGGTGATTTTTGATTTCTGGCACATCGACATCAAGGCTTTTTTTTTTCCATTGCTGAGAAGAAGAAAATGACTGTAGTGAAGTTTTAGGTGAACAATCTGATAACAGAAAGAAGGTGTGAAAATGCTGAATCCTACAGAGAACTTGGTTTATTATGCCTCTTCAGTAATGCTGTATTTTAATATATTCTAGTCATTCACATTTTAAAAACAGAAGTGTATTGCCAAGAACTGGTATATTGTTGGCATGGTTCAGTATGTGATTCTCAGAATGCACATTGCACTATTCACAAAAAGTTAGATTGTTTATTATGTTTCCACACCAGAAACTCTGGTAGATTGAGTTCAGGGGCCAGAACTGAATGTGTGTGTGTGTGTGTGTGTGTGTGTGTGTGTGTGTGTGTGTGTGTGTGTGTGTGTGTGTGTGTGTGTGTGTGTGTGTGTGTGTGTGTGTGTGTGTGTGTGTGTGTGTGTGTGTGTGTGTGTGTGTGTGTGTGTGTGTGGGGGGTGTGTGTGTGTGTGTGTGTGTGTGTGTTCAGAGCTGGTGTGAATGCACCCTTAAAGGACTGGTGTAATATAGATTCCACAGCACAGTGTGGCACAATCAACTACGTTGATCAAATGCATATGTTGATCAAATGTGTATGTTAAACGTAAAAGAAATTTGACTTCCTGGTTTGATGCTTTGAAATTAGGATTCTGTCTCTTTAAGAGGCTCCTACTGTTCCTGATCGTTCACCTCAGGAACAGAGTTCGCTCTCACATTGTGAGAGGTCGCACAATGTGAGACCTCATCACAATGTTCATCCGTTCTCCAGTTTGAAGAATGGGCAGCGCGTTCACGAGGATGACTGACAGCCTCCTGGCTCTGATTGGTTGTTTTTGGCTTCTTCAAAGTGTAAATTAGTTAAGTACAGTATGCGTAGAGTCTTGCTATTCTGCAAGTGCATCTGCCTTCCCTCCTCGAATACGTCATCATTTTTTTTTCTTGATGACTTTTAGCCAATCTGCTGCTGCTGCTGCTGCTGCTGCTGCTGCTGCTGCTGCTGCTGCTGCTGCTGCTGCTTCACACACTGGTTCTGAATAGTAATGAAAGAACCTGTTTAAGTGTGTGACGTGCCACTACACTCTGAAATGAAGAGCTGCAGGATGTTTCTCTTTTGCCTGTGTTTGCATGGCTGTCTGTGTATACATTTACGAGTGTGTCTGTTATTAATGTGCTCATATTTCTGCCTCACTCACAACCTGCCCTGGAGGAAGCGCGTCTACAAATGCTCCTCATCAGTCATACGCAAGAAAGAGAAGGTGCAGTGTGCTGTAGGAATATGTTGTGTGTGTGTGTGTGTGTGTGTGTGTGTGTGTGTGTGTGCGTGTGTGTGTGTGTGCGTGTGTGTGTGTGTGTGTGTGTGTGTGTGTGTGTGTGTGTGTGTGTGTGTGTGTTATTAGGATTTATCACAGTACATGGAACATGAAAACATCATTTCTTTTGTTCGTTCTTGGTTTTTTTGGCTTTCTCTATGGCCTTTGTTGCTTTTACAAATCAATTATAACGAGCAATTTTTTTTTTGACAAATAATTGTTAGTCCAGACATCAAAGTCCCAGACTAAGTAAGCTCAACTCCTGATATCATAGATATGATATCTATGATTTAAAAAGATGCATTTGATCCGGGGTGTGAATTTCAAAGGGTTCCTCTGCATTAGCATGAGGTTGGTCACTTTAATCGCAGCAATACTTCTTTCAGCAGAGCGACAGTAAGGTCACATCAAGTTTCTCATCCTCAGACATCTTGTACCTCATAAATTTTAAGTGTGAAGCACGCTGGTCACGATTTCAAACGCTGGCATGTGCCACAGGGCCGAGGCGGCGAACCCAGCGAACGATGCGAAATGGAAAAAAGGCTGACGGCCTCCTAACATTTCTTTCTATGTGCATCATGTTCGCTGTTATGTGTATATGTTACAAAAGCAGGGTAGGTGCACATTTCCCCCAGCTGGCCTGCACTCCAGCTCCCTCCTCTGCTCCTGCAGGCAGGAATCAGCCGTCGCTGCATCCCTCCGGTCCCTTCCAGCTCTGCAGCGTTCCTGCACCCCGGTGATTTGTGTTCTCCACGCTTCGTTTGCCGAAGCTTCAGCCCTCGGTCTGCAGGAAGGCCGTTTCTTGCGCCACTGTGAGTTTGCCTGCTGTGCGCGCGAAGCTGGCAGCCATTCCTGCACTGAGCCTGGGAAGTAAAACTGAAAATGCCACAAAAAGCAAGAGGAACTTCAAAACTTCAAAAAAACTGTCAGCATATTGGTATAAAGATTGGGCTTTTGTCAAGGACTTCCTTAATCTATTCAATGTCACTTCCTGTTTGGTCTCTGCCTCTCCCCCCCAAACAGATTTCTCAAACACTCAAAGAATACTTTATCCTGGTTTCTTTCCAGAATTAGCTTTTGTCAAACAGGAATGCTGCTTCTTTTCTTTCTTGCCAGCTTCCTTCTCTCATGCCTGCTGCTGCATTCATCTCTTTCCCTCGCATCACCAACAGAGGCCTGCTGGGAGCCTCTCCATCCATCATACATCAGCTTTTCCTTTTCTGTTTCGTTTCTCTCGCGGAAAGTGCTTTATTTGGCCCACATAAATTCATTAGAAAGAGTATCTATAGCTGGATTGTTGTTAGCGGCAGCCCGAGGCTCATGGAGGAACAGAATCTGCTAAAAAGAAAAAAACAAAAACACACTCAGGTGTGATTTGTACTTGCGTTGTCTTCTGAGTGTAAGAACTCAACGCTGCGCGTCTGCGGCTGCATAAATCGGTTCAGTTCCCTCCTCGTCTCATCGTGTCGGTAACAGGGTTGAGATGGCCGCGTCTCACGAACAAACGCGTCCGCTTGATGAAAGGCCCTCGACTAACACCCTCGTCTCCGTTTGTTCTTCTCGCCAGAGACGGGTTCCGGTGCCGAGGGAAGACCGACGAGCGGCGAGGAAGAATGAGAAGAGGAACCGGTCGATTAAGAGATGGCCTCAGGAGACGTGAAAACCTGTCCAGCAGCAGGACAAACTCAGCTTGCCGGTTTCCACCGGAAATAGTACATGTGGACTTTATCTAGGCTATAGATACTGTTTACTTACTGCCAGTAAAGTGCCATCTCCGAGTGATTCACTCATTCTGACTCAATCACTCATTTAATAATCCGAGGTCATTAAATGATCATTAGTCATTTAATGATCTAGAGGAAAACAACATTTGGCCAAAGCTTTCTAATGACTGGAGGCCACGTCGATAAATGTTAAATGGCTGGGATCTGTGGTCAGATTCCTCTGTTGGACATTGTAATGACGCCCCAAATGGCCCCGAGAACAGGACAGCTGAGACGTGGCAAGGCAGGAATCGTATCCACAACCAGTTCCTTCGTCTGCTGGCTCGCTCTGCTGTCGCTGCTCCGACTGCCGGCTGTAACGGCCGACTGCTGGCTTATCGAAGGGGAGAAAGGCTTTGTGTGGCTGGCCATCTGCAGTATGAACCAGCCGCCTTACGAGGCCATCCCCCCACACATAAACAGGTATAAAATAAAAAGAAACACCCACAAAGGCTTAACAGCTTCTTTCTAATTCATTTTTAAAGTTTCTGTTCTGGTTGAATGTCTACTACATCCACAGCACAATCGTGGATCTGAGGCTGAATGAGAACAAGATCAGGTCGGTGCATTACTCCTCGCTCAGTCGCTTCGGAAACCTCACCTACCTGAACCTGACCAAGAACGACATCAGCTACGTGGAAGACGGAGCGTTCTCGGCACAGTTCAACCTGCAGGTGAGCCGCGATAGTGAACAGGTGTCTGTAGGCCCACGACAGTATTCACCTTTTATCCAGAGAATGCATGTTCTAACATCTACTGACCCAAAACGGCCTTTTTCTGTGAAATGGCTCCAACTCTGTGAGATTTGAACAAGAGATGTTCACGGACCCACACCAACACGTGTTAAACCTCACACTAATTATGCTAAACTAATATCAGATACAATAACGGAAACATGAATGCACAATGGAATTATTTGACAAAATGACTTTAGCTGACTTTTAAACATTTTTCTTAGCAAAGTCGGGGTTCGGGTTACTTGACCTGAAGAGTAAAGACAAACAATCTGTTAAAGCTCAATTTGCAGAAATTGCTCAATTTGCAATTGTAGAAATTGCGCAAATTTCGCAAAACAACCAAACTGAGATCAGAGCCAGGGGGAAGGTCACCAATGGGCTCTGTCAATCAGTTTGGGCATGCGCTGCTCATACCTTCCTCCTTTGCTCTCTGCTATTTTGGAGAAACTTCCCCACAACGAAATTTGTGGGGAAGTTCAGACTAGTTAGCATGGCTACCAATGACGAAGGATAGTTTTTCTGAAACTGTAAATTGTTTCTCTGCCATTAGCACATTGAGCAGCATGAACATGAGCCTGATTCACACTGCTAAAACCCTCCTCCTGGCTCTGATTGGCTGTTCCTGACCAACAGCGGTACTTTTCTTTAGACGACACAGGGAAGAGACAGAGGAGCTCAACTTTTTTCACAGATTATTTCTCATTCGATACTGACGATATAGTGACAGTTTTAATGCGTATGTGAATAACATTTTTTATAAAAGTTACATACTGCAGCTTTAATGGCTGTTCCTAAATAATAAGGTGACAATGAAACACTGTTGTAAAAATTCTAACTTTTCATTTTTTAGATAAAAAGTTTTTAATCAACTCTAATTCTAGAATATAAATGATCTAGAAATAAAAAGACCTGCTGAATATTTGGACTCTGTGAAAAATGCATTTATATTTTGACATTTATGGCTTTCAGATTGAGTTCTCACAGTAATCAATGACGTTTTCCGTGTGATGCTTTGCCTTCGTTCAAATGAAGGATGAAAACTTCCCTCCCGCTTCACATATGCAAATGGAAACCAATATGATGTTGAACACATCCACTCATTTATGCTTTTCAATAATGAGTCTCCATGCAATACACCCGAGCTGCTGGAGCGGCGCCAGGAGCGAAAACGCAAACGAGACAGATCTGGGCAAAAATTCATTCGCAGCACAGAGGCTTAGATCACCATGTGAAAAAGTAGCTGTTCTGAACCGTCAGCTGTTAGTTCTGTATGTTTGCAGCTTGTAGTGAGCAACGCCTGGCACTGTCGGGCTCTTCAGAGATTAGGATAATCCCACTTGTCTTTGTCTCCCCAGGTTCTCCAGATGGGCTTTAACAAATTGAGAAACCTGACAGAGGGGATGCTGCGGGGCCTGGGCAAGCTGCAGTATCTCTACTTGCAAGCTAATCTCATCGAGACTGTTACAACCAACACCTTCTGGGAGTGTCCCAATTTGGAGAATATAGATCTCTCCATGAACAGGTACTGTGTGCAGCTTTGTGTGTGTGTTAGAAACGGCTGAAAGAAAGAACGGTGCGGCTGCACAACAAAGTACGTTGCAGAGCGGAGAGGCAGCGGGAAGAGAAGCTTTATGGCTGCTATTATTTTTATTTTAAGCATTCATATAGTTTCATGAGTTTGGATTGAAACTATATCTTTCACCTGATAGCTTCACAGACAAAACGTAAATATCAAGTTCTATTTTACAACATAGGACCATAAACACAATGCTTAGTAATCTCTGTTCTCACCTGAACAGTAATAGAGGCAAAACGATTGATAAAGGTCAAAAGATGAGAGCATAGACAGAATTTGATTCATTAAATAGTAAATGATCATCAGAACAAGATGAGAGGAGACTTTGGGGAGAGATGTGCAGAACCAAGTTCAACTGCATGAGTGTATCTGTAAGTCTCTATCTTTCTCTGTGTCCAACTCCAGGATCCAGGTTCTGGACGGCAGTTTGTTCTCCGGACTCTCCAAGCTGACGACCTGCGAACTCTACACCAACCCCTTCAACTGCTCGTGTGAGCTTCTGGGCTTCCTGCGCTGGCTCGCCGTCTTCCCCAACAGAACCAGCGAGCGGATGGTGTGCGACTCCCCTCAAGGATTCTCCGGCTACAACCTCCTGAGCCAGAACCCTCGCATGCCAGCCCAGCGCAATGCCCTGCACGTGCTTAATCTGGTGTGCACAGAGACGGCAGCAGCGTGACACCCTTCTACATCTTTGACTCCACCACCCAGCTGCCAGACGTCGCCTCGCCCTGCGGACTGGATGATTGTGCCTCGGGGACGGCTCCCGACGAAGTGATAAGCAACAGCCCTAACTTGATAGACTCCAAGCCTATCATGACGATAAAAAAAGTGGAACATTCAAGTGCAGTGATAACAGTTCAGATTCCCTATCTGTTCAAGAAATTGTACATACTGATTCTGTACAATAACAGCTTCTTTACTGAAATCAAAACTCTGAATAAAAACAGCGAGGATATCGAGCTGAAGAACTTGACACCTAACACGGACTACACTTACTGTGTGGCTTCTACAAGATACTCCCTGAGGTTCAACCACACATGTTTGACCTTCTCTACCGGTCGAAGAGCCGGCGCGGAGCGGATTCGCAATCAGTCGTCCGCCACGCATTACATCATGACTATATTGGGCTGTCTGTTTGGCATGCTGCTCTTCCTCGGCCTCGTCGTGCACTGCCTGAGGAAAAAGAGGATCATGGAGGAGAAGGAGAGAAAGATGAGCAGAATCCAGAGGACGTTGATTGAGCTGAAGTACGGCGGGGAAGGGGACATAGAGGGAGGGAGTGCAGGATCTGTCTCACAAAAGCTTGCTGTGGGCGAAAGCCTGTCCAGAATGCCCTACCTTCCCCAGGGAGGCGAGATTGATCCGTACAAGCTTCAGGAGGTGATAGAGACTCCAGGACACAAGTCTGCCAAGCTGAACTACATGGAGGTCAGAGGCTCTGGCATCGAAAAGGAACGAGAGCGAGAGAGAGAAAGGGAGATGTCACCACAAGCCAACTCCCAGGGCTCAGTAGCTGAGATCTCCACTATTGCTAAAGAAGTTGACAAAGTTAACCAGATCATTAACAACTGCATAGATGCTCTCAAATCCGAGTCCACATCCTTTCAGCAGGGAATAAAGTCCCCCACAGCGGGTGGAGGAGCTGTTTCAACGGAGGAGCCACAACTGGTACTTCTGTCCGAACAAGGAGAGAGAGGAGGCGAGTTCCTCTCACCCGTCTACAAGGGCGGAAGAGGAGGAAGAGAAGAACGGTCGAGGAGTTATCATCCGTCTTTGCAGCGACATCACAGCATGGAAGCTCCTCCGACAACCAAACGGCCAAGCACCTCCTCCTCTCCTGGCTCCGCCCGGAGCCCTCGCTCCTTCCGCTCCGAGGGAGGGTACCACTCGTCAGAGTCCCGCTACATCGAAAGAGCCTCACCCGGGGAAAGGGGAGGAGACGCCATCCGCACCGTCAACCCGGCTGCAGCCATCCTACGGGCCGAGGCCCAGAGGATCCGTCAGTACAACGAACACCGCCACTCCTACCCAGGATCGCAGCAGCACCTCCAGGAGCTTCAGCATCATCCCCAAGTGTTTCAGGAGCTTCACCACCACCCAGGAGGTCGCAAGCCTTCTGTGTTGGATCCCATCACTCTCAGTAGGCAAGCAAAGCAGCGGGAGTTAGCCTACTCCCAGCTGTCACAAAATTACCCGCTCTCACCCCAATACCACAACCTCAGCTACTGCTCCAGTCCTGAGGAAGACGAAGAGGAGGAAGGGCTCCTATGCACCCCGACCCTAGGGCTTTGGGAGAGGTTCAAAATGCACCGTAAAAGGCATCGGCAGGCATCCTTAGAGGACGAAGGATATGTGGCAGCTGGGCATGCACTGAGACGGAAGGTTCAGTTTGCCAAGGATGAAGATCTTCATGACATACTTGACTACTGGAAGGGTGTATCTGCCCAGCAGAAAGCTTGATCCCATATGTGAAGTTGCCAAACACCTTGAACTCAGAACGACACCCTGCATCCATAACACACTGCTACAAATATGTGGATATTTTCATCAAAGACTTGTAAATATACACAAACAGCTTATGGGATTTACAAAAAAATCACTTTGCACATACATGTTTACACACGCACACACACGCCGAGACACAAAACACACACGCACACATTTTACACAAACTAAGCCTTTTCCTCCTGAAACGGATGAGGACCAAGCTAATTTACTTATTATCGTGAACAAAAACATGAATAAATTATTGAGACTGAGACACTTTTTTTGTAATGTAATGGAAATTATAGCTCAAACTTATGTAGCTATTTGTAAGTTTTGAAAGAAGAAATGTAGAATCAACATTAAGAATAGAAAAACCCTAAATGTGGTAGGAAAACCCATTTTGAACAACCCAGTGATGCTTTGGATCCTCCCAACAGACTCAAACCCAACGGAGCCACAATTATTACTCTCCTACAGCGAAACAACCATTCAAAATGAATGTACAGTGTTATTCAGAGGTTTTCATACGCTCATAAAAAATAACCCCAGGCTTCTAATTATTCATTTGGTCTTTTCTTTTTCAGGGTGGAATGATTATACAAGTAATCAGACATTTATAGTCAAATTTAAACGGCAGCCGGTCACTTTGTTTTTACTCTGTTTTTCAACTATTTTAGTGTCAATCTGGGGAAAAGCTAAAACATTTTGAGGATGTCTTCCTCATTTATTATACCACCCGCCGTGTGTGATCTAGTAGTTATTGCTACTGAACAGCAAAACAAAACAAACAAAAAAAAAACTCAATGGCACAGCGCTGCCTTTGCCATGGTTGACAGATGCTACGGTATTTTTATGTTTGAAATGCCCTACTTAACTTCTCAAAACATCCCTATTGTCAGTGTGACATCATAGCTTCAGCTTTTTGTCATCTGCACGAGCAATTTGTCTTTGAAAGGCTGCTGAGAAACTAATTTCAAGAGAGACTGGCTCATCCGCGTTGTAAAACTGAGAACGCTGTAACAATATAAGAAACACAAAATCGATACGACTGAAACGGCAGCATAACAGAGTGAAAAGCCAAAGAAAAGTTCAAAATTTCAAAATCTTTTCACCATTAAAGGAAAAATGCAGCGCTCAGCACATTCTCCATTTTGCTCTTGATTTCCTATGTCAGAAGTTTGAGATTTCAATTTTAGTTTTTTGTCAGAAATAACTTAATATTTTTATAAGAAAAGGTAAAACATACGAACATCAGTGTACATAAAAAATCATCCTTCTGACCTTTTAGGAGCTGAAAACAGCAAACAGGCAGAAGTGAGAAACAAGAGTCATTTATAGAAGGAAGTATTTTAAAATATGATGCCTTACATACAAAATGGACTCTATTTTTTTCTGCTATTTTAGAAAGTATTACTAAGCCTATTTTAGACAAGCACTGTTTTCTGCACTGAAAACAGATACAAGTCCTTCTAAACTGAAGGGACTCATTTGTCAGGTTTGGTTTTCGGTGGTTTTGCGGTTGTTCCTGAACATGGAAGCTGTTTTCCTCTCGTCTAAGACAGTTTGGGTCTCAACCTGACCTTAGCAGACTGGTGGCCGCTTGAAGTAATAAAATCCACAGCAGTTCAGAAACTAGAACTTCTTATCAAAAGATCGAAATCAATGGACAGTCGTAAACTAAAATATTACTGAAAAGTCTATTTTCACACCTGGACTAAATTGTTGATAACTTCCTGCTAAAGACAGAAAAAAAACCCAAATGGTCACTGGAATAACCTGAAGCTGACAAAAGAAATTCATTTGAAAAATTACTCAAATCTGACCAAAGAAAATAAGACATTGCTTTTAATATCTGGTTCAACAGAATCATTTAAAAAAACAACAACAAACAACGAAACAGGCCTGGACAAAATGACAGCATCGCTTGAAAAGATTGAAAATAATGTTCAAAAATTAAATTTTCAATACAGAAACGTGGGACTGACCTCCTCACAGGTCACACCATCCCAGCGAAACCACTGCAGCTGTAAGCTGTGTCATCATTCCACCCTTGAAAAGTGAATCTCACAAATTGTTACGACGACGACAACAAGCGCATGCAAACACGTGACCACAGCTGCAGTCCAGCCAGAGTTTGGGAGATTCAAAACATCAGATGACATGGTTCTGGATGGGTGGCCAATCAGCAGTAATATTTAAATGTGCTGAAGCTGAGTAGGTAGCTCTTATGAGAGAGTGAGTATAATGTGCCAAATCAGCCGATGGGGTAGTAGAGCCCTACTGTGTATTAACTTCTTCTCACCACTGTTTTTATATAGAGGAATTAAAAAAAAAAAAAAATAGGGTAAAAGAATATATTATAATATGTTGTTATTATTCATTATTCTTATTCTCATTACTAGTCTTCATATTATCCCTACGATCCTCAGCATCAATATTTTATCATTTGAATACGGCATGGCGATGTTGTGTAACCGTGTTTTTTGGACTGTTTTGAAACTCGGAGCCGAGGAGTGCTTAAAAACAGAAACCAACACGACAGAAGAGACGTTCGTGTCCTCCTTTTCTACCTTAGAGGAATATGCTCTGTCCTCTGAGCCAAAAAAAACAAAAATAAAAACAAAACAAAAAAAAAAGAAAAAAACACAAGCCAGCCTTTTCTGTTGGTGAACTTCTACTACATGTGCTCTTTGTCATCCTGAAAAGAGAACGCTGTACAGAAGAGAGAAAAGTTCTATATTTGCAACAAAAGTGACTGTTTTGTTTCTACAACATGGCTTTGAAATCCCTTCAGACTTTTCAGAAACTTCAGAGTCCCAAACCTAGCTGACCCGGCCGCTCACCCGCACCGGTGCGTTTCTGATTTTGAACCCGAACTCGGAAAATTTGAATCCTCTAATGAATGTCTTCAGATTCCCAAAAGGGGGTGAAAGCCAAACTGCACTGTTCAAAATCAGAAAACGACCGAACGATTGAAAGACCCAAAACTCTCCGCTTCTTTCCCGACACACTGTAGCTCCACTGTGCTTTATAAACTTTTCATTTGAATCCCGAGTTTTTATCCTTTTTTTTATTATTATTATTATTATTTTATTTTGGACTCTTCTGGTTCCACTGTGGTGCCATAGTGCCAAACTTGAGAAATCACAGGTATTTAAAACTTATCTCGAATACTGCTAAATACAGACCTCTCCTGCTTCACATGGCTAAAGTGAACGACGATTTGCACAAAATGATCCACCGTCATTGGCTCGCCGAATCCCCGCCACCCTCAAAATCATTTTTATGACCAAAGTACTGTGGTAGATAATTGACTCTTTACGTTCTTCTAACCAGAACTCAGTCCAACATCACACATAACAGTTACTGCATCATCAGCACACACCCTCATGCTCATAGAAACAAGCGGAAGAATGTATTCTTTGAGATGCTATTTCTCTTCTGTAGCTGGATTAAAGCGTACAAGCAAAAATCTAACCAGCTCCGTTTACGAACGACCGTCCGATCGCAAACAGAGGTTCAGAACGGGAATACTACTGAGAAATTATTGCCATTGTTCAAATTAAGTTACAGATGGAGGAGTTTTTATTAGAGCAAGGTTTTCTTTTTATATACGTATATATACATATATTTTTTTGTTGTTGTAACACGTTAAAATTTGATTAAATGTGGTAAGAAGAGGGGATGTTCACTGTATCTAAATTATCTGCACGATTAAGCGATATAGTTCAGAGTGTTTGGAAGTGGGCTTCTGTGGAGCCGAGGTCAGTAGCCACAATCTTACTTTGCGACGGAAAGCGCTCAGAGCCTTCAAAAGGTTATTGTTTTCTATCTTGTCATTGTTAACCTCCCACAGCAACACACAACTAAAATGACGGGGCAGTTTGTGTTGGCAGAGCTGATCTTCACCACTTCCCACCAAAAACAGCCAATCAGAGGCAGGAGGAGGGTCTTAGTGCTGTCAGTCACTTTGTGTGCACGCTGCTAAATGTGTTAATGGCGGAGAAACAACTTACAGTCACAGGAAAACCATTTACCCACCATAATGGGGGCTATGCTAACTCGCCTTAGCATGCACTACAGTCTCAGTATAGTAGAGAGCGAGGAGGGGAGGGAGGAACTGAGCACCATCACAAGAGATTGTGATTGATAGCGCTAATACCCCCCCCTGGCTCTGATTGGTTGTTATGAGAAGGCACAGAAGCTCATGACATAGTGACAAATGTCTTTGCTTCTTGGAGAATTGAGAGATTTTTACACTTGACCCAAACCAAACCCTGATGCCCCTAAAACTAATCCGACAATGCAATCAGAAAAGCCAGACTCACCAGGCTCCCTGACAGGGATTTGTCATTCTAGAGTGCAATTGTGCTGTTTTATACATTCCATTACAACTGGTAATGTAAGGTGTGGATGCACCAACTCATTTACCATTCAGTTCTCGCAGCACATTAACTGCAGATAAGATACTGACCACTGAGTAAAACTCCACAGAATCCACTTTGAAACAAAATTCCTCAACTATATCCCTTCAAAATAAAAGGTTTTAAAAGACATTAAACCAGGGATGGAGTCAAAAATGAAATCACATTGAACAGATTTCACATTAAACAAACCTGAATTCACATGACTGATTGTATTATATAGTAAAAGTTCAAATTAAAACACATTCACAGTGGGCCATCTTTGCAGTGCTTTCTGGTTTGAGGTACAAAATGACTCCAACCCTGAAAAACAGGGGAACGATCACGTTTTTCTTGTTTTAGAAACAGTGCAAAAATATCCTCTGCTGTAATGTGGCCAGAATGCTCAAGTAATTATTCCTGGTTGAAACCAGTGGTGGGAACCAGCGGCTGAAAACCATGCGGCTAAAGCTGAAGCGCTAACTTCAACCATATTGAGTTACACTTCTACAACAGCAATGCATTGTGGGAACAGAATCAACATACAGAGCATAAATGCCATCGTTATGCATGAATGTTCTGGAAGGATGTGGAAAACGTTTCTTCATCAGAGACGTTTTAAAATGACGTAAACAAACAGGGCTGCTCTATTTGAAAAGGAAAATATTTCACTTAGCGACGCAGAACGTTTATGTATGTTAATTTATGATATTTGCTGTAAATTACACCTCCAAACAGCTGGAACAAAAATTCAGAGTTCTAGATTTTCTTATCTGAAGGAATGTGAAGGATTCTACGTAGAGTTGTTGAAAGCAAGTTTAAATGCTAAAGATATTCACATGTGTGCCCTGAAAGGGTCGATGAATTTTGGAATGGTAATTCACATGTTCCACATGCCTTACATATTGTTTTGTTCTGTCCTAAATGCACTGAAGATTTTTAAAGTCAGCAAAAGCGTTAAACCAAAAATTAGCTCCGCCCACCACTGGTTCCATTCATTGGTTAATAAAATTCCCCGTTTACAGGACTGCACAAAAACGCAATGTGGTTCAAAAGTTGTTTTTCATTGTTTGTTTTTATACAGGAGCAGCGATGAAATATTTTCTCAGTCTGAGTCTTAAAACTGTTGAGCTGCAGTTGCTTCTGTGCCAAACGCCCCAAATTCTGGTTTTAACCGAATGACAACAAACAGCCTTAAAACATTTGACTTTCTGTTCGTGTTTCTAACTTTGACATTGCTTGTAAAATAAAATAATAATAATATATATTAAAAAAAAAACAACAAAAAAAACAAACAACTACATACGGTCCAGGCTGTACTTTTTTAGTCGCTTGAATCTTTAGCCTTACTTGAGCATTCTTTGCGTATCGGTTGTATAAATGTAGCAATATACTAAACTGCTGTTTTCGTTTGAAGAGGTTTTTTTTTTTTTGTTTGTTTGTTTTTTTACCATTGTGTTTATGAACGGCTTGGATTTGTCGCGCGTTGGACAGAGAGCAGCCGAGCTCAGACTGAGACGCCGATGAGGAGGAGGAGGAGGAGGAGGAGGAGGAGGAGGAGGAGGAGGAGGAGGAGGAGGAGGAGGAGGAGGATGAGGAGGAGGAGGTGGTGGTGGTTCTGGCAACCGGGTAACTGCGACCCCGATCAGTGCTGCTGCTGACCTTTGGACATCGACATGCAACTGCAAACTGTTTGAAACAACGATTCCTCGGCTGTGTGTATGAACTGACGCGTTATCGGCTCGGCAGTGGCGGGAACCTCAGTGGAAGCTTGCGTTTTATTCTTCTTGGGAACGACTCAGGAGAGAGAAGGCAAGAGAAATCCTGGAGAGGGAGAACACACTCTGCCGCAGGATCTCTCGGAGGCTTTATTTTCTTGTTGAAAAATGAAAAAGAGCACAAATAAAATCGCCTTCCTTAACCCGTCTCCTTTTCTAAAGAGCTTCTTTCTGTGACCCACATCCAGGTCTTTCTTTGCTCACTACTTTACTCACTCGAGAGTAAATCTTTACATAGTTGCCTCTTCCAGACCACAGGGCTTACTCTCCCGTAGATAGCTTTTAATTAAATTTGATTGTATATGTACAACATATTTATTTACACACACAACCAGGTACTCCAAATGTCGCACAAGGAAGCAGAAATGACAGAAAGTTAGGTGTTAAGATAAAAGTTTATAGATAAACACTTAAATGTTGCAGTCAGATGCAATATTCACTTAAGCATACAAATATGCCTCCTACATTGTGCATTGCAGATTATGTCTCAATCATTTATTTAAGCGACTTTGTGATGTGAAAACTGTTGTCGCCGTATTTTTCCAGAGGTAGATCCAGTCAAGATGGCTCATAATTCAGCCACGTCAAAAGCCACCATCCGCTCACCTGCTACGCCTCTGACTTCAGCAAATACATACGTTCACTTGGAGGTTCAGTTGTGACATTTACAGTAGAGATGATAACGGTAACAGGCGGCAGCAGCAGCAGCAGCAGCAGTGGTGTGAGTGTGTTGCAGAGTGTCGGTGCACGTTTGTGAGCTCTAACCCATCTTCACTGTCATAGTTTGCGTGCCTGGACCAACCGAATGCATTGTGGTCACAAAGATAACGACTCGCCGTGTCCCGTCTCCGTGCCGACTTAGAGAGCTGAATGTGTGGAGAGAACAGGTCCTGCTGGGGCCTTTCTGCTCACCTCCCATCTTCCCTCTCATGTTAACCTAAGGCAGCCAAGTCTGTGTCTTCATTGTTACATCATCTGTCTCACCCATCGCCATTTTGCTTCCTTTGAGGCATCTTAGATCTCTCGCTCGGACTCAAACCGACACAGACAGAGGAGTACTCGGCTTGCAGTTCTTTCGAGCAGACCTGAATATCCTGCCGAGACGGAGAAAAAGATTTTCAAAATATTTCCATTTGAACATTTTGATGTTTTGTGACCCTTTAAACTTATATTTACAGAGAGACACAAAACGCCGTCATGGACGTTGTGTCAAAAATAGAAGGTTTTGGTCGTGCAGGGCAGGCTGAGGATACTTCACACATCGTAGCTGCTGTCCAGTTGTTTGATCGGTGACCCCAGTCGCTGCGTTTCCATTACAAATGTGCGCAGAACTTTAATATTCCACCAATTTTGAAAAAAAAAAAAAAACAACTCAATTTTGCAATTGCAGTGTTTAACTTAAATAAAAAATGTGATCATAAATCTGTTAACACGATATGTCATTAAAAAAACATGCTGCACCGCAATCTTCCATGATTATCTTTGACTTTGTGCCAGAGGCAACATCCAGTTGTGACTCATGAGAAAAAGGGTTTTATTGCAGTTTTGTGTAATAAGCCATGGCTATAAAATTATTTTTCTTTCCAAAAAAACTAAAATCAGTTCAAAAAACTATTTATTTTTTCAAAATTGGCTTATTTACTTTCAAAATGCGACTTTGCACTATTATGTGTTCAGTGGAAATGCAGCTGATATTCAGTGTTCAGATGGATCATTTTCTTTAGTTTTTGCAAACATTCATTCATTTGGAATTCGATGTTTAGTACTGATCTGCACGCTGTGGCGGCACGAGGAGATCGTGTCTTGGCATCGTCTTGCTGGAATCAGGACTCTGAAAAACATGGCAAGTCAGGAGTTGGAATCACAGATGCTGGAAGTTTGCGCTGATAACAATCCAGACAGATCTCTCCATCTTTGGCCTGGAGGACACAACAGCCATGATTCCCAAAATCAATTTGAAATGTGGACTCGTCAGACTACAGTACACTCTTCCTCTTTGGCCAACCCATGTGGAATGATCTCTGGCCCGGAGAGGCCGCCAGCGTTCCTGGGAGTTGTTGATGTATGGCTTTGCGTGGCAGAGGTTCATCTTGTAGATGTAGAGGCAGACTGTGTTCACCGACAATGGTTTTCTGAAGTGTTCCTGAACCCATGTGCTTATATCTGTTACAGAACAATATTGGCTTTTAATTCAGTGCCGCCGCCTGAGTAGTGGTCTGCTTACTTGAAGAGATTCCGCCAGATATTTTTCAATGTAATTTGATGGAGTGCAGATGATGAAGTCCCTAAATGCCCTGCAGCTATACATTAATAAGTGTTTTCAGAAACTATTAGCACTGGTTTGCTCACAAACCAGTGAACCTCGCCCCATTTTTGATTGTGAACAACGGAGGGATGATCCCTTTTTGCCCAATCATGAATGAAACTCACCTGTGTCCAGTTAACCTGTTTGCCTGTGGACTGTTCCAAACAAGAGTTTTTAGAGCAATCCTCTCCTTTTGACGTGTCTCTTTTTGCCAGCATCAAATTCAAAAACAGTGAATATTTGCAAAAGATTGAAATTAAACTGCAAATCATCATATTCTGCTTTCATTTATGCTTTACACAAACTTCATTTGAAATGGAGTAGTATATTTAAAACTACGTGTGTGTGTGTGTGTGTGTGTGTGTGTGTGGGGGTGTGTGTGTGTTTGTGTGTGTGTGTGTGTGTGTGTGTGTTGACTTGTCTGTTCTATCACTATAAATATATTAGGCTTCTCAAGTACCAAATAGTTTTCCCCAGGCGCAAACAATAACCCATCCTTCGTTCGCCAGATGGCATTTACAGTGCGGTCCTCCGGCAGGGAAGGACGGTGGCAGATATATGAAGGTAGAAAGAGAAGAAGAACAAAGTGACAAAGGAGAAGAAATGGCATATTAAGAAAACAGTCTGGGGAAGATAAAAGAGGACGGAGGAACCGGCCTTTGCTCATTTTCAGAGTTTTGATTTCTCTCAGAGCCCCAAGGAGAAATAACCTCAGTTACTCGCTTTTCCTGTCTCTTTCTCTGAGATCACAAATTAATGTGGGCTGGACTGCAGAGGGAAGCAACTTGATAGAGCATGATGATAAGGATAATAAACTCTCAACCATGGTGATAATGTATATTAAAAGCAACCGGCTTAAATCAGGGCCTCCATTGTTTTTTCCTGTTGTGTGTTTTCTTGCTGCAAAACAGAAGCACACAGCTTCACACACAGCCACAGCGATATTAATAACGTACAGACTAAGTGAGAGAACACTGTGGAAAGGTCGAGCCTGGCTGAGAGGCAAACAACATGAATTATGAGTTACTAGGTCAGCTGTTACGCTGGTTACCTCAGCCTGGTTACTGTGGGAATGAATACAGCTTCTCTCTGAAGAGGAGAGAGAACCAAAAGTCACATTTCTTTGCAGATGAACTGCATAAGTTGGGCCTTATGTAACTTTTATGAAAAGTCTTTTTTTATATATACTTAATAAAACTGTCACCATGTTTCAATATGGTAACAGTAGATTATTACAGATGATGTGCGTAAAAATGGAGCTCCTCCATTTCCTCCCTGAGCTGCCATTGAGATCTGCAGAAATGCAAACCACAGTCAAAAACAACCAATCAGAGCCAGGAGGAGGGTGTTTTGCGCTGTCAATCAACGTCTTGTACATGCTGCTCAATGAGCTGATAGCGGAGAAACAGCTCATCTTTACAGAAAAACCATTGATCTGCCGTCATTGGTGGCCATGCTAACTAGCTTGGACATTCAAGCTAATTAGCAACTAGCTTCACTGTCAGGAACATTCTGCAGCGGCAAGAAAGAGACTGAGCAGCATGATGGACAGCGCTAACACCCTCCTCTTGGCTCTGATTGGTTGTTTCAGAGTGGTGAATTTCTGCATTTCACAGATTAGCTGTCTCATGATGAACTGTAAAAACAAAATGGCAGTTTCACAGAAAACATGTAAACATCAAAATATTTTTCATTCAAGTTTTATTGCTGTTTTAAGAGCACCATCTTTATGTTACTGTGCAAAATGTGACATTTTGTAAACTTGTTAAATTCTGCAATATTTGGTCTAAAACTGTTTCAGTACTGACCTCACCAGGCTGGTAAGTGGCTTCTGTCTTTGAATGTTGCTGTTGGTTAAAAATTGAGACTATTTTCACACCCGATTAACTCGGTTGGGCAAAAATTGCAACATTTGTCAGATTTTCAGCTGTGGTTCTCTCACACCGCATTGGGTCAAAAGACTCAAACTAGTTGGAAAAAAATATATATATATAATCCCTTCAGAATGCTGTAGTTCACTTCCTGCTTATGGAGCGATCCGGTGTGAATGCATCCTCTGTCTTAGTCAAGCTGTTCTGACATCCATCTGATGCACTTTAAGGTTGCTCTGGAGAAGCTCACACAGCTGTTATGTTTTCGGTTGGAAAATCTTCAAGCCCTTTAGTATGTCGCTTTGAAAATGTCTTTGCCTTCATTTTCCTCTGGATTCAGCTCCGTTACACTGATCAATAGTTGTTTGAGTTGCATCTTTGGTCTTAGACTCCAATAGGTCGTCTTCAACGCGTCTCAATCGCTTTGCTTTGCTTCATCACCATCATTTTCACTCCCTTTGGATTCATCTGAACATTCTTAATAGTGAGTTTCATGAGTCACTTTCTTTTATAGCCGCACTTCCCTTACAAATGTGTGCAAAACTTTGTAAATATTCCGCTGATGTTGAAAAAGCACAATTTCCTGGTGTTTCCATGAAGTGAGAAACGTAATTAAAATCACAAGAGGTTTGTTCATGCAGTAAGTTATTAAAAATAAATAAATCATGCCGGGCCCTCAACCTCCAACGACTTCTTCTCATCTTCTTTTTCGTAGAAATAAAAGAGGGCAGTGCTGCCTTCTTCTGCTGTAGCCAATCACAAACTGCTAGAGATTCTAAGAAATCTTTTGTCCAACGATGCCTGGAGTCTCCTGACCCGACCATTCAGGAAACGGACCGAAGGCTTCGGTTTCTAAACAGGGCAGAATTAAAGTGTAGCTCATCATTCTTCTCACCATGATTAGTAAGAAACATTACGCTTTCTAACAGCATCGCTTTATTTGGACTTGAGAGAAGCGTGATGTGTGAATCTTTAATTAAACACAGTTCAATATTTAACTTGCACTCTTTGTTTCCTTTGTTTCGATTCTTCCCACACAGCTTGATGCAAGGAACTTTGTATTTAATATAAACTGCTTCAAGGCCTGTGATTAAGAATTAAAACTTGAGTACCAACCTGTTAAGTGTGGATGAAAACTAAAAATAAAAAAAATAAAAAAACAAAATGTGGAAGATGTAGACGAATAAATGAAAATCTGTAATTAAGCCCTACAACAAATGCTTTCAAATCCACCGACCTTTATGTTCTGTTTTTTTAAATTATACATATATGTATATATTTCTGTGCTCCGTATAGGCAGCTCTGTTGACCTAAAATTAAACACATGTGAGTAAAGAGACTTATGTTCTTCTACCTTTGACAGAGATTAAAGATGACCTCTCTCCTACTGACACAGCTGCAGCAGAGCTGACTGTTTCTCATTTTACTGCCATTTCAGTTTAGCTGCACCGACGGTTTGTTAAAATGATCTGACAGCTTTTTTTTTCTTTTTTTTAACACCCTCAGGTCTGGATGTGTTTCTACACTCGGTTTAAATAGTTATTACAGCTGAAAACTGAAAATGTAAAATCTACATTGCTCCTCTGTGAAACTCAAGCCAACACCGGTTTGCAATCGTGAGCTGATGCTGAAGTTCCAAAATGTTCTGCAAACACCATTCAAATTTGTGGCAGGTTACATTATTTTTGGCTTATTTTAACATCCACCAGAAGGAAAATGGGATGGCTGGCGAGTCAGTTCAGTTCAGTTTATTTATATAGCGCCAATTCACAACAGTGTACAGACGGAGTTAGATTTGATTCAGCGTAATCATATTGACAGATGTGACAACAAATGCCTACATTTAAAGTAAATCCTCATAACAACACATTGTAATCGGTTTTAGCTCATTGTGCCAAGTGGGAAAAAAGTTTTCTATGTAAGAAAGAGATGGTAATTATTCATGGGAAGCTGGTTCCCCAGTTTAAATCAGACCTGCAAACTTTAAAGCACAAGGCTTGGAAACTGGAGAGAAAGTGGTGCTTCACACATCTTCAGGAGAAATACTTAAAAATGAAATTGTTGACATCCTGCTGATGGTGATTGTTTCTTCCTTAATAAGCAATGCTACACCTGATTTCAGATATGATCAATCTATCCTTAGTAAACGAAAACGTGCCAGAGGCTTTTAAAGCAGCTGTAATTAAAGCTTTACTTACTCAATCAGAATGGCTTAATAGATTACAGACCAACATCTAATATTCCTTTTCTACGCTGTAGGTCCTTTTCAAGGTGCTACACATGATAGAAATATATTAGATATAAACACTTTGTCACATGCCGTCATCTAAATCGTCAAGAATGATCATAATCAAATGTACACCAGATATATTGATCAGTGCTCCAATATATCAGAGGCGACTCAAAGCCTCTGCTGCAGTCATTTACCTGACAGGCTAACAACCTTGATTCAAAGGAACTCAGTGTTTTGGCTGTTTAGCCATTTTCTGAATATTTGCTCCAGATTAAACTCTAAATTTTCTACTTTTAAAGTCTGGCAAGGCTTTAGTTTTGGTCACTGAAAAATAAACTGCTTTGTCAGTGTCTTTGCCTCCATGGCATTGTGTTGGCCTTGTGGTTATAAATATACTGGCTGTTCACCAGAATCATCATCATTAGGGGGAAATTCTGAAACGTGCGGCACACAAAAATGTAAATGTAAAAAAACTGTGAGTAAACATGTCACAGCACGTTGTCTTGATACATCTGGATAAGTTATGGCTTCACATCTTCCTTTTTGATCAAATCTGCAGTCAGAGCCTCAAGTTATTCTGATGCGTTTACTGCTATACTGTTTGCTTGAACTGCTGGAGGACAAACTGAGCATTTCTCTTGGCTTTGCTATGTTCCCCTCTCCAATTTTTTGCATTATATGCTGTTATTTGAAAATTTTACTTTATGTTCTCTGTGATTCTTTTTTGTTGTTTGTAGAGCCGACCCGAGTGACGGATCATTTCTGGAAACTGAGATGACTTTCGAGTGTTTCCACCTCAGTGTATGACGCTGGAACAGAAAAATATCTGACCCTACTGAATGGAGACAAGGAAAAAAAGTCAAACAATGTAATCATCAGTCTTAAAAGGTGAGGGTATGAACAGATGTTGATGACAAAGCTGTAAAAAAAAAATGCTATAAAACATTTGTACTGCTGTAGCCTTGTATCTTTAGGAGCTTACAGAAAACGGTATTCTACCGTGTTTTTCTGCTAAGAAACCCAGATCTGAACCAACATGTGACAGCTGCATCTTCTCTCTTGGGCCTTTAGAGGACAGACAACTGGTGGCAGCAGGAGCAGAAAAACTCACTTGAGAGAGAAATAAAACGATGTTTCCTCGGTGAGCGTGAGCTGGCAGGTGGAAAGTACAGCGAGAAATTTAAAATGAGGAAGAAAAGAGGGATAGGAGATAAAAGAAGGCGGTGACAGGTTGTGCCTCTGATTTCTTACCGTCCTTTAAGCTGTTCTGAATTCCTGCTGAGACTCGTGGGGACGTCTCCTCTCAGCGCCATTTATCACAATATGTCTTTTTTCTTTTCCTTAAACAGAGGGGTGAATGACAGTGGAAGTGATTGCCCTTTACAACAAGAACTGCCATGAAAGATTCCATTCTGCCTTGAAATGACTTTGCATACTTTAGGTTCAAAACGCCTCTCAGGGTGGATTGTTTACAGCTTTATGAGGACTGCAGGGTTTGCAGAAAATCCGGCGTACAGCGAGGAGCTCTGGAGCCGAGGCACGAGACTCTGCCAGCTCACTCTGACGCCTCATTTATAGTTAATGAGATATCGGGGGCGCACTAATTGTTTTCGCCTCGGAGATGATGGAGTGATGAAATAAAGATAAAGGGAGTAAAGCAGGGCTAGAAAAGGGGAAGGAAAGAAAGCATTGCAGTTTAAGAACCTAAGAAACAAAGAAATAGAAATGACCCGTTTTTTTAAAAAAAAAATCAAGATGTGGAATTTTTCTAATTTTTAATTTATGTGTACAAATTAAACCAACATCTGCATCAAAATCACAAAGTCAAAGAATTGACATACTATCAGCATAAAACTGCATTACCTCGGTCACAACGCATACACACTAAAAAAAACAAAAAAAAACATATTTTGACTCTAAGTTTTAAAAAAATATTTTCGATATGTAAGTCATTGTACTGCTTGGTTCCTGAGAAATCACCACAAGGGGGCGCCTATTCCCTTTTTCCCTTTGTTGTACTATGGTACAGAATGAGAACTCTTCCATGTTGTTGTAGAGATCATCGGTGATGATGAGGTGCAACAGAGCGTCCTGCTGTTTTGGGTTAGCGTAGCTAACCACCATTGCTAACTCCTTCTCCAACCTCTCACCCCATCGTCACAAGTTCAAGATTGACCCGTAAGCTTTTAAAGGGACAGTATTATGTAAAATCAACATTGTTGAGCTTTACACATCATGTTATGTTATTTCTGTTGCTTTGATTCTTTCATGTATGTCTGAGGAATCCTTTAATCTCCATAGCAACCCTTCAGCGCTCCAAAACGCTTGGGTGGACCTAATCCCGCCTTCAAGAACAAAGCTCCTCCTCTGAGCTGCAGTTTTCTACTTGCTTCATAGAGCAGCCCTAGTTTATAATATATATATGCCTGTCGTGATAAACAATCAATCAATCAATCAATCAATCGCTCAATAAATTAAAACTATCAACCTCATTTCAATTATCGGCTTTATCGTTTCTTCCGGCCTTTTCCTCTTACTGTTGATGACACTGAATGAAAAAAGGCTCAACTCCGGTGCTCTCCACTGCCCCTCCATCCCTCATTTCTTTAGTGTAAAGCCCAGCGCACACTCCACCATCTTAATCTGTCGGCCGATTGTTGGCCCATTTTCAAAACTGATATTTGACTTTCCAAAGTGAAAATCAAGTCACACATGGAGGATCTAACATCACAAAAGGTCAATATCAGATGATATAAAACGATTGGCTAGTTCATCTCTTTCAAAGTGTGACCCCTAGTTCACAGCTGCACAAAGTTCACAAAGATGGTAAAAATGAATTTGAGTGGTAAACAAATAAAAGGTTTACTGAGTGTGGACTGTACCACATAAAACATGTTTTCTCCTGATACACATGGCTGTCCCAGCTGGGGGTTTATATTATTGGTTTAACTTCCTGCTTTAGATGTTTTTTTCTTTGTTGTTGTTCATTTTGTTTAAACTCCTGTATTCATTTCTACCATTTCAGTCCATTATTACCTAAAGATTTAACATCTCATGTTTGCACTGGAACTCCATCATTAACAGAATCCAGATTAGCTATTATCCACAGTTCATTTAAACCCAATTAGAATCCTAATTCTTCTTTGTTTTACAACGGGAAGCAATTTCAGTTTCAACAAATGACAAAATGTCAAACACAAAAGCTCTCTACCCACTGTTCCTGAGTGCCTTCGACTTGTAATAATAATCCTTCCGACCTAAATGGTGACATTTTCTGTGAAGCAGGTGGTGCTGGAACAAAATAAAGTTCTCGTTTGAGAAGGAAATAAACAAACGGCTCCACTAGCCCTGCAGAACGTTTGTGTGTTTAAAACCTTCCCGCTGTTTCAGCGCGAAGCATCAGAGGAACATGGCTGACGTCGAGGTCGGGTGGCGGGGAAGCTGGGGGTCGTTTCGTCATACCGTCGGTTCCCACACATACACAGAAGTCTTTGGGAAAAAGCTCCAAAGGACTCTGTCTATTAAGACCAAGAGAAGGTTAAGCTGTCGAAGGAAAATCGGATGGAGGAATCTGAAGGTGTCCGAATACAACAACGCCACGTTTGGAGGGAAGACGAAACCAGGCAACCTGCTCAGACAACATGGCGCTCGAGTGACAGCAAGATAAGTGACTCGACTCTAAACTCTATCTTTAAACTTTTGCATTTTATTTGATAAAAAAAAAGAAGTTAATTTAACGCTATTCCATTTATTTCACACACACCCCGTTGTGACTTCACATATCCTGTGATGATTTGGCATCATAATTATGTTTTCATATATTTTTAACAGTCGAGAACAATAATGAAAGAGATGAGGCAAAAAAAAAAAAAAGAAATAAGCAGCTTACCGAAACCAATGGGCATACCGCTGCTTTGGTGACAATAGAACCACACAAATACTCCCAGCCTGAACAAATGGAGCTGCCTGCTCTAATTAAATACAGTGAAATTAGATTTTGGCAGATTTGACAGACACAAACACACAAGGGAACCTTGAAGGGAATTTATTATTTTTATTTTATATTTATATAAAACCTGGTTAGACAAAAGAATGGATAGAGCAGCTTGAATTTGAAATATGAACAAATTTGCGATTATTGGCATACTGAAACATCAGTATGCCAATAACTGATGTTTGCTAATCTGATGCTCCTAAGCAATAAAGTCAAGTAGGAACAAAATAATAATTTTTTTTGTTTTATTCATCACAAAGAAATCTTTATGGTAATTATGCTCACTACTGGATTTTCATTGTAAGACTGTTACTTAAAAAAAAAATCATTTTATTGACCAAATTTGTTTTTTTATGAGGGGCAACAATTTTAAAGGCCGACGGAGAAGAAAAGTTTAACATGAAATTTTGCTTATTGAGTTTTGGGAGAAAATAGAAGAAGAAAAAAAAACATATTAAAAGAAACAAAAGCTTTGAAATTCACATCACGTCAATTTGCACACAATACATATTTCAAAGCTATGATAGCCACATGGCCATTTTATGAAAGAAAAAAAGTCTAATTTGATACTTTTCCATGTAAGAGGTGACTCTTCAGAAAGTGGTCTGTCGGCTGAACAGTTCCAACGTCACGGCAGAGAGGAAGGCCGGGATGCTCTTCTGGTGGTGGAGGTGAAGGGTCACCATTTCTCCCAGAGTTTTGGAGAACTCCGTCTCCATTAGGTGCATGCTTCCATTGGAGCCCTGCAGAAAACCCCCCCAAAAAACATCCAACTATCAGGCATCTGTTTCAAGCAGAACTTTTAAGACGAAGCAAGATCACTCGAAGCTGTGCTCGTCTAAAGGGAGCCGTCAAGTGTGTGTCTGTACGGAGTTGGTTGTGCGTGTGTGTATGTGTGTGTGTGTATACACAACCACAGCAGAGGAAGGGTGTCTAAGTCTGTGTGGATTAATTAAAAGGAATGAGGAGCAGCTTGGGGTGATGGAGTGAAGGAGAAAGGGATGAGGGAAAATAAAGTAATTAAAGCAATGCAGCGAGGAGAAAAGTCCCATGACACACCGAGAACATATTGAGACATCTGAGAAACGTCCTGCATCAGAGTGGATCAGAGATCTTATATCAGACAGAACATGCAGGTTCTGTGGGAAAACACAGGAAAGTAAAAGATGAGAAATAAATAATTAAAAAAATAATAATCAGGAAGTAGTAGAAGAAAGATGTTTTGTTTTGTTTTTTCACACAATGTACAGCTGACTCCGCCAGAGATCTCACAGCATCACACAGTTCATAAAACGTTGCGTCTTATTGAAACATGTTGAAGCTAATGGCTAACTATAATTTCCCCAAAACGCTGAATACATAGCCGCTCTGAATGAGGCGGGCCTTGTCATGACAACGCCTGAATAAGACGCTGATGTCTCCTTTTATTGGCTGATAGATGATGAGAGCTAGCATCACGGATGAATTATGAACATATATCATCGCTTCCAAGATTTTCAATGACTTATTTCTTATTCACAAGCTTATTCACAAGCTTATTCACATCGTTTCATTTCTTATTTAATGGAAACAAGGCAACCGCTAATCTTCTTTCAACATCAGCAGAATATTGGGCCTTTACGCGTGATGTCACGCTCTCCAGAACTCTGCCCACATCAAAACAACCAATGCGCTCCTTTAAAACAAGACATCTGTAGTCTAATATCTCTTCCATTTAGTTAATTTCACTATAAAAATGGTCATAGGGTGCTGCACTGTTAGCTCCACAGAGAAGGACGCAAACCAAGCTAATCATTTCATTGTTTAATTTTAATGATGCGGTAATGGACAGCACCGTCAATAGTAATGACTCAAAGTCCTTGGTGAAATCGCGGATTAGCAGAGATCACCTTTTACAAGGTAAGAAGATTAACATTCATATACTTTATAATCAATAAAGTATATGACCATAAAGATATCAAATATCGCATAATGGAGACGGTATGCTTCTAACCTTTAGTATCCATGGAGACAATGCCGGACCATCATGTAGTATGAAGGGAAAAAACTGGTTAGCATCTCGTCTTTTGTACGTTTTTAAGGTTTCTCCTGTTTAAGGGGAAATTATTTTTATCACATAGTGACATAAATCATGTGCTGTGAATTCAGGCAAAGTCAAGAATTTGACCAACACTTCAGGAGGAAGAAGGTATGGGTCGGTTTCTAAGCTAGCTGTTTCCAACTTTTGTAAATATCTCCATGTCTGAACCCCAAACAAGTGTGTTACATTCACAGATAAACTAAGGTTGTTCGACTCGAACAAGCAGAAGCCAAGAATAAACTGGCAAAAACGACTTGGGAAAACAGTCACTGTGTTCAATACTCTCCTCCCTCACTTCCGACGCTCAACATGGCGCCTGGAATGATTAAGTCATGTGGTTATAAAGGGTCGATGGACAAAGATTTGCCCACATTTAATAGGTGCGTGCGGTTTGGAGTGGCCTCTCTGCCTAGTCTGATCTTTTCATTTTCTTGTTTAATTTATTATTTTGTTTTTACATTTGACTTAACATCTCACTCAGCATTAGCACAGGAAATCTGTTTCGACTTGCACTGCAGGACGTTGAAACAGGGAACTGAGCTGAGGCCCATCAGAAACCTCTAATGGGTAAGAGAACATGGTTGCTGAACTAATGGCATTTGCTAGCTGAGTGCACAATGGTTAAGTGGGTATGGAAATGCAGGGTGTAAAACCTTAAAAGGCACCCAACAGAACAACTTTCCGTTTCTCCGGCCCGCAAAATGAAGCACAATTAGTTTCCACACAAATGAGAGAAAACTGAACTTCCGAGGACTTCTGGTGCAATTTTAATTACTGTCGCGCTAAGGTGATTAATTTTACATGAGACTTATTGACTCATTACAGAGAATTTTAGCAAATCCCTTCTTTGAGTTTGAAATAAAATATGCAATTAATTTATTACACTGTGTCGAAGAATAAAGTGCCAGACAACCCGCATGGGTTGAATTATGATGTTGTTCGCAGCAGCAGCAGCACAACTGTGAGAGGAACGGACCAGTGTACCTGCGAGAGAAAACCAAGAAAATGTTGCTGTTTCTAAGGTTGGTTTAGCCTAACTGTAAAGCTTTGCATGATACTTTATTTTAAGTCCAATAACTCTTGACAACGTCCTGTTTCTGTCAAAGTTTTTCCTCCAGCCATCCCTCCTGGAACAGCAGTACAAAATTGAAAAGTTATGGAAATTAAATTAGGGAAAGAGTGGATAACATGCAAACAAAAGTCCAGAGGATTTGTTGTAATCACGTGGGAAGTCTTTTAAAATGAAACCTATTTGTAGTTGCCTTCCAAAAAGTGTTCTGCAGGCTTGTGAACCAATTTGCAAACTTTCATCCTGCTTTTTTTGGACATAACTGTGTATAACAATGAGCAGGTGGCTTGAAAGCTGACAGAATGTCCTAGGACTCAAAGCAGCTCCAAAAGCTCAACCCGCTTCACAGCAGCATAAATATTAATTTGAAATTAAAGCAGGGGTAGGCTTTTTTTTTTTTAAATCATCGCTTTCCGAAAACATCCCAATAATCTCCTTGCATAATTCAGATGTTGGAAATGTTATTCTCCCAACAACTACAAAAAGCAGCGGCTAATGTCTCATAATGAAATAAACTTTCACAACACTTCCTTTAGAGTATCCTTTAGAAACTCAGCAACATCTGGTGAATGATTATGTATAGCTGGGTGTGGATGGATGGGGAGAACAAAAAGAAGGAAAAGAAGGGGGAGACAGGGATAGGAAGGAGGAAGGACGGGAGGAGAAAAAACAAAAACAATGCAATGTTTGCTTTGTCCATGTGTTCAATGTCCTAACTAAATATCTTTAAAAAAAATATTTTAAGCAGTGATTTTACTTTTTATTAATCCCACATTTCTGCATTGAAACATGTATTTTATTTTCTATCTGAGGTAATATCCTAATCTTAAAAACTTGTGTTTTTATTTACTGTGAACTGAAAATCATCATTAACAGAAACGGCAACTTGAAAACATCAGTCTGTGTGTAATTAATCTGCCTAATGTGTTCCGCAAAGTGAATTCAATTACCAAAATAAATGAACTTTTCAGTAATATTTTAATTTATTGATATTGACTGTATCATTTTGGTGATGTGGTCAGTATAACCATAAATAGGATTATATTAATATTTGGATGGATCACCTATGTATTTATTAACCTTTCACTACTCTAGTCACAACACCGCCTGTAAGCGGTTTATTAAAAGGAATAAATTTCTCAGGACAATTTCTCCTCTGACAACTTCCTCTTTTTTTATCTTGCCACTCGCTCCATGGCTCTCCCAGGACTCTCCCTGTTGTGCTGCGGTTCCCTGTGTGGATGCCTCAGAGATCCTCAGACTCACTGCCGTCATCGCAGGTGAACAACAAACGCGTGCGAGCCAGGCTCCAGAGACTCCCGAAGCCTCTGAGACATCGATCACGAACAAAGACAAACACTGCAACCAGTTACCATGGAGATCTCAGCTTCTGAAACACCTTTATGTATTATGGTACATGGAAACAGACGGCATATGAGTGGGTGTGTGCAAGACACAGAGGACTGTTTCGTGCGGGCCCACGAGAGTTGAGCAAACTGTGAGGACCCCCACAGTCAGTTGGAATGAAAAACTAAGATAACAGCCTGGAAGTCTGCTCAAGTCCTGAAGCGCCCACTCGTTGTTTGATTTCAACTTGCCAAATGTGTGAGCCAACAAATACAGATGGCCCAACAAAGGCTACTCAGTTTTACATATGGTAATAGAAACAAACTTGAGGCAATGACACTCAACGTTTCTGAGACACACACACTTAGCAGATATGAGATGCTAAATATTAACTTTATAAAGCCACAGCCATTTCATCAAATATTTTACTCCGGGTGTTCATACTATGAACAGTCTTTGGAGTGAAGATTATTACACAGAGAAAAGGACACGGCTATTTTAAGTATCTGTGAGACGTTTAATTATTAAGGCAAATGAGGCACGCTAGCTGTTAAAAGCTCCTACAACGAAAACTGTATTTTCCACACAGGCATGTCTTCTGCGACAGTGACTGAGCTCAAGACATGACAGGAGGGCTTAATGGACTAATGCAAATCCCATTTATCATAAAAAAAAAATATTTGGTGTTTGTCAGATACACTTTCAGTTGGGCTGCGATTCCCACTAAATATATTGTTCCAGTGATGTTATAACTGTTATTATTAAATATGCATGTTTGTTGTTGTGGTTTTCTGATTTTTTTTTTCTCTTTCTGCAGGTGGAGAGTCAGACTTCAAGGGTATCAACTTGTGTTCTTTCTATGATTCTCTCTAACGTCTCCTTTCTTTCTCTTTAAATCTTTTCCGCATCTTTCTCCCTTTCTTGCCTATGCCCATTACATTTGAAATAAATCCAAAGCAGCTGCTAATAAAGTTTCATACGTATATGAAGTGGAGTGCCATGGCAAAAATGACACTCTTGAGAGAAGCAGGTTATTGTATTATATTTATTTTTAGCCAGTGGCAACATGGAGTTCAGCGTTACTAAAGAACAGGTCTTATGATCACCGCAGAAAGGGAGAACTATGAAGTGAAAATGCTTCTATTACGTTTATTTTAAAGGGAGATTGTTGGCAAAGCTACTAATTGTGATGCCAGAGACTTGGTGAAAACAAGAAATCATAAAAATGCAGCACGATAATGAAGTTAAATAATCATCATTCTAAAACAACTAGAACTCAAAGATGAGGCAACAAAATCCACAACTGAGGGGAAAGTTTAAAACTTAACGACTTCAACTAGTAAATACATCACTACATCAGTAACTGATTATTTTAATTTATTCTGTTATAGATATGGAAAATAACTGAAAACATCTACTGTCATACATAAATGTGTAAATGTACAATTTCTTGCAAATGTTTCTAAAGTAGAATCACAAAATCATTGATTTTGCTTACAAAAAGAATCACAAAACAAATGTGAAATCCTATTATTCTCAAATAAGTTTGAGTAAATCAGACACCAGATTTGTGTTTATTATTCTTTTTCTTCATCAAATAAAATATTCCAAAATTAATGGAAGGTCTAATGAAACCACAGTATTGTATACAAATACTGACCTTATCAATGCTCACTTGCATATTCACACTTCCTTAAGAATGTTTTAAACATTATCTGACCTTTATAAAAAATCAGCAAGGTCCTGTTTACTGCATATTCTTAAGCATCAACAGAACTGCACAGCTGACTTAATGTCGCCTTGCAAAACCATGGAAGGTGACGTTAAACTAAAAAACAAAAAAATCACAGTTTGTGATATTTGGGTATGCGACCCACGCACATGTGTGGCACACAAAACCAGCACAAACCTAACCCACACAAATATGCCACACAGATGTGATGCACAGGAAGTCGCTGATTACAACATAACATTTTCGGAACACAGCTGCTGACTGAAAGCTGCAAAAAATACATTTAAAAATGTGTCCTAAAATTAAAATACGAGAATTACTAGAGGCACCAGGCAATTTTTGTTAAAAACAGCTATTTCTTATGTTTTTCTCCCTTTTTTTGATCACTTTAATATTTTATTTACTCAAATTAAAGTTAAAATTCTTCTAACAATTTCAGTTTAAGAGATTAAGATGCTGTGGTGAAAAGTCTGTCTGCTAGCTACAACTGCTCCCATGTTTTATGTATTTATGCCACTAAAAATCAGGTTAATCAGTTGCTCATTTTAATAGTCTATTATACCACTGACAAAATAATTTGTCCTCATCAGTTACTTGTTGCTCATACATAAGAGAGGCACTTTAAATTTAATGAACAAACAGCTGATTGGAATATAAATATGGATGTTTTGTCTTTGATGCGTGTGCAGTTTTCGTCTCCGGCTCTCTGACATCCTGCTTTTAAAATTCAAAAAAAAAAGAAAGAAAAAATAGCCAGAACCTGCATCGAATTGGAAAAATATTAATATACATGTCAGATTTTTTTTTTATTTGTTGTTCCTCCACCACCATTCAGCGTGGCATGTTGTGCAGTTGAACTGAACATGAGATGATGCTCTTTGTGAGACATGTGTGGAGGTGAGTACTGTAAATGGACTGATGGGACTAAAGAGACTTGAAGGTTGGAGTGCAATCATTACCACTGAACTGCAGTAAAATTATGTGGCTAGAAATCTGCGCAGTAAATGACACTGATCGTAAGAGGCAAAGAGAAAAAAAAATCTCATCTTTAATTAGCATCAGAGGTCAGATGATCTCTGACTTTCATCATCTCAATAAACTATCTGTCATATCCATGGTGTGACGTCTTAACATTATCGTCTGATGAAACAATGGTGAAAGGCTTCAGGAATAAAGAAAATTGAGGATCTTGTGCTTTTCTGGAGCGATGCAGTTAGTTATTATCTAACTTATTCAGCATGATGCAATCGGAACTCCATAAAGAGGGGAAGAAATTAAAAAAGTATCCACAGTTTGCTAATAAGATAGAAACATCTTAAGCAGATGAGTTTAATTGTTGAAGGCGAGTTAAAATGTGCTTGTGTAAATTTCCACTTGAAATAAATAGAAAAACTGCAATTAGGAGTACTACAGCAAATGTTTTAATGAAATTGGTAATCAAAATTAATTGTTATTTGATGGGAATCCTTGGACTCAGCATAATTGGAAATGAAATTTCAAGGAGTTAAACAAAATAACAGACAAAAAAGAAGGCCTGCCCAAATTAAGTTTTGTTTGTTCAACTTAGAATAATTTAAGTTATTCCGCTGATTGCCGCTGATTGTGAGATCTGCTGACAAAACTCCAAATGTAACTCCTTGGTTTGTGAAACTGTCATAGCAATAAAAACTGAGTGCTCCTACTCACATGCAGTTGTTTAAAACTTATTTTCCATCAAGACAATAAGCCAAAGTATACAGCTAAGGCTACACAGAAATAGTTTGAAGACAACAAATTGGATGTCTTTGAGTGGCCAAGTCAAATCATGGAGAGAGAAAGAGCTGGTCGGGCCCTTCAGAGTCCCAGAAGGTGTGAAAATGACCTCAGCAAAGTATATGGACTTTCTGACTGATCACTTTCTTTCATGGTCCAAAAAGAAGAGCTATACCTTCAGTAGCAAAATCATCTTCATGCATGACGATGCACCATCTCATGCTGCAAGGAATACCACTGTGTCATTGGCTGCTATGGGCATAAAAGGGGAGAAACTAATGGTGTGGTCACCATCCTCGTCTGACCTCTGACGCTATTGAAAGCCTTTGGAGTTTCCTCAAGCAGAAGATCTGAGGGTAGAATGCAGTTCATATCAAAACAGCAACTCTGGGAAGGTTTTCTGACATCCTGCTAAGAAATTCAAGCAGAAACTCCACAAACTCACAACTTCAATGGATGCAAGTGATGGATGATATCAAAGAAGGTTCTATGTTAACATGTAACTCTGTTACGATGTTTTTGAATGAAATAGCTTTTTATTTTAGTACATGTGACCACTTAATGCTGCAGATTCAAAGAATGACTGTTTGCAGTTCTTTATAATCCATACAATGTTTAGAAAATCTGCTGTACATAATAATTTGGAAAACATGGTCTAATAGTGATCAGTTTTCACTTTGACTTTTAAGGGGGCCCTTTGATTAAAAAAAAAAAAGTTGCCAAATTTTGTAGATCATGATTGGTTTTTAAAGAAGCATTATTACGTAGAATCAACTTTGTTGAGCTTTACATCATGTTATAATGTTATTCCCTCATCAAAAACATACCTGGTGAGTTGCTTTGGCTTTTTTAAATGTAATGTTGAGAAATTCTTTTATCTCCATGGCAACCACTCAACTGTGCAAAATTCCTGAATGCATTTAGCTCCGCCTTCAAGGACAAAGCTCTGCAGTTTCCAAGCTACTAAGCTTCCGCCTCACAGAGCAGGCCCCCACTGAGACTTTCCACACTCCGCTCCTTCAGACTAGCCAGCAGAAATTGGCAAACACCTGATCGAACTGCACATGTTTAAGCAGATGTGGAACTGCACATCTACTTCTCAGTGAAATGCTGGTAAAATATTGTTAAAGGGTGAATAGAGGAGTCATGTGATGACTTCGTGAGAGCGGAGTTTCAGAAAGAGCAGGAATTTTTAAAGAGACAGATGCCAACTTCAAGGCGTTGAATTAGAAAGAAAAAATTTCTCTTAAGTCATGTTTGATATAAAAAAATTTTTTCAATAACTCAAGTTAAATTAGTTACTTGATAGTGCTATTAAATTGCATTATGTAACTGAAAAACACATCATACTGCCAATTTAAATTATGTTGTCTTATTTTGAACCTCTTAACAGACTTCAAGAACTAGATTGTGGTTTGTTTTTCCACAGTCTAAGAGCTTATTTAGAGCCATGACATTATGTCACAATAATCTCATCCAGTTTATGTTTGATTCTCCACCTACTTTATTCCATATTAGTATGACTGATCACGGTTTTCCCTGGAAAACACATGATACAGCCCCTTTAAAAGCAGTAAAAACGGCAAAACATTCAAGGAGGTGAATACTACTTAGCATCACTGTATCCAAAAGCATAAATTTAGTTGTACCGTTGCTGTTTTATGGTCATAATCCATGTTAGAGTAGATATTTCCAATGTGTTCCCATAATCGATTGTCACCGAATTGATTCCTGGCGGTTTTGTTAGGTTCCTGGATACTGCGTTGAATATCCCAAACCCACATTCCCTCGTTTAACAGCAATTGAATTTACATAAAATTAATGAATGATGTTGGCTATGAGATTTTTTTGTAATTGCCCATAAATTAAGTTTACTCTGATTATTTGATGGATGTGTCAATCATCCAGATCAGCCAATGGGCTCCTGAGAAACTGTCATTTACAGAGTTGGACTGGAGAACTGAGAGCTTTGACACAATGAGGTCAGAACATGTTGTGTTTTTCCATGTAATTTGACTTTTATCACGAAAACAATTGTTATTCGTTACAATGACCATCTATGGTCAGATCTTAGTGGGAGGGAAAAGAATCTTAAGAAAAAAAACCCCAAAAATTTAAATACTAACAATGCACTGTTGTGCCAAAATAGCTAACTTGGTAAAAACATTGATCCTTTTTTAGGGAAAATGTCTTTTCTCTCCTTTTTTTCCACTGTGTGTCATTTTAATTTATCGTCACTTAATAAGAGAAGTGTGGATTTTTAAATCTTTGGAGTATTTTCTGGAGTCTTGCATTAATTTTGATACCACCTCAATTCAAATAAATATTGTCATTTTTGAGCAGAAAAACGCATAGGGCTAAAGAGTTTCCTGTTAAAATCCAACCATTTAAAGGTATTCTTACTTAGAGAGCTATTTAGAGGAAACAATGAAAGTCACATTTCTTTAGACAGAGCTTTCAGTGTATGCAAATTTTAAAACTTAATAGTAGGACATCTTGTTTTGCTTTTAGCATACTCTGGCCTTGCAGGCATTCTGACATTATCTTTCAGTAAAGGACTTTTGTCTTTCCGAAGGTGTTTGTGTGCTCTTTTTCCAACAACCCTGTCGATATCAAGAGGAGTGTTATTGTTATTCAGGTATCTTTCAGCTGCTTGGCTGGAAACAGTCACTATAAAGCACCACTCTGCATATCAAGTCAAAGTATTGATCTCCTTTAATTGGATAGACAAATGAAAAGATGAATGGGATAATACATCATTGCATTGTTGAGACTTTACTTTAAGTTTTCTTTACAAATGTTCTCACTATTATTACTAAGATTAAGGGAACAGATTTTCCCATTTTCTTTGTTACTCATGAAAAAACCTGATGTCCGTAGCACCTGCAGCTGTACGGCTCTTTGCGCTGTGAGTACCCTGAGATTTTCCTTTGAATAAAAATAAATATATGTAGTTACTGGACTTTTTATTATATCCACCTTTTCCAGAATTAACACAATTGTGAAAAAAATAAATATGGACTTTTGTGTCAATACATTATCGGTCGGTTTACTTTTGTTTATTTGTAAACTGGCACTCTGTAAGATAAGATAGCTGAAAATGAATAAGTGAACAAATAGGAGTTGAGTAGATCCCGACTAAACTTTTAACTCTGTGTTCAGATCTAATGGGGCTGCCCTGACCCTGCATTCGCTTTTGAGGGATTTTTTGATTTGGTTTCAGGCTGACATTAAGGCCGATGTGATCCCGTGACATCTGCTGCGCTCTTCCTGAGCGTCGAGCTAAGAGGGTTAAGCTAGGTTTGACACATCGAACGTTTTTGTGGCCCATGTGCACCACATCTGTGTGGCATATTTGTGTGGGTTAGGTTTGTGCTGGTTTTGTGTGCCACGTGTAATGTGCATGGCGCACAAAGCCAGCACGTGGGGGTCAGGTGCAATGATAGTTTTCTGCGTACCCTCCGATAACATCCAGCAGGTGCACATGGAAATTGTGATACTTTGTTTAATTTAACATCACCTTCCATGGTTTTGCGAGGTCTTGCTATTTAATCTTTGACTGCAGCATTTGCCACATTAATTACTTTATCTAGTTATTATTTGTATTTTTGTTGCCAATTAAGGAGCGTTTGAAAAAAAGCCAATTTACTGCAAAATCAAATATTCTGGAAAGAGATGAAAAATAAAAAGATGAAGAAAGAAAGAGGGAAGAGAGAAGGGGGCACCCAGAAGGTTTAATGTTACCCAAACTGCAACCTGAAAAGATGAGGAAAGAGTCAACAAATTATAGCACTGGAAAAAATTTAGATGCCACCTCAGGAAAGACAGTTATCATGTGAGCAATTTAACTCATCAGAAATTTTCTTTCACCAAAGTTTAAACTACTGATGCAGCTGAGGAAGAGGAGTAGAGCATGGATCTGTAAAGAAGAGAGTCGCTATGACAAGCGTTAGGGAAGATCAAAGTGAACGGTGGCAAATGTCTTCGGCTAAAGTATGAATGTGACAGCATTTCAAGTTGATCTCAAAAGTATCACCATTTTTATCCTGGTTTTTTTATTCTTGCAAATATCTTCATGAGACAACATATTGAATTTGTTTTGCCTATTTTCTCGAGAGTGGTGCCCCGATTTGGTAATTTTCATCTCATATTATGTTTGTACAGCTGCTACAGACCCAACACAGCAAATATTCATCACTAACATTCATTCCATATCAATTATTGAACAAACTACAAATGTACGTGGGGGCTGTCATTCTGTGGCTGGGGACATCAGCTGGGTTTCTGCTGCTATGCATCATGTTACCAACCAGACAAAGGACATATGCTCCAGACATTGACCCACAGAGTCAGTGGGACCCAACCAGAATCGGCACGCAAACCAGGATACACAGTGACAAACATGCGTGCACACAGACACACACACGCAAATACACACACAGAGCTACAAGCGCACCACCTCCCCAGGGGGCAAACAGGACAGAAGACTGTCAGGAGAAATCAGAGTTAACATTCCCTTCTGTCACTGGGATTTTAAACTCCCGGGTTTCTCTCTGAAGGTTCCATTTCCACAAAAAAATAAATAAAAAATAAAAAAAAAAGAGTTCATGTATTCAGTCTTGTATTCTCATTAGCCTTTGTGTTTATTGCTTATGTTTACTTTCATGGCAATAAGCAATACAGAAATGAGTGCTTTGTTTCAATGAGCAAAGTGAAGCCCAGTCCCTGAAAGACTAAAGTTTTTTCACAAATGTTCCGTGCGATATATGGTGCAGACTCTGTCTTTCTCTCACAGCTCTAATTTGTTCTCTTTCTGCTTTCCTACTTGTCATTTCAGCTGTTCTGTCCCTTAGGAATAAAAGCAAGAAGAGACCTCTGTCATTCCCTTTATATGAGTCTGTCACGTTACTTCACAGTCAAATCATAAGCCGTTAAAAAGTAACATGTTAGTGGTCCAGTTAAATCTTAAGATCCAGAAAGAACTTCTCATCAGTAAGACGCTACATCCATCTGCGCAACACATCTGTTTTTGGTGGCTGGCTTGTTTCCCTCCAACAAAGACTTGTATGAAAATTAAGGTAATGAAGTCTTATGATGCATCTTATAGGAATTCACACTCTTAATCACCCCACAGCTGCAACTGAATTCAAGACAAGTCATTAAAGGAAGCCCTTGTTCATAAACTGCCCCTTATTAATTCTCCTCTCCCTTCAAAGTTTTTCACAAACTACTCGACGCCTTATAAACAGCGTATGCTTAATCGGCTACACGGACATATCTGCTCGAACTCACTACCTGTTTTTCCATTTCCTCAACCTTCCCTCAGGTGATAGACTTTACAGTTAATTGGAAGTAGGTTTTAATGAGTTGGCCTTGAGATTATATCTTTTCCTTTCATTTCAGGGGAACGCTGGAGAGGAAGGGTCGATGAAGTGAACGAAGAGTGAGGAAAAGTAAAGGGAGGTATAGAAAAGAAAAATCTCTCTGCGAAGAATTTTCGAAAAGTTTCCAGTAACTGCTAAAGATTGCACGTCTTTATATATCTGCTTTTTTTATTTGATCGTCAAACGCAGAAGTGTGTGAGCCAAGTCTGATTTGTCAGCTCACAGGAAGTAAAACTTAAGGACTGTTCATCTAAAAACGTGTCTTAACTAAAGTACAATTTTCTGTACCATACAAGTTTTCTTTATTTTGGTTGATCCTTTGGTTTGTCTTTAAACACTAAGCCCCCACATAATCAGTAGAAGTCTGTCTGATACGTTGTCTGTCTTTCTGCTGTTCCAAAAAAAAACAGACAGAGTGAACCACTGGGGATTGGATAAGGTGCATTCTGACACCTTCTGTTGTCACCGTTTGGTGTTTGACTCTTGATTTGATCCGGTTTATCATTAATATAACCTCTGATACATTCTATCGCATAACCAAGTTAAAACACATTTTCTTTACATTTTGTGAACTCCTCTTGTTTTACTTCCCCTCCCACAACCTCTGATGTGGTAAGGGGCAACTAGCTTTGGATCAGCTTAGCTTCAGCCCTACTGTTTCTACTACTGTGTCGGATATGCGGTTGCTCCTCTGCTTTGGAGGCGTGAAAGTTTGCCAAAGTAATGACGTCATATCACATTATGTGGCAACTCACATAGCTAATGCAGGTAAACCCTGCAAATCACTGAAAAGCATGAACTGAACATAAAAAAAGATCACACACCTACAGATTTTTTTAAAAGGGCCTAAGGCAAAGTGCTTTTCTTTAGGCAACATCATTCTAGTTGTAAATTATACAACTAGTCTCTCAAAGCTTTAATGGATTTTCAATCATGTCTTCATTGGAACCTTTAATTAACAAATAGTAACATAAAGGCCATGATTCTCCCTCAGTTGAGTAAGAAAAAATCTTAAAATAATTTGCACATTCCCCCCCCTCACACGTCTAAGGCATTTATTCCACAGATTATTAGAACCTCATAAATACCTAATCAGTGGTGCTAATCAGCCCCATCATCGAGTGCAGGAGGCTAAAAATACACATAAAGGCACAAACAAGTTAGGATCATACACAAACACTTTGAGCAAACTTTTTAAAGGGGCACTACTATGTATTTTCCAGGTACGTAGTGCCATTTTACAGTGCAATCGAGTGACTCTTGATCTGATCTGGGTCTAACACTGCATGGGATTAGAGACAACTGTCATTTTTAGAAATTTCCACCATGCTGCCACCATGAAAAGCTGATATTAACTCTTTTAGACCATACATGTCATTTTATGTTTGAGCTAATTAATGGTAAATCCAAAATCTTTCTATTATTGCACTGCGTCTATTCTACATCTAGTCAGGATTCATCTTGCAGGGTATGTCTTAACTATTTTATAATGTATTGTAACCTGTCAGCCCAGAAGTGGAAATGAAAGTTAAGCAGATCTTGTAGCTAACATGCAGGATTTATCTTTCCACAGAAATTTAGAGAGAGACTAAACCAGTCTAAAACATTTTGCTTGGGATCAAAGCAAGCTGTTACCTCGCAGATGACAGTTTGCCAGATGCCTTTCAACCATTACTGGCTGCCTTTCCAATCAATGTAAAATTGTGGAATTTGACATTTTGAAAACAAACTTGCTTAATGGAAACAAGTCAATTTAGAAAACGCTTTTTTTTTTCTTTTTTTTTTTTTTAAGTTTTGGCGCTCGGATGACGAGCGGTCTTTTTTTTGATGCATCAAAATTAGTGCTTTTTGCAGTTTTCTTTGCAAAACCGCAAAGAAAACCCTTCTTTCGCATCACGAGCCACATGATAAACATCTGCATGTTACCGCTGGCAGAGAAGTGTAACAGGAAGTGGTATGAGGATGATGGCGCGGTATGCTTTTAATGAAGTCTCACGTGAACAAGCTTATTCACGTGTGATTTTAATTGCATGCTTTTGTTCAACAAAAACACAGCAACTGCGAAATTGTGTTTTGTTTTTACTTTAGTGGAAAGCTTTACGCACTTTTTTCATGGAAACAGCTTTTCCCATGGGTCATACAGATGTTACTTTCCATATAACAAGACCATCTTCCACTTTCTTTAAAAGTGGGATATTATATTTTGCTTAGTGTATCACCAATCTGTCATTAACAAGTAGAGGTTTTGATAAACTATGTGCAGCTACTCAGCTTTTGAATCAAACCAATTCAAATTTATACCAGTACTGCAAAGACAGTCAACTCTGACACTCACAACATTTCATCTTCAGATCAGAACTCTACAATGATTAGCTGCTCAAAGAATCACAATCAGACTTAAGACTATGTTTGTAAAACTGATCAAAAGAAAGAACACTCGGGTATTAACATTATCTGATTCTTTGTGAGTCCAAAGCATAGAGTGGAAATAAGTCTAAATATTTGAAATATCTAAAGTACAAGGGAATTTTCTTGCCACTGTGTCATTGCCTCTTGCTCAAATGAAGTCAGAATCTGAGATTTGTAAAACCTAATTTATTCATCCATTTATTTTTTTCCATCTCATACCAGTGCTTCATTTCATCTAATGTTGAAGTTAACTTGTGTTGTTGAGTATTTAGCATTCTGTCTCTGTGGACTGCAACTGTCAGTCAAATTTCAAGGCATTTCATGTTTTTGGCTCCTAAGTGTTGGGCTGATTGACAGCTGATTGAGAGTACAAACCACGAAGGTTTCTCCCCTGGGACGGCAAGAAGGATGTCTTATAGCACAGCAGTGTCCATATAATTCATGATGTAACATTAATAGAAATGATCTCTAGGACCTTCCACTGTGCACAGCCAATAAGCATTAGAGCAGCGCTAACTGTATCTTCAGTTTTATAATGAGTATGAAACCCACAAACTCCCATAAACTCCACATTCCATTTTGGTCAGCTGTGAACAGAGCATTGCTGACATTATAGCTAAGATCCAGTTGTCAGGTAAATGTGTACCACCAGATCAGGCAGTTGCAAGCCTATACAAATCTAGCATGCTTGTTCATTCACTTTAAACTTGATAATGTAACATACATGAGCAAACGTTGGTCAAAGTATCAGACAGTGACTTCCACTTCTTTCCAAAGGGTTTGGAAAGAAGCTTAAAGTCTTTTAACCGCAGAACTGTCAACCCCAGAAACGTTTGGCTCTATGAGGACACCAGTGTCCTAATGACAGTTCAGAGGTTTCAAACAATCTCCAGTTTCAAACTTTTTTTTCCCCCATTTTATTCAGAAATATAAACAAAATAACTATTTAGGCATTTTACTTTATTTATGACAGCAGATGTTTATCAACAGTCTGTAGTAAAGTAAAACTCCACTTTCATTAAAGGGGAAGAAGCATGTATTTTACAAGTACATTTTATAGCACAATTAAATAACTGTTACCTTCAGTTGTTATAAAACTGTTATACATCAAATATGAGTTAAAAGAATTTGATCTAAATTGTCTCTTTCTGAAACTCCACCATGAAGTCATCACAACATGGCTCCTCTATCAACCCTTTAGCAATGTTTTTACCAGCAGTGCACTGAGAAGAGGTACCCACAATGAGCTCAATAGTTGCACAGTTAAATTTGGTGTTTACTAACTGCTGATGGCTAGTCTGAAGGAGCTGAAGCACTTCTGAGGAGGATTGGTTGCATGGGAGGTTAAAGGATTTTTATTTTTTCAAACATGCACGAAAAAAAAAAATCAAGGCAACAGTCTACAACTTAAAACAACTGATGCCAATTGAGACAACGAAAGCCTCAAAGTTTTGTGAGTAATATTCAGAGTACGTCTTTAAGCCAGCAGTCAATTGGAATTTATGAAAGAATGACATTTATGAATGCTGTGGATTTTGTTTGACCAGAACTCTTGATTTGGTCCTTTTTGAAACAGAAAAAAAAAAAAAAACACAATCATATCTGATTAAATTCAATTGAAAGTAAGATCAGGTATAAGATCAAGAGATGTGTGGATAAGACAAGCCAAATCAATAACAATTTAGTTTAGCTCCAGTACTTCTTTCTGTCAGCTTCAAGTGCTCAAAAGAGACATTTGAGTTTTTTGGAAAATAAGTGAGTGGTGCACCCTGTTCATGATCATTTTTACAAGCAGTAAGTCCATACAAAGTTATGCTTTGTTATTTAAGTTGCAGAAGATATAATCACATTATTTCTTCAAACTTTCATACAGAGTCAGCTGCTGGATTTGTAGAGATTTAATGATGAAAAACAGGATAAGTGTTGCAACATCACCTAAAGCCGTAACAAAGACTGAAACAGAAATTCTTCTAGCCATCGCGTAATGAGGCAGACCTCAGTCGTGCTGAGAGAAGGCAGGATATGACCAGACAAGAATCTTCTCTAACAATTTCAGTTATTCCCAAACCGTAGCAATGTTTTGAGGGCTGAAAAATAATTTGACTGAAGGTTGGTGAAACATGTCAATCAACACAGCGATGAATTCATTATCAAACGAGTAGAGGAGCTCGACTGTGGCCGGTTAAACAGCTTATATATCATAGAAGGGAGATTTGGTTGCCTCTGCTGAGAGGGGAACATTAGCAGGATTATCTGGCAACCCTGTTGGTGTGGTGATTAACGTTAGAATCCCATTTGTAAGGGCTTCTATGCTTCCTGTTCAAAATGCCATTTTGTTTGCATTTAACGCTGCTGGATTGTAACCAGGTGATCGGTAGATCATAGAATAATGTCTACATACTGAAGGAGGAGCACAGACTGATCTAACACTTATTACAATACTGGAAAGGTATTTTCCAACAGAGTGAAGGCAAATTGTTCCAGTGCACAGAGGGATAACATTTTGAAGTTCTGTTACTACGAACCGGTGCATCGTGACCCACTTAAATCAGTAAGAGTACAGCTCGGGTCTGAGTAGACCTGTACCTAATACAAATGGAAAAATAACATATGGCCAAGCGGTTATTCAAAAAATGAATACCTCGTTAGATGACATTTATTGCTTTAAGTCTTAATCAGGATCGTGTGGGGTATTTCATTATGGTTTAGTTTCACTTTGTTGTGACTTTTTGTCCAATTCAGTTAGTTTCACTTAGTTTGTAGAGGGTGTTTACTGGTTTTTATTAGTTATCATTTGTGAAACATTGTTTAGTTTCAGTTTACTTTTTAGTAGTTATGGTAGCAACTACATACTTTTGTTAATTTTTGGTGCAGAATTTAAGAGTCAAGAGTTGTACTGTGGGCTGCCTAGCATTAGGAGGAGTATGGAGTACGGTAAATTGCTGACAACTGACAAAAACTACTTGTGTAATCAATTTTAGATCAGTTCAAAAAGCTAATAAATAGATCCGTAAGGATAATATATCTATAAATTCAGTATGTTTTAGTTAACTTTATTTTAACTTTAAGCACACAACATAGTCCAGTTGTTTGTAGGTTCTCACCCATTAATTGCCATTTTTATTTATTTCAGTTTTTGTTATTTTACTCAGCTATAATAGCCTTGGTCTTAATTTTTGCTCATTTCATCTATCACCTATTAATACTTTTTTACAACCCTGTGAACATCCTGCTCTGTGCGTGTGAATGGATGAACAGTGCGATACAATGAGGTTGGTTTCAAAAAGATGGAGACTGAGGAAACATGTCATCACTTCAGCATGAAAATGTATACCAAGAGGGTGTTCACAATGTGTGTGTGTGTGTGTGTGTGTGTGTGTGTGTGTGTGTGTGTGTGTGTGTGTGTGTGTGTGTGTGTGTGTGTGTGTGTGTGTGTGTTTTTAGTTTTTAGATGAATACATGAGGTCCACAAATATTGGCAGTAAATTGTCTCCTCCAGCAGGGTCTCAGGTGGGCGAGCTGGGCACACTCCCCCCCCATTTATAATTTTATGTCACATTTTACCCTGTTGGAATTCAAATTTGTCCTTGAGCAAGGCATTAATTAGCTACAAAGATATTAAACCTGCATCCAAACTTGCCGAAAAAGATTTCCCCAGTTTGGATTTATTTTAGCTGCAGGACACCCATCATCACACTAGCAAGCAACAACACAGTGATTACCCAGTGCTACAAGCTCAGATCAGAGCAGAGCAGCAGAGAAAGAGGGAGATGAACAAAAACAAAGCGATAAATGGGATGAATGTGCCCACCACTGAATGGACAGATGAAAAGAAGAAAAGAGAGAAAGATGCATGAGTGGAGGAAGGACAACATTTTTCCACTCTCACTGGAGGTGCTTAAATAAAGGATTTGCTCAACAGATAAGGGACGATCACATACAGTTAGAATTGAACCTACTCAAGCATACAGGGAGCAAGAGAGAGATTAAAGCCCCGAGTTCCTGACCCAACACTCTGCCAGCCTCTGTATCACCCACACATAATTCTTCCTCTTATGTTTTCAGCTCAATAAGACAAGAATCAACTGTATATTTATAAAATATAGAAATCAATCAGTATTGAACTCAACATTTAGAACTTTACAAGATAACCGGAACAGAACTCTGTGTTACCTTATTAAGTCGTTTAAGTCATTGATTACTTTAAAACTAATAAGCCTGTTAAAAAAGAGGTAAGAAAAACAAATGTCAGAAGTAACAAGACATTATAGAAAGCACAACTTAATGTCTAAATGTAGTAGAGTTGAAGTCCAAAGTATCCACGATTAAATCTACTTAAGTACAGTAGATACATGAAAAGGTACAATTACATTCCACCACTGCCTGTCATCAGAGGAAAAACAAAACATTTCATTTCAGTCTATGTCGATAATTGTCAACATTGATAATTATTGACTTGTTTTTTTATTTAAAGTATCTGAAATTCTGCCAAACTGTTGGATTTACCGTTCCTTATTTATCCAGTTTTCACGCCACAACTTTGCTGTTGCTAGGTAACCAAAGAGCGTGTGAGTTAGTTGATGCCACCAACCTTGCTTAGCTCACTGTGAGAGCTGGAGAAGATAAAGCCTTTCCTCTGACTACAACTCCCAGAAAGCTGTGCACTTCTGGATCAATATATAATTAATACCATCAGTTGTATTACCTATTGATATTGATCACATGTCTATTGTGATAGATGTTAACTATCACAATAGATTTTAGGATTTTGGTCACTTTGGTTACTGTTATGAATCAAGACTGAGAAAAGTTTAGCTAAATAAAGTGAGCATGCAGATGATGAGAACATGAATCTTAAAATATAGCAGTCTATGAATGTTGCACCAGTGAAATCCTTTTGGTCTAATAATGTCGAAGGTAGTCGACATTACTAGTGTTTCCTCCGGTATAAATTGAGTCCTCCCTGATATTTTGCATACCTTTTTGAAGAGCAGAGAGTCCTGCATGTGCTCTGCATAGACGGAGGTGAGCCTGTACTGGTTCTCAGTGGTTATGTCTATCTGGTAACCAGTCAGGACGTAGCAGACGGTGCGAAACTCCTGGATCTTCTTTTGAAACACCTCCTTCAGCCTCTGGTTCCTCAGCTCGGAGCTCTCCATCTGCTTACGTAAATCTAGAGCAAAATATAATAATTACTATACGCCTGCACTGAATACGTTTTACATACGAACTTCAGTCGTCTGTGAAAGGTATCATCTTTGTAAACGGTTTGCATTCTCACTATACTGACGCAGCACTGGCGGGCAGATCCAAAACAAAACGCATGCAATGAAAGTGAGCCGTACAGCTGCTCACTTTCACTTCTACGACATAAAGTAAATGCTCATCACAGCAGAAACAGGACCTGGTATCACTTCAACTTGTCCAGCAAAAATTCTAATAAATTCAGTTTGTTTCTATAGTAAATATCCATACTGCTGCAGGCTGAGTGAATTCTGCTAGTTTATTGTCTGGTTATGACAATAAACTAGTTGCAACCAGGCTTGTCACCATAGCAAATTTGGGATAAACGACACTATTGTTGTTTGAGACCATTTTTAAGCACAAAAGATACTTTGCATAATAAAGCAAGTTTGCCGTCTCAAAGATAAATAAACTTTCATTTTGTTAAGAAAATGCTTAACTCTGGAACAGGAAGATATTTTAAGTCTCTGAAATAAAATAAACAAAAACAAAAAATAAAATGGAAAAATAACTCCACACAAACACACCCAAGGCAGACACAACTGATGAAGTATCTGTAAACAAAATTGTCTTTCAAAAAATATTAATCATCAGAATGGAAAACATTGAGTTCATTTTAATTTGCTGTGGGATTAATTAATTTCTTGCTTATTACAACATCTTATAAAAACATGTTTTACATATTTGTTAAACTGAGGCAGACAGACAACATGTGAAGAAATCAAGTTCCTCCCAGTGGTTTTACTGCCATCTGCACAAATGTACCTCTGCTGGTCAGAAAAAACCAATCAGTCGGAAGAAATGACTCAGCGCTTCTAATCAATCCAGTGTATGTGCTGCTCACACCCTCCCCCTTACTCTCTGCTCCAACTACTTAGCCTGGCTAAAATCAGATCAACAGTTTTTCTCTAACGTTGGGTTATTTCTCCACTGTTAGCCCAGAAAGACTTTTTTCTGCAGCTGCAAGTCTCAACATTTATTCTTTTCATTAACTTCAATCTTATTTACAAATATGTATTAAACTAGCAAAAAATAAAACTGTGTGAGTTCCACAAACAATTATTCTTGCCCTGCTTTCATTAAGAGCCAATTCAGTACTAATCAATGACGTGTTTCCATATTGGGAATCTTACCCAGCACTTCTTTGGGTGGGGGTAAGGTGATGCTGAAGCCAGGCGTATGAATGCTGGAGTCGTCTTGTGAGGCCACGCCTCCTTCCTGCAAGGAACGCACGAGTTCCCTCAGACGCGTCAGTTCCTCTTGGACCGCGTCTGCTTCCTGCTGACGCTGCTGCTTGGCCTCGGCGGTTGGGTTCAGCTTCAGGTGGATGACGCGGGTTTTGACGGGATCATAGTCTCCCTGAACCAAGCAGAAGAACAGATAATATCCTTGTCCTTCAATAATCAGGAGTGTTAACTGGACTCGTCCTGATTAGAGTGAAGAACCTTAACATTTGATTAAAAGCTTGCAGAGGATTTTCAAAAACTAAATTTACAAAACCATTAGTTTCTGATAACTTTTTTATTTTATTTTTTTTGCATAATATACAAGATGAAGTTATAGAGATGCCACCCAATGCTTTAAATAGCAGCTTCAAAGGTTTTAAAAAGGTAAAGTCTGTGTTGACATTTGAAGCTTCAAGTCAAGAATAGAAAATTCTACACTTGTTGCAATGTCAAACTTTGACACCCAGTTTTCTTGGTAGAAATAGAACGAACACGATAAAATTATCAACCTCATTTTAATTCATCATTTATTTGTTGCGACAGACCTATTTTGACCAAGTGGATTCATTAGAATCTCATTAGAATCTAATGGAGACTTGAGCTTTAGGGGAGTTAATGGATAAGCAAGAGAAGACTGCGGTTGTGTCTGAATAGTTTAAAGGAAGAGCTCTCCACAGCAGCACCTTGTATGGCTCAGCTTTAAAGTCTCCATTTCTGTGTTGCAGCGTTAAAAGCTACATGCAAGACAAAAAACATCCCAGGGGAATAACTGAAATGTGCATTGCAAGATATTTTTAGTCAGAATGGGCGGTAATTAATAAAAACCAAATGTTGGGGTGACCTTTGTATCTTGTGACAAGTAATTAGGAGAGCATTTATCACATCAACAAGAGTAATGGGGGTTTTGTCATTTACTGCTGAAACCTTCTGTGGTCAAAAAGTCAGACTAACTCAAAAAGGTTCTCACAGGGTATTTTTAAAAATAATATACACCAGGGGTTTTCAAAGTATGGCAGAGCCAGCTCACCTTTCCCCCCCTCAAGCACCTTTCCTACTACATTATTAGGGTCCCAAGCCAACAGAGGGGGCAGAACAGGCAATGGAAAGCAGGCCTGTTTGCCTGCTCCAGGAAACTGCTTGAGCTTGAAGAAGTGAAGACTGAAATGTACAATTCTTGGTCAAATTGGAGGTTTGGGGACGGGCAGAGCCTGGACTTAGGTTAAATTGTAACGGCAACACTAAGTGGTGGAAGACAGACGTTTGTTGCATTTAACGACTGAGTACAATCCACTGAGTGCAATTTGACTGCTCCATCAGCGCATGGAATGCTTTGTAATTGTACAGGTTTTTCCTTATTGGTATTATTACATTCTACTAAAACACATTGGGCTGAAGAACCAGAAAATGATGGAAAACATCTAATATGGTAGTCTGGTAGAGAGAAAGCTAATCATTACTCAGACACAGGACAAGCAAAAGTCAATGCGTTTTAATGAATAACTTTTAAACTATAAATCCTACAATCAAAAATCTTGAATTGTCTGAATCCTTGGATGATTCTGATTCACTTTGCTTTTGTGTGTCATTAACACAAAAGTTAATTGTCAATCAATCAAGTCTATTTGTATAGTAAATTTCATCTACAAGGCAATTCAAAGTGCTGTACATGATAAAAACACAAAACTAAAGTCATAAAAACACACAGTCACCACTTGAAAAGCCAATAACAAACATTACATTTTGAGTCAGGGTCATTATCAGAATCCTTAATACACATCAAATATATCGTTTAAATATTCAGCACATCTTATGATTACATGAGAAATTAATACATAGATTCTAATGCACAATGAGACATCTCTGCATAATGGCTTTTCTTGGACATTTGGTGATAGGGATGCTGTGGGATTAAAAAGTTTATCCCGGCACAATCATTGGATTAAATTACACCAAACTTGGTACAGATGTTCCAGACAACACAATATGATTATGAAGTATGTATGTTGCTTTACATTTGATCAAATCTCAAAGTTGAGTGAGAAAAAAAATCACACTTCATAAACACAGTGGATAATTTTCTAAATATGACCACGGGGTGGCACTGTTACATGAAATGTTTTGGGGGTTTTTTTGTTGTTTTTTTTTAAACAAAGGTGACAAGTTTCTCCAGACCCCACCAGGGACAAGGGTGTTAGAAAATGGATGGATGGATGGATGGATGGATGGATGGATGGATGGATGGATGGATGGATGGATGGATGGATGGATGGATGGATGGATGGATGGATGGATGGATGGATGGATGGATGGATGGATGGATGGATGAAAAGTCTAGATCTGTATTCTTGAATTGTGTGAGTTAAAATGTAAGTATTTAAGCACTAAAGACGTTTTAGGGGCATTTTATAGCACAGTCAAGTAACTATGTTAACTTCAGTTATGAAAATGCTACGTAATCAAATTTGACTTAAAAAATGTTGACTTTGCCTTGGGCTGGCTCTAAATGTGACCAACTTTACAGAGCTTGTTTTAAGGACCCTGGGGAGAATGGACAAAGTGGAATGGAAAGGGAATCTATTACCACTTGATCTTTTCTTTTTTTTTTTCCTTTTTCTCTGTCTCTCATTCCTTCTTTTTCTTTTTTTTTTTAATCAGTCTGCTTTTATAAACTGGGTCACCTGATTTCCTAAATAGCCAGTACAAAATGTGTCAGGATGCATTTAAATGGAGAAACATGGACTTCTGTCATGTTCAAGTACCATAAGTCAAAACTAGCACAAAAACATTTTCTGATTGTCTGCTGAGCTGATGCAGACTAATTTTCTCTCCACATATTCTTAAGGGAAGATAACTCTTTTTGTATGTTTTACACAAACATCTACGACAATCAATGTTGGTCCTTTGAAAAAGATTTTTCAAACCTTTTCAGAATGTTTGTCAATGAGAGAGTGCAGGGCTTGGAGGCTTCCTCCTACCACCTAGAAGATTTATCGGAGAATATGCTGGCCAGTCGACAAAAACTAATCCTAATCAAAGATTTCCTGCACTGCCTTATCTTTTATGTGGCATGAAAGCTCAAAATCTCCCACAGTGAAAAAGCTGTGCAATCTTTTGGCAGAGTTTGCAGGTGGCTACTTAAGAACTTTGACCGTGATTGGCATTTGTCGTTTCCAAGCCACAGTTATCACCTCCAATAATCCATTTAAGGGTTCCTCCAGAGGCCAAGCATGGAAAGTGGCAGATCATATTACATTCAGAGTGGCAAGTGAGGCTCCAGCAAAGTCTTTTTTAATTTATTTAAAAAGCAATAGCAAGCAGTTTTCCACTGACTCATTGTCTTTTTGTATTTGTAAAAGTAAACTCAAACGTTTGATGGTGTTATTAAGTCATTATGAAAGTAATGTCATGCAGCTCTGAGAACCGGATCCACAGCAGAGGCACATTTAAAAACTTAAACAAAAAAAGCCCACCACAATCTAAATTAAGCCTCTTCAAATAGTTCCAGTACTTATGTTTGTGCCTCATTATATGATGACTTTTATAGCACATAGGCATGTGCTATAAAATGCACATGCCTGTCCATGTGCAACTTGCGTCTTTACATGCCTGTCCATGTGCATTTTATAGCACAGTCAAGTAACTATGTTAACTTCAGTTTATAAAAATGCTACATAATCAAATTTGACTTAAAAAATTTTGAACTTTGTAATTTAATGCGTTGAAATATGTCTGTCTCTTTAAGAATCTCCTCCTTTTTCTGAAACTCTGCCTCCAGAAACTCATTATAACATGGCTCCTCTATTAATCCTTTGACAAAGTATTTACCAGCATTTCACTGAGAAGTAGCTCCTATGATGGGCTCAGCAGTTCCACTAGGTGTTTGCTAATTGATGCTGGCTAGTCTGAAGGAGCTGAGGGGGGGAGCTCAGCTCCTTCAAATCCAGCTCCACAATTACCGCACATCTGTCCATCCAAAGTCAGCAAGCCCAACCTGTCTGTCCATGAAACAAGACGTGTCCATGCCGTCCAAAGAGCTGCACCGAGTCGACCGTCAAGCCTTTCCTCACACACCGTTACTTCCAAATTATGATGGTCGTTCGTGCACCTCTGAATTTAGCATTTAGCACTTTTTAAACACAAAAACACACTTTTTGCGATTAAAAATAAAATTGACTTCCCCTGCGCACCAACCACCAGGATTAGCAGATTTTCTGGGGGAAATCCTGCTTATCAATAAATTCTGGTACAGAATCACAAGAATGTTTAACTAAACAGTTTCAGAATTTGCACATTGATGCAACCAGTTTAATGCCTGTTTATGTATATTTCAAATAGAATTACAGTTTGAATCTCTTGACATCTCTTGGTTTAATGTCTGCATTATGTATTGTTTAGAGTTCTTCAGGGTGCATCTGGGAAGAGAGTCCCCTGTCTTGTTTTATGGTCATGTTGAGATAGATTTTAAGTTTGTCAAAGTAAAATATGACTAAATTGCCATCAGGTATCCTTGTATGACCAATAATATAAAACCTCTCAGCTACAGTACTTGACAATTACAATACCAAGCTATTTACTAGGCATTGTGCTGCATTAAATTATTCATTCTTTGCTGAACATTTAATGGCTTAAGTGGGTTTTTGCTAATGCTGAAATGTTTGATGTCTTTGTACCTTGACAAATTACTGACCTCCCTGAGCAATTTTAATGAATAAAAGCAATTTTATGACATATTTCATGAGAAAGAGAGATGGAGAGATTGATAATGATATAAAGACGGAGTCAATTTAGGGGTTAGGCTAGAGCAGTCTGTGACAGTCGGTGTAACGAAAGTTCTCATTGTGAGATTTATGAGGTATTCACTTCTGAATGTCACTCACTCATGCCCATTCAGGCATTGATTTCCACCCTCCAATGCCTCACCAGTCAGTCACTCATCTCTCGACGCAGACTGATGAGCAGCTCTCTCTCACTGGGGGAGTCAAAAAAATTAACTCCTATGAATTGACCCGATCCATTGACTGAGTAACCTTGAAACGAGTAGAAATTCACCCCTTTGGTCAGTCGCCCGCTGCCTTAAAGGTAGTGGTCATGCTTGAAGAGATGTGGATTTCATTTACTCCATGGCTAAATGGAGCAAGACGCTCAGCCACACAGATTTCATTAAAGTGCCTTGGCAGGCTTAGTTTGGTGCAGTTTAAGTCAGAAGGAGTTACAGAACCTGAGATTAAAGATTAACTCTCATACATAAGCAATATGTGGAGGCAGGGAGGCGAGGGGGGAACCCCCAAAATAAAAATAGCCACAGGTGAAGACAAAAGGTTATTAAATAATGTTGTTAGACTAAAATAGTTCAATTAAATGTCTGCATTTGCGTCAGCAATGTTGATCCCATTACCCGTCAGCAATAGTATAACTTCATCACATTTTAGGGCAGTATTATGTAAAATTGACTCGTACCTCATGTTCTAAAGTTATTCCCTCATCAAAAACATACATGTGTTGCCTTGATTTTCTCATACAATTTTGAGAAATCCTTCAATTTCCTCTGGCAACCATTCTCATCTATGCAAAACACTTATATCAGGTATCCCCAAAGTCGGTGCTTGAGGGCCAGCATCCTGCATGTTTTAGTTCTCTCCTTGGTGGTAGTGAATGACAGTGTTCTTCTTAGCCCTCTAACTAGCCGTCATTTGATCCAGGTGCGTTAAATCCGGGAGAGAACTAAAACATGCAGGATGCTGGCCCTCGAGGACCGACTTAGACCTAGATGAACCTAGTGCCATCTTTAAGACACAGTTCTTCCTCAGAGCTGCAGCTGAACACCCATACCCCTCAACTTCCCCACTCAGCTCCTTCAGACTAGCCAGCAGCAATTAGCAAACACCAGGTGGAACTCCAGATCCTCGGAGTTCAAAGTAAGAGCTACTTCTCAGTGCAACGCTGGTAAAAACGATGTTAAAGGGTTAGTAGAGGATCGCTGTTAATAACCTTCTGAAGACGAAGTTACAGAAAAAGGAGGAGCTTTTAAAGGGACAGGCTACATTTCAAGGTATTAAAGTAGGAAGTGAATTTTTTTTTTTTAGTCAGGGTTTCCCCCAGTATTTTATAAGCCTGTCAAGTGTTTTTAAGCCTTTATTGTTGGTGTTCAGGTGTCAATCTTCCAGTAACACATAATTATCAAGTGATATTTTCAAATTTCCTGTCAACTTTAAATATTTTTTAACTGAAAAACACAACGGGCCGCTGAATGAATGACTGCCCAAGCACCCAACCATCGGGATTAGCAAGTTTTCTGTGGGAAACCTTGTAGGTCATATTTGTATGCCATAAATATAGTATTTTTAACTGAAGCTAACATAGTTGCTTGACTGTGCTATAAATTGGCACTATGTGCCTGGAAAACACATAATGCTGCCCCTTTCATAACTAAACAGCTAAATGTATTCACCCCTGTCCAAATCTGTGTCCACTGTAATCCTTTCATCCAATAAAAGAATGGGTTTTAATCCACCTTCGGCTCTGCAGCTACTTAACTGGACGCTGTTGGAATGACACCTGGGTCCAATTGTGCTTGAAAAAACTGTAAGATATGAAATATATTTTCATGCATCAATCCACGGCGGCTTACAGAACAGTCCGCTACCCTTGGGGTTATTAAATTTGTTCCTTTGTGCCAGACAAGTAAATCCATTACAAAAGCCAGTTGGAGGGACGTTTGCTGCCTACCTGCAGGTTGTGTCTCTCCAGTCTCATCTCCAGAATGTTATTCTGTTCTTCCAAACGCTGTCGATCCTTCTCTAACTCTTCGATTTTTTGCCTGGAAATTGCAATTACAACCAAGATAATTACCATTACAGAAAATGTGTGTGAGGACAGGGTCTGTTAATAAACCATCATCAGAGCAACCATGGTTTTTATATGACTTAGAATTTCAGATTTTATATTAATCGGGACTTCTGATGATTTCAGGAAAAGATAGAAAAAGAAACAATATATATTTAAAAGGCAAAGTATGATGTAAAAACCAACACTTTTGTGCTTCATATCATCTTATTTTATTCCCTCATCAAAAACATACCTGAAGTTTCTGGAGACAGAAAGATGTCTTTCAAGCACATACTTCTCCTAATGTTGATGATCACTCCTTATAGAAACTCAAAACTCAGAAATAAATCATAGCTTATTGCTGAAGAAGGTGGCTATTTAGACAGCTATGGCCAGCAATGTTAACAGAAAGTTGATTGGAATGAAAAATGTGTTGTGAAAAATGGTGCAAAACAAAGATAACCATAGTGTTGGTTCATTGTGTTTGATTAAGCCATGTCTAATACTTAGATAATTACAGTAAACACCCTTTTTGAAATCCTGCAGACACCTGGAGTAATTACAGCTAGTCGTAAAAATGTAATACCTTAGTATGTTGACCTCTTCTTTGTTCACTGAAGAACTGCAGTCACCAGAAGAACCAACTTGCGTCTTTACAGTCTTCAACTCATGCTCCAGCTACAACAGACAAGAGAAAGAATGAAATAAACTTAGTGCACCAACAGCACACCAATGGGCTGTATGCCCGGCAGAAACCTTCAGCCTGCAGACAAATCCCTGTGAAGTAACGTTGCACAGTGATGTCACGAGCGCCGTCCAGCTCTCCGCTGGGGGAAAAAAGCTGCTCACAGATGACGACTATCATAGCTGTGACTATCTTAGCTGTGAAATAATTATCAACATAATGCACTAAATCTTAAATGTACAGCTGATAAATAAAAGAAAAAGGGACAAGATGCTTTGCTATTAATTGTGAACACACAACTATTTGGGGAATTTTTTAAAAAAAAAAAAAAAGTAATTTGTGCTAGCTTGACTTTGACAATATTAGACGGAGATGTGCTGCGGACTTTGGTTTGTTTCGGTTCAGTTAAAAAAAAGAAAAGGATGACCCACAAACACTGGCTGACAAATCATCAGTAGAACAGGAGTTTAAATTAGCTAATCAATCACCGCTGTGTTCAGACGATTACTTATTAATAATCTCAATGTAAACATCAAGAAATGAGATTTTTTTAACATACTGGTTGTTCTGTTCTTTAATTAAATTAAGAATACCTAGATCTCTAGGTTTCATTTTGTTAGCAGAACTGTTCTATCACGGCAGTGCAACTATGGTTGGCATGTAAAAAGGGCTAAACCGTGAAAGTCTAGTGCATACTTACCTTTAGCAGCTGCTGTTGGAGCGTCCCTATCTTTTCTTGTGCCTTACTGAGCAGGGCCTGAATAAGAAAAAAAGAGAGAAGCCAGTGTTTCTAACACAAAAAGTTACCTATTTTAACACAGGGTTTCCCTCAGGGTATTATAAGCACTCCACTTATCCAAACCCAGTATAGGCATCATTTATTTACTTTAAAAAGGTTATTTAACCCTGAACAGTTTAGCAAAGACAGATTTATAGATGTCTTATTGAACTGGATGTGAAGCCTGAGCCTGGCGCGCCATCATAAATTATTATAACGCGGTTCTGAAAAGCCACTACAAATGACTTTTCAGAAGCCTGTATCAGCATTTATATGATTTCTCTGTGAAGAAATCACATAAATCACATAAATGCTGTAGACACTAAAAATAAAAGCCTGAGTGCTTGGTTGGGTCACTCAATGCAAACCTTAAAATCTTAAAACTGTCAAAGAATATCAAGCACAAAAAATATGCAAAGAGAAAAAAGAAGAAGAAATACGTTAAATGCTGTCGCCACACACCTCCATCTCTGCATTGTGGTTTTGTGTCCTCTGCAGAACATCTTCTGCCTCTTTGACTCGTTTACTGAGTTGAGGAGAATACTCGTTTGACGTCAGCTCACTGTCGTAAGACTCCAGTATAGCACGCATGCCATCACGTTCCTGGAACAGAAACATTCAAGCAGTCATGCAGCAGTAAGTTCAAAAACCGAGGTTTCCCTCAGTGTACGATAAGCCTGGCGGGCCACCAGGCTTTACTTGAGCCCCCACCAGGCTAAACATTATTTATTATAGGGGTTTCTTACTATCAGTGACAGTGATAGCAAAGGCAGGCTAAAGAGTTTCTCTGGTGAAACGGTTGGAACCACCATGGCAACGTGTGGTCAGGATTGGACCCTGAGGTCATTTATTTACTGGAGCTAAGTACCCACTTCCTGTCTTTACCGGTCTACATGTTAACAACTTCAGTGAATTTTTAAAACTTTATTGTTTGTGTTTAAATGTTGTTAAAGTGTCTTCCAATGTTTGATGAATGCGCTTTCTGTAAATTATTCTTTTGCTGTTCTTGCTGTATTACTTACTTGACACTATCAGAGAAATTGCAGTTGGTTTAGTTCTCAACTTTGAAGAATTTATCTAACACGATGACTGGCTTGCTTCAATGTGGCACTAATGACTCAGCTGAAAAGACTTCAACTTTAACAAGTTAATAAATCAGAAAACTTTAACACATTAATATTACATAATGTAGATTAATGAATCTACCTATCTTGACCTGAAAGCACCTCTCCCACTGAGGGTCAGCGAGTTCACAGCAGCGCATCGCGACATATGTAGAGCATCAAATGACAGCGAAACACAAGTTTTTTCCCAGCAAAATATGTCTGAATGCTGAAAGTAGCCAATATTACTCATTAATCCTTCTGTCAGACGTGATGGACAAAGTGGAAACGCCACACAGGGAAAAACATATAGATGAGCATGGAAATGACCAGGGCAGCTGCCGCGCAAATATCTCCCACATTCCTCTATGCGGAGCCATAGAGGGTAAAATCCCTGTGGTGGAGTGAGAGACTCTGAGACTCCCCTGGAGGATCCCGACCAGCGGATATATGAGAATATGAAATCGTCTCACACAACCAGAGTGAGAGATCCTGAACAGACAGAGGACTTCCAGCTGAGTTATCTCTGCAACGCACAAACAGACACGGGCAGCGGCGAAGCGCAGCTGTGAGCATGACGAGAGTGCATGGATGGGACAGAGGAGATGAGAGAGCTGTGAGGATGAAGAGAGAAGCCAGGAAGAGTCATCGCTCTCTGAGTGAGATCGTCTTTAAGGAGTGCGCATGCAATGCGACTAGCAGCAGCAGCCATGAGCTAACAACTGGTGGAAATATGAGACTGCTGACCTTTTCACACCAACTAGTTCTCAGTCCAATGCTCCTAAGGACGCTTGTAAATGGCATCGTGGAGGAGCATTGCTGTGATGAAGTACTGAATTGGGATTGTGGCAAAGGGTGGCAGGTTCTTCAAGAGACAGGAGTTAATGTCATGGTGTCAGACGCAGCTGCGATGCCAAGTCAAATTTCTTTGAAGTTGTTTTTGATATTCACAGCATTTTCATTATAAGTGAAGGTAAAATGCAGTTTGTAAAATGGTTTCAAGTCAATTTTTATTTTTACTTTCTGGATGCAGAGGTTGCACAATAGCAGCATATAAACTCCGATTAAATAGAGCACAAAAACTTACTGAATAATTATATTTTAGATCTTTAGTAAACAGACAAATCCCCCACGGATTGCTAAAGAAAACAAATTATAACAATGTAAATGAATGCTATGTATTTGGAACGTGCTAACACAATGCAAGCGCTCAAGCTAATGTGCAAGAGGGAATAGAAAACTAAACATCACTAGGAACACAAGTAAAAACCAGACAGAACAAATAGGTTTAGAGGTCAACGTTTGCTCCAACCACCAGGGCTTCCAGATGTTTGTCTATTAACCTGCAGGGAAATTCAATTTATCACTTTTCTGTGATAAAATGAAAAATTTAATTTAAAAACAAACATGGCACAGGAGAACAGAGTGATAAAACCTATTGCTGTTTTCACCATCTATTGTTGAAAATTGCTTTTCAGTCAACCTCATCTGGTGGCTAAAGATTTCTGTGCCCCTAATAGGTCAGTCAGTCACCCCACAGTGTTACATACTGTAGGTGATGGTAAGTGCAGGTATTTACTGGGTGAAGCCTTAAGGTAAAGATTAAAAAAATAAAGATAAAAATCAGTTATTTGAAACTGAAAAATGCTGGACTAGTGGGTGAACCATTGAAAAGCTTTTTGCTCGTGACTCGGAGGCCAAGCGATGAACCTTCCAGCAAACAGACGGACAATTACGTTCATGTCGCCATGTTCTGTCATGAAGATCAACACATTTTCTGTAATTAAAAGTAAAATAGACGTTTTTGAACAGAAATAATTTTGATTATTCTAATTAACCTAAAACAAGAAACGTTTGGTCTGATTTAACTTCAGATGCTGAGAAAAAAAAATGTGCATGTGTCGTCTTATCCAACGTATGTAAATATCTGCTTTCAACTGTGTGTGATTAGAGTGCTAAGAGATTGCAGATGACCTGGGGAATAACACAATACTGAGAAATCGATATCACACGGTGGTCTAGTCAAATACTGCAGTGGGAAGAAGCATGGGATACAAGCCAGAGGAGTCACATGATAGCCAGCGGCCAGTTTGGAAAAGCAAGGAGCGATGGGAGAATGGAGAGTTATGTTCAAATCCCTCCTGCGGCCAGTTTTTGAAGCAACTTGCTTTATAGATGCATACTTGGAGTGTGAGTGTGAGTGTGTGTGTGTGTGTGTGTGTGTGTTTTTAAAAAATTTTTTATTGACTGCCAGATACCTTGGTTAACAAAAGCAGTCGTTTCTGTAGTCGTCGAATGAGCGCATCCTGAGCCTCTCTCTTCTTCTGCTCTTCCACGGTTCTGCCGCACTGCTGGGTCAGCTCTGCTCTGACCTCAGACTGGGAATGCTCCAAGCTCCTGACTCTGACGGGCCAACACAAATGAATTGCGTGGGGACAGATTTTTGTGTGCAAAAGTGGAGGGAAGGGAGAAAGGAGAAAGCAGATTGATTAGGGCTGAACGTTCAGACAATTTGGGAAGAGCAATTTAAAGCCAATTTCTAGTAATAGTTCCTCAAAGTCAACCTACCTACCTACCTACTTGTCTGCCTGTGTGGCTGAATGATGAGCGTCTAGAAATCATTTGAGGCAGAGATTTGTGTCAAGTCTGATCAATAGGACAATAATTACAGTGAAGGCTAATAATTATGCTGCAGAAGTCCCTTTGCAGACTCTCGCTCATTCATCATCCTGCAGTTTTGCTGTGTCGTAATGAGCCCAAAACGATCAACACAGGAGAAATGCTTGTTAACCAACAAAATCTGGGCACGAGCGCAGCATTAATAACAGACAGCACGCGTGCAGTCCCTGCAGACATCACCTCAGTCTAAACAGGACGAGTTTAATTAGCAAATTCCCATTCTCAAACACTCATAACCTCACACACACACACACCAACGGCTGCCGTCAGGAGTGCTATCAGAGTCAGGACCACTTTAATTAACTTTGTGACAATTAAAGACTTCACAGAGATAGACTCTTAATAGATGCATGGAGACAGAGAGAGAGAGCGAGAGGGACAGAAAGAGAGAGGGATGCAATGCAAACAAAATGAGAGAAATAAGTCTGAATCAAGGGAGATAGGGGGGGATTTTGTGTGCGAGTCAGACAATGTGTGTTACCGGCTGCTAAGTGTGTAGTTCTGCTCTTTCAGAGCAATTTCTCTGTGCTGGATCTGAATCACCTCCCTGGACAGATCCTCCGGTTTCCTGTATACAACAAAGCACTGGGTAGTGAGCGCACGCATATGCAGAGAGATCACAAAAAAGAAAAGAAAAAGAACTATATGAGAGCCAGAGCAGAGAGTGTTAGAGACGTCACTCCATTCTGTCAGCCACTGGGTGGTTCAGTAATAAACCGAGTTCAATTCAAATCATTAGCTTGTAATGATAACATTTTCCGCCACAGAACTGGGGGTTGCAATAGAAAATCCAACGCTATGAGACAGTATTCATCCTAAATGAATGGAAAAAAAGATTAAACATTGAACAAAACACATTCTATAAATTTTGATTTATTTCCATATACATTGCATATGGAAAAGTTTGGAAAGGGCTCTGGTCTAAACATGACAAAGCAAACTTGGTGTGCAGTCTCATCATATCAAACCTCCCTCATGTCAGGCCCAGCGCTGAAGCTGGCCTGGCCAGGGCGAAGCCAGCTGCTGAAAACACATGGGAGAGCAGATGCTGTCTGCAAGAGCAAATCAAACACGAGGTTTCCAATTCGACCGGTGCTCCAGGTAGAAAGCTCTCACTTTGTTTTGTGCTTCATCATGTGCTGGAACCTTCCAGCTTTTTATATTTTTTTTTTTAAATTTTGACCAAAAACAATGTGCAGCACCTAGTTCTCCATCCACAAACGGTGTACAACAAACTGGATATATTGTGTGGTGTGGATGTGTTCCACCTGGTCCAGAGATGATTCTACAGTAAATGGGTTTATGTGCATCAACATGTCCATGCATGCATGTGATGCGCAGGTCTTCAGTGCAAGCAACATGTCAGAACTGCTACGCTGCTCACGTGGAAGCCTCCATCTGTTCTAACAAGTTGGCCAGGCGTTTCAGTCAGCTGAGGTGCAGTCGTTTAGAAAGACTAAAGCGCCACCTACTGGTCTTATTTTGTATTTCACTAGAAACACACTGATGATGAATATATATTTTTTTAAAGAGGGCTCTTCTGCTCATTGACACAATCAAACTGACCTTATGTTGAGTCCTGTAGACTGTCCGATGTTTTCCCAGGCCTGCAGCTTCTCAGCCAGCCTCTAAAAGTGACCGAACATCATTTACCGTCAGAGCAAAGGCAACGATATTCATTTATGCATTTATTATGGATGCAAAAATGTGAAAAGTCTACAGTAGGAGATTTTTGATTGGTAAGTGTTTAAAATTAAGAAGAAAGCAAATCATTTACATTCTAATGAGTAGTATATATTTTTTTTAGTTTGGAAAAAATAAAAAATGCGTTTGATATTTTAGCAGTGGTTAGGAGTTTGAAACTCCTGGTTTAGACTCTCAGTTGTGCTAGTCTGAATCGAGTATCCACAACATTTTTTGTAGGAAACTGTGACCACAGACAGACAGTTTACCTCTTTCTCCAGCTCCATGTTGACCATCTCTTCTTTTTTCTTCTCCATTCTCTCCAGTTTCCTCCTCAGACCCTCCACCTCCTCCTTCAACAGGCTGCAGTTCTCCCTGCTGTCCCTGTTCAGAAGAGAAACCCAAACTCCTCGTCAATCGCAAGAATGAAATGTTAGTTCTCTCCTTGGTGGTAGTGAATGAAAGTGTTCTTCTTAGGCCTCTAACCAGCCATCATTTGATCTAGGTGCGTTAAATCCGGGAGAGAACTAAAACATGCAGAATTTAACCTCAAAATGTCTTCACTTATTGTTCATAGAGATATACTTTAGATGACAGCAAATACATATTATTAATAAAAGGAGTTAGCACTTCAGGTTTGACATTACATGTCTGAAGAATGTGGGGGTCCAACCATAATCTATAATTAAACTTTAGAAAACTACAAGAAACTTCAGCTGTATGGGCCTCCTTCCAAATAAAGCAGTGGAATAAACACAAAATAAAAGGAAGCAGACGTACCTCAGGAAAGCGTTGTCTTCCCTGAGACGTTTCAGCTCTTTTTCCAAATCTGGAACTCTTGCCACCTCAGACTTCACGCTCTTCACGATGGCGATATCTTGTTCCTGGAGGGCTAGACGTCTCTCCAGCTCCTGCAAATTTAGACAGAAAATCAGTCAAAGCAGAGGTAAACTATTGTGAACTGAAAATGTAGGCAAGTTAATACAAACACTGATTTTATTGAGTGTCTTCTGCTCATTGAGTCTGAAAACTGAGGGAAAAAACTAAAACTAGGGTTTCCTTTTCTCCTTTTGTCCTTGTGCAGCTACTCACAAGCTGCACTGTCTACATCTTTTATGCGATATGAAAATCACCATGTCATCGTTATTTTACTGACTTAATTTAACCTGCAAAAGTTTGTGTTGTGCTCATTTTAGGATGAGTGTAAAAAGTTCCAAAAGTATTTCTAGCACTTGAACCTTGACATGTTGGACATGTAAAATCAAAAAGCAAATTAATTGTGAAATTGTGGGTTAATGATATATGGTTTTTCTATTAAATGTACTACATTTTTTATTTATTTCTCATTACCAGTCTGAAAAGTTCCCTGTAGTAGTAAATGAATCAATATAATCATGTTCATCTGTGACTAATTTATCTCAATATAAATACAGCTGCTCCATTTTGGGTTTTTTGCTGCAAAGGTGATTCTAGAAAGTATTGACTTGGTGGGTATTAATCAAGCCAAATACTTTCTTTTTCTTTATTTTTTTGCAGAAATATTTGTATGTTGTGTAATGTAAAAGCAAAAAGTTAGCTAAACTGTGTATGTAAGTGCAATATACCTTGATTTTGATGACATGCTCTGAGCATGAAGACTGTTCTGCTTGGAGGCTTTGGCAAAGCTGAGAAGTTTCTAAATACTTTCTGGGGGGAAAAAAAGAAGAATTTTGTGTGATTAACATTTTCCTCAGTGTAGAGGAGCAGGATGTCCATGATGAAAGTGGAAGGATCTCTGGACCTGCGCTGTAAGTCCAGCTGTTCTTGCAGCTCTTGGTTCTCCAGAGTTTGGGCAGAAATTGTTGCATCTTGGGTTTGAATCTTCTGCCAAAGGTCTCTGATTTCATCTCTCAGAGATATGACGGTCTGGATACAGCGAGCAGTTCAAAGATGGGAGATCAAGAGAGACCAAAAATCACAAATTTATTCTGTGTGTGTGTGTAACCTGGTCGGCTGTTGTCAGTTTGGTGTCTCGCTCGTCCAGCTTCTTGTTGAGGCCGTCCAGGTTCTTACGAAGAGAACCGTTTTCCTCCTCCTGCTCTGACAGACTCTTCCGTGCTTCTTTCTCTCTCTCCTCTAATATTTTTATTCGTTCCAAAAGTTCCTGGTTGCGGTCAACTTCATGCTGCAATATTGAAAAAATAAATAAGTAAAAACTAGGTACTTCTTATGATGACAGAGTTGGCAGGCAAACATAACAATTTGCAACAAATACTATTAGAGCAGAAGCAAATATCCTTGTGCTCGAGAGTGATATGGGCTTAAAGTTTTATTTTGTTTTGAGCTGCAACTAAAGTTTATTTTGGTCATCGATTAATTTACCAATTATTCCAACAAATAATCTGATAAAAAAAAATATTGCCTATTCAGATTTTAATTTAACCTTAAACCATTTTTTATGTAATATTATAAATACATTAAAAAGATGCAAATACAAACATCTTTTAAAAATAAAAAAATAAATGATTTATTGCCTAAAAAGAACAGCATTCATTTAGTAAATCGGAAGCAGTTGAAGCTAAAGTTAGGACACTTCAAGAGTTTTGGCTAAAACATATTTACATACAAAGGATCTGGCACACTGCCAGATACCCAATCTATCGGACCGACACAAATATTGTTATCAGATCATCAGTGCATCTCTATTAGACACTGAACTTGTCTTGTACCTCCAGGTTTCGAGCGCTTTCAGAAGCTGCCTTCTCAAGTTCGAACCGAGCTCGTTTGTGACTCAGCTCCATCTGTTTCTTCTCCTGGTCCAGCTGCAGGTAGCGGTGCTGAGAGTGAACCCTCTCTGCTGCTTCCAAAAACTAGAAATAAGTAAATCAATAAAATAAAAATGAAATCCAACTAGCCAATGTCAAGGCTAATTAGTGTTTCTGATAAGTTCAGCTCTACGTAAATGATTTCTTCGTACCTCCATGCTGCGCTTAAAGTGAGGCTGCAGGCTCCCGCTCCCCGACTGCTCTGACGGACGCTGTGGATGCTCATGGCGACTAATGAAGGTATTAAAGGACTTCAGGGTCGTTAAAATAGTGGTGTCATCTTCCAGATCCATTTTAAATGTTCTAGGTGTAATAGAATGCTAACAAGAGGCAAAAAATATTTGTGAAAATCATCATAACAGTGAGAGGAAAAAAAACACATGAAAATTCAATCGCAAGCAATCCTTAAGCAATTTTTAAAAATGACTAACCATAATTATTAAGATCAAATAATTATTTTTCATTACATTTTTCATAACGGATTGATTACAAAATAATTTTATGGATGACTCAACCAACAAAAAAGGTCTCTGGCATCAAAATATTCTGACAGTTTTGGTTTGTGCCAAACATTTCTTCTGTTCTGTCCAAATAATTTATTGGACTTTGTTTCTTTCTCACATGACTACCAACAAAAAAACATTCTGCTTTGCTTGGTGTACTGCACGTTTTTAAATGATAACTAATTAATAATCCATGTTGAAGCAGAAGGTTACTGTTATATTGTCAATAGTTAAACAACTTTATACACAGAAGTAGAAGGTTGTTGTGGGGTGAACAACAAACAAAACAAAAAACATAAATATTAAGGTTTACCTAATCTGATTTAGCAACTTTAGGATAATTATGGAAAATAATATTTTTTAAGAACTCAGTTAAAGTTAACCTGTTAACTTTAACTGAGTTAATAGGTTAACTCAGGTTAACAGGTTAACTGAGCTAACAGTTAACCTGCAGTATACATGTTTAATCTATACTGATTAAACATGTATACTGCATATTTACATGCAGTATACATGTTTAATCCTCATATTTATCCAATGAGACAATCAAATATTCTAAAAAGGAATTACCAAGCCAGTATATAAAAACTCAAGTGTCATAAACTAACTTCTTTGACAAGCTAGAAGAACGACGTAAAAATTACACATTTAAGAAACGTAGCTAAGTTCTCAGATGTGTCAACTATCTTGTTTTTGCTCTGTTGCACTACTGGAGTAAAAAACATAAAAATGAGTTACAGTTTAAACTGACAAGTTAACGGCCACCCACAACATGCTAGGGGATTCTTATGAAACAAAACCTGGAAGGAATAAGACATTACCTCAATAGTGCTGTTTGTAAACACAAACCCGTTCGCTGTGGATTGAGTTGCTCCTGCTAGCTGTGTTAGCAGCAATGCGCCGCTATGGAAATCCCTCCAGTTCGACGAAGCTTCTTCTTCTTGTCGGTGTGCGAGCAACGTTTTGGTTCATTACCGCCACCTATTGGACTGGAGTGTGGCTCAGGGTGCAAAATGCTATACAGATCCATAAACAAAAAGATAAAACAAAAAAAATAAATAAATGGAGTAAAAAATTTTTAAAAAATACAGAAGATAAAACTATATTCTCTCCATTAAGTTTTCTTCTCAAAGCACATCAACAAAAAATAATAAGAATCTGAACTGGAACCAGTTTACTCATAAATGGTCAGTAAAAGCAGATAATTTTAAATCTTTGAACATCAATGTTTGATAAAATAATCTCCAACTATACTAAATGCATCTTTATGGATCAGATTTGATCCATAAAGATAATATATTGACCCCAGGGGGGGAATTAAATTGATTACACTTTTTTGGCTAATCAATTTTACCATTTTTAACTAACACACAGTTTAGTTTTTCTACTTTTTTCTAATTTAAAACAATAATGAGAACTTTGCTCTCCTTCAAACCATTTGTTCTTTGATCATAAATCTGCTCCTATTGATTTAAAGTTAGTTTATGATTCTTTTAGTTGAACTTGTTGAGTTTTTGATGCATGTTCAGGTGAGGTGTTGTTCAGGTATGTGCAGTATCTTTCATAGTTTTTATTGGACCTTGGTTAGGTCAGATCCAGCTTTCATCCAAAACATATTTAAATTATTTCAATCTTTTTTTTTTTTATTTCAGTTAGTTCTCCTTGTCTGTCTGTTTGTATTTCTACTCTTAATCAAAATTAAGTGAGTTGTCAAGCTTCCAGTACCAATTCTGTTTGCTGCACAATGGTTTATTTATTTATTTGATTTTAACGGGTCTATGAAAACATGTTAATGATCGAATATATTTGTAGGAACTGACAGTTTTGTGTTTTTTTTTTCAGATTAAATGTATAGCTTGGGGAAAAATGGATGGATGTGTTTAGTTTTTAGATCACTTTTCTTAATTCACCAATTTTTTGCTTTTGGTTGCACATTGTTACTGCTTTTATTTTGGATTTTAAAAAGTATTTATTGAAAAAATAAATTTAGATTTTTGCATCTCTAGCGTTTGAACACTAGAGGGCGAGAGAGATGTATATTCTTCTATGAAAACCTTTCAAACTGGCAAGTGATGCCACTCCTAATATCTGTGTTTTAGATATTTCTTATATATGTTATTTTTTATTAACATTGGAACTTATTTCAGTTCAGAAAGTCCCAGCATTAGTTTCAAAAGGTACAATACTAGTACTGTTAGCATCATATTGAATATGGGGATGTTTTATGCATAACATATTCCCATGTACCTTGTAAATCTACTTCTCAATCTGTATCTTTGCCATTAATGCTCATTTATGTCATTTACTTTGAATTGGACACAGATTGGAAGTAATTTAGATTTTTCAAAAAGAAGAAAAAAGCCCCATTTGCATTCCAGCTGGACAATAGTAGAACAAAACCCCCTAAAAGGCTTATGTTGTGCAGTTAACATAACATTTATTTAGATTTTATAAGACGTTTATCATGAGGTTCACTTTGTTGTTCTGCACAGGATTTCCCTCTGCTGGAGGAAGACAATTCATATTAGGTTCCTCTAGGGCTTCCTTCCGGAAACGCAGCTGAAACAATGCATCCACAACCACTGGCGTTTCCATTTGGAGCCTAAGGATATCTTTAGGAAACACACGGGTATTCTGCTTTCCCATGTCTGTATGAAATAAATGTTTTAGTATTTTGTAACTTGCTAGCTGTTTCTTTGAATAATCTTTTAAATCATATGCATTTCTTTTTAGCTGTTTTCAAGTCATTTATCCCTCTTGAAGTGTGTTGATATATTTTTATCTTCACAAATGTGGTGCTCTTTCTCTATTAACAGATTTAAAGTAAAAAAAAATCATGGATCAACTTTTGAAAAAAATGCATATTCTACATTTTGATTATTCAGAAAAAGGACGAAAGAACAACAAAAACACAACTCATAATACACAAATACAGAAAAAATCACTTGGCATGTATGTAATTTACGGACAGATATTTCAAAGCTGCAGTAAGTCACTTTTAAGAATTGGTTTTCTTTTTTACATATTTGTTGAAACTGTCACTGTGTGACAGTAAAACACATATGACCTGTTCAATTGTATAGCAAATTTCAGCAACACGGCAATTTTTCAATGTTTTCATGTTTTCATTGTGAAAACATAAAAAGGTATCATAAACACATCGGACAGCAAGCTGCGAAATCCAGTAACAGACATAACATTTTTCCAAGGGCCATTGTCAAAATCATCAACACACATCAAAAATATTTTTTTAATCTTGGACCTGAGTCCAAATTTTGCACCACAAACAAGCAAAAGTGGTAAGACAATAAATAAAAAAAAATCGTTGATTATGTTGGTCAATTTTCCATGTTTTATAGTTCACAAGGAACTCTTAGCTTTACAGGAACTCAGTGTTTCAGCTATTTTGCAGTTTTCTGGAAGTTTGGTTGTTTGACAGCACTAAGACCCTCATCCTGGCTCTGATTGGCTGTTTTTGGTTAGGCCTGGTGCATTTCTTCAGATGTCATTAGTAGCACTGACATCTGAGAAGATGTCAGTGGAGAAGAATGATCTTTTCATTGATCAGCTCTCTTACAATATATTGCAACAATATCATTACGCTCTTTACATATAAATAAATACAAATTTGTAAACGTTACGAAAGTATGTACATAATTTCTTTTTTGTCCTGAAATAAATGTCTATCAGATTATTGCTACAACTAACGATGGATCTCATTTAAACTGATTCATGTCTTTACTTTGCACAGATGCATATATTAAGAAGATTCCATAATTTCATTCCCAGAAATGGAGCCAGTACTCTTACATCTCTTACTGACAATTTCTTAATTTCATGTTAAATATTTCATCGCTTTAAATATCACTGATGATGGTTTAAAATAAATCAGATCCTAAAATAACGTTTTGCTCATAAAGTGTGAACTAAAACAAACAATAAAAAGGAATAAACTAGTGATCGTTTTGACTGTCACAAATACAGACATGTGTTATATCTTGCATCACCAATTTGTATCTACAAGAAAATCTTGTATTTTTTTAACATTGCGAATAATAATTATTATTATTTTAGACCCTAGATTTGTCTTGTGGTGCATTAAGGGGCATTAGGACCCCGAGGCTGAAACAATTCCTCCTCCTCCTCTGTGTCATTATTGATCTGACAATTTGTTCAGATTGTAATCCGGACAGGATGAGAGGAGGAGATAACCTGAATGTTTCACTTCTGCTGTTCACCTGTCCCTCTGGTGAAGTTCTGCTTATTTCACAGAAAGCTGTCTGATGACTGCGGACCCGCACCGCTTTGACGCATCATTTATTCGCTAAGCGAAACAGGCTCTCTCTCTCTCTCTCCACTTTCTGGGTGAAAGTTTTCTCATTTCTGCTGGACGGGGCAGACAGCGGCGGACGCGGCATGTCTCTGAGCAGAGGCGTCGAACTCGAGCACTTCGAGGAGCGAGGCAGGACCCACCGGGCTCCGAAGACCAACCCGGGCTCTGGGTCTCACTGCAGGTCCAAAGGCGGCGGTCTCGCGCCCAGCCCGGCGCACAGCACGCACTGCAGCTTCTACCGCACGCGCACCCTGCAGTCCCTCACCTCCGAGAAAAAAGCCCGGAAAGTGCGCTTCTACCGCAACGGGGACAAATACTTCAAGGGTTTGGTGTACGCCGTGTCCAGCGACCGGTTCCGGTCCCTGGCTGCGCTGCTCATGGAGCTGACGCGGTCCCTGTCGGACAACGTCAACCTTCCCCAGGGAGTCCGGATGCTGTACACGGTGGACGGCGGCAGGAAGATCACCAGCCTGGACGAGCTGCTGGAGGGTAAGGCGGTGAAGAAGAGCCACATTAAAGCAACTCCAAATATATTAATGTTAAATATCCAACATAAATAAATCAACCAACAAGTGAAATGAATCATAAAGTCTAAAATTGTCCTCCAAAAAGGTTCAGACCAAACTGAAGACTTTTGTCATCCAATTCACCCACTAAATGCAACTATCCATCTCTGCCAGCAAACCTCTGGTGCCTCCACATAGCATCTGGATTTATGAGTTTAAGTTGCACAGTTTGACTGTTTTTATTAGTTAGGTGACTAATAGATGAAGCTGTTGCACTGAATTGTGTTACAAACACAAACATTCTTAAAATTGGTGTCATTTTTACACAACTTAAACACACGTTTCTTTGTTTTCCTTTGAAAATTGTGTGTCGTGTGACTTGATGCAAAGAAGTTCAAGGCGTAGAAATAATTTTTGCACCGCACTTGTCCACAATTTGTCATTTTTCTTTGATCAGATTATCTTTACTGAGATTTTCCCCCACATGTCTTGAGCAATTCACTGTATATGTTGAATCCAAAGAACCACATCATTGTTGACATATCTGCCCTGACATGTGACCTAGAGCCACACATGCAGATATCCTCCTCCTTAATGGTCTGTCAATGTGCACAACTGTCAACTCACATCACAAGCCATTTAATTACCAGTTAGCTTGTGTGAGTGTGAATATACTGTGTGAGCCTCTTAGTGTATGCCTTTTAAAGGTGTGTATGTGTGTGTGTTTTTGTACTTGGACTTTTCCAGGAGCTTCTTTGCTCCAAATTTCTTCCATTCAGAATTTATGGTTTACAATTTACCTGTAAATAAACATACTGAAAGCAATGTTGCACCATCAGGCTGAATTTAGTTTGATTTGTTGTCAGAAGGAGACCAAATGTCAATTCCTAAAGTCGGACACAAAAAGAACCTGAGCTTTTGCTTTTTTTTTCTTGTGCAATTGACACAACTCTGTGATTGGCTATTAGTCCTGTCAAACCCTTAAACTATCTCATCTGCACTAAAGCCAGGCTACGGTCCATTGGAACAGAAGAAAAAGGGTTACTGCTTGATGATACCTCAGGATTCACTGACCTCTTACTGGAGTTATTATTGTATACTGGTTTATTTTTATTTCACCTCCTCCTAACTTCTGAGTCTCTGGGCTGCACTCATTTCCTGTACCAGTTCCCCAGAGACACCGTGAAGGATTTAGGGCAGCTCATGATCTACATACGAAAATGACAGTAGTTTGGCATAAGTAAACCTAAAGTTATTTAGGATGCCAGCGGCTGTTTCTTAAGCTGAATCTTAATTTTTTTTTTTTTTTTTTGTTTCAGTTTGAGTAATAAAAATGACACCTTTCCTTTGTTTGCTCAGCCTTGGGACACATTAGTGTGCGGCCCCACACTCTGGCCTCACTGAATAGAGCCAGCTTGGACTTTAATGTGCAAACCCAATCAAGCATCATTCCCCTGTGTGCCCCTTATGACTGGGCAGGATTGCTAAATGAAACACTTAACATTTAACGGCTTTGCTTGTAAAATATGCAGGAAGTAAAACAGTTACTGAACTGGTTTTAGAGAGAGCATTTGTAGTTTTGGTCTGGTGTGGCCCACTTGTTGGTGTTGGTCCTTAGAACTGGGATGACATGCTCTATTTTACTACTTTTAGAGAGAACATGCAAGCAGCAGTGTTCTGGCTCAGCTGGTGCAGAGATTTTAGGCAGAGCTGTGAAGACACTGCTGCAGTAACTAATGTGACTAAAGTTAAACGCATGGACGAGTTTCTCTGCAGCTTCCTGGGACTTTAGTCTTTCAATTCCACAAATGTTCTTTGAGAACAGAAGGCTGGCTTTGTAGCTGTCTTCATGCGTTTCTATATGTTCAGGTCACTTTTCAGATTTCAGTCCTGATCAGTAGCATCCAGCTGTAATTGCTGAATCTGTGCTGATTCTTGGTTATTCCGCTTTTGCTCCAAAAATAAAAAGTTTTGTTTTGAATTAGTTGAAGAAAGTTAACATAAACATGCCACACATCTTGTACTATTGTATGGTAATAAGTACACATATCTGCAAAATCCATGTATTGATTGTGTTAAATCACGTTTTTTTCCCCCAGGTGAGAGCTACGTGTGCGCCTCCAATGAGCCATTTCGATGCGTAGATTACACCAAGAATGTCAATCCCAACTGGACAGTAGGCAGTAAGATGGGTACATCACGTTCCCTCTCATCCCTCAACCAGTTAAAGAGCGAACTACAGCGGGAATCCAAGGAGTTCATCAGACCCAAACTTGTCACGGTGATTCGCAGTGGCGTCAGGCCTCGCAAAGCGGTTCGGATTCTCCTCAATAAGAAAACGGCGCACTCCTTTGAACAGGTGCTCACGGATATTACTGACGCCGTCAAGTTGGACTCCGGAGCTGTGAGAAGGCTTTACACTTTGGAAGGCAAGCAGGTAATGGCGCCAAATGAATCCTCTCCTCCTCTGGTTAATATGTTCTTCCCTAGCAGCTGCTGAAGAAATCCTCCAAAGTCTAAATACAGGTTCCACTCAGTAGCATGGCTTATCGTCTGATGATAATGATTCAGTTTGAAAAGTTAACTCAAACTCATTTAACTGGGATTATATACTTGAAGCTTTTTTCCTTGGTAATGTGGCTCATTATGGCTTTTAGCCAGTGAATAAAAGGATTTTGATGCAGAAATATCAGCCGACTGAAAAGTATGTCAGTGCACTGTAGCGTGTAGGTTTTTTTCTGCGATCCATTATTGCGTGGATGCAATGAGGCTGCGGTTCTGCAGAGCTGCTGGGGGAGCCAGTGTGGATCTAGTAAGGGGTTTTAAAATCATCTCAACTGGCATCTCTGCTGCCTCCCATATTTGTGTTGACAGCAAATATATTCGCATTGTAGTTTAGGTCAGGAAATGTTTCTGGCCTATAAAGCACAGTGAAACAAAGGTCAGTAAAGAAGCTATATCTGTAAAGCTTGTGTAAATATGACAATTATTTGTAGATGACACAAATATATTTTTATGTGACTGGCAAGAGAAAAAGTCAGCATGTAAAGAAATTGAGAATTTAAAATGATTCCATAAGGCTCGATACCGAATCAAATTTAATCAAACAAAAATAGGTTTGTGCATAAAATTATGTAGTTTAAATTACCAGTATTTGGTTAGTTGAACTCCCTGTTTTTTTTCTTGAATTAAAAAAAAGAAAAAAACCTAAAGAATTATTAAAAGTATAATTTAACAAAAACAACAGACAAATAGATTTTCAGCATTTGGAATCGAATCAGAATGTCCAGCACTGGGAATTGCGATTTTCTATAGAATGGATTTTTTTTCTAGTGATTGAATCACCCAGATCTCTTCTTACCGTCATGCCTAAACACAGTAAGAATTTCAGGCTTTTTAGGCCTCATTAGCTATTTGAACTAATAGGAAATGATGTGACTGAAATGATGTGACTGATGTAATTGGTTCAAGAGTAACAGTTCACCATCCTTCTGATTCAGCACTTAGTATTAATCTGTCCAAGAATCTCCATGGACAGGTTTATTTTTGACATGTGTGTGACAAACTCTTTGGGCTCTTGGTATGGTGTTCCCAACACCCAGCAAAACAGTGCAGCATTCAGCTGTCAAATTCCACCATAAGAGCTCATGTAAAGAATGTGACACACTTGTGCTTTGTAAAACCAAACCGTCTGCAGCAGCTAATTACAGACTTCGGCTGTCTTTTGCTTAGACTGTAACTTTGCATGTGTTGCTATGCAGAGGCTTTGCATTTAAAGAGACTGGATATAAACATGAACCCACTAAAAGTTAACATTTTAGCTCTTTTGATTAAATTACAAAGCACCTTATTCATCTGCAGTACTTTGTCTCCATCCTGCCTCCTTATGCTTTACTGGAGTCATTAAGTGTTCCTGAGCCACCATGCAGTAGTGATCCTGAATAGTCAAACCCACACTCCCCTCCTACGCCATGTCCCCCTTTAAGAATCCATCTGCCCACAGATATGTGTTCACACACACAGGATAAGACTGCCAGCATGGGGGTGTTCAAATGCAAGGTGGGAAGTGGGATAATCAAGGGATCTTCTCGTTTGTCTTCCTCCTTGTCCACCTACAGCCACAAAGGGATCATTTCTGTTTGTGTATGGGTGTACCAGAGCGCAGTTTAATTATGTAAGTTCAGCTTCTAAATAGAGGGGTGTGTGTGGTTGGTGTAAAAAAAAAAAAACAACTGTTTGGAGGAGCAGAGAATCTGATGACCACAACTTGAAACAGTATAAAGACAAACTGAGATAAGTTGCAGCTCAGACTTTGAAGTTTGCTTGGTTTTTTTACATTTGTGGTTTGGAGAATTGCACACTTAAAGCTGCAGCCTGTACCTTTTTTTAATTAGAGTTTTGTAAAAACTGTCATTGTGTCATAATAGCATGGTATGGGACAGATTATTAGAAAAAATTGAGCTCCCCTGCTTTCAAACAATGAAATGAAACAACCAATCAGAGCTAGGAAGAGGGTCTTAACACTGTCAATCACACTGTCAATCACTCTCATGTATAGCCACAGATGACTGCAGATTATCAGTTTTCCTATAAAGGTAAGTTGATTTCCACCAGTGGCACATTGAGCATCATGTAAACAAAGTGTATTGACAGCACTGAGTCCCTCCTGGCTCTTGTAGAAGCACATCTAAAAGTTTCATATTTTTGACAAGTGTTTTCTCCACTATATTTCCACTAACAAATTTCAGATTCACTGAAATTATTCTACATTATATTATAAAGCCCAACATTTTTCAAACAGTTTTAATTAATTATTACTCATATTAATCTTAAACATTGCTTCCTTTCTACCAGATTACCTGCCTGAAAGACTTTTTCGGGGATGATGATGTGTTCATAGCATGTGGTCCAGAGAAGTACCGCTATGCCCAGGATGACTTTGTGTTGGAGCATAGCAGTAAGGCCTCCACGGCCCTGATGACTGGTACGTTCTATTAACATGCACTACTTACAAAAAGGCATCTTTGGCTTTCATGCAAAACTTGAGTGAACTTTAAAAGCGCTACTATTTACAGGTGAACTTAAAGTGACCTCCTCTACATTTTTGAATGCACTTCTTGTTCAGTTCTGTCTCTTAATGCAGGCTCTGGCTTCTGCAGCCTTCTTTTTGTTTACGCAACATGTAGTTTGTGTATTTTCTAATTCGATTGCCTTTTTTTAAATATGCATCCATTTCTGATTTCTGATCCATGTTATTTTGTATGCTTGCTTGTACCAGTGTGTTTAATTTGACATCAGTGCCAGAGAGCTGACTCAAAGTCTCAGAACACAGGCAGGATGTGACCTGGTTCAGCAATAGTGTACTTCAGTAGAGATGAAATCAGCTCCAGGGAAGGAAAAGGGAGTTATTGCTATTCCTGCTGTCTGTAGCAGTGACATCCTGTCTAATCGTTATATTTGGTCAGGTTAACATACAGTCAGGAGGCATATCATGATGTGAAACTGCTACTCAGGTCAACTAACAAAACTCAGAGACACTATGCAGCTTTTGCCCCACTTACACTCCTTTGCTGCACTTAAAAGATTTATGTTTAAAGAAACAAAAGAGACACAGCGCTCCCTTCTTAAGCAAAAGAGACTGCTGTTCAGTTTCTAAATATTTCTAGCAATTTGTGTAATATTCTATGTTTTTAACCTGAACCAGTAACACTTGTGTATGTGTGTATATGTTTTGGTTTTTTGGTTGTTGTTTTTTTTCTGTATACAACATTTTGTTGTTAATGTCAGTAGCTGCATTTCCATGGTCCATATAACTGGACAATTTGGCATCTATAAAATAAATTCACATAATAGAAACATGCCAATAAAAAAAAAGTTTTTCAATTAAATGTTTTGACACTAGGATGAGGTGGATATTTAGCCGTATTGAACTTGGCTCATTTTACAAAACTGCGATGGGAGGACTTTTATTGCATCAAATGACTCACATGATCAACAACCAAATTTTACTACTGGCAAAAACCACAAAGAAGATGATGACAGGAAGTAGTTGGAGAATCGTAGCATGGCATGTTTTTCAATGACTTATCGCACAAACAAACTTGTGATTTACGATTGTGTTTTTCCAACATTAGCGGAATATTGACAGTTTTTTGCATGATTGTAATAGAAATACAGCCGCTGTCATATCTTTGTGTGATGACAAAGTAAGTCTTCATCTACATTGGCCAAACTCTATTACTGAACAAAAGTGCTGAAATATTTTATATAGCTGAGAAGTATAATTTGTCAATTCACATGTGCATTGGAAGGGATTGGGTGTGTTTTCATACATAAATAATTAGAAGAGCTTTGCAGGCTAAAAAATGCAGCAAGAAAAATAAAACTTAGAAGTAGGGAGTTTGTAACCGGTGGGTTACCTTTTCAAACTCCTGCTTTGCCTGTCTCAGTCACTTTGCCATTGTGTCCTTGGGAAAACATGTCATGATTGCCTGCTTTTAGTGGCCACAAATGGTGGCCCTGATGGCCCCAAATGGTGGCCCCAATTCACACAGCTGCCCTGGGGCAGTCTCAGACTGCCATGCATCAGCTGCCATGAAGTGTCTTGCCCAAAGACAGCGGATGGAGTGGGCATTGAGCCGGCAACCCGCTGATTGCAGGACAAACTCCTACTAACTTTGACACCATTGTCCCTGAAGTTAAAGGTTTTATTCAAAATGCTTTAAATTCTTGTGTGTAGTATCTATGTGTTTTCAGGAGTAAACATTGTTCAACATAGATTGTTAAAGTTTCTTCAGCCATAAAAGTGTGGCATCCAGCATTCATAATGTTTCAGCACACATAAAATATATTTCCACCCTCAGATTATTGCCACATTGAATATTTTATCTGCAACCTTTGCTTCCTTAGAATCCAAAGTCCTAAAAACATCCTACAGTCGATCTATTACTCCAAACTGGGCCGGTAAGAGCCCCAGACCTTCACGACGCAGCAAGTCCCCAGGGTCTGGTGAGAAACACTTTGATCCTTTGTTTTAGAACATATTTCCAAAATTGATTGTGATAGTTTGACTAAAAAATGTTATGAAAATAAGAGACCTTCTTGAGTGATACTCTTTTGCAAAGCAAGATATTCTATTTTTGAAAATAGATTTTTGTAAATAGATTTACATTTGGCCACATAGTCTGTAAAAGCAGTTTTAGGCTCGATCAGCAAAAACTCAAAACTATATTATCACGTGCTATTTGACATATTTGACCCCTGTGACCTATTCAATAAGACAGTGTGTCCAATGACAGAAGACATGTTGCTGCTTCTTGCCCTCCAGCACTGACAGTTTTTGATAGAGGGAGTGGGGATGGTAATGGTAAGATAACTATGATCAATCCAGCCCACAATAGAAAAGCGCCCCAATATATGGTGGGCGTGGTCTAAAGCCTTGACAGCACACCCTAGAAATCTTAAAAAAAAAAATCATTTCCAAGCCATGCTTGGACTGTATTTATGTATTCATTTATATTCTACTCTGAGTTTAACACATTTCATTGTTTATGTTTTTGTGAACCTGACTGTAGCAAGGAAACCCATTCATCACTCCAGTTTGTCTTCAATCAAGTCCCAGGGTAATGCTTCAAACATTTCAATTTATTGTTCAAGTGGGTGTGCAGTTGAAACCAGATATTTACATACACAGAATAAAAAGTGCCGTTTTTATTTTTCTTCAGCGTATGTAAAAGTCTGGGATCAACTGTAGCAAATCAAGCCCTGATTTAGACATATTATCAAAGGAGAAGATGTCTAAACATTTCTCAGCAGTTTTTAGATACATTACTTTAACAATGTTTTTATATTTGTACCTACTGAAGTAAAGTTTCAAAAATATGCTCATTGCCTTGGAAAGTGAATTTTCTATTTTGACCTTTTCCCTCCTTTGTATGACCTTTCTACAGTAAATGGTGTCTCAGCTCACAGGTCCACTAAATCCTCCAGTCCATCTCCCACCAGCCCGTCTCCACGAACCATCCCCCTGTTTAAAGGTACGATAGACATCTGCTATTACAGAGAGCTAGCTTCAGCTACGACATTTTCAGAATGATGAAGCCACCAGGCGAACATGCTCTGCAGTTTCTCTGTCAAAGATGCACCATTCCAAATGAATGTGTTGGCTAATGAGTTTTTGTGATGTACTGATAACTATGAAAATTTCTGATAAGAGAATAAAGTGAATGATGAACATATACCGCAGAGCAGTAGCTTTCACTGATTCACCTTCACTGGTTGACATGGATGAAAATATTGATATGAGAAAAACTGCTTTTTTTATGAGCCTCACAATGAAAGCATGCTTTGAATTTGCCCTGAATTCCTGCAGTTCTGACCAAAAAAAAAAAAATTCATTGCAGTAACATGCTTTATTGTGTTATTTACTATTAATTGCAGATATAAAACAAAATTTGGTTGCCCGGTTTTAGAAGTTTAATAGTAAGCATGTTAATTCTGCTGTGCATTGCAGTATTGACACAGTTAATCGGACAGTGATGCTTTCATGTGAAAGATTGAATTGGAGAAGATTTGCTCCAGCATTTCAGAGTTGGCAAAATTTTAATGACTTACATTAAAAATTACATGAATTTATCTTTATATGACGACTCTAACCTCACCTTGTCGAAGAAAAAACCTGTTGTCTCTATTTATTTAGAAGGCATCATTCATTTTATTAAGCACATATATATTTTTTCCAAAAATTAATAAAACAAATCTCCTGATTTGCCTCTGACATTAAGGCAACAGTTAGTAGAGGATTTCCATCTGCTAAAATAGTTCTAATTTTATTCAACTATATACTTTTGAAATATTTTCCTTCTGTAAATACTGATCAGTCTCAGTTCTCTGTTTGCCCTACAGCTACCGCAGTCATTTCAAACATCCTCCCCTAATGTGAATGGGAATGACTCCATAAATAATCACCTAGAGAAAACAGTGAGTCCAGAAGGTAAATTATTAAGTTTATTAATCTGGAATAGTTTTGTTTTTGTTTCTTTTTTGGCAGAGCTAAATGCATATTGATGCTAAACTAATATTTGCCTCCACTTTTCAGTTAATGGAAACCAATACCCAGCAGCCTCCAGCATCTTGGAAAAATACATTGTTGGCAAGGTGATTGGGGATGGGAACTTCGCTGTGGTTAAAGAGTGTGTGGAGAGGTAAGAGGATAATACTGGAAGTGTTAAATGCACATTTGTCTGCAGGGAATCAACTCCAGCATCACACGGTGGACAAAAACATGAGCTACTATTGGTCATTATGATGTTCAATTGTCTTTCTACAAGCCATAGAATGACATATTGTTCATAGAATGACATATTGTTCATTCAGAATTAGCATGCAGACCTAGAGGTTAAAACATTTATTTAAAATAGTTTTCATTACAACCGGTTTGTTTTTGCTGAACCAGTGGTTCAATACATTTTTTTGTACCAAGTTCCTCCTCACTACTCGCTCCATGGACTGTAATGTCATTATTTTAGAGCTAGAATCAGTTGAGTTTTTTATTTTCTAAGCTGGAACAAACTTCCAGCTTAGAAAATAAGCTGGAAGTTTATTTTCCAGCTGCTGAAACGCTGCAGTTTTGTTAAAACAGACATTGCTGAAACTTCTTTCATGTTGGTTGGGGTGTTTGGGATCCGTCTTGGATCATTACTGAAGTACTTGAGTCCTGCTGAGTCTGTCCATTTCTGCACCACACATTTTAATGACACTATCTTTTGAATTGCACATTTTATGGTTGCTTTAATGCCATTTTTAATGTTCCCTCTTATTGCTCTGTTTCTGTTCAGGTCCACAGGGAAAGAGTTTGCTCTCAAGATCATCAACAAAGCCAAATGCAGTGGAAAGGTTTTTCTTCTGAACCGTTTTTATTATCTTCCTTTAATTTAGTTTTTATACGTCCCAGAATGACACACACACACACACACACACACACACACACACACACACACACACTTAAAGAGTTGTTGTATGTTCACTCATGAGCAAACACTGACTGACACGCATATGATTTGCTTACTGCAATAACGATTTAGTTTGTGAAGTATACCGTGCTGGCAGAAAGTCCCATACAGATTTTTTGGTTTCAGATTGTCTTTTTTTTTTTTTTTTAAATAAAGGAATACAAGTCTCCGATTTTAGGAGGATTTAATTTATAAAATGGAAAAATGCTTAAAGTTAAAGTAATAACAAAAGTCAATTATGATGGTGTTTATATTTTGGTATGATTTGTATAGTCATAGGCTTGATTTAGATAAAGCGATGTGACCCTTAACTGCTGAAAAACTCTCCAATGTGGCTGAATTAAAATAAGTCTATAGTGACTAAAAGGCTAATTCCCAGGTATCATCAGCTGTGTTTCCATTACAAATGTGTGCAAAACTTAGTTGATATTTCGCTGTTGAGAAAACATAATTTTGCAGTGCGCTTTTTCTACTAAGTAAGAAATGCAATTAAATTCACATGTGAATAAGTTTGTTCATGTAATAAGTCGTCAAAAAACATGCAGCGCCGTCATCCTCCTATTACTTCCTGATTTCTTTTCCTTTCCGCCAGTCGTAACATCCGGTCGTTGATCACGTGACTTGTGATGTGAAAAAAGTGTTTCCATTGCAGTTTTACAAAATATACTAATACAGCCAAAAAAACACCTCGTCTCAAACTAGCAAAAAAAATTCTTTTTGCTAGGATGCTTTTGCTTTGTAACGTTTCTCTTTAAATTTGTTTGTGTAATTCCAGTTTGTGCAACTGTATGGTCAATAGAAACGTATTAACTAATGCTAAAACTGGCACAACCACCTATCTGATAGAGGCCTTTTTATTTTCTTAAACACAGGCCCAGGTTTGATTTTCTTCTTAAAGAACTTAACTATTCCAAAAAAATAAAAAAATAAAAAAAAACCCCTAAATCTGTAAGAAATGCTTTTCTGCATTCACATGTGCAACCTGTGCTCCAGGAACACCTCATAGAGAATGAAGTTGCTGTGCTGCGCAGAGTGAAACACCCAAACATCATCATGCTGATGGAGGAGGTGGACACGCCCTCTGAGTTGTGTCTCGTTATGGAGTTGGTTAAGGTCTGTCAGAGGTATAAATTAGGCCAACATCTGGGTTTGCGCATGTTTGGATTTGTAACGTTTCTCTTTAAATTCCTCCCAGGGAGGAGATTTGTTTGATGCCATCATGTCCTCAGCCAAGTACACAGAGAAAGATGCCAGCACCATGGTCTACAACCTGGCTGCAGCGCTGCTGTATCTGCACAGCATCAACATCGTCCACAGAGACATTAAACCTGAGAACCTGCTGGTATTACTCAATCCCTAAAAAAATACAACAAATATATCTTTTTCTTTCCTTACATCTGGGTGTTATCTTTTAGGTGTTTGAGGATCCAGATGGCTTCAAGTCGCTGAAACTCGGGGACTTTGGCTTAGCCACAGTAGTGGAGGGGCCGCTGTTCACTGTATGTGGAACCCCAACATACGTGGCTCCCGAGATCATCGCCGAGTCGGGGTAAGCTGGATGTTTCACTCGCAGTAGCGGCGTTTCCATTACAAATGTAATGTAGTTGTGTTCATGCTATTAAGAAGCAGTTAAAATCACACGTGAATAAGTTTGTGAAATAAACTAATTTGGATACCGCCAAAAAAATACCTCATCTTTGCCCCAAAACTTTATATTGACAAAGGTTTTTTTTTCAATTGACATTTGTGCAATTCGCAGTTGCACAAATGTCAAATTGTGCAACTGCAATGGTCAATGGAAACACAGCTAGAGTGGAACATGTGTTGAGATGTCATGTGAAAAACATTAGCATGAAAATTTAAATGTAAAATCAGTGAAAAATGATAATACACATTACCATTTCTCCATATTTTTTCTATGTTGCTTTAATTTGGTATACTAGAATACTAAATGTTAAAAGTATGTTGTTTTTTTTAAATACATCTTACTGTAACCTTTGCTATTTTCTTCCAGTTATGGCCTTAAAGTGGACGTTTGGGCTGCAGGTGTGATCACATACATCCTATTGTGTGGCTTCCCTCCATTTAGAAGGTTAGTTCAGATCTAATTATATCTCTTGAACTTCACAATTATAAAAAGGGATCTGTTGGTTACTAGGGTTTGATTTATCATCAAAATTTGGAAGTGAAGAATGGCTTGGGTTAACATTCTTCTAATGCATGTTTTTATCTTCATTTGGGAAGTTATTTTTTCTTCTTTTTTTCTAAAGAACATGTACGTAGATTTTTGTGAAAGGTGTGTGTTGGATCACCTTTATTTGCTGTTTTGGACTGTTTAATCAATTTCTAGTCTTAAAATTCAGCTTGTGCATTGAAAAAAGTGTCTTGTTGTATAATTCCCTTTGGTTGCATTTGTGTGGATGTGTGTATAAAAAAAGAAATGCTCAAAATTAACAGTCATACACAATTATATATATCTTCTAAAAAAAAAACCACATATTTAAATATATACATGTTTAAAATAAATATGATTGTACATGAATAAGTACATAAAAATAACAACAAACGAACACAATAAAGTTAAATGTTTTTAATAAATTAATAACATCTCAAAGTCAAATAACCTGTAAAGCCTGGTGTGTTATGTTGGCATCACTGAAGGCAGCATTTAGATGTTTATTAATAAATCTTCTGTCTTTTAATAAAGTGAGAATAATCGGCAAGAGGAGCTCTTTGAACAGATTCTTCTCGGGAAATTGGACTTTCCTTCTCCGTACTGGGACAACGTCACTGACTCAGCTAAGGTTGGTACACAACACTTTACAAAAAAAAACCTTCAGTATTTGGGAGTAGTTTTTTTTTTTTTAGGTTTTGTGTGGCTCAAGAATAAAAAATAGAACCTGTGACAAAAGGCAACCTCTCACCAGAAACAAGCCTGAATTATTCCAACAGGCCTACCTCATACTCCCAGAGTATCCCCCCACAGGAACCCCAGAGGAACACGGTGCAAGGCCTTCTCCAAGTCTGCAAAACACATGCAGACTGGTTGGGCTCAACACCTGTTCACCCTCCAGAACCCTGCTGAGGCCGTAGAGATGGTCCAGACGTCCAAGGAATAAAAGCAGAAACAGAAGTCTGTTTTTTACTGGGTTTTGCTATTTTGTTGTACATTATGATACAACAAACCAAGCTGTGGAGAACTAAAATGTTAAGCACAGCTAATCTATGAACCACTGGGTTTTTGTTCAGTTGGTTTTCTTGTGAACCTCTACTTCTGATGTCTGTGAAACTTTTACTTCCAAAGGAAAACAAGCAGGAGATAAACCTAAGTATGTAGATTTAATGCGGCTTGAAACACATCCCCAGTAGCAACTATTTGCAGTAGCTACTGTTCATTAGGCTAAGTTTGCGTACAACTGGTTTAACAACTCTTAGATATAGACTGGAGCTAAACTACTGCTCTGGTTTCTGTCCAGGATTTGATCAGCAGGATGCTGCAGGTGAATGTGGAGGCTCGAAGTACGGCAAAGGACGTCCTCTCACACCCCTGGGTCACGGTACTCCCAGAGAAAACATCCCAGTGTCTCTGCATGCATACTCAATATCATACTTTATGACCTTGAACCCGAAGGCCGTCTCTCTGCTGCACACAGCACGACGCAGTGATGAAGACCAACATGAAGACGGAGGTTTCAGGTAAACTGAAGACGCACTTCAACGCGGCACTGAAGCAGAACAGCACCACAGCCGGAGTGTCCGTTATCATGGTAAGCCGATGAATGCATCGTCGACCCGAACATGTGGAAAATATCTCTAAAGCTCTTTCTAAATGTTCTGAAAAATCTTCTTACCGTACTTAAGCCTTGACATGGTTTCATCAGAGCTGACATGCAGCTGAGGAGGACGGTGAATGTTTGACCCCAATTCCAAAGACTTACTAGGACAATTTTCTTTTTCCCCTCTCATCATCCAAACGGGTTATAATGCCACATGGTGGACGACTTCAGCCGCTGTGAATGTATCTGGCAGAATTTCAGGGATGAAAAGAGAAAACGTTGCAGAAAAAGCACTCAGTCATTCCTCACCTTTTCCCCTCACTGTCCTGAATGTTCTCCTCCTTCCTCTCAGATCATTTTGTAGGACTGACACACTGAAACACAGCTCAACATGTTGTTGTGAATCTCATTTGACAGTTTGAGGTTGAAATCCAGGTTGAAGCTGTGGCTCCTCCTCATCCTCCTCCTCTTCCTCCCTCACACCTGATCCAGGACAAACCACACATTTGACCTCTTCCTGCACTTCCGATCCTTTTCACCTCCCTCATCCTGACTCCCATCTTCTTCTCAAGCCATCGCCGTTTTAATTGATCGCCCACTTCTCACTCTCCCTTCCTTTGACATCATTTGTCCTCGTCTTTGGTATTTTCAGTAACTTCTGCCTCTGTCCCACTGATGTCTTAAGCCTCCTAATTGTAACTCTGCTCCTACACTCACATTTTTCACCATTTCTTACCTTAAACAAACTGCATTCTTGTTTTATGAGTTCACATAAACAGTGTGATTTGCTTTCCTCACTATGACAGCTTAGTGAGTTTAGCTGGGCCCTAGGATTTCTGCCTTGTGGAAAATCTAGGAGGAGTTGCGGAATTTACTAAACAAATTGAATCCACGTGAATTTCACATGGAATTTCATGGAATAAGCTGATACACTCTTTGGATTAATAAATATGGTTAACATAATGCAATTCAGACAAAAATCATTGGTACGTCGTTGCCATCTGGAGGAGAAAACAGGAAGTGCTATGAAGTGGCCAAAGATCTTATAGTCACTTTGGATTCGTGCAAATAGAGTCAGAATGACTGTTTTGATCCTTGGCTGTTGGGATTCCAGTGCTTTTGTATTTCTGCTTGTTTGTTTATAGTCAACATGTCTTGCATATTCTGTTTGGTTCTCTCAGTTCATTATTGTCTTAAAGGTGTTGCCATACCTGTTCATTTTTTTTGTATCTAGTTTCTTCATTTATTCTTTTGTTTTGTTCTTTGTGCGTCTGGATTTTGTTCTTTTTGATCAGTCTCGTTCTTTTGTTTTCTTTAAATCCGAGTTCAGTCTCTATTTGTTATTCAATTTCCCTTAATCTGCCAGCTTTGCTCCCTTTCACAGCTGTTCTTTATTACCTGATTCTACGTCCAATGCTTTTCTTCCTCACTGATTTCTCTGTTTAATACTGGATCTTTGGTTACTCTGCTTGTCCTGCTACCCCAGTGATTTCCTTTGCAACTTCCCTTTATCAAAACTCAGTTTACCTCCATCATTCTGAGAGCTTTTCTTTCACAGTTTGTAAAAAATTGTTTTTGTATTACTTGTGGTGTCAGACAAATCTAGTAATGAAATAAATAATTCATAAAATATGACTGACCTTCAACAGGGTCCCTGCAGGTTTCTATGAACCCTGCAGTGTTAAAACTTAACACCTTTTAGGACGATTAGGAATGAAATTTCAGACCAACACATTCCCAGAAACATTTAATGATCAAAATAACAAAGAAATATTTTATTGTTATACATTTAGTTATCAAAGTTCAAGCTTATTAAAATCTCTACATTATCTTAATAATAAAACAGACAAAACATTTCAGCTCACCTCCTTTTGCAACAATCACAGTTTCAAGAGTTTTTCAAGGACAATATTTTCTTTTTGCAAAGTGACAGAGTAAACTGGGGCTTGGAGAATTAAAAAAGAATGAGGACATCAATGTAGAGACTAGAAGAGAACAAGAAGTCACTAAAGTCAGTCTGGCTTTTACCATTTCACTTTTCTTTCCTCTTAATTCCTACAGTTCTGCCTTCCTGCTGTTTTTCTTCAAACTTGCACATAATATCTAATGTGGGGATTTGAAGAAATTAAATTTATGACCTTGAATGAAAATATTATTGTTTGAGGGCCTTAAATTTTGATTTTCAAATTTAAGATCTCATGATACCACTTTTGAAAAATGTATTGAACAACCGTCAGTCTGACTAAACGACTGGATGGATTCTTTTTTCCCAGCGTAGGCTGATGAGACAAACTTTGCAAGCACAGAAACTCGGTTCTGGTTTGTTGATTATGACTGAGTCCATGTTGAAAAACCACAGAAGGTTAGGCTCTTGAAATTTTGAGTCAATTTAAAAGAAAAAAGTTTTAAGTGCGAGGTACAAAAACAAACCAATAAAATATAAATGTTGTATTCATAAGAAGTTATCTTAACACTTCAAACAAAAAATATAACCCAGCTATGACCTTGCATTAATTATAATAACACAAATTGTGGATTGATGCATAAACTTTCAGTGTCGCTTCAACAATCAATAGAGCGTTATTACCTCTGGTGACCAGAGCGTTCCTATATCAAGGGGAGGATTCACTATATACTTTGAGATTTTATTCTTTGAAAAACACCAACAGAATTATTTTTTTCATTATGCATTTCAATATTTTCTGTTTAAATTAAAATGTATATAATATTTTATATCATTACAAATTGAAAGCGGGCCATATGTGCTCACCTATGAAGAAACTCCAGAGCTGAAGTGAAGCCGGCTCAGATGAATAATGGATGTTGTACAAAGCAGAAAATGTACTGCACTGTACAACACAAGACAACACTGCAGTTATCCATACAAAGAGGATAACAGTCTGACAGACTCACTTGTTGAGGAACAGCATATGAAACAGATTTACCACAGACGATGACATCAGAGCCACTTTCTCTGCCAGACATGTTTCATCTTCCCATCGAAGATGCTGAGCAGAAACAGGAACATTCACTCCACCGTCACACATCCTCTGAAGTCTTGCCTCGGTCTGAAGGAACTTCTTCTTCCTCTTGACACAAACGATGGTCAAGTATAGTTGAGAAACCTTTTTCCCTGCTGGCTGATCCAGATTACACGTGAGTTTCTCGTTGATGTTAACCACATCCAGTTTCTTGGAGTGGACCAACATGCTGATTTTATAAACTGACATAGCCACTCCTCTCTGAAGCATTTGAGCTCTTACCCTAGTTGACGTGATGGTGGTGTGAGTAAAAAGTGGACTTGGACATTAGACATAAGATGTTTCACCTCCTGTGGTTTGGCAACAAACTGCTGAAACATCTGAGTTTCTTCAACCTTCTGCTTTTCAGCAAGGCAGCAATTTTCTAATCTAATGCATCCATATGTGTTACTGCTCTTGCTTGTAATTGGATCAGTGTAATGTTCTCTTTTTCTTATTTTGGGTTTTGAAGTGCGTCTCACATTTTCAGTTCTCGTCCACAAATGTTCGACAGAGAGTTTTTGCCTGTGGGCACAATATCTCCCTCTCTGTTACAGCTGGGATATTTTGCCACCATTTTGTTTGTGTTATTGGTTGAATGCTTTTTACCTACATGAGGGCAATTTTCCATCAGCTCAGTCACAACAATCCAGACCATCTGTCTTCTCAGCTTTGGGCCTGGAGTTTCCCCTCCTCCCCAAAGAATGAATCGCATCCTCAGGAAGTTTAGTCACTGGAATGTCAAAGTTTTCCTCTCTGTGTGTCAAGTCCTGGGCTGCTGGTGAACTTTGGGGTGAAACGGAAAGCAGAGATTCCGGCTGAACAGGTGAGGCTTCCATAGATGGAAGTGAGCTGATCTCTGCAGTCTGGTCTCTAATGGACAGAAAAATCCAGCTGCACGCTGCCCAATATTACACAATGTCTGTCTATGTTTAGAACATTGCACGGCAATATGACTTCCATCTTTGTCAATTTTCTGACTTGCACGAGTCTTAAGTGAAGTTACCACGCATTGATCTAGTTGTTTTAAACACTGACTGGAAGCTTTGAGCTTTTTGCGATGTGTGTTTTCTGTTGGTCTGAGAAGAAAATTAAATGTGAAGTTTACCACGTAAATGTTTAATTTTGGGATCAAACAGCCAAGGATTCCAACGCCAATGGATTTTGTCCTCAAACCAGATTGAATATTTGTTCTCAGCTCCTCATTTTTCCAAAGATGGCGCCAGCTGTGGCTTCTTGTTGACATCAGATACTCTCTGTAAAGTGTATTGGAGTAAAAGTCGCAAGTATTTCATTATTAAATCTACTTCAGTACAGATACATAAAAATTGCACTCAAGTACGCCACTGATTTTGAAACTATATTTCTAACCACAATTTGGATTTTTTTCATTGAACATGTAAAAAGTGCAGCATAAACCACTGACAAAAAATCGTTTTAGTCTGTGTTTTTTTTTTTTTTTTCAAAAACAAACCACTGACTAAAACTAGTTTCTCTATTATTTGAATGTCATATTAACATAACTGCTTTCTGAGTATTACAATATTTTTCTGTTTTTACCACCATTTGTAGTGTTAACATCTAAGTTGGATTATACTGACAGGTTGTTATAAAAACAAACATTTTGACAGTTTACAAAAGTTACTATGAATTGAAACATATTTCCAGTTTGCAGTATTTTTTCTGTTGTGACTCTGTTGTAAGTAAATTTCACCATATTTTTTGTCCAGTATATGTTACACAGGATTTTATTTAGAGAATTCAACATAAAGGGGGTTCAACACATTTGAGATCTACACTTAAATATGTTTCCCTCTGCTTCACAAGTATATACTGTATGTCAGTCTAACATAATATCTCATAAGATGGAATGATTTTTTGCTAGCAACATACAAATATGTCAAAAAAAATAAATAAATAAAATGTTCAAGGTGTTTTAATTCTGTAAATACCAACCTGCCACTTCATTTTTTTAATTGCATTCAATTGCAAGCTAAACTAATAGTTATATATTTGGTGGTTTAAAAAAAAAAAAAGAAATGTAATTATAAGAGATGGTTTGTTTGGTGATTTCAAGGTAAGCTGTTTCATGTTGATCTGTTGACAGGAATCCTCCATGTGTCTGTCTGTTTTTGCAGAACACGGCTCTAGATAAGGAGACCCTTCAGCTCTACGCTCTGAGCTCTTCAGAACCTTCAGAACCTTCAGAACCGCACTTTGAGCCAAGCTCAGATGTAGAGGACGTCTCGTCTGCTCTCCCAAACGAACCGGCTTCTCTCACAGAACGAGTATCACTCGACAAAGATCCAAATTCCACAAAGTGTGTTTTCCCGACCGTGACTGCTCATCCTGGGCACCGTCAGCGGACAGAGCCTCTTCCTGTTCCTGCACGTTTGCTTCCCCCCTCTGCCGAAGCTTTCCTTCTTTCCTCCCCTCCAGAAAAAGAGACGCCTCCTTCATCACTCTTTCTGACTCCTTGCACATCCTTGACTCCCTCCTCGCCCTCTGCTCTTCATCTTTTCTCTTGCGTGACTCCATCTTCAACCCCATCATCTGCCAACCATCCTGCCCCGGACCGCTCCTCTCCCCCCCCCCCATCATCTCCCCCCATCCCACCTTTCGTTTTCTTCCCTCTCTCTTCTCCGTCAAAACAAGCTCCCACCTCGCCGTCTTCTGTCCAGCCGACTCTGTTCCCTTCTCCTCCTTCCACGCCGCCAGCTGCTCCCCTTCCCTCCTACCCTCTACGAGCTGAAGAACTTCTAGAGCAGATCTAAAATGCTGACGTGTTCCAGTCCAGATGGATCCACGGCATTACTCTGTGGATCAAGAGGACAAACGGTCACAGTGTGAATTTCTCAGCAGATGTGAACTGAGCCAGAGACTCTGATGGCAGCAGGATTCATCCGGATGCTTCGTGAAAGACAGAGGAGTCTGAATGTACATCATGTTTATTTATTAAAATGCAGACTGACGTGAGTTTGTTAGCCCTCTGAAGTAATATATTACTGTATCTCATCAAGCTTTTCTTTTTGGATCTCTTTGCTTTCCTGTAGTCCACTAGTTTAGTTTAAGGGAAAAAAGTTGGATTATGAGCTGTTGTTGCTTTAGCAGATAAAACTGAGTTTGTTTCTGATGCAGACGTTCCAGCACATGTAACCTTTAACTCCATTGTTGTTACTGACCTCAGTAGTTGAGTCTTCCTGATTAATAACAGTTACAATTTAGTTTAACTTGGATGAAGTAGCACAGAGTTTAATACCAAGTAGTCAATAAAGAAATCTGTCCTTGAATTGGCTCTCATTTCTGTGCATTTCTTTAAAAGTAAGACGAGCAACAATCAGGTTGAAGCTGAAGTCTGGTTTGGTTTCAGCTCAGCGCCTGTTGCGTTGGGTGAGCTTCTCTACGATTAACTTCTAACAACTTCTTAACTATTTCCACTGCTTTTTCAATGATGTGTGCTTTTATTTCTATACCATAAAATGACAACATGGCTCAAAATTTAGTGTCTTCCACTGAATTCCTCCTGCTAAATGAACAATCAGATCAAACGTGATCAAAATAATTTCACAGTGCTCTCTGCTGTTAAGCAACTGGAACGTCACATCCCAGTGGATGGAAGGAGAGTGGATCTAAAAAGTCCACATGTCTGTAGGTTAGGTTTGACCACCTGGTCAAATTACGACTCCAGTTTCATCCATTCTGGCTCCAACAACCCACCAATCTATTTTCTCAGCTATCAACATGTTTCTAAAGCCAAATAACAATATTTTCTCATCCTTTAACACCACCAAGTGCAATAATTTTCAGTCTTTCAGGCCAAAACTGATAGTATTTATGATTCTCTTGTTCTCCCCTCTGCTCCCTATAGCTCCAGTCTGCAGAGCTCATACTTCACTCTAATCTCCTCTCTTCAGGCTCCTAAACTTTGGTTCGTATTAATACTCCCACCTGCTCCTTGGATCCGGTTCCTTCCCCTCAATCTATCCCCTGATCTTAGTTCTGGATCTGTTCCACAGTCACAATCTGGCAGCCATCGGCCCAATACTTAAAAACTTGAATCTGGTCCTGACACTGATGACGTCATAAGCTTCCATCCAATCGTCTCTTTCTTTAACGTGTCACAACTAATCAATTTCAGACACACGTCAACATCCTGTTTGAACCATTCCAGTCACACAACACAGAAACGGCTCTTCTCACAGTTACCATCAAGCTCCTCTTCTCACTCCGGCCGTCCCTCTGGATCTCCCTGCAGCTTTTGACACCATCAGTCACTCCACCCTCCTGTTCCATCTCAAGTCCAATCTGAATCTCACTGGCTTTGATCTGTTCTGGTTTCACTCTCACCTCTCAAACCAGAAACTGTTGATTTACTCACATCAATTGTTGCATTTCCTCCATAGCTTCTCTATCCCAGGGTTCAATGCTCGGTCCTCTTCATCCTCCATCTTGGTGACATCGTCAGTCAACATGGCCTTCGTTTACTACACAGTTGAGATACAGATTTAGGTTCCCACCACATCCAAAACCCTCCACATCCACTGAGACCAAAACCTGGATGAAGCACAAACTAAACACTGACTAAACTAACAAGATCTTCACTGGCTCAAAAAGTGTCACCAAGTCCACTCAAAACTTCTGCCTGAACTTTGACACCATCACTCATCTGTAATATTCTTTTCAACTCCACACTTTCATTCAGACATCAAATAACCCAGACTGCTTTCTTCCATCTCAGAAGTTTGGCACGACTTCATCTTTCACATTCAGAGTTGAAGATGCGACATCATCTTGAATGGTCCACTATCACCAAACTGCAGCACATCCAGAACCAGCACACCCATCCTCTCTCCCTCTGCTCCTTCAAAGTCTCATGTTTGTCCCCTGTGGAACAAAACTCTGAACCTGGAGAGACGGAACGTTCCTCATCGCCGCCCAAACCTCCAGAACTCACCGGCCTGACCGCTCCAATCTCCCCGTCTTCAGGAACAAACCCAAAAATGATTCCATTTGCTCTTTTTGTGTTATGTTGCATCATTTACTGTTATATTGTATGTTATATTTATATTGTACTCAATGATTTCTGTAAAGAATCATTGAGTAGAACTTAGAAAGGTATCATACAAATGAAATATATTGTGTAAAAACCAGGTCAGGTGATTTTATTTTATGCAGCTCATCTTCAGCAAAAAGGCAATTCAAAGGAATAAATCCTTTAACAGAACGAAAACGGATCACTTCAGAACTTTCTTTCATAAAACTTGGTTAGAAAATATCTGCCTAAGTTAAATCGATTCAGTTGCTCTTCATTGTACTGTGTTGCCGTCAGTAAAATAATGAGCTGTAAGAAAATCAAGAAGCTGAAACTAAATCAAGTTTCAGTTTTATTATTAAATCAGTGATTTAGTCTATTAATTCTGATCAGCTGTTTTTATTGTGGAGCTGTCATGGTTACCACACAAGCCCAAAGACTGCTGGAGAGATGCATCGGCGCCCTCTGGTGGCCATGCAGGGATAATGAATGATTTTGTTGTGTGTGAGTCCAAACATTGACCACTAGAGGGGGTTGTGCATTTCTAATAAAACCAAATAAGAAATGAAGAAAACATTCAAACACTCAAGTAATAAAATTCATTTTTATTGTCAGAACTCAGCAAACAAAAACACTCCAAATGATTGCAAAAATAATGAGTTATACTTCATCTTCATATAATCAGAGACAAAATGACAAAGCACAGACTTTATAGAAAGGAATGTCTTCTTATTAATCAGGTATGCTGGAGGCGGATGGTTGTTCCACAGACAATTTGTCGCAACAATTTGTTGCTGGACAACGCGTCAAAAACAATTCGTTCCGTAAACGAATGAATATGATTTAAATGAAATAAAACGAGCAGAAACGGGGAAAAAGTTCCTCCTTTTGCTGCAGTTTTGCTGCCGACCTTTGCTGCTTCGGAGACTGAAGTCAGAGTGAAGGTTTTAGAGAAACCAGCTCAGCTCTAGAGGAAATGGAAAAGAAATGATTCTTTGAACGGAAGCAGACGTATTGAAACGGCTGATAACGGGAGACGTTTTGGATCCTAGACTTTAAATAAACTGAACGTGAGCCTCGCACATAAACAATCAGAGCAAGCACAGCGGGAGCAGATATCTTAAATAAGGACAGCGTGTTTATAGATAGTATCGCTAAGGTTCCCTCTTTGCTCATCTTTCTGTCAAGTACATTGTTTTGTTTTTTTTATTCATACATTTCCTACCTACTTGCTGTGTTTCCAGAATAAGAAAAAAAAAAAAAAGCATGTTTAAGTGAAGTATAGCTCAATAATTATTCCCCTCACACACACCAACACAAATCACTCAATCCAAAGTACATAAATATTTGGATTTTTCAGCCTGACATGTTCCCCCCCCGCTCTAATCCTGGAGGAGATGAAAATAGACTCTTACAGCTAAAAATAGATTATTTCCACTCAAACCGTTACAGAACCCCCCCACCTTAAAGAGTTATAGGAAACGTTTTCTATCTAATCTACAAAATATATAGCAATGCCCTCTTTTTTTTTTTTTTTTTAAAAATAGTTTGTTGCTCTTACAGAACAGATCCCCCTCCCCCACCCTCCCTCTCTCTTCCCACCGAGTTACATTCAGAAGGTGGAGCTGCTGGCAGAGCAGCGCCGTTTGATAAGAGTTCCCTTCGGGTCAGCTGCAGGCGCCGCGGTCTGGACCTCAGTACCGGGTCTGGTACTCGTGATGCCACCTGTTGAAGTCGTTGTAGAAGAGGACGATGCTGCCGGACGCCATGCCGGTGATGATGCACCTGAGGAGGAGGCGGGACAGAAGCCACATGAACACAAATGTGGAAATAACTGGATTATGATGGATTATGATGGATTATGATGCTTGTTTTTTGTGTTACATCTTTGATGACCGATCATTGCTGGTTTTACTTCGCTCCATGAAGCAAAAGACATTAACATGTCTAAGTTAACAACTGCATCAAGCTGCTTTCAGACAGGAGTTTCAGAAAGTTTCTGAAAAAGTTTCTTTCCGTTTATATAGTCGGGTTGTGAAGGCTTTTGGCCCTTCTTACTAACTTTGGAGAAATCACCAATGTTTTCTGATATAAAGCAGAAGTCTGTTAGTAGCTGCTTTGCATAATTGCATGCACTGTCCTCAGTGTGGCTAGTCGCTTGTATGAGTGCAGTGAATAAGAGTTTCTTTCAGGCTGGGTTTTTTGGGGGTCTTACCGTTGATCATGTGACATGGCCATGGAGCGGATCCCCGCGTCACAGCCAGGAAAGGTGAAGAGCTGTTTGAGGTCAGAGACCTGCCAGACGGACACGACTCCACCATCTCCACCTGTCAGCAAGTACTGACCGTCCCGACTCAGCAGCATGGCCTGACACAGAGACAGACAGACAGACAGACAGACAGACAGACAGACAGACAGACAGACAGACAGACAGACAGGCTGTTAGTCTAGCATGTTACCGATGACAACGATCTCTCTGCACAACATGCTGCAGAAACAACAAGAAAAAACAAACGCAGTAAAAAAAAAAACAAGGGTTTGTTTACACTGCATCAAAATTAAACTGATTTCTAATTGACAGTAGTTCAGACTGAGGGACCACTGCGACAAAATAGAACACAAAAGAAATATTGAAGCAACATATCAAGACACTTTGGCACAAATGTCTGTTCTCAATGGATCCGAATCACACAGTTAGTTAGAAAGTGAGAACAAAATGAATCCCGTGGAGTCAAAGCTCCATCTGAATCTCTCTGCAGATCTGACAAGGTGTGTCTGCAACGCAAAACTCCTCAGAGTCACTTCAGTCAGCAGGAGTTACAGAAAACTGTTGAGAAGCTTGAACATTCACACAACTTCAAAGGAAAATCTATCAAATAATGTGAAAATGTGTAAAAGAGAAAAGAGCAGTTTTATAAAACATGCTATAATGTTATTCACTCATCATAAAAATACCTGGATTGTTCCCTTAATTCTTTAATGCATGTTTGAGAAATTTCTAAATCTCCATGGCAACTATTTACAGGAGCCTAAGCAAGCAGCTTCAGTCTCACAGGATTTCCACTCAGCTCCTCCAGACTAGCGGCAGCAGCTATTACCAAACACCTGCTCGTGTCAGTGCAACGCTGCTAATAACGGTGGCTAAAGGTTCAATGGAGGAGCGTTGATGAGCGAAATGCCAGAAAGAGCAGGAGCTTCTTAAAGAGACAGAACTTCAATATCAAAGCATCAAACTGTGAAGTCAAACATCTCGAGTCATATTTGATGAATACAGTATTTTTTATTTTGTTTAATATTTGAAGGTAATTACTAGACTCTGCTGTAAAATGACACTTTATGCCTGGAAAATGCACAATAACCGCCCCTTTAAATGTTCACCGTGACATTGTGTGGTATTTATGATGATGATAAAAGATTAGAAAAATTATCTGAGAAAAAATGCAGGTTTCCCCGCAACTGTAAATTACATTATCACCATCAACGCTCCACAAACAAATAGCAAAAAAGGCAAAAACAAAAACTGAATTATTTTGTAGGCTTTTGCAAAACATCAGTTACATTAAGTCCAACATTTGCTTTTAGTACGCAGAAAACAATTACTACTTATTTACGTTTGTGAAACGTCAGTATATATTGGCGCTTTCATGAAGCTCGTAATGGAAAAAAAAACTAAAGTGACTGACATGGAAAAAATAAACGTCGTCTGATTGAATGTTTAATAAACGCCTCGTTTCAACCGTAAATCCTGCCGACGACGGGCCATCAGATCATCTGTGACGACAAAGCAACCGTCACACCTCCGAGTGTTTTGGTCCAACAAATAACTCCACATTGTGCGTACACACACACACACACACACACACACACACACACACACACACACACCCACACACACACACACACACACGCTCTCCTCCACTCCACTAAAGATGTCTCCCAAGAGCAGAACTCGGAGATTTACTCGTTTCATCTGCTTTTCTTGCAAACTGCAGCGGCCCAAACGGCTCCCTCAGGAATCGGATGAACACAAATCAAGTCGTGTGCTGGAGACCATTAAGGGCACGGTGTGCGCTGGAAGCCCAAACTCAGAGAGTCAGAGGCATCAATCAGTGCGTAACCGTGGCTGATGAAACGACGAGGCCGAGTGTTTGTTCTGAAAGCGGCGGCCGAGAGCTTTTTGTCGTCCGCCGCTTTTACGACGCCGAGGGACGGACGTCTTTCAGCCGCCGGAGCTTTTCTGTGTCGCGGCTCGGTGCTTCAGTCATCAGCAGCATGTGTGTTTAATTAGGCTCGAGTTTAACGGACAAAAAAAATAAAAAAAAAAACCCAAAACAAAACAAAACTTAAAGCTGAAATGAGTCGATTTCAGGAAGTCGATTCGGTGTGAAAACAAAAGCAATTCCTCAAACGAGGAAAAAGAAACTGGAATCGAGGAAATGATTAGTGTTTGTACGCCAAACGTTTCTACATCTTGTTTGGAAAGTTTCTAAAGTTTCAAACGGCAAATAATTCAGAGCAGAGGTTTGAAAACATAGACGGCTTCATTTCACCCAGCCGCAGCAAACAAACCCAGAATTCATTTCAGATAAATAAAAGATTCCTGATTTTCACTGGATTAAAAAAAAACAAAAACCTAATAAAAAGCATCAACTGCGTAGCAGCACAGAACCGGGCAGCAGCTTTTTACGCCGATCAAATAAGCGAACGGGATTTGGTTTTCCTTCAACACGTGAAAAACGTCTCGCCGTTTTATCGGCCGGTTCTTCGATTGTTTTTGGAAACGATGTTAGAAAAAAAAAGGTAAATCCATCCAGAATAAAATCGGATCCGATCTGAACACAGACAGTTTGTCGTTGGATTCCTGCGGAGCGAAATGTTCGCAGCCTGTTTATCAGTTTTATGATGATATTGGATTCTGAAATCTGAACTGTTTCCGTTGTTCTGCCTTAAATGTCAGGAGCTTCAGCTCCATGTTTGCAACAGGAAGATCAGTGGCAGATCTGAACGTGATTATTTTAACTTTTTTTTTTTTTAAGAGTGGAATGATTCAAATAAAATCAGAAAAAAACCTAGGTGAACATTTTGGAAATGTTTGTGGATTTACATACATTCCCGGTGAAATCTAGTCAAATGTTACTTTGCAAATCACAGTTCAACTTTTTTTCTGTTTGTTTGTTTTTTTTTTTGTTTGGTTGTTTTTTAGTAGAGTTGAATGTTGGCTTCATATTTGATTTTTTTTTTTTTTGCCAGACTCGTCACTGAGAAACACAAAATCTTGCCAAGAATTTCAGGTTTAGTTTCTTGTCCAAATATCTCAGGACACTTGAAATAAGAAATAATTCAATACAACTGAAGTCAGACAAAAAGCAGCCAGTAACGTCTTCAGCGAGATTCCAGACAAAAACTCCTTAATATTGATTTAAAGAAATACTGCAGATTAGCTGAATTATAAGACATTTTCCCCAATTTTTAAATAAAAATCTGTAAATGGAACTTTTTCAACATTAAGAAATTATTGACTTAAAATAAGCCGAAAAGTTAGTTGCAAATGAGTTTAGTCTTATTTCAAGTTTCTTAAGGGTTTGCAGCAGAAACTGGAACAAAACTACTTGGAAAGATTTTAGTGTTTTTCTCGAGTTCAAGTTTCTGGTTTTGTCCTATTTCAAGTTTCCTATCTTATGATATATAGACACTTGTTTTAAGTCAGTCATTTCATAACATTTATGAAAAATGACTAGTTCCACAGGCAGAATATTTCTCTTATAACTCGACGTTTTTCCTTGATAAAAGTGAAACTGCCAGTAAAATTCTAACTTGTTTTTAAAATCATCAACATTAATAAACTTTTAACATAAACAAGCTCTTATTTCTTGCTGAGATGTTGTCGGTTAGTTTTGTTTTATTTCAAGTGTTCTAAGATATTTGCACTGGAAACTAAACCAGGATTATTTTTGTGATTTTTCAGTGAAAACCATCGTTGTGACTTTTGCAGAGTTAGCGAACAGACCCTGAACCCGGCCAGCGGCGGCCTAATGCACTGTGATGCGTTCTGCTGGGGGAGTTTATGACCCGAGTGCAGCGCAGCAGGAAGCAGCAGCGCTGGCAGACATGTCAGCCCAGCCAGGTAGGAGGCTGCAGACAGACACTGTAAATCAGCCGCTTTGCCACTGGGCGGCCAAACAAGATGGCCGACGTCTCTGTAGGGGCCAACATGGCCGACTCGGCTCGGATGGCTGAAAAAAAAAAAAAAAAAGAGTGGTGCAGAAACATGTGCGGCCTTCGTCCCCATATTTCAGAGACGGATGGGTGGATTCAAGGCTGAAGAAGGTAAAACTTTTAATTTATGGAGCTCTTACCCCCCCAGGCCCTCCAACACCCCGTTACACTGACAGAGGCCGTTAAAAAAAGTGCAGAGATGGTTACACTGCTTGAGTCGCACTATAACTTAAAAGAATGTAATCTATTCAGCATGGCTCCCCGTCACCCAAATCCACTATTAGAGCAGGATGCCGACTGTTAGGCTGTCATCCCGACTCCGACTCCAGACCTCTATAAAGCGGCGGCCCGAACGTTCTTACTCTGCGCTTCCAAGTGCCTGCAGCAGGCCAGGACAAACACTTATTTATCCTGGAGTCACACTGCGCCGAGCCTCAGAGGGCAGAGAAGATTGATTCTGGTATGTACACGGGTGTACTAAATAGCGGCTGGAATCAGGGGGTGGGGGCTAAACCCGAGTTCAACATGTTGGGTTTTCCTAATGCCGCGTGACACGCAGGGAATTTACTGCAGGTCCAGGAGAGACCAAGTCCGTCTGCCCGGCTTCGTCAGTGCAGGAGAAATGTGGGGGGAAAAGAAACCCGGCAACGTTTATCTGAAAAGCATTATTAGTAACGTTTTAAACACAACTGGGAAAAATTAGGACAGATTGAAAATGAAACACTCGCTTCCTCCCCCCCCCTCCGAGAATCGATAAAAGGCTCAGTGCATGTTTCTGTGTATTTGTGGTTCGGAGCCTGGAAACGAGAAGTTTCTGTTTGTGTTGCGTAAAATACATTTTTTTTCAAGCTTTACTTCATTTATAAAGTTATTTCCTCATCAAAAACGTACCTGGAGTTCTGCTCTGAGTCTTTCATTCATATTTGAGAAATCGCCTAAACGCCCATGGCAACCGCTGAGCTGGTCAAATCGCCTGGGTGGACTGAGCTCTGTCCCAATAAATCTATCAAAGGCATGATCAGCTAAAACGAGCTCAAACATTTCCATCTGCATGATTTACTGTTTTCCTCTTTGTAACAAAAACTAGATGATGAAAGTTCAGTTCTAGTGTTAAATGTGCATTAGAATTTAAAGTTTATTGATCTTTCACGTCGTGTTCTTGCATTATTATGACATCACCGTTATATTACTTGAAAATAGTCTGAAGAAACAATATTATCGTTTATCGGAAAAACTTCTGGACATTTTATCGTCCAGTAAAATTTGCTATTGTAGCAGGTTTACTTATCCAACTTTCCACTTTACAAAGCAGCCCCTCCCCATGAATCCCCCATTCAGCTCCTTCAGACTAGCTAGCAACAATTAGCAAAAATCTGCTGAGCTCATTATAGGAGCCACTTCTCAGTAAACGCTGGTAAAAAAAACAAAAACAAAAAAAAAACAACACTGCTAAAGGGTGAATAGAGGAGCCATGTTGTGATGACTTGGAGTTTCAGAAAGAACAAGAGCTTCTTAAAGACTCAGAGGCCCAATTTCAAGGCCTTAAATTACAAAGTCAAATTTATTTAAAGTCATGTTTGATAAATAAAGCATTTTTATAACAACTGAAGTTAACATAGTTGCTTGATTGTGCAATAAAATGGCACAATGTGGCTGGGAAAAAACATGATATTGGCCCTTTAATAGGAAACAGGCGTGCAGCCGTCTGTCAGAGCTAGCTTACATTTCCCAGGCCAAAGCGGAAACAAAAGGGCCTGGAAACCAAAGGCGGTAGCCGCTATCTTGTGTCGCTCCGGCCACAAGGGAGGAAATGTGGGCAGCGGGGGGAATGTGTCCTCCTGCGCTCCGGGGTAGTTAATGGTGTCGGGGTCCAGGACTGACCGCTGCTCTGGAGCGTTTCCCGCCACCGTCGCAATCTGACCCGACAACCGGATCCGTGGATCAAACGGGAGCGCTTCCTCTGCTGGATGCATGCGGTGGAACGGGGAGAGCGAGACGTGGAGCCCTCCCGTTTTGTCCCGAGGCGTCCTGACCTTCGCCTCCGATCCGAACCGAGCCCAGCCTTTAATCAGCGCCACGTCTGGACTGCACCCCCCCCAACCCACCCACCAAACCTCCCTCCCCCTCCTCCCCACCCGATCGGCCCAGATGTGGTGCAGACGTCCAGACGGAAGCGGCGTCTGGTGAGAGCCTGAGGAGAAACGGCCGTTTCCTCACCTTGATGTTGTCCTGCACCTCCATGTGCCGCAGCAGCTTGCCGTTGACGCTGAAGAGACAGAAGTGTCCCTTGTCGTAGTAGATCATGCAGTGGCCCTCGGTGGAGGACTGGATGAGCCGGGGCCGCAGGCAGCTCTCCGGGGCCTCCAGGGTCCGGAGCAAGTCTCCGTTCATGGAATGGACCAGGCAAGGACCCTCTACACACAGGGAGACACAGAGACATGCTAAACATATAACACAGATTTATCTTTTGTGTGTGTGAAACGACGACAATCTGTAAATTGTTTAAAAAAAAAAAAAAAAAAGAAGAAAATTATTTTCAGACTAATGCCTGAAAATGTTTTTTCCTTCCATAACAAACAGAAACGAGGAACTCGCTAAACTCAACTCAAACTTTAACTGCACTGCAAAAATCACTAAATCCTTTGGTCTGTTAGTTCACTTTAAATAAGACAAAACTAACTTATCAGTATTTTTCAGCAGGAAATAGCAGCTTTGTTGAAGTCAATTTCTGAATATTGAGAGATTATTTCACTTATGGGAAAAATGTCTTATAAGTGAAATCATCAGCACCACAATTAAAAAAAGAAAGTATTTTAGTTTGCTAAAAAAACATGATTATTTCAATTTTCCCATCGCCGTTATAATACATAATTTATAAAAAGGTCAACGTCTAAAAATCAGAGACAGACTGTGGCATTTTCATGACTTTTACTTCTCTGGTCAGATGCAACAAAATCATCCTAATTTAATATAACACTGCCATTTACAATAATGACTGAAATAAGTCTGAATTGTTTGAGAAGTAAAATACTTTTCAAGGATTCTGCAGGTTATTTTGTTATGAATGAATTGAAATAAAACAAAAGCTTACAGCGAACAGATCTCTGTCTAAAAGGCAAAAAAAAAACTACAAACATAATGCCAACCAGATTAAGTTTTTTTTTTTTTTTTAAAGAAATTTCACAAACACTCCTTGCAGCCCGACTCCACTTCAAAAGAAGCCAAAGGTTCAACTGTTTCAGTGACCAAGTCAAAGTAAACGGAGCATCGTGAAAACAAAAACGTTCAGCTTTCAAAAGAACAGTTTGGAAGGTGTTAAGAAACTGAAAACCTATTTTTGGCAAAATGGAAAAGTTTCCTCATCTGCTGTTGTTGAAAACGGTCAAAAACTCCAAATAAAATATGTTTCAGTAGGAACTGATCAAAAGAGCCTCGACGGTTTACAAATGATTGGTTATTGAGCCAATGGGATCAGAGGTCGGCCTCACCCTTGCAGCCACTGATGACGAGACCCAACTCAGCACAGACGCTGACAGACGTCACCTCACAGTCGTGTCCCGTCAGGATGGCCCTCGGTGTGGTAAACTCTGCTGGGAGACACAAACAGTTCACATCCTTACATTTTAGCAAACAGTTACAGTTTCCAGTCACTAGGGGGAGCAATAAGGTTGGATGTTGTGTTTCTCATGGAGTTTTGGCCAAATACAGCAGCCATGAGTAGAGTTAGAGAGGAAGTTTTTTTTTATTTCATTTTATGTTATTCACCATTATGTACAATAGGCTCAATGTAGATAGAAATAAAATAAGAAAAATATTAGAAATTTTCAAGAGAGCAATTTGGAAATTTCTGAGTTTGAAAAGTCAAAAGTCTGCTAGAAGAAAAATATCTAATTGAGATTAATTTTCTACAAGAAACATGAAAATCTTGAGGGTTATTTTTCCAGCCAAATTTCAAACTTTTCTCAGATTCCTCTCAGAAATTTTCAAGATTTCTAAATACAACAGCGTTCGGCAGAGGCTTCAACTCCTCAAGCTCAGAAAGTCTGAGATCAATTTCAGCAATTTTCAAGGAAAAATAAACAAAAGTTTAGAAACCCCGGGGGGTTCCAAGCAAATTTTAAACTTTCCAACCCAGAAATTTCCAAGTTTTGTCTTGAAAATTACTGAAACTGATTTCAAAGTTCTTTGAAATCAGTTTTATTTCCTCAACGTTTCAACTTTTCAAACTCAGAAATGTCCAAAAATGTTTTTCCAGCCAACTGTTGACTTTTCAAGCACGGAAATTTCCTTTTTATTTTTCCTTGAAAATTTCTGAAGTGAATCTCAAAATTTCCAAGGTATCTACAATGACTCTAATACTCCATCCTATCCTGGACCGGAGAACTCCATGGAACTTCATGGCTCTCCCCCCCCCCCTCATCCTTAAGATTTTAATCCATTTTGTTTCACATGCAGATATTTCCCACACTCTGCCTCCTCCAAGGTTTAAAACCTTCTCTGCGTGACGGCCTTTACTGGATCCAGATGTTTCTGCGTTGGGCAGGCAGAGCAACACAAAACCAGGGGAACTCAGACTGAAGTCATGAAATTTGTGTAATTTAGTTTTGGTTTGAAGCTGTCAGGGCGAACGACAACACAAATCATCGAAATCGCCTTCTGTCCGACCAGACAACACGCCAGATCAGGCTTTCCTAGAGTACATGTGATTGTAAACAAAGACGAATTACTGACGGTGAATAGAATTTGCACGTCTGGTCAGAGCTTTGAATTGGACGCATCAGAGGGAACTGTAAAGGTCACCAGTGTGAGTCTGTCTGTCCGAGTTCAGTTCTGGTTCACGGCTCAGTGGGGGGCGAGGGGGGGATGGGGGTCTCTTCTTAAATAACCCCATCAATACCTGCTGAAAGTCGAGATCAGCACCAAAAAAAAAAAAAAAACTAAAAACGACAGTGGCACTTGTGTGTTTAAATCCACAGATTTGGAAGTATTCACACCCTGAGTTGTTTCTGATTTCGTCTCAGTCACCAGTTAGCGTCTCAAGAGGAATTTGTTATGCAGCAGATGGACGAGGGAAAAGCTTTCTGTGGACGTTAGTTATTGTGAAGTGAAACAAGGTTTCACAGAAATGATTTAGACGTTTAAAACTAAAAAGTGTGGCATGAACTCCAGCCTTTTACTCCAGTTTCAGCTGGAAGTAGAACTGAATTTTGTTCTTTGGGAAAAGATCTGAAGCTCAGGTTGGAGAGAGCGCATCTGGAATTTAGCCATTGATTCTAGGTCTTGTGGCGTGGCCTTTGACTGGACCATTCTAACACATGACTATATTCTGACCTAAAGCTCTCACTGACGGCTTCGTTAATCGCTTACAGTCATTGAGCTGCTGAAAGGTTAAAGGTTAAAGACATTATCAGTCTCTAAAGACCTCGATTTGATCCCATCTGTTTCATAACAGACATTTATAGTTTTGTTTGTAGTTCTTTCATACTCTTTGTACGTTCTGATGCACAAAGATAAAAATATTTAAGGCTTGATATAATATTTTGATAACTCAGCCTGTCCAATAACATTCATTCTGACGATTAACATTTTTTTGAATTTCATTTACAAACAGATCAGGATTCATTTTATGGTTTCTGTTGTGTTTTTTATTTCCGTTTTGTTTACAGTTTTTTTGTGTTTTATTTTGGATATTTAAAATATATTCCAGTGTGAAATGTAAAATTAAAGCTCATTGTTCTTAGAGAGGGTAAACTTGCTTTATTATTATTGTTATTATTATTATTATTAATAAACCATTACCATTTGTTGTTTGAAAATGGTTTCAGGATGACAATATTATCGTTTATCACAATAATAATAATAATAACAATTTATCGCTACAAACACAAATAGTACTCTTGAAAAACATTCCCGCTTTCATTCTTCAGGAGACCACCTACTTAAAGAAATGGATTTTACATCAATGAACTGCATAAAGTAACTACATTGAATCACACTTTCAAGTTTACTGATATTTAAATTTGAAACAGTCAAAACAACATTTCTGATCATATCAGTTCCACATCATGAACAGATATTTATTGCCACAACAATAAATCAAAATTCTCATTATAAGAAACAACTATGAGCTACTTTGTGTTGCTCTATCACAATAAAATACGCCGCTTGTCTTTATAACCACATCAAATATTGAAAAGTTCCACGGCCAGGCTTTATTTGTGTTCACCAAACAATGCAGTCTTTCTTCAAACATTCGCCTCGCAGCTTCTGGGAATAGGAAGCATGAAGTCTCCGATATGAACGGAGCGGCGGTCATAAACAACATGTTTTCAACCGTTAACGCTGCAGTTCAGGTGCGTGAGCTCATGCAGCTCCTGTCTGAATGCAGCTGCACGGCACAAACTCAGCAGAGCTTCACTAATAGGGCCGGTTCTTCCCCCAAAAGCCACAGCTACTGTAACACCTTAATTGAATTTAGCAGAAAGACTCCATAGAGCCCACACTGCTCTCGAAATTCTCCTGTAAAAAAAGACGACAAAACGACAAGTCGCGTATTTCAAATCAATGAAACCCACATGCACAGAGCAGAAAATATCTGGCGGATTATTATAATGAGCGGCTAAACGAGCAAATGCGTCAATTTGAGCAAAGTTTCACAATGTTATTACAGGACATGTTTTGAAAGGGGAAATCACAACAGCAGCAAATTTGTCTCCGATGACTGATCTCATAGGATTTAACTCCAGTTGATTGTTTGGACTTTTTTTTTTTTTTTTTTTCTCCTTGAAACATCAAGCTGTCCACTTTGCAGCCGCCCAAACTCGCCCCTGATCCCATCAGAGCGCCCGTCCAGTTAACAGCCTGGTTCCCACTAAAAGCAAACACATGACCCGTGAGCCGGCGAAGTCGGGAGAACCGAGCCGGATTTCGCTCCGCGCAGATCTATAGAGCTGATAAAGGGAAGGAACTGAGGCAGGTTGGAGCCTGCACCTAAAGTTTGGTTTAAATTAGAGAGACATCTGACCGCGCTCATGCCCGAACGTGGCCGGAGCTCGGAGGCAGAGGAGGGGATCGGGTGTCTCCATGTGTGGATATACACTTGTACTAAACTTGTTTTAGGGACATTAACCGATCACAGCTTCCTTTTACAGAGCAGGAGTTATGGAAATCACTACATTATGTAGTAAATATGTAGTTACTGTTGGGCATTGGCCTCCAGGTGCCGGATGTAAATCAAATGGACTTTTTTTCATTTTTTGTTATTTTGCTTTTTTTCATGCAAAATAAAAGAAAACAAAGAGCATTTTATACACTTTAATAGATTAAAAAAAAAAGACAAAAACTGATTGAAACACTATTAAAAATATTCCAGCTAAACTGGAAGGGTGTTAGTTACGTTTTCCAGGCACATTTTACAGCGTAATCAAGTTCCTACTTTGTTAACTTCTATTATGAAAATGCTGCATATATCAAAAATGACTTAAAAGAAATTTGACTTCCTAATTTAACGCCTTGAAACTGGGCCTCCGTCTCTTTAAGATAATCTTGTTCTTTCTGAAACTCCACCTACAGAAATTCATCACAACATGGCTGCTCTGTTAACTCTTCAACAACGTTTATACCGGCGTTTCTCTGAAAAGCAGCTCCTATAATGAGCTCAGCAGACCCACCAGATGTTTGCTAATTCCCTCTGGCTAGTCTGAAGGAGCTGAGAGGGGGAGTCGCCGGGTCGCTCTGCTCTGTGAGGCGGACGCTCAGGAGCTTCCGTCTCTCCAGCCATTTTGAACAGCTGAATGGTTGCCACGGAGATTAAAGGATCTCTCAAACACGGATGAAAGAATCGAGGCAACACTCAGGCATGCTTTGATGAGGGAAGAACATCATAACATGATGTGAAGCTCAAAAAGTTGTTTTACATACCACTCCCCCTTCAACTGGGAAAAGCTGAGTGATGCATCACACTGGGAAACACTTTGATGGTATCTTTTCCAATATCTACTTCATGAACTTTTCAGAGTGACAACGTTTTTTAAGAAACCAGTTCATATATGAATGGGTCCAAAACAAGGCGTTAATGTTTTCTGTCCAGTCTGAACTCTGTGCGTTTCGACTTTAACCACTTCATGGAGAAATGTTTCCCGTTGGTAGCAGGATCTGTGGCCAGGCTGCCCCACACATAACATCTGCTCTAATCTTGATTCTCATTTGCCTAATCGAGGCCCAGGGAGCCGTTCTCACTTCAACAAACAGAACTTTGTGACAGTTTGCCCTCCGTAGCACCGGCTCTGTTTGAGCTGCACTAATGACAATTCAGATCCCCAGGAAAGAATTAGACACCTGACAGAGAATCCATCAGCAAAATACATTTTTACAGAGTTTCTATTAAAAACAGATTCCACCTGTTGGTGCATTGACAGGAACAGACAGAAAGCTTCCTCAGATCGACATGAAAACAATAACTCTGATATTGTTATTACACTTTTAAAGTGGGGAAGGGAATCATTTCTACGTTTTAAACATGTTCAAACTGCACAGGTTATTATGCATGAAGCAGAAAACATTGTCAGAGTGAACTGTACGTTTCTGTGTGTGGAGGCAGAAGTTTGAAAAGAAATAAATAACTGAATATAAAAAACAAAATGAATAAAAATGCTTTGATTTTTCTATTTTTTTCAACCTCGTCTCTTCTACATTGATTATGTTTATATTCATACATGCATGTCACTTAAATGTATAACAGGTCATATTTATAAGTTTTATCATTTTATGTAGATGACTACTCCACTATTTTAATGCCATTGTATTTATTGTTTATTCTTCTGTTGACTTCTAAAGGAACCTTTTCAGCTAATATTTAAGTTCAGCATTAGTTTAGTTCATTAGAGGATTGGAACGGGTGCTTTTACAATTATATATTAATATATATATATAATATTGTTTGGCCTTCCATCTGCTGTCATTTTTGTAAGAGAGAGTAAAAACTCAGGACAATTTTGCACACAACACAACAATATTATTGAGACAAACAGGCCAAATTAACATACAATACATACAATACTTCTGCTCTCACAAAAAAAAATAAAAATAAGATAAAAAATTAACTTCAAAAGATCAGAAAAGGAGCTCGGTTTCACTAGCTCTGTTCTCCAGCAGATGGCAGTAGCACATCTAAAATCTGAACTAGTTGGAGGACAAGCTACGAGTTCATAGGTCAGAGTGTTCATGTGAACGCATCAGCCACTCAGACGGACTCACGTCAAGCTTATGAGGTGTGTGAGATGTCCACGGGTCGTTAGGAGCGAGCTGGAATTTTTCTGTAAGTGTGTGTTCTCGTTCTTAGCGCACGAAGAAGATTTTTTTTCTTTAGCTTTTTGAGTCGTTTTTGGTTGTTGGAAGCAGATTAAAGGTCTGCTGTCTGTCTGGATTTGGTGTGTGTGAGTGTGTTGCAGAAGAACATCATGTCAGAGAGAAAGAGAGAGATAGAAAAAGAGAGAGAGAGAGAGATAGAAAAAGATATATATATATATATAGAGAGACAGACAGATAGAGAGAGAGAGACAGATAGAGAGAGAGAGATAGAGAGAGAGAGCCTCCTGCGGTCCCGGCCAATGAAGCGTCACATTGGGATGGGATGATGAGCGCTTTGTCTGGCCCTCCAGCTGCAGCACTGAGCCACTAAAACTCAAATAAACTGAATTTTAAACATGCAAAACAGCAGCTAAAAAAGCTTGGACTCAATCTCAGCTCAATAGATGACATACAAAAATACAGAAAATAGGAATATTGATTTTCCTTCAAAAAGCAGTGTGTAATTGTATGTTGATCCAGGAAATCCTAAGATCTGTTTGGTTCCTTTTTGAACAAAGTGTGTAAAATTGCACGACCATTTGTATAACTATGATTCTTTTTCTGTTTTTACTTTATATTTTCATGTTTGCTCAACCACCTACTGTGGTTTTTACTCTCTTTCGCACATCTGTTTTTTCTGCACAGATCCATTATGTATGTTTCTGAAAACGTGATCCGACTGCACATCCTTTGGATTGTGACTCCAATATGTCTATTTCTAAAAACTGCAGTCTTTCCTGTCAGAGTCTCTCATAAAGTACACTATTCTTATTATTATTGTGAACCTTATTTCCTTATATTTGTTTTTTTTTTTAAAAAAACACTTTAAGAACTTCTTGTGTGAACCTACATGTCGGTTGTTGCTGTTGTACCTGAATTTGTCCTTTTCTGGACATTGAAGTTTGTTTCTATTATATTTCTATTCTATTATTGTCTGTTTGACATAAATAACTAAATAAATAAATGTGCCTTTGAATTTAAAGTCTTCCTCTGCTCTGCTTCATATGACAAAACCAAAGCGGCTTATTATTAAACAGATTGCAATTTGTCATAAATTTCATCCCGTTTGTGATGGATCACTTAACAACATGTCCGCCAATCTAAGCCGGCCAAATTAGCACCGCCGAGGCCGAGGTTGTGAGCAATGCGGCGGCGACGCTTTGATCGCGGCCGATGCCATATGTTATGGTAACGCCGGGGAGGCCTGTGACATTTTTCACTTTTATCGACCAGCCTGACCCCACTGGCCCCGGGACGGTGGGGAACTTTCATGTGTCGGCCGGGCGACCCCCAACACAACTTCACGTTTAACGTCTCTAAGTGGCCCTCACTTTCACTCACATTAAAGACAGATCCCCCCCCCCACACACACACACACACCATCAGAAACACACGGTCTCTCTCCCAACACATTATGGAAAGCTGTTCCTGGTCCCACAGAGCCGCGAAATCCAATCTGTACGGAGGAGGCCTGGGCTGGTCAGATGAAACTAGTTGTTACCTTACAGAGGGAGGCCGTAAATCACACAGTCAGGACTGTCTGTGAGGGCGAGAGCTCGGAAGACAGACGTACGTGCGTGCGTGTGCGTGTGCGTGTGTGTGTGCGTGCGTGCGTGTGTGCGTGTTCTCAGGACGCGCACTCACTGCCTGGGCTCTCTCCGATGCTGCTGTGCTTTCCGTTCCAGTACCACAGCAGCAGGGTGGCGTCTCTGGAGCCCGTCAGGACGTAGCAGTCTCCGCCGATGTACGACTCGGAGCGGGCGAGGCACGTCACCACGTCCCGGTGTCCGAACACGATCTGCGTCAGCTTCCCTGCAGGCGGCGGAAACACGCACAAAAAAAGGAAAAATCATGGCAGCTTCAGATGTGACCAAGACGTTACCATGACCACATGACGAATAAATACGTAAAATGGTGTTGAAATATGATGACGCAGCAGAACAGGTCAGAGCAAGAGGGAGGAAAAGGATTTCCTTTTCAGATGCCAGCGCCATGGTGAACTAAAACCAACAGGACAACCAAAACTGAAATTGGAAAAAAAAAAACATTTTTTGTTAACAGAAACTACATTAAAACTAGGAATAACTGGAACTATATAATGCGTTTATAAAACTAAAACATGCAGAAATTCTATCCTCCCTCTTCATGTTTATGGATCTGATGTATTTATTAGACTTTTGAACAGATTGAAAGGTATTTTTCTATGGACCGAGTTCACAAATACACAAAATGGAGGCAGCATAAGTTGGGAGAAAACACCAGAGTGAACAACAACTGAATGCAGTTTGAACAAATGGTAACCTAGGCTGAGTATTCAATACCCGATCAATGTTTCCATGATCAACATTTCTGAATTCTGCACCTAAGAATGAAAAAAGAAAAACTACTACAACTAACAAAAACTAAAATAGTAAAACTAGGAAAAACTAGCAAACAAACTAAAAACTAAAATGAACTTTGTTGGACAAACAAAAAGTCACATTGAAATCAAACAAAATTATAATGAATAACCCAAAACGATTAGAACCTTATCTGACTCCGACTGTCTGGGAAATGTTATCAAATCTAAAATATTCTCACCAAAATAAATCATGAAACGCAAAACAAAAAATCCTGGGGCCGCATTATTGTTGCATTATCTATTCAGACTGTTTGATCATAATCGGTTTAATTCTTTTTTCTCCCCTCTAGAATTTGGAAGAATTTTAGGTGAAAAGTTTTTTTTATGAAGGCTTGAAAAGCTTCAGCAGGTGAAACTTCAGCAAACAGTTCAGATAAGTCATCTTAACATCTCACTTACTCTGTAACAGGCTCATTTCATCGGTTTAATGCACATTTCTCAGCTAAAGTCGGGGTTATGCATTTAAGTTTCTGAACTTCAGCCTCTTTTTAGTGAAGATCAGACAGAACCTGCTGTTAGAATCAGAGTTTATTCAGCCGCTGTTTTAACCAGCGGGGCTTTGGTAAATAAACAATCTGCCGAAGAAGCTGCTCTGTAAGGTAACGGGAATGCTTAGATTCCAGTTGTCCAAAGAAATAATCAGCCAGTTTGTTTTATTTTTTTTTTGTTTTTTGGGGGGTTTTTTTGGTCAGTTTGCTTGAAATGCTGAATAAATCGCTGCAGTTCTTTGAAACAGCGCATTAACAGAAATGGACGAAGGAGCAGATAAACAAAATAACGTAAAAATTTAAAAATAAATGGAAGAAGCAGAAGACACATTTTAGATTTTGACAGACTTCCTAACAACAACAACAGACTCTTGACCAACTTTGACTCAAGAAGGCGAAAGCGAAAAGCCTCTGACCTCTGCGACCTGCTGCCGGATCAGAAGGATCCATTTTGTGCCAAGTTTTGAAAACTAATACCGACGAGTCACTGTAATTCCATCAGCTGATATTGAGCATTAGTAGAACATAATTGGATCATTTGTGAGGCTCTTCCCCACAAAAAGCTGTTTGACATTCATGCAACAAATCCATAAATGTAGAAATAACTCGTCTGGAATCCAAAAATATGTGAAAATATATTAAAAAAAAGAAACAAACGGTACCAAGCAGGCGGTAGGGGTGTAACCCCAGGACGTAAAAAAAAAAGACTTTCCTGACAGATGCAACCGCTTTAGGTTCCCATCATGAGTTGATTATACGACTGATCTGAGATCAGACTTGTGTTAATTCCCAGACACGAATAAATACTCGTTCCAAATGTGTGTGCTCGTGCACGGTGACCATGTGTATATGTAAAGAGGCTAATTGCTGTCAGATTTCAAGACCACAGCGCCACTGTCTCACCGTCTAAAACCCATTACGCCTGTCGGAACGTGACCTCGGCAGTCAAACGGCGGATACTTCACAGCGCGGCGACGCTCCTGTCCCGGGTGTCGGAACTCGTCATCCTCCGGGAAAATTAAGACGCTTCTCCCTAAAAACGATGTGGGCTATTATGAAACCAGAGCGGGTCAACGACTAAACTCCCCCCCCTGCCCCCCTCCGAGGAGAACACGGGAGAACAAAGATGTGAAATGTTTGACGTTCTCATAAACAGTGGAAATAAGTAATGATGACTGCTGCAATAATGGCTACCATGCGCCTCAGATTAAACATGCGCTTCCACGCACGCTTCTGGCCGCCTGTGGAAGGGAAGCCGCTTCCTCATGCTTCCCAAATCGGGACTCTGGGATCTGATAAAAACGCGCCGGCCCTTTAACCCGGCGTGGGGTGGGGAGGGGGATTGGGGGCAGCTGCTGAGCCGTGTTCGATTAAACTCTGTTCTCGTTCTAGTCGCACAACCTGGTGGCAGCAACACAATAGAGCCATCTCCGTGTTCTCACTCCCCTCCACCGCCTGCGCCGCACCGCACCGCACCGGCCTGTAGAGAAATTGAATTGAGTCTGTTGTGTGGATGCATGTCGTGCTCTGAATGAGGCTGAGAGAGATGAAGCTTCAGACAGTCTCATTTAGGACCCCTGACCTCACTGCAGGTTTTTTCTTTTTTTGTGAGAAAACGTTTGAATTGAGCTGATGATATTCAGGTATAAATGCTGGGCCGTTCTCCGGTTTGGAGGACGTTTCAGCACGAACAGTATAAGCCAATACAGAGAACTTAGTTTTGATTTTCTCGGCCAGTGTTTGTCGAACCTTCATCGGGATGAAGACCACTCAACAAATTGAACAAAACACCCACGGACCACCTAACTCGATGCATCTTAATACATACGACCTGAAATTAAAATATTATTCTCTGTAACGAGAAGGACGGTGCTGTTTTGGAAATGTGACTGGCCACAACAAAACCATGAACAAGTTTACTTGTTGGTGTTTTGAGTTGTTTGCAGATTCTACGTTTTCCAATGATGTAAAACATGTGGAAATCAAAAAAGAAGGGTTGCGTGTATCAACATTTTTGATGTTGATACACTCAATTTAGATCCTTCTAAATTTGTAATTTAGAAGGATCATAACAGGAAAATAGATCCGAGTTGCTTTGGCTGTAACAAAAAAAATTCTCTTTCAGCTTGACGACGCGTATCACACTCAGCACAGCCGCAGATACCAACCGCACTCTTAGGTCAGACCTAGATCTGTGTGTCCATGGCATGCTGTGTACAGTAATAGTGTTCTGCAACTAAAAACTAAAGTTCTGCAACTCACCCTGAGAAACTGAAAGATATTCCTGCAGATGGAAACTCCTCCCATCCTTTAAGTAGCCCTGACATTGTTTTTTTTCCCTACTGGTATCTTCAACTTTTCTTTTAAGTGATCCAGTCTAAAGTCAAATATCCATTAAACACAATCCTTTAGTAGGCTAACTTATCTACATGCAGCACCTTGCAGACCACTAGGAGACTCCCTCAAGCAACTCCTTCAGACTAGCTAGCAGCCAATAGCAAACACTTGGTGGATCAATTCTAGTCCATTGAGCTGATCATACAAGCAACTTCTTGGTAAAATGATGGTAAAAATGTTGCTGAAGGGTTATTAGAGGAGCCATGTTGTGATGACTTCCTGAAGACAGAGCTTCAAAAAGAGCAGAATTTTCTTAGACCAATTTCAAGTCAAATTCTACCAAGTCAAATATCTTTTGAGTCAAATTTGATTTTTATATCATTTTTATAACAAACTGAAGGTAACAGTTACTTGATTGTGCTATAAAATTGAACTATGTGGAAGGAAAGTACATAAAACTGCCCCTGTAAGATGACCCGACAACTCTGACCAGATTCTCTGTTCATGGTAAAGAAGCTTATGGTTGCTGCACACCCACACAGACTGGTCTCGTCTCACCACAGCACCTTCTTCGACATGTTTGCTAGAGTTTGGATTTATGACTCGAGGCTGACCCGAACCCGACCCAAAATTCAGGCCAGGTCGGGCCAAAATTATTTCCCAGATAGTCGGGTCAGGTCGAGGTCGGACTTCTGTGGCACGCTTCATAAGTCTACAGATACAGCACAGAGAAAGCCATATGATACAAGGTTGTGTTCATATACTTATTGTGGTGTAAAGAGCAGATACTTTATTTCCTCAACAGGTTAAACTAAGTAACCTGCAGAAGCTCAGACTGTGCATTGCGTGATCTTATCCATCTTACATCTCAGATGATTTACACTTGACTCATCCAGCGGCTCCAACAAGCGACAAGAAGGAGCTGGAAGATTTGAGGCAAAAACTAAAAACAGGAAAACCTACACTGCTTCCTGAACGGTGGTCAAAAACAAAAGCAACAAAATCATAATGTCCGGCTTACTTTTAATTCGGGCCTGGAATTAAAGTGAATTAGTCGGGTTGGTTCGGGCTCAGACCGACCCAAATAAATCCGTAGGGTCAGGTCGGATTCTGATCTGAACTGACAGCAAATCAAGGAGAAAAATCCACTTCTCTTTCAACTACCTGTGTCGGTGGAGTAGACCCGGAAGCTCTTGTCCCAGAAGCCACACAGCAGGATGAAGCGGTTGTCAGCGGTGATGACGAAACACTGCGAGCTGATCTGGATGCTCTGATCCAGCAGGTCTGAGATCTGACGCCGGTGAGAGCCCACGTTGCTGGCTGAAAGGAAGCAAACGGGAATGCACACAGGAATCCAACACACACTCTGAGGACAGCCGACGGAGCGGATAAACAGTCGGGAGCTCGCGCTTTGATGCTCCTCCGCCGAAGCTTTGGTGTGAGGGAGATTTGTGGGACGACGCATAAAACATCCCGGAGATTGAGGGTTTATGGAAACTGCAGCGTTTTCCACGAGGGGTCTAAGAGTGTGAGTAATGTCCCGGCCTGGATCGACTTTACCGAAAAGGAACCCCACTCCAACCGGGACGAACGCGCCAGCTTCATCTTCACATGATCAAATATCGTAAATCGCAACTCTGATTTACCGACACCATTTACCAAAAGTGCTATCTTCGAACGGCCCTCCTGAAGAAAAACGTTGTTTTCTTACTTAATGGGGTCAAACGAGTGGGTGGAGGGGTGGGGGGGAGCAGGTACATCTTGGAGCATTTAGAGTATCTGCTTCTACTAATATTTCAATTTTTTAACATTCCCCAGAGCCACAGATGGTTCAGCGTTCATCCTCAATTTACTGTGTTTAGCTCCGGCTCCTCCTGGAATGCAAACAGTGTAAATATATTACTGACAAGAGCGAAACTCCCAGCTACCTCCCCCAAAATGTGCATGCACTCCCCCAAGACACTTTAGCGGGAGAGACGAGCCAATGTGACACGATGATAAACATCTAATTCTATCGAACTGATAACCAGTCCTAAAAAGGTGTTTCAGTAACGAATGGTGATAAAATGCTCCTGGAATAAGATTATCTGTTCATCCTAATCTTCTACAGGCCAACTGTAAGAAATGTGCACTACAAAAACACTAAATCTTACCAAGTAGTTTTGCTACAGTTTCCAGGGCAAATATTTTAGCAGCAGACTTTTTAAGGGCAATGTTGTTTACATTGTTCAATTTTGTTGTTTCTGTTTTATTTTGAATATTTAAAATGTCTTCCTCAAATTTAAAGTTTATCTTTCAGAATTATTATACTATTATCATCATATCACTTGACAATGATCTCAAGACAACAATATTATTGTTTATCGCAATAACTTCTGAGACAAAGTATTGTCCAGAGGCTGTTTATGTGCAACTGTTCAGCAAAATATAGGAGCTTGTGTTAAGTCAACAGTTTCTTAATGATGATTTTAAAAAAGTTCTCCCATTGGCAGATTATTTCACTCAACACTAGATACGTTTCCATGTTCTAAGTGAAATAATCTGGGAGCAGAGCTTGTTATTTTACATCCATGTTAATTATGGACTAATTAAGCGTTTATATCTTGCTAAAAAGTCACTTCTAAGTCAGTTTTGTCTTATTTCAAGACGTTTGCAGCAGAAACTAGAACAAAAACACTTGGTAGGGGCATTTGTGTTTTTGCAGTGCATGGCAGGATTAGGATGAATAACTGAGCGTCGACTCTGGTTATTTTCAGTAGTCAAGTGTTTGGGAAGGAAAAAAAAAAAACGATCCCGTGAGAGTGACAGTGACCACAGCATTCGCAGAGACAGAACAGCCCGCACCACACGTCTCCCTCCCCCCACTGCAGATGTGCACGAAACACCCTGCAGGAGGCGAGAGGCGGGCGCAGACCAACAGAGGAGGCGTGTTGTTCTCGCCGCTCCGCCAGCGCGCTCCATACATCACTGCAGCCCGGCGCTCTCCCGCTCATCAACAAGTCGTGAAGGATGAGAGGCGCACATATTGTCCTGACAGCCGTCCGCCGTGCATTCTCAATCACACATTATTACCGCATTCATATTCATTTTCACTGACACGCGTCCTTTCCCTCCGCACAAATTAAACCAAAAGAAGACGCAGTGGAGGGGAGGGAGGGGGTGGGAGGGAGGAGGGGGGGCCTGATGATGAAATGCTGGCCCAGGCCACAGCTCATTGCATTCCAATTTGCATGCAAATGGTTTAGTGAAAGAGCAGGGCCTAAATCATGACGAGTGAACTGGGGGGAGGCAGGGAGGGCGGCTGAGAAACAACTCTAATCTGGCGTCCAGGGACACGGCTCCGCGCGCCGCCATGAGTCACCGGCGGGGACGCCGCGCACAGATCCGCGCACGCGATTTCATTTCATGCATAAACAGGTTCACACTCAGGCGCGCACGGATTCCTTTTAATGGTCATAAATGACAGCGTACCTATCAAAGGGTCAATTTCCACAGGAAGTTGGTACTGCTGCTCCCCGGCGTTCTGATGACCTGGCAGAGAAGAAGACAGATTGGATTAATATGGTAATGGAGTGGCCTTGTGAAACAGAAGCTGCATTGGAGGTTATTATAACACACTGAAAACTATAACCATAATCCTATGATGTGGCCCGTTGGCCTAACACTGCTGCCATGAATTATAGATCACTTTTGTCCAAATGTTACTGAGGCTGGAGAGGATATAGTGCCCAACAGTCCTACCTCTGCACCGGCCCAGAAACACTGATTTCATAGTGACAGATAATGAAAAGGGATTTCTGTTTTTCCATGTTAATCATTAGGACTCGGACCGGAACCTTCAGAGCCACATAAAAAGTTACAAAGTCGGCCTTCTGTCACCTGAAGAACGTTTTCAGAATGAGAAGACCAACTTCTCAGCGAGATCTAGAGAAACTCATCCACGTGTTTATCCTCAGTCGCATTGATTACTGCAACAGTGTCTTCAGCTTTGACTACAATAAATAAATGAACTCGGCTGCAGCTCATCCAGAACACTGCTGCTGGTCCCACTACATCCAGAAAGATGGAGCATCACTCCAGTACTGAAGTCACTACACCGAGAGAATGACTTTATAATGCTGTTGGTTTATAAATCACTAACAACTAAAGATGGTTGCTTCAGAGACTGCGGCCCTCGGAGGTCTTCCGGTGCTTACTAGAAACAACCAATCAGAGCCAGGAGGAGGGTCTTAGCGATGTTAATCATGGCCATGCTATAATTCAGCTTTTCCCCGTCAGCAGAGTCTCTCATGAATGCTAAGGCTAGTTAGCATGGCCACGGATGACGGCGGATAAGCAGCTTTCCTGTAACAGTGAGTTGTTTCTCCGCTATCAGCACATTAAGTAGCTCATTCATGAGGTTGATTGACAGCACTAAGACCCTCCTCCTGGCTCTGATTGGTTGATTTTGGTCGAGAGCAGCACATTTCTTCAGTAGCTCCGGGAAGAAGAGGAGGAGATCAATCTGTTCACAGATTATCTGTCTTATATTATACTGTCATGACATGGTAATAGTTTTAACAAATAAGTACAATATTCCTTTTTATAAAGGTTGCATATCGCAGCTTTAACAGAGGTAGAAGAAAAAGATATGGCCGGCTTCTTGTGAAGACTGTATTGCGCAAACTAAACACCATGATCATCTGAGTCTTTGTTGCTTACAATGTGGTTCGAATTCCACTAAAAACAAGTGGGTTTCATGGCCCCGGGGTTTCTCCTGAGGTCCAGTGAGCGTTGGGTAAATAAGGCTTGTGAAAGTGAAAGGCTGATGTATGGAAGTGGACACGAGACCCAACGCTGGCTGTTACATGTGTCACATTTGATGCAGCTGCCTGGTAGACACAGTCAAGCGTCTCTCCAATCAACGTCCGTCCCGTTCAGACAAGACAGTCTGATCTTCATACAAACACAGCGTTAAGCAACCCAACCGCAGGACTCATGACCTCAAAAACACCCCAGACAGCACGAAAACACGCCAACGCGCCGAAACCACCCACCTGTCAAGCCGTGCCATTTGTTGACGGAGAAGAGACGGTTGGCGGTGACGGTTATGATGGCGGGCGACGCGAGGCCCGGCTGGGTGTTGGCCGCCACGTGCGTCACAGGAGAATTGGACGGGAACTTCAGCACCATGATGACGTCCTGCTGCATCTGCTCCGTGAACATCAGCGGCGTCTGCAGGAGAAGATGCTATTCAGGGGGACAAAGATGACCGGACAGAACAACGGGGACCAGGAAAGCAAAACGAAAGCAAAAAAAGATAAATAAACGAAAAGTTAAGGAAAGTAATCCAGGTTGGTGGCAGCAGGGAGAACAAGAGGAGGAGAGAGGGAGGAAAGAAGAGCACAGAGAGAAAGTTAAGCAAGGATAGATGCCAACAGGACAGAGCTGCGTTCAAATTTAGAAACATGCAAAATGTTGCTCATGACTGCACTTGGAAGCAATTCTCACAGAAAGGAGGATATTTTTATTAGCACTGAGATGAAATACAAAAAACAAAACAAAAAAAAAAACTGGTATTTTTCGACATGAATCAGAAACAAATATCTGCTCAGGAAGTTGGATGCAATTAATCATCATAGCAGCGTAATAATAATAGGAGCTGCAATCAATAAACTCTGACAAACGTTTTATGCATAACTCCGGTTTTACTTGGTCTAGTAAGACAATTTAAAAACTGGTGTGAAGTTGAAAGTGAGACTTGGTGAGGCAGATTCTTGCTGCTGCGCTGTCACAAACCAGACACGTTAAAAAGACGGTATAAACCTATGGACCCCGAGGGTTTAATGTATCGATACTCGCGGATGAAAAATCGATTCTGTCAGAGGGAGGAAAAAAAAAATCAATAAATATTGTAGAATCAATATAATTATACAGCCCTTCAGAATTTTGACTGTTTAAACCTGCTTTTCATTTCGGTCTACATTAAAATTTTTAAATACCTTATATATATATATATATATATATATATATATATATATATATATATATATATATATATATATATATATATATATATATATATAAAATGCACACTGTTTTTTCCAAACTTATGACTTAAACTTGTTTTTTTTGAACGTATAATACAAGAGCAACCCTCCACCCCCCACTATCTCATCAACCTGTCAGGCTGCTTCCTCTGCTTAGGCAACATTTAGCACAAATCTAAGAAGTGTTTGTACTAAGCAGTTTGAGCAGAAAGCTATTTTCCTCTTTGCGTGTAAAGTAGAGGAACATCAGTGTTTAACATCAGGAAGAGACCTGGGTAAATCCGGTTCATCTGACAGCTAACTAGAAGCACTGACAGTATCATTACCACCAGCGCGGGGCGGACGCCGACACTGACAACGCGCCGGCTTGAGAGGAAAAAGGAGAGAAAGTGGAAGCCAAGAGAAGCGAGCAGCAGAAGGAAAATAAAGGTTTGGGGAAGGTTAGAAACGTGTTTGAAAAGCTGTCTGGATGGCATGTCTTTGAAAACTATATTTGGAGGAGTAAAAAAAAAGAAAAAGAAAACAATTCACAGAAATCCACCCGTACAGTTGGGCGGCTTATTCAAAGGAACGGGTCGGGTTTGCATGTGTGTGTGCCGGGTGGTGGTCTGCACAGCCAGCTGTCAGCGCCGCAGGGACACCACGCTAATAAGGACTCATGGGACCTCGGCCCCATCACAGGCAGGAACCACTGCCTGCACTCCTCGGCCCATAAAGGGCCATCGCATCAAACCAGCCCATCTCGTGTTTCCAGCTCAGGTGGGAAAATCTGGATCAGGCCCAGATTTCCAGCAGAAACCCTTTTACCAAAATGCATCTCCGCACAAACACTTGTAATCTCTTCCTTTCACAAACACCTCGCTAATAACGAAAGAGGAGGGGGATATGCTCTGGAAAAGGCAAGAGGATTTCCCAAAGTAGGGAAGAGCAAGATAAGGAAAAAAAAACGAGGCAATTGTAAATTATGATATTTGTGGAGGACCAGAAGTTAAAATAAGAAGAGGAACGAGGATCAGTTGGTCACTTACCACTTGCATGGCTGAACTTCGAGGTGGGTGTGGCTCAATGAGCAGCTGAGAAGGAGTCTGTCCAAAACTCCTGATCTGAGACTCCACAGCCTGAGGAGAGTAGAGACCCAATTACCATGAAGCTGTTTCTGGAAGTTCATGTCCATTTCTCTTTGATTATAATGTCTTAGATGTTATCAATGAGTCTGATCTCCATATCTATAATAGATCATGACTGTTTGAAAAATACAAACATGAAATCAGTCCTGTGTGATTGCTGCAGATTCTCAGATTACCGCTTCAACACACAGATTAACAGATTGCAGTGAGAAACAGAAACATACATGTTTAAGGGCCTGAACTACGGAAGAGGATTAGGACCATTGGAAAAAGAAGCATTCTGACATTTTTCCTCAATTCTCAATTTTCAGAATTCTCAATTCTGACTTTAATCTCAAAGTTAAAAAATTCAGATCAAATTAAAATCGAGTAAAATAAGACCTCAAAATTCTGAGATTAACATCTGAATTCTGAGGAATAAAAGGCAGAATTTGTGTTTTTTTTAAATATCTATATTTGTTTTATCAGTAGCCCTCATCATCTTCTGAACATGAACACACTTTACATATAAACATCTGTCTTTTACTGTCTTCTGTTCACACGTTTACACACAACGACTCATTTGTCCCGCAGTTGGACTGAGAGGACAGGAGGAGGGCCGGCTGCCTGGCCTCCTTGGTTAGGTGGTGTTAATGAAGAGGTATAGGACCATAAATGTCAGAGCAGACGCCGGCCCAGCAGCCTCTGGACATCATCACGGCGCTCACTGTCAGGCCAGCCGGCAGCAGCTGCAGACGCACACACCTTCACTGAAGCCTCGTAATTCTCCATGCAGTCCATCCAGAACAACGTAAACATCTGCTACCTACACACTCTGTTCATGTTTAGGTATTTTACCGAATAAATGCTTCCTTTCTTTTTTTTTTTTACATCAGCATAATGCCACAATGGAGAAGAACAAAGGCCAATTTCCTGATGAGCAGACAAAGAGAAGGACAATTGAGACAAACCTGATCTGCCGCAATTAACAGATCAGTTAGTTTTAATAATCCGTGTTTGCTCGTATTACTACTGGCCACATTATCTTGACTAATTTTAGATATATTTTAGAACCAAACAGTCTTCAGTTCAGCTAATGAGATCATTAAATGTGTGTATTCAATGGAAAACAGTCCCAGCCCGCAGACTCATCTGTTCAGGTGGGTTTCTGTGGTGGTTCCCATTAACTCTGCATACTCAGCATTTCTGTTCCTTTCCCAAATAAAGCTCTAAAAGCAGCTGTTGCCATTTTCTTTGCATGCGTTTCTCTTTTCAAATGGAAGTATTCTTGGCTCAGTAGTTCTATTACTTGGTGCTAGCACTGCCATTAATGCAGTTTTATAAAGTGCAGCTTTTATTTCTCAAAAAACACAAACAAAAAACAAAAGGAAACCACTGGATTAGAGATTTGCTTTGCTGCAGTTCAGCCATATGACCAATTTACTCCGACCTGTCGATTCTAAATTTGAGCTTTTTTTTTTTTAACTACAAGGAGAAATAAAACGTAGTTTTGAAATTTCTTTGGTAAATACAGTGATAGACTGAACCTAAAGGTAAGTGAAGGAATTACAAGATTTCTCCCATCAGAGGGAGGTTGGTGAAACGTATTTGATTAATATTAGATTAGAATGTATTAATGCATTTGCAAACCTAACATGGTGGGAGTTATTAGTGTTAGTGGGGGGATTGTTTTATGTATACATATAATTGATCAGGTTGTCACCAATCTGGCCAATCAAGTGAACGTTAGTCGATTTCCTGACAAGTTCCTCTAAATGCTGCAGAGCTTGTCTGTGAAAAAAAATATGCAACGGAGCTAGAAATGACCAAGAAACAAGAATGTTAAGACTAAAACAAAAAAATTTGAAAAAAGTTCTTTATAAGACAAGAACAGGGCTGAAGAAAATGACCAAGACAGAATCATGACAGCCTGGTCAACGTGTTGTTGCCATGTTTTGTGACTGGCTGTGTGGGAGTGACTGTGTGTGTGTGTGTGTGTGTGTGTGTGTGTGTGTGTGTGTGTGTGTGCGTGTGTGTGTGTGTGTGTGGGCTGAAAAGGTCTGAATCTAACTTGGCGCAGCCTGGAAATGAGCTCATGGTTCAGGCCTCTGTACGGCATTTCCACGAGAAAAAAAGGTCAGGATACAAGTCTCTTCATACCTGTTGTCTGAAACTAACCAGAGAAGCACAGAACGGGGAGGGACTTTCACATTGAGATATTAAAGTTTCATCACATTATCAGGGGCTGAGAACTGAATCCCAGAAGGTCTACGCTGATTATTTTCTTTGCAAACGTGGAATCAGAGTGTGAAACTAGGGAGTTCATACAGCATGACACCAAACCAGGAGTTTGGAGCAGAACTAGAGTTTGTGAAAGTTTGGACTTAACAAGACCAAGCCAGTGGTTCAGTTTATGACACCTGAAACTGGATGAAATTATCTTTGTGGTTGGATTGGGTTCCAACAACAAAACCACGGGCAAAAAACCCCAAAAAACAATGAAAGAACTGAATTTAGTTCTTCAGTTTTTAAGTAAATTTTACATCATTTTGTCATTTCACTCTTTAGAGCGTAATAGTGGGAGTTCAATAATCACGTACTGTCTGGGTAATCAGAAGGGCCAGCCTGTTGATAGTTTGTTCACTGTAGTTGTAAACAGCATCACCTCATTTAGAATGACTCCTTTAGTGTTCTCACTATGACTGTGCAGGTTTTTTGAATTGGGGATGCAAACAATTGATCAATGGTTTATTAGATTAAAATGAGCTCACATTGATTAAATATTACAAATCTGCTTAGACCTTTTTTCAGCACTGTCATCCAGAAGAGTGCGCCGCTGGTCATAGTTAAGCAGAGCCAGTTGATACAGAAATAGAGAAAGAGAAACAATTCTGACTTCATCCAGTTCTGTTTAAAAATATGAACATACAACAAACTCCTCAAGTTATCGACTTAACACTCATTGAGCCGAATAAACTGCTCATTCAAAAATGACTAATGTGCTACAAAGATAAAAAGTGAGAAATCCTAACATGATGGAAAAAGACATGATGGTAATGACTGAAGATGGTTCATTTGGAAGGTGGAGGTGCTGTGGTGGTGCAGGGGTACAGCACCACCCACATATGGAGGCCTTAGTCCTCAACATAGTTGTCACAGGTTCGGGTCTCGGCCTGGTGACCTTTACCACAAGTCTTCTCCTTCTGGCATTACCCACTTTCCTGTCTCTTAGTTCAGGATCAATAATTTTACCCACTTGGATAAATCTGACTATAGTTTCTTCCAAACCATGTCATCACTATCCGAAATGCAAATTACACTTACATTTTTTTGTATTTAAATGCACAATATTTAAAGACCATAGATGACCAAGCATGTCAGATCCTCAATGAGATGCTTCTGTGATTTATCTTTCAACTCACACTCAATAACTGAGCCGCGGCAAACAGGAAGTCCACAATGATTTACCCAGAACACTTCAGTGGTTAATTTCCTCTAAGTGTCATGACCGAGTCCCCGAATATTTTCCATCTCATCCACATCCAGTGTTGAAGCATCAGTGCATCATTCAAGGTCAAGGCAGCATCCTCGTCTGACAGCTGAGTGAAGCACCTTGCTTTAGCTAATGTGTGAAAAAACTCCTCAAAGGCTCCTAACTTATCTTCATTAGGTGCAGATCGGACATTTACGACGCTGTCTAGCGGAGGAACGGCGCTGAGTGTAGGTCAGGATGTCCTATCCCTATATGCCAATGCAATGCTCAGGTGATTATATGGGGCGCCATCTACAAGGCCAATCTCTTTTGGAAGCGCTGGACCGCGTCTGATGAGGGTTTTCTGAATTCTATACATTTAAATGACCGAGTCGCCCTCAGCTTAGTCCCGGCCTGCCCTTTGATTTATTCAGCCAACTTGACAAGATGGATTTCCATGCAAAACATCATGGCGGTTATGTAAATTGGCCTGATGTAAACTCAAAACAGATTTAAAACAAATCAAATCACCAGCTGTCTGTCCAGCAGCATCAGAGAATAGCAGGGATGTCCAATCTGGAAACGAGAACATCGGCCAAAAGACACAAAGCAAGAGATTTTAAAGGGATAGTGTTATGTAAAATCAACTTTTTGAGCGTTATATTGTGTTATGATGTTAATCCATCATTTTAAAAAAATCCAGGAGTGTTAATTTGTTTTTTTTTTTTGCATATTTGGGAAAACCTTTAATCTCCCATGGTAAACATTCAGCTTTGCAAAACATCTGGACGGACCTAGCTCCGCCTTTTTAGACAAAGCTCCTCCTCAGAGCTGCGGTTTCCAAGCTACCTAGCTTCCACCTCACAGAGCATCCCACACTTACACAGCTCCTTCAGACTAGCCAGGAACAATTAGCAAACACCTGGTGGAACTGCGCATCTGCTAAGCTCATTATATGAACTACTTCTCAATAGAGGAGCCATGTTGAGACGACTTCCTGAAGGCGCAGTGTCAGAAAGAGCAGGAGTTCTTAAAGAAAGTCTGTATTTCAAGGTGTTACATTACGAAGTTAACAGTTTTTTGATTGTGGCATAAAATGGTACTATGTGCCTGAAAAACCAATAGTCCTGCTCCTTTAAGGAATGTGACCGAGTTTGAAAACGTGTTGACGCAGGTTAACTCGCAAGGCTTTTCTGCTGAATTACACAAACGCTGTACGATTCAAACAGGGATCTGTGTTTTGTCCGTGCCGTGAGAGGTTGCTGGATTTTTCCATAATCGCATGTGAAAGAGGGGAAGCCCTGTAGGACGACGCAAAGGCAAATCAGGCAGCGTCCCCCCCCTTACACCGAGAGGCAACGCAGATGTGCATGTAACCCCACCACAAGAACACACACCAATGTGTGCACATGGTTTCTCCCTGCGCTGAGTGGCGGAGGCAAGACAGGAAGTAATCACGCGGTTGAAAAACAAGGCACCGGTATCCAGAGCAGTCACTAATCTGTGCTGAGCTATTCCACACTTTCTCCCCCAGACACACACACACACACACACACACACACACCCCCCACACACACACACACACACACACACACACACACACACACACAAAATGCATGTATAAACACTCGATTGTGGTCATTTATGCTGATGAGCACGCATAAATATACAGATGTATAAACATGCCAATACAAAATGTACACAGACACACCCGTATGCACCAACGGAACTACATGGAACACACACACACACACACACACAACACTCCAAGTGCATGTGGATATGAGAGAGATGTGGGAGAGAGCAAAGCAAAAGGTACAACCCGTCTAACTCATTGTAGTAGAAAACATGCACACAGATCTGTGCCACTCCTCCACTTCCCCCCACCGACTCTGAGCCGCCCCAGGGCCCGTCGCAGCTCAGTCCAGAGCTCAGGTTGAAACAGTTGTCACTCAGTAATGACAGACTCTTGGGACCCTTTCAGGCCTAAAATCCCTCAGACTCTCTCCCCAGCGCCCCGATGTGACAAGGGCCAGGCTCGAGACTCTGTTTCCACCTTTCTGCGCAGACGGGCCACGTTTCCTTCCGCAAAATACACGGCCGGCGGGGGAGCCTCGGATTAGCTCACAAGGGCAACACCGCCTCGGTTTATCTAACTAATTAAAGCGCTCAGACCGAGGGTGTTTTCACAGATGAAAGACGGCAGACTGGAGTTGCAGCGACAAACAGCGGAGGTAGAGAAAACAACAAGCTTCTGTTCGTCTCCAGGGAGCAACACAAACTTTAACGTTTTACTGATATTTCACACTAATGGAGCAGCAATTCAATGCTGGCTTCTGTAGGTGATTGTTTTTTTTATACTGAAACCATAGAACAATTTTATGGTTACAATCAACCATAAAATTGGAGAAACTAGAATTATAAAAATTAATAGAAACATGGCAATTCTGAAAAAAAAAATAATCTTGTTTTCAAAAATAACATTTTTCAAAGCTGCAATGAAAACTCCTTTTTCTTCCTGCATTGCGTGAACAAGTGAACAAACGTGCCCACGTGTGATTTTAATCACATTTCTAATTAATAGAAACACTGCAATTGCGAAATGAAACTTTCTCAACACGCGTGGAATATCAACAAAGCTTTACGCAGATTTGTGACATCCCTAATGTTTCAAATACATAATAAAAACTTCGTTCAAAAGGATTTTCTTTTGTGATGATTAATGAAACGCAGAATAAAAACACACACAAACTGCGGCTGATTAGAAACAATTCGTAAGCACGTGAGTCTAAAGTGTGTATTCTTACACAGAAAGCTACAGAGGGAGAAATGCTGCATCTGACACAAGTGAAATCACGTGTTCCTGCCTCTGCCGGTTCTGTGTATATTGGTAGAATAATCAATACCTTTGTGTTTGGAACGGCTGGGAAGAAATAGTGCAGGACCACAGATCCAATTTTCTGGTGTGTGTGCGTGTGTGTTTGTGTGTGTAAAGGCCATAGCACATCTGGATGGGAATTAGGGCGAATGAGGTGATAAATCAAGGATGTGCCCCTTGTGCCCGTGATGCTCCAGTCAGTGAGTCATGAAGGGCGGCTGTACAGTGGAGGGCGGCTGTACAGTGGAGGCCACCTGATGTACACTGAGCTAATCTCCATTTAAACTTGGATGCCGAGACGCATCTAATTTATGACTGAATGAATCTTGTTTTCATTGTTTTCGCTCATGATTTTCTGTTGATGATATAAAGACACTTTCAACGTGGGCCGAGCCGATACGGAATTAGAATTTTGTCACAATATTTTCTGGTACTATTGCGATAGCAGTAGCATCGACGGTGCTTAAATTTTTTTTTTTTTAGGTGAATATTTATTGAAAAATAAAATGTTCAGTAGAATGTGAACATTTTCTTGCTTAAATCAAATAATGTTCCAAACTATTGATGCACCAATATGGAAATTTGGGCCAATATTGATAAGTGAGGTCAGTTTTGCTGTTTTGGGTTTATAACGTCTACTAACACTATGTTTGTGGATCCACTGCCCACCTGAAGTCTGTATTTTCATTTGCACATTAATATTGTACACTAATGTGCTTTTTAATGCTCAAAACATAATTGACTTTGAAGTTTTGTTTTGTTTAACGTGCTGCAGCCTTTGTTCCTTGTTCTAAGACACATTTCTCCCATGGGAGACAAACAAATGATCTTGTCTTATCTTACAATTTATGCTCATCTCAAACATCAGGACAATAAAATGAGCTCCCGAAGTTTCCTCTTGCATTGTTTCACACTGAACTCACAGTGTTGCAGTCTTTACTGCACACCAACAACTACGTTTCAAAACCACAAAAAAACAAAAAAAATGTCTCACCCTACAGCCGAAATTTTTTCTTTCTAATTTGTCAACAATAAAAATAGAGTATACCCTCTTGGCGCTAAAGGTTTGACGTCGGACAGGCTGATGTGAGCCAGGTGAACTGGCCTTGCTGCTGGCGGCTCGCCTCGCGCAGCAGATCGGTGAAGTTGTCAGGCCTGTGGACGCGCTGGCTGTGTTTTTCTTCTCAGCGCTGTCTTGTGTGGTTGCTTTCGGGCAGCACCCGGCTAGCTTTGTGTGTGTGTGTGTGTGTGTGTGTGTGTGTGTGTGTGTGTGTGTGTGGTGTGTGTGTGTGTGTGTGTGTGTGTGTGCGTGTGCGTGCGTACGTGCCATGGTTCAGAGTGGTGGGAATGAATAATGAATGAAAGCAGAGGAGGAAGCTTTAAGGCGTTAAAGTGGAACACTTGGTGGAGAGCTTTCAAAAAGGTATTACACGAGGGAAAGGCTTTGCTCGGCAAAACCTGCCTGTAGATTGTTAGCTTAGCTCTCCTGAGCCACTCCACAGGCAATTTAGCTTTGCTAATGGGATAAAAAAAAACAAAAAACTGAAATACGGCTTGCTTTTGTAATGTAGTCAGATTAAACATCAATCTGAGAGCCCCGGTGTACTTACAGTAACAGAGTGTTTTCTGCCTTACTCAGCAGGATATGAAAGAGGATGTAAAGCAGCAGGCTCACCTCTCTGAGCATGGGGTCGTTAATGGAGCTCAGGTTGACGGTGCCTTCATATGTCAGATAGTAGAAAACATTGAGGGCCCTGGCAGCTTCGGGTCCCTGCTGCTTGTAGCCGAAAATCAGGTCAATCCACTGGTGGAGCTGGCAGGATACGAACTCGCTCTCCAGAGCCTGCGACAGAAACAGAGGAAAAAGGGCCAGAAAGTTCTGTAAATATTAACATATCAATACTATGTTGAAAAAAATTAAATTCGTTGACCTACAGAAATGCTGCTTCCCAAACACATTTCTCAGCCTATAACTGAGCAACGACCATCAGTAGCTGCGTGGAAAACAAGCCAATTTCACATTTTTCACTGAAAAGTTTTTTGTTGCTAGAATTTCAGCCATATCGAAATTGATATATTTTGAAAAATTGAAATAGAAACACTTTTTTTTTGTTTTGTAAACAAGTTGTGATGAACAACTGGATGTTACTGCTGGAAACGTCAAAGACGACGTGACAGGAAGTGGTTGGAGGATGATGGTCTGTTTTCGCACTGCAAAAACAGAAAATATAAGCAAGTATTTTTGGTCTAGTTTATAGTGCAAATATCTCAGTACACTTGAAATAAGAGAATTAATGTACTAGTAACTTTTTAGCAAGACATAGGATATTATTTTAAGTAAAAATAATTCTTAATTTTGATGAAAAACTACAAGTTCCACTGGCAGATTATTTCAGTAGTAACATGAAAAAAAATGCCTTGAAGTGAAATAATCTGCCAATTCACACCACATAATGTACCATAGTTAGCCATAAAGGTTTGTTTTCATCTGTAGTCTCTCAAGGTGCAGTGAAAATAAATAAAATACATTCTCAAAAAAACAAACAAAATAAAAATCATAAATAAAAAAAAAAACATTTTTCACTCTAAAAATCAGTTTATCAAGACACAAGTTTAAAAAGAATAAAGGGCCATTTTGGACAAATGTTCATCCCAGTGCAAACAATACCTGTAAAAAAACAGAATAAAGATAAGACCACATGATCTGTCCCTTTTGATTATCCAGCTAGGAGCCATACTCTTAACTTAGAACTTAAGTATGGAATGTATGGAGTCCATACATTCCAACGTATGGAATCCATAGCCTGTTCTGTAAAATGGCCGACTATAATTTCCCCAAAATGCTGCACCGAAGTATGCAGGGCTTGTTGTACTGACGCCTGAATGAGATGCTGACGTGTCCTCTGATTGGCTGATAGATAATGAGATACAGCAGCACGGCTGAATTATGAATATATTTGATGCAACTGTTTACATCCATCCCTGATATGACTCCTAACCACTCATTACATGAACGGGTCTATTCACATGTGATTTTAATTACATTTATTTCATAAAAAAACAGCACTACTGCAGGAATTGTGTTTTTTCGACATTAGCGGAATACAGACTAACATTTGCTCACATTTGTAGCAGCTACTGATGCCCTTCAGAAAGGCATATACCTCAGAGAGTTCAGCACATCCCGCTAATTGTTCCTGTGATAGAATCTGAAGATGATTTTTATAACGAGCAAAACGCACAACGTACCCAGATCTGATCATAAGGGAACATCAAAACTCTAGTAGCTCATTAGGGAATCGTTTGGGCTCCGTCTTTGTTCTACGGGAGCTGACAGCATTGCTCGTCTCAGTGCCGCCATTACGCTGAGATACAGGCCGTTTTCCCTCCTCATTAGCCGGCAAAGGAGGGGGAAAAACATTTATGGTTTCCCCATAAAAACAGCCGATTGTGTTAATTTGTGTAAAGCTGTCGGCTCACAAAAGCCCTCTAAACACGACCAAATTAGAATGAGGCAGCCCTTGATTGTCATTGCTGCCTTGTGTCACATTAATTTGTGACAAAACATTAGCCTGGGCTGCACTTAAACGGCAATTTATATCATTTCAATTTTTACCGCAGATACCAGCGCATCCTTCACTTAAATGCGACTTTCTGACAGGCCATTTTGCATCTAATTTTTCCCCACTCGCTTAATTACAACTTTTAGTCGGCGAGCAGAGCCAGAGAGCGAAGGGGGAGCAGCGTGCAGCTCAGGTACGATGATGAGGTTTCATTGTAGGATGAGCGCCGACTTCATCTTCAGCCGACTCACACACAGTCTCTGGTGAGAGGCTCAGTGAGGGAAATGCTTGGAGGAAAGAGGAATAAAATCTTAATTTTGAAAAGGGAACAAAAAGCAAAGTGAAACACAGACAGATTCCAGGTTTAGTGAAGAGAAACAGTCATTATAGAAGACTTGACTTGTAATACAGAATGATACGCCTGCAGAATACAGACTTTGTGTCATTACAGTTTTTCAGTTAGGTCAAAGCTTCAAAACGTATTTAAAGGTGCAGTATTATGCAAAATAAACGTTTTGGAGTTTTGCGTCATGCTGTAATGTCATTCTCTCATCAAAAACATACCAAGAGTTTTGCTTTGACTCTTTCATGCATGTTTGGGAAATCCTTCAATCTCCAATAGCAACCAGGTGTAAAATGCCTGGGTGGACCTAGCCCCGCCTACAACCATGCTTAATTAAAGCCACAGTATTGTGTATTTTCTAGGCACATAGTGCCATTTTATACAACAAGTCACTATGTTGCCTTCATTTGTTATAAAACACTGCATTAATAATGCTGTTGTTTCTTTTATGCAAAAGAAATTTGACATTGCAATTGAACTACTTTGTCTCTTTAAGAAGCTTCTACTCTTTCTGAGACTCCGCCTTCAGCACATCTTCACAATGTTTCTTCAATAAGCCTGTGATGTAACTCGTATAATGAGCTCAGCAGAATTCAGTTCCAGGTGTTTGCTGGTTGCTGCTGCAGATTTGGTTTTGATGAGGAAATAACATTATAATATAATGAAAAGCTCAAAAATTTACATTTTAGATAATATTACTGCTCCCGTTTAATACAGGCTCACAACGATATTTCATAAACTGAAAAAAAATGAATTTTTTACTTATATATTTTGCACAGATACATAGACGTACGGCTGCACATGAGACAGATCAGCTCATTATACTGTAAAAGCGACCTTTGACAGACCCTACACCCCGTTTCTAAAACTAGACCTGGGACTGATGGGTGTTTAATGTGTCGATCAAAATGAAACAAAATGCAGCCACATTAGGTTCACCTTGAAATCACTCACGCGTAACATCGATAGAGGGCAAAACGGCGAGAAAAACATGGTGAAATTGACCTTAAGTTGGAACTCTGATGCATTTGTTTGTGCTTGTTCAGTGTGTCAACATATGGCTGACAAAAGGCTCAGCAGCTCTGATTTTAGGTGTAAATGCAACCCCAGTGGAAAACCGTTGCCTCTAGAAACACTGCGCTGCACTTTGATCTCATTACTTCAAAGCTTTCTGCTCAACAATAAAAAAAGAACAGAGTTTTTATCTGACTCAGATTGATCTACAGCATTGATTTTCCTTACATAATGCAGGAAAATGAACATTCTCTTCTAGAAGAATAATTAGTTTGAATATTTTTAATAGGTCGAACTCAGATGAAAAGCAGCCACTCCGGTGATCTTTCCAGCAAACGCCGGCTCTGCGGCTCAAGGTGCCAGGTTTTACTTCAGACTGAAGGAAAACACCATAACCCTCTTTAACGCGATAAACAGATAGAGTCAGGAACACCAACCACAAATGTTTGGTATTTCTACTGAGTACCGGAGGAATTGGCTCATTTAAAGTAAAAATAATAATAATAATTTATTCATCTACAATAATTTTATTTCGCCACGGGAACACAAATAATGATTTTTTTTTAAAATTTAGTTTTTAAAATTATATATAAAGCTTAAATATATATTATTTTTATATAATATATGTAGAAATATATATAGAAAATAATACAATTAAAAAAATTTAAAATATCAAATAGATATTAACTATTAACAAGAGCAAAATTATTACCTGTTCCTGTGACCTATGGAGATTTTAACACCTAGATAAGTTACAGTGTGTTTTATAGGGACACATTTCAGTAACAGCAACTCTCAGATTAAGTTTCAATCCTAAAATTGTCATCTGACATTTTATAAATTATATGATAAATATCACTGGCTCAAAAGCAATTCATGTTTTCATTGATTACTGTTATTGATGTTTTCTTTTCGTATGTTTTTTCCCAGTTTGGCAATATGAAATAGAAAATACAAATTGTTTTTATTCAAACTTCAGACGTTTTCCACTTGTTCTGCTGAGGCGGTTACACCGATTTGTGACATCACGTTCTTCTGTGTGACATTATAAAGCTGCATTCTTGAATTCCAGGTAACAGCCAGGAAAATATCGAACATTTGTTCAAGGCTCTCCGATCGACACTGCTTGTTAGTGATTCATTTGTCCAATAATGGCCCAGGAAGAAATTGAGGAGCTAAAGGCTGAACTTGAGGACTTCAAGTTTTTCTTCGAATTTCAATGCAAAGAATCACAAGAAGAATTTCTGAAATTGCAACAAAAACACAAAGATATTGAAAAACAATTGCGACAGCTGTCCAAAACGATGAAGGACTTTGAGCATGAGAAGCAGCTGGACGAAGAGAAGCCACTGAAGGACACGTCTATCCTAAAATGTTTGGCAATAGGCATCGGCATAGGCCTTGCATGTGTGGCAGTAGTCCAGACCGGTTTTCATGTCTGGAAAATTTTTCAAGGGCAAGTTTTGATGGTCTCCTGAGACCATCAAAACTTGCCTCAGTCAAAGACAGATTTTATGTATACCTGGCCAGGTATACATAAATCAACTGATGGACTCTGGAGGAGCACTGATGGACACTGGAGGAACACTGATAGACTCTGGAGGAACACTGATGGACACTGGAGGAACACTGATGGACACTGGAGGAACACTGATGGACACTGGAAGAACACTGATAGACTCTGGGGGAACACTGATGGACACTGGAGGAACACTGATGGACACTGGAGGAACACTGATGGACACTGGAGGAACACTGATGGACACTGGAGGAACACTGATGGACACTGGAGGAACACTGATGGACACTGGAGGAGCACTGATGGACTCTGGAGGAACACTGATGGACACTGGAGGAACACTGATGGACACTGGAGGAACACTGATGGACACTGGAGGAACACTGATGGACACTGAAGGAACACTGATTGGCACTGGAGGAACACTGATGGACACTGGAGGAACACTGATAGACTCTCGCAAGTCAATCACTGCTCTCCTTATGTGTTGCTATGGCAGGGCCCCAATAATAATAAAGAGACATTCTCTTGGGTGTAGATTAATAGGTGCCTGCCATGCAATGCATGGAGGCAGTCACTGCTCTCCTCATGCATTGCTATGGCAGGGCTCCAACTAGAAAATTCCTGAAGAAATTTAACCGGGGCCCTGACAAAGTGTGCCCGTCAGTTTGGAGCCAGCGTTCTGATGCTAAGCATTAGCATCAATGCTAAAGAAAGCAGCAAGGTAATCAATAACATGTGGAGAGTCACAAGCATGACTTACTCCATTCAGTAAACTAAACATGGGTAATAAGTCAGAGAAACTGCTACTACCTCATTTAAGGTCTAATGCTAATGCCAATGCTCTGCAGTTTTTTTTAAGATAAAAAAAAAAAAACTGAGTTTTTTTCATGCAAAACTGACTTTGAGGTACATTAACCTAACTTGAGAGAAAACGATAATGCAAGTTAATATCATTGCAGCGCCTTGCGGCGCTGCATTAGCCACAGATGAATCTTGAGGCTTTTCTTTTGAAATTTTCAGAAAGCTTGATTTTAAATGGCCAATCTAATCCCTTGTGTAACGGTGATTGCATTAAATCAGTTATTTAACGGTCAATAGAGTAATTACTTGATGGAAAAATTGCCAAGTTTTTATTTTGAAATTGTTTTTAAGCTTAATTTAAAATTGCCACACTAATCCCATGTGTAACAATGGTTGGTTAAAATCAGTTATAAAATGCCCAAAACACAAGTAGTTCTAAAGGCCGGCTCAGTCCTCAGAGTTCTGCTATAGTTAAAACTACAGTGATGCTTTTTGTAGTCCTAATCGGCTGGCCCTGGTGTGTTCCGTTGCTATGGTAATGGATCCTCTGCCAGCTGTGACTCAGACAGGGGGAGACAGAATTTTATCAGTTTGAGTGTAACTGACTCTGTTTTGTGCCAGTTAGTCTTTTGTTTTGACTTGAATTTGGCTCGTTTTTTGTTCATTATTACGCCACATTTACTCGAAATGCCAACAAAAGTAATAGCTCCAATGCCGGGACCGAGCCGCACGTTTTGATATATACATTATGAGGGGGCACGCAGCGGTATTGGCCGCATTAACCGTAGTAGGAAGCGGCAGTTATTTTGAGGTGAAGAACAATAGGTGCCTGCCATACATTTCTATGGCAGGCCCCTATAATAAAGAAACCTTCTATTAGGTGAAGAACAATAGGCGCCTGCCATGCAATGCATGGAGGCAGCATTAACGGTAGTAGGAAGCGGCAATGGGCAGGGCCCCAACTATATATATAGTCGAGGTCCAGAAGTAAGGGATGTTTCTGTTGCCCATTAGAGCAGCCGCTATGGAAACGTTTGGTCCTGCGGCGCCACAATGTGAAATCATCTGAGCAGAAGGTCTGGGCCCACGGCAGATTCCTGAGGTGGCGTCCAAAACCAGAACCGGGCCAGATTATTGATGTGCCAATTAGCAGCTGATGTGTGCGTCTTCTCCTCCCACAAGGGGCTGACTGATAATTAATGAATAATTTAGCACGGCTTTATGTAAATGCTAGCAGGGGGTCAAAGTCACTGGAAAACCTTGGCTCTATTGTTACGTGTTTGACAAACTGCATGTTTAAAATGTCAGGGTGTTGTCGTTTTAACGTTGTGCTGATTTCCGATTCCAATCAAACCGCAGCGCGATCTCTGAAGTAGAGATTTATGTAATTATCGCGCCTCAGTCAAACTGTAGTTATGGAGATCTGAATCTCCTCATTTCAGATTATTTCTATTCACAACAAAGGTCATTAAAGGCACTTTACTAACCATTTCACCTCAGTCACACAGCCAGTCCAGTTAAACAGAGCATAAGCATTAAATCTGCACTATTTAACAATTATGTAAAACATTTTTCTTTTTACATTTGACGAAACTGTCACTGTGTCAATCAATCAGAGCCAGGATTTAGCTCTGTCAATCACCTATGTGGCGCCACTCAATAGCCCCTAACCCCCTTCCCCACTCTCAGCTATGCTGCAGCAAGCATAGCATGGTGTGAATGCTAAACCTAGTTAGCATAGCCACCTGTGGCAGTGGATAAACAGTTTTTTATGAAGTTATTTTGTTTCTCAGCCATTAGCAGGTTGAGCAGCCAGCACAAGAGGATGATCAACAGCTCTAAGACCCTCCTCCTGACTCTGCGTTTCTTCAGATGGCCATAATAGGTCAAGTGGAGGAGATTGATTTTTTTTCACAGATTATCTCAAAGCACTGTCACGACATGGTGACAGCTTTAATATGGAAAAAACATTTTTTTTAATAAAAGTTACATGCTGCAGCTTTAATTCCGGTTCAGTATTCAAATTAGTAGAGAATGTTTTATGTCTTTTTAAATGACGCGTTGGTTTTGCCTACATGCCAGTGTGCCGCGCTGTGAGGTGAATGCCGATGGAAGTGCGTTACAGTGAACACGCTTTGGAGTGGACTTTAAGTCTCTAATGAAAACTAAACAGACTCAAAGGGAATGACAGTTTGACTTTATGTCTTTCAATGTGTTCCACTTCAGAGGGACTGAACGTCTAAAACACACCAACCCCATTAAGAGGGTACGACGCAGCAGACACCAAGTGACTACAATTACCCAGCTGGTGGACATTAAAGTCAAAAATCTCCTTTTAAAATGTATTTGTAGATAATGGATGTATTTGGATAGGATTCTTTTTAAAATGCTAAATAATCTCTGTTGAAACAATGTTCCATGTTTCCAGGCCAGGCAGCTGAAGCCTGGTGGACGTCGCTGTGGTTTGTGGTGGGCTTTATGACCTGGATTGTGCCGGATTTCGCTTCGGTCTTAACGAGGTGAGGGTAAACGCTTTCCTCCGTCCCTCGCTGGTCCTAAAAAACCTTTTTAAGGACTTATAGAGAGCTGTCTATAAGGACGTTAAAATGCCACGTAACAAATCAATCCGTTCGTTTGCACGTTGAAAATAATGCAAGCGTTCACGAGAGGCCCAACAATGTGTGTCGCAAGCGGTGGCGGGTGTGCAGCCGGCCTTATGCAAATCTGCTAAATATTGGGGTTTCTAGGGATTTTTTATGTTTGTGAAGTTTTTTTAAGGTAGAACAGAGGGATCCTTTCCTCAAGTGGTGAAAAGTTGGTTCCGCTTGAGGTTGGCATCCTCTCTTCTCGACGGTCTGATTTATCTTCATCTGCATTAGAAAACGATTGTCATTTTGAAGTTGCATAAAGCAAAAAGAGTGAGCGGGCAACAGATGACGTAAGGAACAAGATCTATGCGGCTGCCAGACCTTTTCCTTTATTCTCGCATTCATACGGACATGCAAACACACACCAGTGCGGCGATTCAGCCTCACCCCCCTTCCAACCCGGCTAATTAGACAGGTGACAACTGTGAGTGCTCTGGCTGAGGCCTGACTAGCAAGTGGAACCTGAAACTCCAGCAGTAATCCTCTCCTCAAATCTTTTCCTTAAACCATTCACTGACTTGAAGAGCAACAGTATCCTTTTTGTGTCAAGCGTACGAGCTGAATGAGAGGGGGCCTGAAGATCATCGCACTGAAAACAAACAGACACGCTTTGATAGATTTGGACCAATTTGCAGCACAAGAACTGGTTAAGGAATAAATGACCAGCTGGAAGGAGACGTGCAGTTGCTCTCTCACTCAGTATTTCATTTTTTACAGAATTAAGTTTATGAATAGAGACACCAAGCCGATATTAATATCTGTATCGGTGCTGATATTGAAAAGAATTCTACATCGGGTATCGATGACAATGTGCCCGATCCATAATTGCCATTTCTGAACACTTTGAAATGTTTGCTGTAGTTTATATCTATATCTATATTGTTTTTGTCAATTTCAGTTTATTTATTTTGCATTGGCTATTGGTATCATTTTCATTATGATTCATTGTTGCAGGGATTGAATCTCTCATTGGGCAAGTGTTGAGGTAAATCTTGAAAAGGTTAAGAGACAACAAACAGACCAAAGATGCTCGCCCTTTTGGTCTGTAAGGCATCCATAATTAATAAGTGTTTGAAAGCCAGAGGGATCAGTCAAAACCGAGAAAGTCCAAAATAAGCTGGGCAAGCATGACAAACACGAGCTGCAGTCAAATAGTCAAAGCTCATTACAACAACACTTTTCTGCAGTTCATTTCAAACAAACAACAGAAAGAGGATTTCAATGATCACGTTTTAAAGGACTGGAGTGCAACAGTTCAACGGTGAGTCAGGAAGACAAACTGTTGGGCAGAACGAGCCTGAAAACACAGCAAAGCTGCAAAAGAGCATTTAAGTTGATTTTGGCTGAAGTGAAATGAGAGTTTGGGGGAGTGCAGGAAAAAAAAAAAAAGAAGGACAACATTAGTCTTTGAGTATTTCAGTAACTGTAGATCATCCCATTTCTCAGGCTCTCATTAGCCTCCTCCATTACATCACTGAACAGGGAGGCTTCCAGAGATGAGAGGGAGGAAGAGAAGAAGGGGGGGGACAGCTCGTAAAACACTGAGCACACAGTAAACATGTCTGGCCTTATGCATGACAATACCCCTACAGTGAGCGCTGTCTGACATTAGCCAGATAACCCCCCCTTCCCCGCCCCAACCCCTCCATGCCCCACATGGTAGTTCCCATCTTACAACAAAGCTTTTAGCGGAGACACCAAGGGAATACATTAGTGCTAGCCCAACATGGTTAACCAAATTTTGGTAGAGGGAGCAGCACTGGGCTAGACGATGTTAAAAAATGCTCAGTCAGTCATTCACAAGTGCACCAGCACCGGCGGTGGTTTACCTCAGCCCCCACATGAGCTTCTGTGAGGGAAACTGTGAGAATAAGACGTGCAGGCTTGTGGGAACCATCTTCTGAAGGTCCCAGCAGCTCAGCAGCTTGTTGGGATGACAGATGAATATAAACAGTCCCAATTTTCTGACTGGGTGAAGCTGAAGGCCTCAGCAGAAGAGTGGCTACAAGTGAATTTTTGTCTTCTGAGTCTCCGTGATTTCACTTCCCACATTTTGTTAAACATGAAACGAGTAGGAAAAACCTGGAGGGAGCTTGAACATTTCTAAACACTCGTACAATGGTTGTCGATAGTGAGCGAATTCAAGCGGAAAAATTATATCCTGTTGATTTTTTTGACAGAGATTATAGTTTAGAAATTGCAACAGGGTTTCCCACAGTGTACTATAAGCCTGGTGGGCCACCAGGCTTCACGTGCGCTCTCACCAGGCTAAATGCTCTTTGATGTTTTTATTATGGTTTTTTTTTATTTTTTATGCACACCAGTAACAGTGATATCGAAGACAGGTTAAAGAGTCTCATTGGTGAAACGGTTGGAAGCACGATGGCAACATAGTACAGTCAGCATGTTAACACATAGAGAGACTGAGGTCAGGTGTTTTTCTTTTTCACTCTGCATCTGCTGCCCGTATTTTAATTGTATTCTTTTCATGTTAGCTTTTTGTAAAGACTTTCTAGTACGAACTACAACATGTTTTCTCACACAACAGTTGTACTTTGATAAACTAGGTTAACTCTTCCAAAATCATCCCCGAAGAAAAGCAGGAAACAAGATACGAATATCTGATTTATTCTCCATTCTGGCTCTTCCACTGAAAAGACACAATGGTGAACAAAGACATTGATGTGGATATAAATGAAACACAAATTTTCCAATCAACACCAGCAACTGAGTTAACGGTGAGCAGGACTGCGAGGTGCGATGTGGTCATATATAGAGGAATGTAAAAGGAGCTGACAGTCCCCAGAAAAATGTAGTTATTTAGTGGAGGAGGGATCAAGTTCTTAACCTCTCTCCTGACCTCCTGGTAAAGGCAACAAGCAGCTCCTGATCTCTGTGGCATGCGGCCTCAAGACCCCAGCGTCTCCTCATTGATGTGTGGGGGTGTGCGCATGATAGGCCTGGAAAAAGGGAGTGTGCCTTTCACTCGCAAACATTTGAGTGCAATGTAGGAGCTTCAATCTCGTGTCGGGTCAGGCTTATCGTAGAGTGCTGAGGTGGTTTGTCTGCAGAGAAATTTGTCTAAAACCCAAACCTGTGGTGGTGAAACGGAGCCGCTCGGTTGCCACGCAACACACTTCCTGCTAAACATCGCTGATGAACTATGACACCTCGACCGGTGGAGCGCCACATCCCAGGCTGCCGCTTGATAGAACGTTTATACCTTCTCCTATATTTTCTTTATTACCCACCATGCAAGTCTCCTCACAATAACAAAAACAAGCTGCCGTTTTGCACAGCAGCTCGATCCTTTACCGAGAGAGGCTTTTAATGGCCTCTCCAGATTGAGCCCTAATTAGCTGTTAATCATTTAGGGCTCATAACCAGAGTGGAAACAGCCGGCATGTGTGTGTTTGTAAGCAGGCGTGCAGCGGCGTGTGTTTGCGCCTTCATTCCTGCTGTCTACCCTTGTGTTGTGAAGCCATTAGGACCAGAAGTGCTAAAGAGAGCCAAACAGCCCATTAACTCCTTCACTCTTCCTCTCTTCCCCTTCGCCATGCTCATCTCTCTCACAACAGTACCACAGTTGCCAGCTGACACCCTCTAATGTCAGCTATCTGTCATGACCACAGACCTGTCCACCCACACACCCCTGCCTACGCTCGTCCCCCAGCGTGGTTTGTGTGTATGGTCTGTGCTGTTATACGGCTGCAACTCTTCTGCTGGTGAGTTAATGCTTCAAAGCGTGTTAGCATTATGTGGGGGATAAGGACAGGTAAGATGAAGTCTAGAGGCTCAGCAGAACTCTGAATCTTCTGATCACCTCAACCTGCCTGACGGTCTCTGCTGCATGTTTTATCTCAGACAGGGACTACTTTGGGTCTCTTACAAATTTGAGGAAAACTAATGAAGATGCTTATTAAGGTTGGAGACTGAATAATACTGGAACGTTATTTGGGAGAAAGAAGGATCACATACCAACAACGCCCCCCTCAGCCAAATAACCAACAAGACAGGAAATGGATACCATCTCAGAAGTTGAGGCCATGATCAGTCACCTGGTCTACACTGATGAATCAAGCTGTATGCTAAAGTTCCATGTGTGCACTCTGAATATAGGGATTAAGTGTTCAGTGAATGTGTCAGGCATTGGAAACTGGATTCATCACGGGAGGAAAACCACCAAACAGCAAGAGCCGACTCTCTGAAAAGAGCCGAACTTCCCATCAGTACTGAGCACCGTCTCACTGCAACAGTGCAACTATGAAGTACCAACAACCACGCTGAGGCAGAGAGGAGGATGACAGGACCGTCTCACTTTTCTCTTTTCGATGTCATGTTCAAACACTGTTGTCTGCCAACTGGGATTGAAGAACAGAATGTTGCGATGTTGGGGATGGGTGAGACTGGGAGAGATGCGTTTTTCTGAAGCAAATTTGTTACTTTTGTATTTGCAAATACTTCACACCATTTTATTTAAACATGGTTTTATGATTAACTGTAAGTAGGATTTTATTGTACCCCCTTGGCCACTTGGCGCCACATGCGCTGAGTGTCAAGCATGTGGGCAGAGCAGCGGCGCTGGGCGCAGAAACAAACCCTAACAACATCTCCTCAGAACGAACCGAGTCGAAGAGGGAATCACCTCCCAAAGTGCATCAGAATGACTGAGCTGATTTCCTGATACAAACATACAAATTGGTAATGGCCAACCTCCTGGACAATGTGATCCCAATAAGGAGCCGTTGTGATTGATGTGGTCTTCACAAATTATGGAAAAATAAGGAAAAGTGAATACAAGAACCTGGGGAAATACCAAGAGCTCAATGCACAGCGAGAAAGAGACAGGCAGGTGAAGGCAGATGTGTCACCGTGGTCATATGAGCTCCTGGCTCTGATTGGCTCCAACAAATACCTGGAGAAACATCTGACCTCTCAGCCCAGAAGAGAGCGACCCTACGAACAGCTAAGCTACTGCAAAGAACTCTCCAAAATATTCCTGCTTTCACTTCCTTAACTTGTACCTGTGACACCCAAACTCTCCCACTGTGGCACAGCATATTAAAGAACATACATTTCTATAGCTGAACCTCTCCAACTTCAAAGTTATGTGTAAATGATATTTTTGCTCCAGAAGGCTTGCAACACAACAACAAGCTTCCCGAGGCCCAGAGCAGACTGACAGCCAGAAGCCAAGTGTGTGATTAATGAGAGAGGCATGGTCATATCAGTGGGCTGGCGAACAGACCCCCCGTCAGACTACACAGGTCACAGAACACACCCAGCCTCATCAGCACTCATTACTACCGTGAATTCATATCACGCCCAAAGCCGCGAATGCTACAATCCAAACACTCTAACAGAAGAGGAAAACACAGCCACAAATTCCAAACTACAACTTTGCGATTCGACATACAGATGTACGTACACAAGCCAAAGAAGACTTGTACGCATCATAACTATACAAACAGACAACAGGTCATGTCTATCACTTGTTTTGCTCTTGTGCTTTTGATGAGACTCACCTGCCGATTGATGCGAACAAACTCCTCCGAGCTTTTGGCCCAAGGCGGAAGATCCACATCAGAGACGACGGTGCCGTCCTCCATCACTCCCAGGTTGTAGTTGTTGGCGTTGACGAACATCTCAGGCAGGTAGAAGAACTCTGGGATCAGCTCCTGATAAGACAAAATAAAATAAAGTAAAACTCAGTTCGGACAATTTTCAAGTACGAAAATCAATCTACAAACTACAACACTTGCATCGACCAGGGATCTTCAACTGCGCTCCTTAAGGGCCGACGTCATAAAACTTCTAGATGTGTGTAGCTTTGAAGTAACAATAAATTCAAATAGCGTACTTTCTTAGAAAGACATGCCATGAGGTACAGTCAAAAGACGGAGACCTTTAAATGTGAACCTGGGCTGATATTTACTGCAAACAAACAGCAATAATTCAACACAGAGAAGGATTTTTACATGAAAAAAACCCCCACATTTTTCAAAAACAATTCAAGAATAAGCCTGAAGTTTATAACTTATGGTTGACTCAGGACTCACATGACTTATAAAAGAGGTGGACAGACTGAAGATTAATGCCATGTACAGAACCAGTGCATAAAGACAGTTGAACCTACATTTAGGGTAAGATGAAAATGTTTAATGAAGTAATGGTTTTTGCAATATTTAAGTGTGAAGAGATGAAAAAGTTCATTCTGAAAATGAGAAAAAAATGTGACTTTTGTCATTCAGACATCCTCCACTAACAGCGTTCGCAAAACCAAATGACATTTTGCAATCTAGAAACTACATGACAGAGTCTTAAAGAGTTACATTAACTGAGTAAAGATAAAAATCTCAACAAAATTAGCATAAAAAGCCCTACAAAAAGAGCCTAAAATATAAAATACACGCTCCCCTCACCACTAGTGGGGTTTTGTCCTCGGTATGATCAACACTAAACTGTTTTCCTGAAATTATAAAGACTGGCAAAGAGAAAAAAACTGACAGCCAAGTTTCATTTTTCCCCTCTTTAAAAGCTGAGGAAAAAAAGCAAAAGAATAAAAAAAAAAGTCTACATCCGATTTTCTGATTTTCCATAACAGACAGAAAAAGCAAGCCAAATTTTTTTTGAACTCTGATGGTTTTATTTGGCTGTCAGGAACAACACAACACCACATTTTCAAACTCAGGGATCGCAAAGAAAAAAGACGTCCCTGATAGGAGACGTAACCTTATATGTTTAGCCATTTGTCATTCCTAACCAAGCAGAACTTGCCACACTGAGCATAAACATGAGGATCATGTCAGAGTTTTGCAACATGCAGATAAATCAGAGTTGCCCTCCAGCCTTCAGTTGTGTTGTTTTTGTTTGCGTGTCCATCATAATGAAAGACAATCAGTACACAGAGCGGTTCGGTTCTTGGATGCCTGCAAGTAAAGTGGAGCGCAAAATGTGCAACGCTGACATTAATCTAAACATTTCTCCCCCCACCATCTTCACATGCACTTCCAAAACCTGACGTATTTATTTCCTGATGAGCTTCGGTGAGGCCCAGGATTTTCTTTGGCTGAAACACGTGGAAGGTCTGGGGACTACAACCGCTTGTTTTTTTTTTTCTTCAATTGGAGAGGCGTACACAAAGTCGCCTCACGATATCTCAATTTCCTGCCTGAAGTTCTGCGACCTAATACACACGCACTCTCAGGGTTCCTGTGCGTTTTTTTCAGATTTTTCCATAATCACATTCAATTTCCAGGCAGTTGTTAAGCAAAAAGGTTGAGGAGTAAAGGCAGGATTTTTGCAGTGCAATGGATGGAGAGATGGACAGATGGATAGATGGATGAAGGAATGCATTAATGGATTCATCCAAGCAAATGAGGGAAGGATCCAACCATCCACCAATCCATGATGGATGAATGAATGGATGGTTAATGGACGGATGGATGGATGAATAGATCCATCCATCCATCCATCCATCCATCCATCCATCCATCCATCCATCCATCCATCCATCCATCCATCCATCCATACATACATACATACATACATACATACATACATACATACATCCATACATACATACATACATACATACATACATACATGATGGAAGGACAGAAAACCAACTTCCATATTTCATAGTGCAGACTGTGTTCCAGCTGTACTTTCAACTTTCCAGATTGATAGATGGATGGTTGTTCTTTAAACCACACCAGTGAGACTTACCTCCATCTCTCCTCCTTTGGAGTCAAATGCTCAGATTTTCCCCTCATCAGCCAAATGAGCAAACAAACTTGCAGGTTTACAACACAGCAACTTCCTCACTTCTGAAATCTCTTCACTTCACAAAACTTGACCTAAAAACTCAAAGGTCAACGCCTTAACGAGGCCTCTCGCTCACCCAGGCTCACCGACTGCTGCTTGCTGTAAATTTGAGCTGGAGGTTGCTCACATCAGACACACACACTCACACGCACTAACAAAACCTCATAGGCTTCACTCGCCAATATTCAAGCCTGCCTAGCAAGGACCATTATGTGCAGTGGCCCCTCTGCTCTCTCTTGGTCAGAGGCCAGCCCCTCTGATCCCCAATCCTGTCCTGTCACGGGTCACTAGAAGGGGCTTTGGCCCCTAGGCTCTCCTGCTACACTTCCACTGTTGCTAGTGGTCCAGTTTTCCTCTGCTTCCCCCTCTGATGCCTTTGGGCCAAGTCTAGGGGTCAAGGGATTGGGGATGAGAGGTCACTCCAGCGTCACCCAGGCTAGAGACACATTAAATCTGGGTGTTGTAACCCATTATCACCCAGTCTTTTCCAGTGGCATAAGAAAACAGAGAGGCCTTTTGGCCTCTGGCAAAAAGAACGCTGCTTGCTATCAATGGACCCAACGCAGGAGCTAAGCGGCGTACTTAGCATACCTAATTGATACATCTCATCCCTAATTCCTCTATTTCTTCGAACAAGAATGCGCTCAGCCAGGTGGATAAAGTCAACGGACCTTCATTGAGAGCTACTAAAACTCTAACCGAGGGAGGAAACAAACTGATGCGGACCAGATTTGCTCTTTGTTTTGATCTAAACGTTGAGCTCTCACAGTTTGATCCACATTGACAGGCCTAGACTGAGAGAGCAAACGAGGGCTGTTGTTGGGGCTTTCGCAATCAAGCATTGGCCAGCAACAAAGTAATACAATCCATATGTTTTATCTGGGCGGGGGGAAGGAGGGCGAGGGGGAACGCAATCAAGCGTCAAAGCCCCAAAGCCCCCAACGCCACTGCTCCCCACCCCTTCAGTGACCCAGTGCCAAGAAAGCAAGCAAGACCCAGCTCTGACAGTGAATGTCTAACTGTAGTTGTAAATGTTTTAGGGAGAGCAGTTAAAGCGTGCACCAGGGGCCACCGTGGCCCTCACTATGAGAATGACCCGGGTTGCAGAAGGGCAAAAGGAAAAGATCAGCACAGATTTTGGGGGCCCAACAGTCCATGTTATAGCTGGCTGAATCTGAGACAGACAGCTGAGACAGATGAGGATTAGCCTATCGCTTTGATCAGAGGACCAGAAAGCTTTCATAGTGCAGGGGGCTTGGGGTGGGAGACAATGATTAGATAGAACGCAACGTTTTTCATTGGGAAACTTTTCTTTTTCTGCTTTGTTTGGGACGATCAACAGGGATTCATTTTCTTGAAGTTCTTAGCCCTTTATCTGCTTTACAAATCCACAGTCTGCGAGGTTCGCTGTGCACCGTACCTTAACGTCAGATGTGTCCCTCTGGCAGTTCCTCCAGGCCCTGGACAAGGAGGAGAAGGTGCGGTCGGCGTGATCGAACTTCCCCCCTTGGAAATTAAGGAAGAACGTCGTAAAAGGTTCCTGTGAAGATGTAAAAAAATAAATACAAAATTTAATGAGGACCAAAATTGAGTCTTCCTACATAAAATTAACAATCCGCAATCCAATGACGGAAAAAAAAACAAAAAAACAGGAAATCTACCCTTGAACCGAATGGTCAGATTATTGTCTCGGTCTTCCCAGATGAGCGTTTGGGCCAGACACAAAGTCAAAAATCTGATCTTTCTTCTGATCAGCAAACGCACCATATCGCTTTTAGTGTCACAGACTAAAGAGCATTCAAAGGTCACTTCTTTCAGTCTGATTTAGATTGTCAAGCGAGGCATTAGAAACATCCTACGTCAGGCACAGCCTGCGTTTCCAGTAACCACACAACAGCGCAATTTGACATTTCGGAAATAACTCAATGGAAGCACGTCAATTTGTGCTACGATGAGGTGGTTTTTTTTGACTGTAACAAAACTGCTTTACTTTGCAAAGCTGAAATGGAAACACTTTGTCTGGCATAAGGGGAGTCACATGATCGACAGTCAGATATTCCCAGAGAATGACAAAGAAGAAGACAGGAAGTAGTTGATGCTGCTGCGTAATGTCCCATTAACAAATTTATCCACGTGTGATTATAATTGTGTTTCTTATTTAATGGAAACGCCACAGTTGTATTCTTTTGAATATCGACAAAAGTTTCACTGGATGCTGGTTTTTTCCTCCTTTCATCGGTTTAGCATTGTCTGCTAAAAGCTCATCCGCCTGGCAAAGGGGCAAAATCAGAGCCGACCTCATCAGATGTCACAAAGGCTGAATGTCTTGGGGTAAACCTGGGGAGGTTTCAGACGTTTTCAACAAGCCCACATAAAAACTGGGCTAAAAAGATAAATAAATAAAATCAGACAGAGAACCTAGTTTTTAAACCAACAACGGCCTTCGTAGTCACATGTAATCGCTAAAATTGTGCTCAACTGGTTAAAAACAGTGTTGGACATATACTTGGAAAATGATATTTGGATGACCAGCCTAAGCATGGAGTTCAATGCAAATGTTCATTTTACGGGTGCGGGTGACCAAAATGCGGGTGATTTTATCCCCATCAAGGATCCTTCTAAACATGAAAATGTGTTGACAGGCTTTTAGAAATCCCACTACTATATATAGTAATTATATAATTCTTTGGAAAAATAAAGAATTGGAAATCGGTCACAAATTGCTTGGGCATCTTTAGAAATAACACACTCAATACATGAAAGTACATATATAAGCACAAAACCAAATTCAGTTGAGAATTAGTTTCCTTTGCCTGGTTAGTAAGAGGTGTGTGAGTGACTGTTGTTAGTACAGTGGCTTTAGAATAAGCTGGCTAATGATGTGTGGGGATCAATGAGCTAACTCTTTAGGGAGGCAGTGAGCTACTGGGACAATAAGAGCAAAATGGAAGAAAAAAAAACACACTGCACGTGGAAAAAACTTAGTAACCTCACTCTCCCATGAGTGCAGTGTGAGAAGATTGATGGCACACATTTAACAAAGGTACTGAGAGAGAGAGAGAGAAGACAGAGAGAGAGAGAAGGTGCGCACTTTACTGCTAAAGGAATAAATTTGGAATTATGAAAGAATGAGCACATGAAAGCACATCTCAGAGAGTCAATATTTAAAAAAATTCTGGGATGAAGGTCACGCTTTAAATACTGCATAAAAAATGGTAATAAGAGCATGCAGTTCAGCTGGTCTAAAGATTTTTGGCTGTTAAGAGAAGTGTCACTACAAATTTTAACAATTTAACAATCAGAAAAATCAGAAAATAAAGAAAAAATAGAGATGCACAATATTGGATTTTTGGTCGATATGTGATATTCCAGTGTATTAAACCTCATTTGGCCGATAACTGATACCAATACAGATATTTCTTTCCTATTCCTACTAACTGAAACTCTATAGCTTTCTCTACTGTGGAATTAAAATACTGCATTATCTTTGTCAATCTATCCTGTTACCAAAGGCAAATGCTAAGGCAGCTGAAAATGCTTTTCCCTTGCATTATGTTTAATCTCAAATGTATTAATCTCAATATGTTTGTTCTTTGTAAGAGAGTGACATCTCTCAGTGAAAATTTGATGTTGCTGTAGGCATCATGTCACTGGTTTCTCAGAGAAATATAATTCATTTTATATCAGTGAGTTATTTTGACGGAATGGCGGATGTCAGGTATTAAATTTTCGAAGCCGATGCCATGGCGATAATATTGTGTATCCCAAGAAAAAATTTCTTAAAACTCTGGCAAGGCCAGTGAAACAGTGCTGTGTTTTCTCACTTTATAATGACTGATAATGTATTTTACTGATATTTATATTTCAAACCAACACAGAAAAGTGCATATATTTGAAGGGGAGAGAAAATACTTCTTTTCTTCAACAACAATCTTAAAGGTGTGGCATGCACATGCATGCACCGTTGCTGCAGTTGCAGTTACAGCTCCAACTAAAGCCTACTACTGTCTTATAACATTGAGAAATATCTTTATTAGTGAAGTTATCTGCCAGTCCTGTGTTTTTGCAGTGCAAAACTTCCTTCGACTTCACAGACCTATTCAAATTGGTGTTGAATCTAGTAAACACTTTCAAGAACGGGGTCATGAATTAGTGAAATGTGAGAAAGTTAAAATGGTACAAATAGTTTCACAAGAGACTGTAAAAGATGCTTCACTCACGATGCGGAGCAGCCACATCAGGGTGAAGCTGGAGGTGGAGTAGTGGGTCCCGTAGTGGAACTTGGGCACCTGGTCGTCCTCCCAGGACTCGTATCTGTCTGAAAAGAACGCCGCCCTCTTGGGGTTCAGCGCTCCAATGGGCTGCAAGGAAACAACAACAGATACACATTTAAAAACAAATATAATCTGCGACTATTATGTCCTCTACAATGGCTTTGCACGAACTGCAAAAATATAAAATCTTACCAAGTAATTTTAGTCTAGCTTCTAGTGCAAATATCTTGCTGCGTTTGAAATAAGAAATAAGTTGATAATTTTTTAATATTGATGAAAAAGTGCTAGTTCCATTTAGAGATGGACCAATTCACATTGTTATCTTCCAATGCCAATATCGGAGGTTTACCTGTCCGATACCGATCCGATACGGAAAGGCAGCACTGAGCTGACTGACTGACTGTGTTTTCTTTTTAAACACAGACAGGATGAGTGCATCTCTAGTTCAACTTCCAGATTATTTCATTCATAACAAAAGTAATGTCTGAATTTCAATTTTAAGGAAATGTTGACCTTCAACGAGCTCCTGAGTCTTGCTGAAAAGTTACTTGTAAATTCGTTTTGTCTGATTTGAAACGTACCAAGACACCTGCACTAGAAACCAGAGCAAAAATACCTGGTAAGATTTAATCTTTTTGCTGTGTGACGATAACAGAACGAATCTGAATGTGAGCATAAAAAGGAAGTGGGCTCCGACTTTCACTGTGAATAAACAGGGGCCACTCCCTGCAGCACAACTGCTGCAGTTGCACGGGAAACGGAGCGAGCAACCGACGTGCAATTTGAAATGAATATTAGATGATGTTTCCTTTAGATGAGGATCAATCCTTCCCCCCCTCAGAGTGCTTTTCAGAGGCTGTGAAATGGAGCCCCTGCAGCTGTAGTCTGTCAGAGAAAACTAATGTGATCCAATGAAAGAGCGCCTACAAGGAAAACGGCAAAAACCTGGGGCTGCCTTTAATTTCTGCTTTTATTAATCCTCATCCAGCACACTGCAGCACTGCTCGCAGTGAAGAAAATAATGTTTAAATTGCAATAACTTCCCATCGATCTCGGAAAAAAAAAAAAAGAAAAGCCAATAGTCATTCGCTTGGCTATTGTTTAAATACTCATTTATAGAAATCACTTTCAGGCTGGTTCAATTTTTATTAGTGCTCTGCTGGACATGCCTCATTCTCTTAACCCCCAAGCCACCCATCACCTCTTCCAAGCACACACACACACACACACACACACACACACACACACACACACACACACACACACACACACACACACACAGAGGCAGAGAGAGAGAAAAGATCAATGGTAATGGAGTGATGGCTTTTTGAGGATGAGGGGCCTTGCAGGCTGTGGATCAATTGGATCTCCTTCATATCACAGCAAGATTCATCCAGGCCATCTCTGTGTTATCGATCTGTGCTATTGTTACTGTTTTATGTGTGGGCGTAATGGGCCACATGTTTCCGCGCACACACACACAAATATATATATAAGCGCACTGGCATAGATTTTTGCACACCGCGGTGGATGTTTCCTCTTCTTCTATCTGTGCTTCTGGTTTGTTATTTTGTAAACAGTGCTGCTGAGTGAGCGTCAAACGCAGCGCGCCGCCGCGCCGCACCGCGCAGCTCCGCGTTGACAGTGATGCACTGCGCGGCTTCCTCGGGGCCGCTGGGGTGGTTGAGTACACACTGTGAATTATACATCACACCCATTGGTCTGATTTATAGCCCTAATAACAGTCAGCTCATTAAAAAAAGAAAAGGGAGAGGAGGCATATAAAATAAAAAAAAAGAAAGACTGAAAGTGCCACAGTGACAAGAGGGGGGGAAGAGAGAGAGAAAGAGAGAGAGAATTGTGTGTGAGTGCATGTGGGGCCGTCGGTCCACTCCATCCCGACATTGTTTACTGCTGTAAATTACTGTGGGGCTGGCGCTCTCAGCTTACAGTAGCTCCAACGTAGCAGCTTTGACGGCGCCGTACATCACCGCTTGCTGCACCGCAGATTGGCCTAATATGTTGTGGCAACGCTGCGGCGCTCTGATGAGCGCGCAGACAAATGACCCAATCTTGTAGTTTTAATTAGACCAAAGAGCGAGCCGCGGAACGGAAACAAACCCGACGCTTTGAAGAGGTAAGCGTCAGAAAATTAATGCTGGATTAGTTTTAATCAGTTCTCCGTCAAAGAAGACGAGGAAAATGGGGAAGGGGGAGGGAGAGGGGGGGGGATAACTCGCAGGAAACGGAAACCAAAGAGCAAATAAACAAGGTGGAGCGGCGGGGACCTGCACGAAAGTATTCGGCATTTAGGATCCATGCATCATTCATGATCAGGTTCTTGTTTAAAACTGATATAGCGCTGGGAAATTCAAGCTGTCCTGACGTTAGCTGTTCAAACAAACAGCCTGTGCAAAAATCACATGGACGCGCATTAAAAAAGGAAACTGTAGCTGATGTCTACCTCAGGACTAGAATGCAGCTGGTGGCCAGAGTCACATGATATTCAGATTTAACAAAAACAAAAAAGGAAAGAAAAAGAAAAGTTTTTTTTCTGCATCAGTGAGGTGATTAAAACTGAAACTAGAGGATGCACAATGAAGCTACTTAAAGGGGCAGTTTTAGGGAAAAATCTACCTTTTTTAGTTTTACATGATGTTACAATATTATTCCTTCATCAAAAACATGTGCATTGCTGCTTTCAGGAATTTCTGGGAAAATCATTAAATCTCCCATGGCAACCATGCAGCAGTGCAAAATGCACCCAGCTCCTTCAGACTAGCCAGCAGCAATTAGCAAACACCTGATGGAATAGCACATCTGCTGAGCTCATCATATCAATTAGTTTTTAATGAAACACCTCAAGTTAATAGAGGAGCCATGCTGTGATGACTTTCTGAAGGCGGAGCTTCAGAGAGAGCAGGAATTTCTTAAAGAGACAAAAGCCCCATTTCTGATTGCAGGGAGGAGGCTTTTAGCGTCGACAATCAACCTTGTGTGCACGCCTCTCATTCGCTCACCCTTCCTCTCTGCTATGCTATAGCTGGTTCACCACAACATAGCCTGCCATGAATGCTAAAGCAAGTTAGCATGGCCACAAATGACAGCAGATCAACAGTTCTCCTAGAATGGCAAATTATTTCTCATTCATTGCCACATTTAGCAGCAGATACAAAAAAATTGACTAAGACTAAGACCCTCCTCCTGGCTATAATTGGTTGTTTTTGGTCGAGATCGGTGCATTTCTTCAGACCACAGTAGTAGCTCAGGGAGGAAGTGAAGGAGCACAGATTATCTGTCCCGCGTTACCCTGTCACGACATGTTGACAGTTTCAACAAATATGGAAAAAGTACATTTTTGGAAAAGTCACATACTTGTAGAAGCTTGAAAGAGAAACTAGAACAAAACAAATAAGGAAAGTCAGATTAAACTCACAAAGAAAAAAAAAAAAGGAAATTGACTGCCAAACTTGGATTAAGTCGACTCTAATCAGAACCAAACAGTCAAAGAAAACACTTAACTGGCTGCCCAAGACCTTTTCAAATTTACCATTCCACCAACTTTTAATGGCTGCCAAAATAGAATTCTTTTAAACATGTCAATCAAGATCCCATCAGCGAAATTCACACGGAGAGCTAAATTGTATTTATATCAAAAGAAAACCACTCATTTACAGAACAATCAGCAGCTTCCTGGGGGAGATTAAAGGACCATTACCCAGTGGTACCATGCTTATGAAACGATAGAGTCAGCCCCATAGAACTATAATGGCTCGCCAATGATTGGAGCATCACTCAAGACTTTGAGTCATAAATCACATGAACCGTTTGAAGTAAGTGTTTATGTATAATGTCCCATCTAAAGAGTGAAAATGGTGCAGAGGCCCTGCGGGACAAGCGCACAGAGCACGTACACGCACGATCAATACACTATTAGCTGATCTGGCTGTGAGGAGCAGATTATAGCACAAAGGCACAGCCAACGCTCAATAAGTCTTCCATAGTGCTATCTATGTGTACATGCAGACTACATAATAGATAAAGTGTGCTTTTAATTGTTTGCTGGGCTTTGTTAAAAGCTACAAAACAACTAGATGATTTTTACCTTTTAAGATGCGAGTGTTTTAGTTTATAGGATTCATAATGAAGAAAACTTCAACTAGACGCTTGGTGATACAACGACAGCTATTAAAAATCCCAAAATGTGTTTTCCGCAAAAGACATATGAGAAACGGTCGACATGGACCTTTAATATATAGAAAAAATGCCAGCGAGAACGCGAGTTGCTCAATGGTGGACCAAGCATGTGGCTGGACTGAAGTCGGGCAAAGTTAGCTTGACGCACGACGCGCAGTAGCCGCCAGACATGCTAAAGGCTAATGTTAGCCTCTGTGAAGTGAGAAAAAAATAAATAAAATCAACGTTTCAGTGTGGAAGTGTTTCATTGCTCTCTGTTTGGATAAGCGGGACGTTAAGGACGTTCCGTTTTGTTTTTTTGATCACACACTTTATGGTGATTATTTATGGAGCGATTGTTGTTACGCAAACTGCATTTTGGAGCAGACTTTTTGAGCTCCAAAAGAAAAAAAATGAACATTTCCCTGTCGATCTTCATAATAAAAATGACATCAAAAATTAGATTTCTTTATTCTATTTCTTTAATTTTATCAGTGAAGAAACATAAAACATTAGTATTGTAACGGAAGGTAAACTTAAATACAAAGCTTTTAATTTTTGCAGCTCCAGACAGATTTGTTTTTTGTTTTTTGTTTTGGTCCAACGTGGTTCTTTCAACATTTTGGGTTGCCGACAACAGTCTATAAAGTAACAACTTTATAGACTGATTTTGTTCAAATTATTATTTTTTTTTTATTATTATCCTCGACTTGAAGGGTCTTTATGTATTGAGCACATTGTCACATGGATGAGTATTTTTCAGAATTCTGACATTAAAATTCTGAGTTTGAAGTCAGAATTATTTTTCCAGTTGTGAAGATCCTCTTCTGCAGAAAGCCAACTGTTTCCCTACATTTCATATAGAAGTAAAATGGACTAGATACAAATATGTCATTACATAACGGATTTTCCTTTGTAAAAACGTCTATATTTTCATTTTACTTTGCAATTAATCATGACTTTGTGTCACAAAGTCACAGACTTTATTCCCCGTAAAAGTGTTTCACTGCAATGTGACAAAATAGGAAAACACTTTAGGGGAAGAAATACTTTTGCAAAGAACCATACATATAAAAATAAAGCAACACAAGAAGAAAAAGATCGACTTGTAATATTCCTAAGAAAAAACATAAATCAGAAAAAAAAAAAAATGGAGTTTTGGAGGTTTGAGATGTACAATGTAGCAAAAAGCGCCAACAAGCGGCGGGGAGTGTTTACCCTGGCTACGACGTTATCTCTGGGTTGGTGTTTGATGTTGGGCTGAGGCTAAAGTTTATGATAAGAAAGTCCCCGGGGTCGAAACAGCTCTGGTAGCCAGGGACATAAATTCTGTGTGGCCTCTGGCAACGACGAGCGTGTGGCGCGCGCGCACACACACACACACACACACGCGCACACACACACAGGCAAACACGCACACACTCATGGCAATTTGGCTTCTCAATGTCACTGGAGGATTCACAGATGACCTGTTTCTTCAAGAGACGACCGCCGACGTGACACGCTGTAGGAGGAGGGCAAAATACACGCGGGGGGAGGAGGAATAACAATAAAACGGAAACAAAGCTTCAGAGAAAAACAAACGCGACGGCAGTGAACGGTGCGCAGATGGAGACGCAAAACTAAAATCGTCTGAAAAGTTGCAAGGGATTGTTGGTGCAGCCCTTGCATGGCGGGGGGATGAATGAGAGAGCGCAGCTAGCTGTGTTTGCCGTTTACCAGACACGGCAGTCTGACATGGTCCAGTAGTCATACACTGATATCACACACAACATGAATAAAACTGACTCCCTCCATCCCTCTGCTGCTGAAGAAGAAAGGAGTGGCAGAGCCGCAAATGATGATGTTCTTCTGTAACCTGCTCTCCTCCTCTTTTCTTTTTTTATATTAGTGTGTGTGTTCTTTTGGACCGAACGTCTCTCTGTTTCTCCTCCTTTAAGCGAACTCCCCCGGGCTGCGAGGCTTCACCGACTTCACAGGCTGAGCTGTCTAAAATCTACAGCGGAGGAGCAGGAAGCCGGAATGAGCTCAGGAGAAAGCAGGCAATCGAGCAAATGTCTGCCTGTGCGCCTGATGCCATATTTCTGCCTCCCGGGGGACAACAACAAAGCACATAAAAAGAGAAGAAATCCTACAAATAGAGATTTAAAAAAAAAAAAAAAAAGCAACAACAACAAAAAAACAGCATAAAGGGGGTGGCGGTGCCTCACCTGTAATCTTTACAGCTGGAACATGAGAAGTAAAACAGAAGCCAGCAATTAAGAGAAAATCAGCCTGGCCACTTGATTTTAATTTGTTTTTGTATTGGTGATGTGAAAATTTTTAGAATCAAAATTGCTGAATTTATGCACTACAGTACTATGTACTGTTTCTCTTCATATCGCCTTTATTTGTGTGCATGTTCTACATATGCTGACATTCCACAGTCTAACATATTTAATGATGTATGTGAAATCTTTAGTCTGATTGGTTATAAATGTGCAGTGAAAATACACGGTGTGAGGATCACTGATAGGGGGCAGTGCTGAGCCCCACAGACACAACAGGCAACAGGTGCTCTTCTTCTACGCATTGAAATTCTCCATCTGGTCTTTGTGCAAACAGCTGAGGGCTTGCCAGGTTTCTCTGATTCGTGACACGGTGTCATTATTTTTATTTAGTTTAGTTTAGATTTTAGTTTTATGGTGAGATACTTTATATATCTCACCAAGTTTACGTCATCTCAGGAAATTTCCAGAAAAGAAAACTTACAGAAATGTCTTATTCTATGCATTGGAAATCTTCTGGTTTGAATATAAACAGTTTAAGATTTTTGAAAGTTTCAAAGAACTCAGAAGTCGAAGGTCTTCAACTTTTGGAAATTTTAAAAACTCAGAAAATTTCTCTGATTAATCTCAAACATTTCTTTGGAGTTTTTTCATGGAATTGTTCAACTTTTTTTTAAAGTGAATGTCAGAGATTCTTCTGAAAATGTTTACGTTTTTTTTTTTTTTTTTGTCGGAAATGTTCTTTTTTACTTTTCTATGGTGGCCCTAATACGCCGTTGTACACTTGAGGCTAAAATAGCAAAAAAATAAATAAATACAAATAGTATTTTTATTTTTGTTTAACTATCTATATTACAATCTATATTTAGTAATATAGATAGTTAAAAGTGGATCAAAACCAAAATCTCTAAATCTAATCCTCTGTCCTCCTTCAACCCACACAACCTGGGGAATAGGCAAACCGCATCTTATTTTCTGACCTTCTGTGGGTGTAAATGTGTAAAATATTATGTTCATGCAAGAAATATTCGCACTCAATATGGAGGAGAATCATTAAAGCAGTTTTAGCCACAGGAGTCTGTGTTTATGAGGCAGGCAGCATTTACTGGACGCCTGAAGCTACCTGGGAGTACTACTTCACTTCCTAGTGTTTTGTGGAAGGTCAAAGCATAAAGAAAAAGGCTTTTGGCTTAATAGACTCAAACAGTCTAGAATCTTTTAACAGGATATAATCAGCAATGCAGAAGCAATGACAATTAAATATGCGGTTTATAATTGTTTTTCTCTTTTTCGTGTTTCTTTCTAGGTGCATGTGTCACTTTTTCAAAAGTGGATAAACAACATTTCAGGGATTTCTATAAGACACTTCTGAATCTCTCAGATTTTTTTATTTGGACTTCTGCTGCCTGCTTTCTTGATATTTTTCATATCATCAGACCTGATATGTCATTAAGAGAGTGCATTTAACACTTCTCAATGGACATCCAGACATGAAGAACATCCATATTAAATTACACACTTTTCCATAATTTTTCCAGAATCAGTACCAACCTTGAACTCTGTTAAAGGGACAGGATTATGTATTTTACAGCCACATAGTGTCATTTTTAGCTCAGTAAACTATAAAAAGAAAGAATTTAACTTCGCAGTATTCCGGAGAGGACAACGGACAGACGACGGCAAAAAGATGAACAAAACGTACTTTATGAAACTTATACACAGCGTTTTAACGCAGCTCGGTGATAGGATGAGCCTGAGGCGCGTTACCTTAGACAGGTCTCTGTAGTTGCTCGGTAGAGTCAGGTCCAGTTCTGGTGAGTCGTAGTTGGTGATGATCCAGGGGAAGACGGGGTACTGGTTCAGGTCGTTATAGGTACGACCTGCATACGTAAAGGAGGAAGGAAGCACGGACCATCAAATCACGGCTGAAACGGTGTTTACGTGTTCAGCCTGTGAGCACACAGCACACAGTGTGTTGCTCACCAGCGATGGTGTTGAGAAACATCAGGTACTCGAAGTTGGATATCTCGCGCCGCTGCCAGCGCTGCGTCATGTTGGACGTCTTGAAGAGCTGCTTGGGTGTGGCCAGAGAAATACGTCTGGAAGGAAAATCAGAAGGACTTACATGAACGTGTTGGAGTAGAAACAACGATTAGAACGAAGAAGAAGAAGAACAACAAAAAAAACCCTACACCTTTACAGTCGTGCTAATTAAGAAGACAAATGAAGTGTACATGTAGGGTGAATGTACACATGCATGGCCCGCAGCATGATAGATGCAGTGGGGGGGTGAGGGGGGTGGGGGGTGGAGGTAGGGGGGGGGGACGACGACGAATGACCCAAATCCAATTAAAACAAAAGAAAATGATGGAATTAATCAATGTCAGAGCGTGTGATTATAGCCATTAAACCTCTGAGGACAATTTTATTTATACATTTTTATCTTTTTACCCTTTCCATTCAAGATTAAAGTGCAAACACTGGTGAATGTCATGAGAATTTTTTAAATATATTTCTACTTTTGGTGATCGATCTTGAAAAGGGTTTGTGTGGAGAAGAAAAAGCAAAATAAAAACATGACACCAGCAGTGTTTCAAAAACAAAGAATGAACTTCCAGCCGCTGCATTAATACAGGCTGTGGCACAGTGGGATAGGAAATACAGCCACGCTACGCAGCCTGGAAGCTGCTGTGATTAATGACTGATAGAAGTCAAATCTCAACTTAATCTTGTGTTTGTTACACACACAAACACACTCCTTCAATACCAGCTAGCTTGTTACGGGATCATTATCTGATGGACGATTTTCACTATAAATGTCATTTTAAAAAAGGCTTACATTTTAACAACAAAAGATTTTACTCTTAATGAACTCTTAACTTGACCAAGCATGCTTTGCTAAAGTTTATATCCAACCAGGATCTGTGTGCAAGAAGAAAAATGTGTTTGGATGAAGATTCACAGGATTTAAATGTGAAAACACAAAGCTGCAGAGAAGGTCTGACCTGGTCTGAGGAAGACCGAAGTTTGTGCCCAATCCGACACGAGGAAGGCTGTGGACCACCTTCTTTACCGTGGCTGCATCTGGGAAGTTGAACATGACGGCCGCTGCACAGAAATACAGAAATATAAGAATGCAAAGAACTTAATGCAATAAATCAGGAAATTAGCAACCAGCTTAAAAAACATGAACAGCTCATTGTGCTGTTAAATGTGCAGTGTACTGATTTAAAATAGTGGTGAATATTCTGTTCTGTCGTACTTCTGTTTGCCATGAACACCTCCAGAGCCGTGTTCTGCAGAAGGTAGCGTCTGGAAAACACGGCCCGGATCTCTGAGAACAGCCATTTTCCATGAAGACCTTCAGTGTAGGACAATATCTGAGAAAACAGGGGAAAAAAAGAGGAAAAAGGCTGGTCAGGTCGCTGCGTTTGTATCAAGCGCCAATCAGACCCAACACTCGGTTTGTCATTTAGATGGTAATAGTGATGGCAACCGGCACGGCAACCGGCAAGGCAACCGGCACGGCACGATGAATGTCTGATATTGATCAGCCTGGATGAAAAAGCCATCTGTTCAGTGGAAGAATGGTGCCAGTCAGAAAGATGCAGTCAAGGAAGTGTTCAGTTCAGTTCTGATGTGATAGAAGTGACAAAGTTCAAAGGTTTTATGTGAACATCTGCACTGCAAAAACACCAAATCTTCCCAAGTCGTTTTTGTCTAGTTTGTAGTGCAAATATCAATAACTCCTTAATATTGACAAAAAAGTATTGGAATAAACAAATTGTTCAACTTATACCATGGGAAAATGTCTTGTAAGTGAAATAATCTATCAAGAATAAGAACGTTTTCATCCATAATAAGGAATTCACTTAAAACAAGCTCCTGTTTCTTCCTGAAAAGTCACTTGTAAGCTCCTGTATTTCATATTTAGTAAGATATCTGAACTAGCGGATCAAAACATACATCATTCTGTTCCTGCGGGCAATACGTTTGGATGAGTTAGTTGGGCTGGACGGACTTGTTCTGATGCGTGTCGCCGAACCCGACAGACCCAAAGCTTCAGCACCGCCCTGCGACAGTTAATGCGGCGTTTAGGTTTGCGGCTAACCTACATAGCACTGCTTTGTTTGCCAGGATTTTTGTTCCACTTGGAAACACGTCCCCTGACAAGGTTGCGTGCAGGGATGTGATCGGATGCTAAAAGGGGACCACCGGGGCAGTCAGAGAAAGGTTTAGATAGAGGTTATTATTCAGAAATATTTAAATATGAGCTGCCAACCAGGACCCAGAGCTGAGTTAAAGAGCTCATTAAGCCGAGGGGACAGCAGACGGGACCAGCTGAGACCCTTTAACCGAGGACAGCCTCTCTCAGAGGAGCAAGAGCCGCCTGCATCACAGGCTGGCTTCAGAGTCTCTGGAGCTCAATTAAATACGGATTAGTAGCGCGGAGGAGCTAGGTGGTGCTGCTGCCACCGGCGACCCGACTTCATATGCTGGGACCAGTAAGAGGAGGACTGGCCAGGAAGAGAGTTCTGATCACCAAAATATGTTAAAGAACAATCTGTCTGTACTTTATCAGACTTACTGTACTTATCTGTGGCTCTAATTCATGGAAGAGAGTTACAGCTATGGTAAAAACAAAAAATTATTTTGACTTTAGTCTTAGAGTTCTGACTTTTGTTCCCTGAAATTGTAAGTCAGAATTCTGGGGGCGAAAAAAATAATAATTCTGAGATCATAAGTCAGATTTATGAGATTGAAGTTGAAATTCTGAAATAAATTAGGAAATTATCATAAGACAGAATTCGGAATTGGCGTCAAAAATTTTAGATTAAATTAGGAATTCTGAGGGAAAAAAAAGTCAAAATTCTGAAGTTAAATTAGAAATTTTGATTTAAAAACTATCAAAATTCTAAAATGAGGGTCAATTCTGTGAAAAAAGCCTCTCTGTTGTTGCAGTCCATTATAGTCATAAAACTAATGGAAAGTGAAAGATCTGTATTGAAAAACAACAAAATAGTAGCAAATAATGGTTTGCCCAGAAAAGCAAACAGATCATAAACACATCATTACTTACAAGCAGGAATAGTCATGTTCTATTTTGTTCAGCTTTTGAAATGCAGACAAGAACATTTTGTTCAGAATAAAACATGACACTCATAAGAGGAATAAATATCCAGACATATTACCACAGATGTGAATAAGAGCCAGCAAAAGAATGTGGTTTGTATTTACGAAATAGGAGAAAAATGTTGCAGAGAACAAGTAGGTCAGTTTTAGCGGCATTGCTGTTCCTCAATCACACAGTGAATCATTGATAATGAACATTCATGCAACATAACATGAAGCAAATGTTGCCCCTTTGTGCAGCAATACTGTAGGCCTGAACACGGATTCTTAGATCTAATTGGATCTTTTTTTAAGCTCTCTCTCCATTTGTTTTTCTGAAAATAAAATGTCAGTCTTTCCTGAGTGAAAGGAGTACGACCTTTCACCTCCACCAGAGCAGCTGACGTATTCCATTCCCAGAATTCACTAAGATCTCACTCTGGGTGTCAGGGAGACGGCCGACATGGAACTGATGAAGCTCCCGTCCCCGATTCCTCGCAGAGACATGACAGGAGTGGAGGCTGCCAGTTGTCATATTTTTCTCCAGGACCATGAATCTACCGCAGCGCTGTAAATAGCACTGCGTTCCTCAGATCATTGTCCCTTTCCATTGCAGATGAAAAAGCACGGAGGGTGACAACAAGCGCTGACAAACTATCCGTCCCGTGACGCTTCCGCTGCTCCGACCACGTCTGAACAAATTACAGTGGTGTGGAGGTTATTGTCCAAGTTAAGAGTTATGGCTGCTCCACCTTCCTCTGGGACGATGCAGAGCGGGACATGGGCCCGTTGGAATCAAAGCAGCAGCAATGCTGCAACATCACATTTGCTTTTACATACATAAAAGTGAGCTTTAAAAAAATATGTGAACAGTGGAGACCAGAAATGATGTAAAAGAAAAAGAACTTTTATTTTCACTGTGTGATGTAAAATCCACTTTGAGCTTTACATCTTGTTATAATGTTATCCCCTCCTCATGAACATACCTGGAGTGTGGCCTTGACTATTTCATGCATGACTGAGAAATCCCTTCATCTCCCACAGCAACCATTAAGCTGTACAAAACACCTGGGTGAAACTAGCTCCGCCTTCAAGGCGCAGCTCCTCCTTCTGCAGGCTCAAAGCTTCCGCCTCACAGAGCAACCCTCCCCCGAACTCTCCCAGTCAGCTCCTTCAGACTAGCTAGCACCAATTAGCAAACACTTCTTTATAGGAGCTGCTTCTCAGTGAATCACTGGTAAAGCTGTTAAAGTGTTAATAGAGGAGCCATGTTGAAGGAGATTCTTAAAGAGACAGAGACCCAATTTCAAGGTGTTAAATTACCTTGAAAGTCAAATTTCTTTAGTCACAAATGAATGTATTAATTATTTAAATATATTTAATATGGCTATTATTTCTAGAAATATTCATGCTATACTTTATATTTATATCCCATATGGTAATATTTGCATTCATTAATATTAAACACTTTATATGAGACTAGCTTATTAACAAAGCAATTTCCACTTGTGAATGAACAGTTTATTCTATTCTCTTGATATCTATCTCTGCATGAAGTAGACAAAAGAAGTACAAAAAGTTCAAGGCATGAAATGTTAAATTGCCCAGCAGCTTGAAACCAGAGTGTATTGATGTTTTATCTCGAGTGGAACAGTATCCATGGATTCAGCTCTCGCACATCCACAAGATCAATTTAAAGCGCCACGCCAGAGAACACAGCCAAACAGGAAACAAAGGATGGAGCAGCGGCTGCGGGGCTCTCCCTCCTCCTCTCAACCTGTTTGTGCGGCAGGCCGCTGCTCATTTCTGAAGCACCGTCGTTTGTCTCTGTCAGAGGACCAAAGGACCGCAGAAATGAAGAAGGACGTATGAAGAGGGGCCGGGTGACGCTGGCTGCCATGTAGAACCACACACACACACACACACACACACACACACACACACACACACACACAAAAAAAAAAAACTGTCACCACTGAATCTTGGGGACTGTGCCTCTCCATTTCTCCTTCCTTTTCAAAAAAAAAAAATCTTAATTTCTGAACTATGCTTCTTTAGAAACGATGGAAAAACACGGCGACACAAATTCAATTTATTTGAAACCGAATCGCAGAGCACTGCGACCGACGGTGAGACTATCAGGAACATGGCGCAAGATAAATGAGCCTCTCATCTGCCATCGCTGCTGTGAAGCCCAGCGTATGTGCATGGTTTTAGGCTGATAAGAATATTTGGTCAGAGAGAAGAGAAGCCTGTGCCAGGTCCCAGTGATGCTTATTTGACAAACTATGAAAAAAAAAAAAAAAGAAGGAAGAAGTGCTGGAAAATTCCTCATAAACGGAGTTTGATGAATGGCATATGCATATTTGTAGGCTGTGTTTAATGTGCTGTGCATCCTGGGAAGAAAAAAGAAGGGACTGAAGTTCAATTTGTTGCCTGTTATTAAGTATTTCCGCATGGCTGCCTCAGTTAAAGGATAATGGATGAGGGATTTATTATTACCTTTTGGTCAAATGAAGTGGTGTGGGAGATAAGGTGATGAAATTAATGAGCGGGAGGAAGAGAGGTGATCCATCAACATCAGAACAGACGCGAGACAAGCAAAATGAGAAGAACTTGATAGAATTCATGAAAAAAACTTGAGCCTATCGGTGTATAGAACACGCCGGTGCACAAAAACACACACACACAATGAGCCATACAGTCTCCATCCATTCACATTTCAGATCTAAAGCTGGATGTTTGTAATTCAAACGACTAAAAACCAAAGTGAGTAAAGGAAACTTATTTTATGGATTCTTTAGCGATAGAAATATTTGTTAACTTTTATGTTTCTGGCTTAAAGCTGATGTTCAAGAATTTCTAAAGGTGCAGTATTATGTATTTTCCAGCCATAAAGTTCCATTTTATAGCACAATTAAGTAACTGTTAACTTCAGGTGTTATTAAAATGCTGTATATATATCAAAAGAATTGACTTTGCAATTTAACACCTTTAAACTCCTGCCCCTTCTGAAACTCCACCTTCAGGAAGTCATTACAACGTTGCTTCTCTGTTGACCCTTTAACAACGTTTTTACCAGCGTTTCAGAGAGAAGTAGCTCCTTAATGAGCTCATCAGATGTGCAGTTCCACCAGGTGTTTGCTAATTGATGCTGGCTAGTCTGAAGGAGCTAAGTGGAGTCGTTTTGCACATCTGAAGGACTAAAGGATTTCTCAAACATGCATGAAAGAATCAAGGCAACACCCCAGGTATGTTTTTTTTTATATGGGAACAACTTTATAAAAAAAATGCAAAGCTGAACATTTTACATAACACTGGCCCTTTAAGATCCAAAGGCTGCATTCATCATTCTAGAGGAACTCTTCTCAGCGAAACCTCTGAAAATTAGCAGAATGTTGCAAAGAGGAAGATGGGAGAAGACACCAACCTCAGCAATGCAGACGAGCCAGAGGCTTCCACAAAAGCAAACTAGTATTCAGATATTTCAATGTATAAGGCACCTGTATAGGATGAAATACATTTATGCATAAACTAATGCATGCACCTGGTATGGATTGCCATACTTGTGTCGTTTCTCGCTAGACTGATCACAGAGTAATGGATCTGCAACAATAACACTTCACAAGCACATGAGGGAGAAGGCTCAGATTTAACGGCACTAAACTGCGACTCTCGTCTCTTCTGTGCTCATCTTCCTCTCCCCATCATATCCCCCAACTTCCTCTGTTCTACACTGGCAAACAGGCCCTGTCACCCCCCATCAGTAAACGAGTTCATCGGACTAATGAGCAGGCAAAAGGACCCGGCACACTAACAAGGGTCTGCTGGGTGGTTGAGCCTCTGAACCAATCAGGATTCTCATCACCACTGACATAAAGTCTCCTCAAGCCCTCTGGAGCCAATTAAGACGGATTTTGCTTTTGAGATTGAGCGATAGTTAGAAAAGAAAAAAAAAAAAAAAACAGGGAGAAGAAAGATGAACAAAGCGGTAGAGAGGTTCAATGACACATTTTGATTTTAAAGACTTGGGAAAATTGGCGGCACATGTTTTAGTCAAAGCTTGTTACAAATACAAAGAGGAAGGCCATTTGAGACGTGAATTAGACAAATGGAAAAACAATACTAAAGAGCACAAAGCGTATCACTGGGAGAGGAAAGCACATGACTTTGTCTCTCTGCTTCCAGAGTCATTGTCAGGCTTTGCTGTCTGAGCTAGTCTGAACTAAAAACCAGAAACTAAAAACTAAACTAAAAACCAAAAACAAAACATGATGCGTTTGTTCGTCTTCTCTATGAAAATGAGGAAAACCTATCCTAGAGCTGGCTAGCAAAGTTATACATACAAAAAGTATAAACATACATACAAGCATGTGCATCTGAAATTTGATATTTAGTTACTTTAGACAAAGACTTTCTTGTCTTAGTTTCGGTAGAATTAGCTAAACTATCTCTAGTTGCTAAATTCCAAGAACATTTTTATAAAAATTTTCCTGGAATACAGATGTATAGTTACATTTGGTCAGTAAAAGGGATATCCGTCTTTTAATACGTATGATTTGGGTCAAACCTTTTGGGTTTCCTTCCTCAAGCTTCTCTCAATAGTTTGTTGGAGTTCTGGTTTGTTCCCCCTGACAGAACTAACAGAACTGAGTCCATTTCGTTGGCCACCTACAACTTGTCCATAAAACTGGTTTCAGGGTTTGTGATGTACACAGCTAAACATCAGCTTCAATCCTGAAGCCACTTTGCTGTAATCTTTGGCTCATAATAAGCAGCCCAAGATTTTACTTCCTTGCTGATGTCTTTACATGTTGCTTCAATATTTCTACAGTGTTTTTTGACGCCATGTGTTTTGTGAAGTGCACCAGTTCCTCCTGCAGCAAAACAGCCCCACGACATGATGCTGCCACTCCCAGGGTACAATCGTCCACATTCTTCCTTCAGATGTAAAAATGGTCATTATATCCAAACAGCACCACTGTAATTTCATTAGACCAGAGGACATCTCTCCAAAAATGAAGATCTTTGTTCCTGCCTGTATCTGCGATCTGCCTTTTTCTGCTACTTTTGAAACAGATTGTGTCCAATCCAAGAATCTCAGTCAATATTCTAGGTGGATTCAGGTGTTTACAGATGCACACTTTATTGCTTCCTTTATTAATTAGTGCAGTGTACTTTTCAGTGATTTCAGTGACCTTCCTAAAATAATTTTTTCTGCAGGTGTAGAACCAGATGGGGCGCTGCCTTGTCTTCTCATCCTCCTTTCTCTCCTCTCTGCTTATCTTGTCCCCTTTTCATCTTGTATATAAGTTTAGACTGTAACGCTCCACTTCTGAAAGTAAATACGTCAGGCTTCTCCTGTAACTTGAATAACAATTGGGAGTGCCGCGCTGCCTGACAGGACGCGGTAGAAAAAGTAGACAAATAAATCATTGCACGCGTCAAGCGACGACGCCTTGAGAGAAGTAAAACAAACTACAAGGTCAAACTACAAAGAAGTAAATAAACCTGACTAAGTAGCTGCGCTCAAGTGTGAGTTAAGTAAAGTCAAATAAACAACCGCAGCTTGCAACAAGTGCAGTGTTTTGAAGCCCAAAGGCTTCCAGTATTAAGCCTGAAACGTCACGCAGCAAGAGTTTACACTCCCTGAAAGAAAGTCGCCTTTCAAAGGACTTTTTTTTTTTTTTTAGCCCACTTAGTTTGAATTTAGCCTAATAAGGATTAAAACCTTTTTCTGACTCTTTTCACTGTTTGCTAACAGGTTAGCTTTTTACCCCCCTTCCCTATTTGTGGCAGCTTATCCCTTTTTGATGTGAGGACAAAAAAAGAGAGAGAGAGAAAAAAAAAGGTCCTGTGTGGATTTAGGGAAACGCTGCAGTGATTCTGGGGTTAATTGGTAGAAAAGTAGAGTTCAGTGCACTGATTTATTAAACATTCAATTTTAGGAGTAAAACCCTGAAATATCACAAACTAAAATGACAAAAGAGCAAAAGAAATGCCCCATTGATTTTAAGTCTGTGACCACAATGTCATTTTCAACAATTATGACAATAATCAGTGGAGAAGATGAAAGGAAAGGGCCCCGTTTTGGTTTCCTTCTCATGTTTGAATCAGTTTTCTTCAACCATGTTGCATCTTGGAGTCGAGTCAGAAAGCAGTGAAGACGCACAACTCTCTATTTTATTGGTATGAATCTGATAATACCTTCAATGAAGTAATTTTGGTAGAAAAGCAACTGTTAGAAGGGTTTTACAATACAAGAAAAACATCTACACCGCTTATCTCTACGGTTTTCATGACATGATTGGGCATATAAGAATCTGGAATGCAGAAAAAAAAAATGTAATAAATCAGCACATGACAGAAAGGGGAAAGTCGTGTACGTGCTTTTCACTCGTATTCAGACAATCAAAGAGACATCCAAGAGTTTCCACTGTGGCATTGACGCAGTCCAAGACTCGCCGTCATTGGTCCTCTTCAGTCTTATAAGCTACCATAGCAAAACAGCCAACAGGTTAAGATTGCTGGCCGGTTCCTATCACATTCTCCCCGCTTTCCCTCACTCTTACATTTCGCCATTTAGTGATGGATAGGCTTTTTAGGGTTGGTGTGGGGCTTTGGTGAAGTAAATTCTTCTTTAATCCCCCTATTGTCACCAGCTTAAGTGGGTGTGGGGTGAAGAGTACAGCCTTCTTGAGGAACTCCGGGCCGGGTGTCCAAAGCAACAGAGTAAGAAGGAGGAAGAAAAAAAATAGGATTGGGTGAGAGAGATGATAGATAAACCTCAGAAATGGAAAAGAAGGCGATAGATTTTAGTTGAAGTTGATCTGGTTGAATCCGGAAGTTTACGAACATCAAATGAGACATCGACTGGTTTTTCTCACCGTCTGAAGTTGAATCAGACCAAATTCCTCTTGGTAAGGTCACTTAAAATCAGAAAAAAAATATTCATATTTGCCAAAAGCAGCAATACTGAGAAAGATAAGACTGAGTTTTCGGGAAACACTGAGAAGATAAGCATAATAAAGAAGAAAATAAAGAATAAAGTCATAATGTCATGAGAATAAAGTCGGTACGAGAATTAAAAAATGAAATGGATGACTGGATTATTGTGGAAGATGGAGGATTTATTTAATGAAGTGATCAAAGATGCAGTTGAAATTTTAACTCCTGATGACACTTCTGTAATACAACTGATCAATTTCATGCAGAATGTTGAATTATCAGAGTTATCTGACACTGTTCCAAAATCCACACAGATTGGTTCCTTCAGCTTTAAATTAACATATGGAAAATAACTGATATTTAAAAACTGCAACCAGTGGCTTATCTATAGCTACTGGTTGGCCATTTTGGAGAAGTAAGAAAGTGAAAAGTGAAAAAAAGGTCAAGCAAACCAAAACTTGCGAACCCGTCCAGTCCAACATCCATACATTTGCTCTACTCGGCAGAGGGAACAAACTTATTACTGCTCTTGTGGAACAAATTTCAAACGAGCCATTAAACAAATTGAAGAGATAAAATCCGCAGAGCGAATGAAAGTAATCCTCTATGTTTTATTTATGGAGCTGTAAGGGTAGCAGCCTGGATGGCCACTTTAAAGAGCAATTTATCATGGAAAGATTGTGTTTGCGTGAGAATTGCGGAACGTTTACATGGATTTCAGAAGTGGAGAAAAAAAAAATCTGTGTTATGCTTTTGGAGAAATAAGTCGTGGATGAGCAATCTGCAGCGTTTCCCTGTGGCTGCGCCGCTTAAACCAGACTGAACGGGCCATTAACCTCAATGGCAGTGCAGGCGCAAGAATTCGCCGCAGTGTCTGTTCTGTTTTCTAGCACAGACAATACATGGAGCCGGTGCACGTCTTTACTCAGGGAAAACCGGCGGTTTGTTAAAATCCCTCAAAGACTCATAATTAACCAGCGTATTGTCGTCGCTCTCGTGTTCAAGAGATGACGTTCAGCACCGCGGCTGCTCGCCGCCTCATCTGAAATCCAGCAGAGAACTCGCCGGCACAAACAACGGCCCATTTACAATTCCAATGCTGGACGAGCGGCGCCCGGACATCGATCTTTCAATCGTCTGCTGACCTCGGCTGAATAACGAAGGCTGCCAGAACAGCAGGTACACAGGTGCTGATTGTAATATCAGTGGCCTACCAGGCCAGACTGGCATCTATAAACAGGCTTATCCATCAGGCTGGTGTGTTGCCTTTGACACGCGTGTCGGGGCAGACGAAGGGGATAAATGATGGAGAGGGGAGGGATCAATCAAAGGAAAGGGGAGGGGAGGCTGGTCCAGTCAACCCCAGAGACTGAACATGATGGAGGGGTAAGGCTCAGGTGCAGGGTGGTAGGAGCTGAGGAGGTGAGGGGGGGGCTCTTTGTCCTAATATGCTTGGTTAAGTGAGAGGCAGGTACTGGTGGTGGCTTTGGGGGTCCAAAGTCAGGTCAAAAACAGTCAGCAAGGGAGAGGCTGGAATTTGTTGTAGAAAAGTCGAGAAGAGAGACATTAGTCATCATTAGACGGTGAGACGAGCGGGTCCAGTGGTTTGCTGTGATTACCAGCAGGATAGGTCCTCTCTCTGTGACCTCTGACCTCACACTGGTTACCACCAAGTTTATTGTCGTTAGCTTAAATGAACAGAAAGTGAAACTGAGAAAACATTTCTGCTAACCAAAACATAAAAACTATATTGTGCTTTTCTAAAACTAACTAAAACATACTGAAATGTATTTACTAGCGTTTCAAACTAATGTGAAATTTATATTTTTCCCCACGCACAAGCAGTTTATGTCAGCTGTCTGCAAATGACGTCAGTCCATCCTCATGGCGAACGCAAAAAAAGGAGAATGTGCAAATCTTCATTTTGGCTGGAGTTCTCCATCAATCATTTCTAGTTGATATTAAACAGAGTTTACATATGGACGAAATGCCAAATCACATTATCCGTTTGGTTCCCCAGATATCCGGCTATGTGTGGACCAGGCCAAAGACTGCTACTTTAACACAGAATGTTCTTCAGTAGAGAACAGGAAGGTTTGACGTGACGCTGTAAAGTCACACAGTTTCATCCTCTCCATTCTTTAACTGACTGTAATGGAACAATCTGGACCTGGAAATGGTGATGGTCTTTTGGAAATCTCAGATGTAAGATGAGTCTACATCCTCGAGGGGATATACACACACACACACACACACACAGATGACTGTTTTAGTAAGTATGAGGTCCAACTTTTCCTTTCCTTTGCTCTGGACATAAATCTGCTGAATCTCTGTGTCGAACCAAAGGAGGCAACTGTTTTCTGAGACTCATCGTCCAACTTCACTGATGTGAAACATCCAACACACTGACTTCCTTTAAATCAAGACTTAAGAACCCACAAGATGAGAGTTATGGCTTTAGAACCATAATAAAAGAAACACTGACCAACATATTTGATGCGTATTGATGATTCTAATAATGGCTCTTGACAAAATGTCATGTCTGTTACTGGTTTTCACAGCTGTTGACTGTATGATGTGTTGATGTTTGTGCTTTCCCGATTTAAAGAACTTTGCCATGTTGCTGAAATCACTCAACTAACTTGATTGATTGATGTAACATTAGCTAACTTTAATCGTCAGTGAAAGTGAAGTGCCTCCATTTTGAACAAGTAACCTAAATCAGATGATAACGGACTTTAGAAACTGCAGGGAGCATAAATGCTTTACTTCAGGAGAAAAAGAAAAAACGACTTTGAGAATCTTCAAAGCTGAATATGTTCTCATTTTGCAACATAACAGGATCAGAAGAAAATCCAAGACCCTCGCCATAGAAGGAAACATTTCATGTCTACCAGGTGCTGTAATTACTGCAACTGGATATCAGAGGGAAGAAAACGAGGGCAGCGGAAACAGAAAGGAAGGTCATCCCAAACCATCACTCAACTAGTTGGAGCTGTACTCTGGCTGAGCGATTTATTGACCATCTTGGGAAGAGCTCCATCAGCGTTGACCAATAGTCTAAGAATGGGATGGAGGAGAGTCGGACGGGGGCTGCCGGGGAACGTAACGAGACCGATATGGATGAGTAAGAGTCAGGGAATCCGTTTCCCTGGGCTCATTGATAATGACATACCTGCTCAGGCCGTCCGTTAGTCCTACAGCACACACTACTTATGCTCTAACTGGAAAATCAATAGGCTCCCTCTTCTCTGAGACCTCTGGCTGCCATGGCTCTTTGTGATTGGCAGGTCCAGCCGAAGGTCGTCCCCGGTGACCAGGACGGCTTGGTGAAGCCAGCGGAGGGGTTGGGAAAGGGAGTCCCCCAGCAGACTGACACTTGTGACCCAAACTGAACCACATGGGCACAGCGGCTGGAAAACTTTAAGGAACGGAGATCAAATTCATTCAGAAAATCCCTGGAACCTGAGGAAGTCGTAAACGGTCCAGTCCGACGTTTCAAATGAAATGAGTTCAAATGAAATGAGTTCAAATGATGACTCTTCTCTCATGGATCCAAGCAATGATGGCCAAGTTTAATATGAATATTTATTGTGATTTTTATTTAAATTAACAGAAAAGAATTCTGATATAAATAGAGACTTATTATGCAAAATTTGTAGTGACTTTTTTTTTTTAACTAAAAACAGAAACTTACCAGGTAAGAAGCAAATATAATTTAAAAACATTAATATATCTTTTAAAAGTGTAAGTTAAATACAAAATACATGAAAAAGAAGAGGTTTTCTTCCAAAGTCATATTTTTCATATTCTTGAGTTTCCTGAATGGTTTTTGTTTCTGGCTCTCGTGATGCATCCAGGATTTACATTTAATAATTCAACTACATTCTTCCATTATTCCCTGAATAATGGGAGAGGATAAAACGGTCAACTGCTTCTCTTAAGGTGCTCAAGTATTTTCTCGTCTATTTCTGTTTGTACAGATTCTGAACGTTTCTGCAAACCGTGACTTCATGAATTGACAGCAACGGCTGCAAGTTGTTCAAGTTATTTCATCTTGTTCTTTAGCGCAAACTTTTAAACACATACATAAATGGCGGATTTTTTTTTTCTTCCAAATAGTCGTTTTCAATCAAAATTTTTGCTTATCAAAATATGACACATTCATTTTAAAGTGTAAATAAAGTGTAAATAAATGAAATAAGTGCATATATTTGGTCAAATACAATAAAATCAACTAGAAATTATTGCATCCTCTTTGCTTATAAAAAGACGTTCATCCTGTTATTGTTCAGGTAATTAGATTTCACAAACAGAATCAGTTTGATTTGCCAAAACTGTCGATGCAAACGAGAAATTTTACTGCTGCTCTGTTAACTCGCACTGAAGACGTTTGAAATATCAACACATTATTAATATTGACTTTTATTTATTTAATTTTTTTTTCATAAAAGTTCCTAAAAAGTAAAGGTTTCATAAATATAGAACTATAGTGAAAGCGTTCGATAAATCACGCTTTAAATGCATCATTCATAGCAGAATTTAGACATCTGCTGATCAGATAGTAAAACTGAAACACAAGCAAGCAAAGAATTCATTCTTAACTCTGCGATTGTGTAATATGGTTAAAAGTGACTAAAGTGAAGGGAGCGTTTTAAATATCCTGCATGTACTTCTTTGGTCCAATAAGTCTGGACAGGCTCCAAGAGCGCCTTAGCTACAGTAACCCCACATCCAGTATTAATGGCTGCTGTCTAACATGGACTGTGTGCTGCTTAACGCAGACTTTTACACACACACACACACACACACACACAAAATCAGGAGCACATCTGCTCTGTGACTTCATCCGTTCTGCTATCTGCAGAGCAGATGCAACGGCCTGCCTGGCAATTAGCAGCCTGCACTGATTTTCTTTGAGGCCCGACGTGGAGCCGGCAGCTGGCTCTCTCCGGGTTCGGGGCACATCAACAAAACGTGTGAACAAGGACATCAGAAATGCGCTCTGGTAGTTCCCATGTCTGTGGGATGTTAGCGTGCGCACACATGCGCCCTGTGTTTACACCCAACGTACTGGCAGCAGAATGAAAGACGGGAATCTGCAACTTGTTTCTCCAGAGAAACATGTCGTCTTTTAAAGCTGCAGTATGTACATTTTATAAAAAGCATGTTTTTTTTTTTTTTACATATTTGTTAAAACTGTTACCGTGTTCCGACAATGAGAGAAGGATAATCTGAGAAAAAAATCGATCTGGTTGTGCTTCTGTCTCCATTTGAAGAAATGCACCACACGTTACCAAAAACAACCAATCAGAGCTGGGAGGAGGGTCCTAGCGCTGTCAATCACTTCTGTGTACTCGCTGCTAAATGTTCTAATCAGAGAAATGCCTCAATTCAGCAAAACAAAAAAAACAAAAAAAACAAAAAACGTACATTTGCCATCATTGGTGGCCATGCTAACTAGCTTTAGCATTCAAGACAGCCTGTGCTGCAAGGAAGAAGCAGAGAAAGTGGGGGGAAAATGGATAGTTTAGAAGTTCCTCCATGTTTTGAAGCTATATCTAAAATAACAAAAGGAACAGAATATTTACAGCTGGTAAGAAGAACTTCATTTCTTCTTATTTTCCCTCTATTAGCTTTGTTCCACTCATGAAAGTTAATTTGTTAAAAAATAACCAATTTCCAAATATCTTCAAAACCAAATAAATGAACTTAAGACAAAATGTACTCAGCAAGAACTAGAGCTAAAACGTCTCTTCAAATGTTAAAGGCAGCGTACTCCTGGTCTGGGAGGACAAGACCATCTTTTCTCTTTCATTTCAGCTCAACTTTAATTGGCACCGTGTATGAAAACGGCTAAAGCCATAAAAACTGAAAAGAAAAATAGAGAAAGGACTAAAAGGAAAGGGGAGGAAAAAGTGAAGCGGTGGGGTTGCTCATGAGCTGGCACAGATTTGCAGAGCCACGGACACTTTTGTGCTCTTCTTAGCGGAGTCACACAGGCTGAGATCAAAGGGCTCCTCGACAGCCTCTTGATCTTTTATCCAGTCCTTATAAATCAAGGAGAGACTTTTCCACGAGCGCAGATAAGTCCTAATGTTTTCAAGAGATATGAGTGCGTGAAGGCCGGTCAGGTTAGCCGTGCAAGAAACACACAGGTAGCAGATAATAAGTGAAAGGAAGGGGGAGGGAAATGGCTCAAACTTTCACCGTGAGACAAACCTGCTTTGACTTCATTTATTCTTACGCAGGGCCCTGCAGAGGACGGTAAGGGGAGCTGAGACGGTGGCTGATGAGGGACAGCTGAAGGCAGAAGATGGATTGAAACAAAAACATGTCGACTCTCTCTCTCTCTCTTTTTGAATGCAACATTAAGCACAGCCACAACAATTAAAAATAAATAAAATAGTAATTAAGCTTCATATTTTGAAAAAGAAAATTTTATTATATCTGTTATTATTTCTTTAAACTAATAGGAGAAGTTAAGGAGGAAATAAAGGAATATGCAGTCTGATTATTATAACTCTTACGTAAAGTCTCAGTGTTACTTTCTCATCTAAGGGAAGCTCCATACAAAATGATAGAAAATAAATATAAAAGCTGATGGCAGTGTTATAGATTTGTATTTTTATCCTTGTAATCACTGCATTTTGACACTAATCTCTTAAAGAACAATATTTTAAACTGTTCCTCACTATTATCTTTACAAAGGGAATATAATAAAAGTTCTCCATCTTTTTCCCTCAACTTTCACTCCATAGAATCCAACACATGCAGCATTTAGCACTGTAAATAAATGCCAAGCAGATCCTAAGGATGCTGTTCAGAATGCACTTATCTTCTGAAAGTCAAACATTTCACCAAGCTCCGGTGAATATAACCTTCTGAACATTTGGATCCAAGCGGTGTCGATTTACCTCTGTGGGGCAGCAGGGCAGGAAAGAAACATTCACCCTGAAATCCAACAGCCCAGCATTTTTTCCGACTTATTTCATCTTCTATAACCGCGCCGAGATAACAACAACCGTCTGCTCTCGTAAGTACAGAGCAGTTGAGTCAAACGCTATTTTCTAAATAACTCTGGTTAAGTTGGTAGTTTCAGCTGGGCAACAGAGAAACCAAATGTCCAGCTCACACATTAATAATTCTCTTTTTTCATGTTAGGGTTCGGTTATTAACACACTAAACCGGCTTAATGGGGCTAAAATGTCATTTAATTTCCTGTATGCGACGGAAACAAAAAGCTCAGAAATATGCAAGCAGTTTGCTTCATCGTTGTCTGATTTACTCCTTCATGAAACACAGGCTGTCATCTCAAGCAAAACCAGAGGAGCAGAACATTTCCTAAAGGTTTAACAAGCCTTATTTACATTAAAGAATAATGAGCTCATAAATGAAACCTGATGTCATCACTGGAGGAAAAACACCAGACTGTTTCACTCATCTGGGCATCAAAAATCAAACTCAGATAACTGAACGTTAGCAATTTATTTACCAGTTTTTGAACCGTAGAAAGTCTCAACTCTGCGGGAGCCATGAAGGCAAAGATCATTCATCCCTATTATTTATTAAATATGTTGCTCAGTTTGGATTAGTTTGATGTCCGGGTCTAAAATGTGTCCACAAAAATGCGAGTTTTTAGAGTAATGTGCAAGTACATGTTTGGCCTCATCTGAAAAAAATATCAGCAGTAATTAAAGATTATGAATTCCCATTTGTTCTAAAGAATTCAGACTTTTCTGAATTCTTTAGTTTGACATCAGCGTGCAGGACATTTTCTGCTGTCCAACATGAGCAGCAGAAAAGTCCAGCAGCAGGTCTGATCAGGAACAGGAAACAGAACTATACACTGCAAAAACATTCAAATTAGAGCATTTTACTCTCATTTCTATAGAGCAAATATCTTGAAATATCTTGAAATGAGAAAAAATAAACTCATATGTAACTTTTCAGCAAGAAACAGGAGCTCGTATTAATGCAATAATTTATTAATATTAATGGAAAAGCATTTGTTACTGGCAGATTATTTCACTTATAATATGTGGAAAAAGTCTTGTTATAAGTTAAATAAGCTCCCAGTGGAAGTGGCTTTTTCCCATCATCATATGTTTCTCAGTATAAAGAAAGTATTGACTTAAAACGAGCTCCTATATTTCTGAAAACTTACTTGCAAGTTAGTTCTGTCTCATTTCAAGTGCACTAATGCATTTGCGTTGTGTTTTTTCGGCGTTGTTCCCAATCCTTGCGGAACACCACAACCTTTTCACACGTTTGAAAAGTCATTTACATTTTAATGGCAAAGTTACGCAAAAATTCAACTAAAATACAAAATAACTTTTAACCAAAACGCTTTCCTACTTTTCTTTTTCCAAAATTGGGCGTCAAATGAAAAAATAAAATAAAGCTCATAAATGGAAAAAATGCAAAAAAAAACAAAAAAAAACAAAAAAAAACATTGAAAGTTTCTGTCCCTACAGGAGAATATTTATCTCCATTCAGACATGTAAACAGGGCTCACACCTCCCCTGTGTGGGTGTTTTGTTTTTGTTTTTTCTGGAGGTCTTTTCCCTTCCTTCAGCAACAACAAGTCCAACAGCTGACATGAGGGACTTCAATCAGAACCGCCAGAAGACCCCTGCTTAAATTATTCAGCATGGACAAGGTTAATGGAGATGAACCCACCGTGAGGCAGGAAGAGGCAGAGGAGGACCTGCGGTCTGAATATGCATCAGGTTTCTGACTAAATGTTCACTGAAACGCTCGGACCGAGTCCGGTCAGTTAAACAGGCTTGAACGCGTCCGATCCGCGCTGTTCGTTCGGTTCGGCAGGAGAACAGTGAAGCGAGCGAACCGAGCTGCTGGTGTACGGAGGCCGAGCTGCAGGTGGTTCAGAACCGCGTTCAGGAAAACAAGAACTGAGCCGCTAAATATTTACAAGTCATACTGAATGCGAGTTTAATTCACACGAAGAAATGCTCAAATGAGGAAAAACATGGAAGCCTTTGGCATTTTAATTTACATGAATTTAGGAAATTATTTAAAAACGGGTAAAAATAAAAAAAGAAAAATTTTTCCAGGTAAGGCGGTTAAATGAGGTTTTAAGCTGAACTGACGACAGAAATGAATGATGGCGGTGATGAAAGAAAGAAATAAAGCAAGAAAAGAATTAAATAAAAAAAAAAAATATATATATATATATATATATATATATATATATATATATATATATATATATATATATATATATATATAAAGAAGTGAAGAGGCGCAGAGCAGGTTATAAAATGTCTGCTGTTTAAACGGACCGGCCGCATCAGACAAAGATCAACTTGAAGGAAGAAGCGAGCTGGGCTTAAAGTCGGACGGTTCTGCATCCCGGCGTGGAGCTGCGAGCGGCGGGCAGCCCGGTGAGCCGCGCCGCCGCTGCTGCTGCTGCTGCTGGTCGGGCAGCGCCGTCATCCTCTCGGCCGGCGCTGATTGGCTGCCTCCAGTGACAGCTCCGCACATGATTGCGGGAGGAGAAGCCCGGCCCCCTTTCACTCTCCTTAAGGAGCCATTCATAAACTACTCAAACCCAGCGCCGAGTTTAGAGTGGACGAAAAGTGAGCGAGGGGAGAGAAAGGCACGAAGAAGAGATGAAAGCTCCAGCGGCGCGGTGTCTTTAAGCCTGTGCAGCCACCTGGTTCCGACCCAGAACCTGAATATGAGTCCCTGGAAGAGCTCCTGACCGGGACTGATCATCTGCTCTGATCCATCTCTATCCGCTTCCTCCTTCTCACACTGACGTCCATCCGCTGCTAAAAGCAAGAAGAAGAAAAAAGAGAAAAAAGGAAAAAAAAAAAAAACTTTGATCCAGCATTTTTTTCCCCTTTTTTTTTTTTTTTTTTTTTTTTTCCCCGCTGCTCTGGAAGCTCTTGCCTCTGGCTTTACCGGTAAGCGTTGGATCCGTCAACTTACTGCGACTCTCCGGTGTACAGCCCGGACCTCTGCCCCAACATGATCGCGACGCAGGCGAAGCTGGTGTACCAGCTCAACAAATACTACAACGAGAGATGCCAAGCGCGCAAGGCGGCCATTGCGAAGACCATCAGGGAGGTTTGCAAAGTGGTGTCGGATGTCCTGAAGGAGGTGGAGGTGCAGGAGCCCCGCTTCATCAGCTCCCTCAGCGAGATCGACGCGCGCTACGAGGGGATGGAGGTCATCTCCCCGAACGAGTTCGAGGTGGTGCTCTACCTCAACCAGATGGGAGTCTTCAACTTCGTGGACGACGGCTCGCTGCCCGGCTGCGCGGTGCTGAAGCTGAGCGACGGCCGCAAGAGGAGCATGTCGCTGTGGGTCGAGTTCATCACCGCCTCGGGCTACCTCTCGGCCCGGAAGATCCGCTCCCGGTTCCAGACGCTGGTGGCGCAGGCCGTGGACAAGTGCAGCTACCGCGACGTGGTGAAGATGGTGGCCGACACCAGCGAGGTCAAGCTGCGGATCAGGGAGCGGTACGTGGTGCAGATCACCCCCGCCTTCAAGTGCACGGGCATCTGGCCCAGAAGCGCGGCGCAGTGGCCCATGCCGCACATCCCCTGGCCCGGGCCGAACCGGGTGGCAGAGGTCAAGGCGGAGGGCTTCAACCTCCTGTCCAAAGAGTGCTACTCGCTGACGGGGAAGCAGAGCTCGGCGGAGAGCGACGCCTGGGTGCTGCAGTTCAGCGAGGCCGAGAACAGGCTGCTGATGGGCGGCTGCAGGAAGAAGTGTCTGTCGGTCCTGAAGACTCTGAGGGACCGGCACTTGGAGCTGCCGGGCCAGCCGCTCAACAACTACCACATGAAGACCCTGCTGCTGTACGAGTGCGAGAAACACCCGAGGGAGACGGACTGGGACGAGTCGTGCCTGGGGGACCGGCTGAACGGCATCCTGCTGCAGCTCATCTCCTGCCTGCAGTGCCGCAGATGCCCCCACTACTTCTTGCCAAACTTGGACTTGTTTCAGGGAAAGCCTCACTCGGCCCTGGAGGCTGCGGCCAAGCAGACATGGAGACTAGCGAGGGAAATCCTCACCAACGCCAAAAGTTTGGACAAATTATAGAACTTTCTTTTTTTGTTTGTTTGTTTTAGTTTTTTTTTTTTGGGATCAAATCTATAAGACTTCTGCAACCGAGTCTCCAAGAAATGTGAAAAACAAAAACAGCCGCAGCAAAATCGGAGCAAATCGGGCCGCTGGCGCAGAAACAAGTGAAGGTACACATTTCTGATAAATGTTCCTACATTTCCTTCTTGAAACGTTTTCACAAAGTGAAGAACCTTTTTATTTAAATATATGCACAAAATCGCTAAGTGAAAGATTGTAGTGTGCCAAGTTATTATTTTTTTTTCCATCATGTGACTTCAGAAGAAATGTTAATAAAATGTTGCAAATTAAATTACAACTTGGCCTCATGCTTTGACGAGTTGATCTGGCTCGACGTCCATGATAGTTTTCAAAATAATAATAATAATAATAAAAATAATAATAAAATAGGAGAACATAAGAGAAAAATGGAAAAAGTATCAAAATGAAGCAACAGGATCATTTAAGCTTGACGGGGTTTAAAAACAGACCAAAACACCAACAAATATTTACATCTGATTATTGAGTGAATTATTAATCACACACTTTTGATCACTGCCGTCGCCATATTTATTTCTGTGCTGTTCAGGGGATTTAACCAAGAGCTGGTCCCTGTCCAATAAACACACTCCGTTCAACTGAAACGATTTCACGCAGTTCTGCGGTTTCAGAACCACCTGTAGGTCCCAGCATTTTCTTTTGTCTCTCTATTCGGAGAAATCAATATATAAATATGTGCATTTATATATGAAAAAATGAAAACAGATTTTCTACTCATCTAGGAACTCTCCAAAATTTGTCAAAAAAAATTAGACAAAATTAATAAGAAAGCATAACAGTTTTAGAACATATTTAATATTTTGTCTTTTTTTTTTTTTTTTGCAGAAATGCCCCTTTACATACTTTCGTATTTATTTATTTTACATGTATTAAATGCGTAACAGATTTTAATTTCTAAACGGATTTGAAAGGGAAGGGGGGAGGAACTCATGCTCGACCTCAAGCGTTTCCCAGGAAGTCAGAACATTCGGCCCGGTGCACACAGACAGAGAGCCGGGTGCGCACAGACAGAGAGCCCGGTCAGAACATTCGGCCCGGTGCACACAGACAGAGAGCCGGGTGCACACACAGAGAGCCCGGTGCACACACAAAGAGAGCCCGGTGCACACAACAGAGAGCCCGGTGCACACACAGAGAGCCCGGTGCACACACACAGAGAGCCCGGTGCGCACACACACAGAGAGCCCGGTGCACACAGACAGAGAGCCCGGTGCACACACACAGAGAGCCCGGCCCTCCTTACCTTCGGATCGAGGGTCTTGAAGCTCGGATCGTCCTCGTCCACCTCGAAGAAGAGCTCGGAGGTGGTGACCGACAGGGTGCCTTTCACCACCGCAGCCGGAGCCACGAGCTGCGCGCTGGTGCTCAGGTTCACCGGGCCTGCCGGACACACACACGCACACGCACACACACACACAGTTCAGAACTTCACACACACCGCTGTGTTCCACTGAAATTTAAACGTGCTTCTGCGAACTGTCTTTCAACAACAATACGCCGTTAAAGGCCCAATGGAGATGTAAATATGAAAATAAATCACAAATCAAAGCAAAAATAAACTTCGTTAAAACTGAAGACATTTCCAGTATCGACTCCCCGTCAGTGAAGCATCGACTGCGGGCTTCGGGGAAAAGCCGCTTCATCTCTCATCCGTCTTCATTTATGCCAGTATGACACAAAGATCCGCGGGCTCAGGGGAGCAGCGAGCGGAGGCTCTTCTTGCCCCGGCCCGGCGCCGCACATGTGCGGGCATTGTGTTGCAGATGTGCGCCGCGGAGCCGCGGAGCCTGATTTCCCAGCGGCGGGCTGACACACAAATGGATCCACGCTTAACTCCCTCTGCTGAACCCGGGGAGCGCTGACACGTTATCCGTGGGTTGGAATAACAGTTTGTTTTTTTCTTTCTTTCTTCTTTTTTTTTTTTTAGCCCGTTCACTCCAAAAAAAAAAAAAAAAAGGACACTCAATTCCACCTGGGGCAGACAGTTGCTGCAGCAGCTGCTGCTGCTGCTGCAGGTGACGGGATGAGCCGCTGCTGCTCCCCACTTCCGCAGATCACGTCATTAGTCAGGGATCAACGTTTAATCCCGTTGTTGCTTCATTTCAAGCCACTCTGCCTTTATTCTGCTGCCAGCTTCCCCAGATTATAAATCTAATCCGGTTAGAGGAGCGGAGTAATATTTGATCAAACCAGTTATTGAAATATCAGGGCCATATTTAGTCCAAAAGAAGGAATAAAATCCCGCAAGAGCTGTAGGACAGTTTATTATCTTAATAATCTTGAAAAAAAAAACCATGTTCTTGTAAAAATAAAAAAAGTAATAATAATAATAAAAATAATGAAGATTCTGTTTCAGTTTAAAAGCACATTGCTAAAATGTATTTGATAAAAATAAAATCTTTGGAGTTGAGAGGGTAAAAAAAATAGCATGTGTGTCTTTAATGCTCCACAGATGAAGTTCACTGGAGATTATAAAGGACTCGTAATATGTTTAATAAGATGTACAATAGTAATTAAAAAAACTTGCCTTGCTCTGAAAATGAGCTGCACCTTCATGTCACAACATGATGGAAACTAAGTTATGATTAAAAGTATAACAACGAAACGTCCTTTATATAAAACAACAAAGCAAGTCTATACTCTGCAAAAACACAAAATATTACCAGCTTTTTTTTTGTGCCTATTTTCTGCTCCAAATATCTTTATACTCTTGAAAAAATGCAAGTAACTTTTCAGCAGGATATAGAATCTTGTTTTAGTAAATAATTCCTTAATATTGATGACAGTATTTTTCTACAGGCAGATTATTTCCTTCATAACATGGGAAAAATGTCTAGTTAAAAGTGAAACTAGCACTTTTTCATCTATATTAAGGAATTATTGACTTAAAACAAGTTGCTATAATTTGATGAAAAGTTTCTTAGAAGTTGATTTTGTCTCATTTCAAATGTACCAAGATATTTGAAGTAGAAACTAGAGCAACAATACTTGGTAAGATTTTATGATTTTATGTTTTTGCAGTGTATTCAAATGAAGCAACAGGAAAACAGCAACACAAAATACACTGTGTGTTTATGTGTGTGTGTGTGTGTGTGTGTGTGTGTGTGTGTGTGTGTGTGTGTGTGTGTGTGTGTGTGTGTGTGTGTGTGTGTGATATTGCTGACTGTAAAGGAGGAGAAGAAGATGATCTCCTTCCGTACCTGTTAGGTTCTCCAGGTCTTTGTCCTCCAGGGAGGACAGGGTGTCGTCGTCCGCGTCCAGGGACGTCTCGCTCTCCGTGTTCTGATTGGTCAGAGCCTGGCTCCTGATGGACTGCTTCAGGATGTCGTCCTCGGACGCTGAATGGGGAGGACAAAGGGTTTCTCTTCTTATTCAGCTCATGCTTTGGCGTTTTCGTGGCGAACACTGCAGCTCTGCTCGGACGCATTGCTCACAGTCGCACACAGAGGGCTTTCAGCTTATCGTTATTAATCAGAGGGACAAACGCGCTGCACTCTGTTGCGCAACGCAGCTTGACGGAACGCAGACATTCGTCTGAGGCTAGAGTCTTGCAAAAGTAAAACTGAGCGTAATGTTTTGTTTTCTTGTCTAACATTTTTCATGGAAAGCTTCATTCCTCTCAGCGGAAGTAAAAAATGGACGTCGAAGTGTTGAATCTCGAGTGTTTGCGACTTTTTAGACCACAAAAAAAAAAAATGCAGGGAAATGCGTTCATTTCATTTTATAAGTCCAACAGTCTTTCTACATCAGCAGATCAGTTTTAACACCTGGCGTCATGACGACAGAGGACAGCGGTGCCTGCTGCTGGTTCAGACCAACGTCAAGCTGACATGTGAATGCAACATCCAAACACACACACACTCACACACACACACACACACACTCTCACCAGTTTATTATCTAAACCCCATTTAAACAAGAGGAACACATTAGGACTTGAGCTGCTGATCAACAATCTGCAAACAGTGAACAAGAGTCGCATGGCGGACAGGCCGGGACGGGGCAAGGCGATTGGCTGGAGAGCCTGCACTGTTTGTAAACACGCAGCCCGTAACGCAGCTGCTAATCCCCGCGTTCTGGTCGAGGAATCGCCTCGCCGGAGTCAGTCGTCAGAAAATCCCGGGGATTTCTCGTCATCACCTGAGACGGAGAGGAGCAGCCAGACTCTAGGAGCCGCCGCAGGAAGCGGGGCCCTGTCATGGAAAATATGCAGCTCACTGATATTTAGAATGGCCTTCCTGTAATTAAGCCTCCCTGGAGGATTCTTTAGTTAGCGGCAGTGAAATTACTACCAGCTCTCCTAACATGTACCACATGCCTTTTGTGTTTGCGCCACGCCAAATGGACAGAAGAGTTGTTAGGAGAGCTGAAAAAAAAAAAAAAAAAAAACAGGCAGCGAAACTTCAATGCACCGTTTATTAACTCTCAGTTTAATATTAATATAGTGTTCCTTAGAAATGTTAGGAGGGAATTTTATGGAATATTAAACAGCATGTCACAAAACCAGAAGAAATAAGTTGTTCCTTTTAACCCAAATTAAATATATACATATACATACACACACAATGTATACGTTATGTACTATATGTATAACTACACTTATTTCTCTCTGTGTGTGTGTGTATATATATATATATATACATATATATATATACATATATACATATATACATATATATACACACACAGAGAAATAAGTGTAGTTATTATATATAACTACACTTATATATATACACACACACAGAGAAATAAGTGTAGTTATTATATATAACTACACTTATATATATACACACACATAGAGAAATAAGTTTAGTTATACATATAGTTTTTGTATCTTAATCTTTCTAGCGTCTATCAAACACTCAGCCTGACTTACAGTATTAAATTCAGGAAGTAAAACAAAAAATGATGAAAAAGTAAGATCCTGACTGGCAGATTGCAAATATTTCTACTTTAAAAGAAAAACAAATATAATCAAGTAACTTCAGCAGAACCCAGCTTTTCTGCCCAGAACTACCTGCTTGGTCCACTCAAGCATGCATGGTCGCGGCAATTAAATTGTCAGAATTAACAAATTTGTTTTTAACGGGAGCGCGGCCAGCAGTGTGGTCATGAGGCGAGTATTGATTAGCAGAACAGAGACATTAGTCTTCAGGTATTTACTCTGCCACCTCTGCTGCACGGGCCCCGTACCAGACCGAATCAATCCGCAGAAAAAAAATAAAATACTTCTCTCCAGCCATAAATACAGAGCAGCCTACTCTAGTCCACTGGCAGCCACACGCTTCCCTCTGGAAGTCGACTTGGCTCAGAATGAATGACAACAGTTTCTTCCCTCTTTAACACAGGCAGCAGAACGTTTGTAGTATTTGTTTTCTTTTTGTTTTTGTTTTTTTTTTTTTACACAGAGTTCAGATTGTGTTCAAAATGAAAACGCGAACAGCCTTCTAATTTTAGCACAAAATTTTGACGAGTAGCCAGCGAGCCAAGGGGGGCTCCAGCATCTCTTGGATATTTTCTCAGAGAGTGAGCCCGTTTCCCCCACACACACCCCTCTGCAGCTGATGAATATAATTACAGCCAGATACGACCTCTGTGCTCCGTGTGAAAGCTCAGTCCCTCGTTCTCCTCTGGAGCAGAACTTCCGTAACAAATGTCGGGTCGGCTAAAAACAAGACGAGAGGTTACATCAGAAAATGGATGCCGTCAGAGCTTCGGTGTCACCGAGTTATTCTAATGATATATTCCCACAGTTTAGTCACACAGTATTCCCTTACAAGGTTTGGCTATTCGGCAACTGGCTGCTGGCTATTTTTACACAATATCTGAGTCAGGAGTAGGAGATTTTTCTTGCATTAATTTGTCTTGTGCCACAGATAGATGAATTCACGACATCGGCTTAAGTTATTCGGAATAGAATCAAATCAGCGGCATGGATGGGAGCCTAGAGGGGGACCCTCAACTCATTTTACTCTGTATAAAAATTTTTTAAAAAAAGCACTAATGGGAGAATGAGTAGGATGTCGGAGCTCGGTTACAGCTTGGCTGGAGGGAAACGTGAAGAAACTGTGTGGGAAGTTGAATTCAGCAGCAGGGGAAGAGCGACCTGCAGCTGCACTGGAGCCGTTACTGCAGGACCAGGAGCCTCCCAGGACCCTGAGGGTCCCCAAAATTTATTGCCACTAAATCATTTTCTTACCGGCTGCTGTCACACCTGCCGTTCATCTCTGGAGAAAACGACGTGTAAGGAGGGACGCGCAGGGGAAAACAAAAAGTCATGTTCAGTGCAGGACAATTCAGGATAAGTTAGTCCCACCGTGACTGTAGCGGGGTTTCCATTAACCATCAAATGGAGCAAACTGAAACTACAAAAATAAGCTTGTTTCATGGAAACGTTCAAAGAACAATAAAGAAAATCTAATTTTTAATATGGTTTTGTGGTAGGTTGAGGTGGCTTTTCAACCGGATGGAAATATTTAGCAAAACTGCAATGGAAATACTTTTTTTCACATCGCACGAGTCGCATGATCACGAATGTTACTTCTGGCAGAAACGATGGAGAAGACGACAGGAAGTGGTAGGAGGATGATTGTTTTTTTTTCTCATACAACCTGCAGCCGGTTCCACCAGAGCTCTCACAGCATCACACAGTTCAGAAAAAGTTGTCTAATTCCACCGTCCAGAACTCTTCTGTAAAATGGCCGACTACAGTTTCTCCATACACAGAGGTTTGTCACTGCAAACGCCTGCTTAAGATGCCGACATCTCCTCTGATTGGCTGATATTATGACCACAACCTTTCTAGGAAGTTTTTCGGTACACGTTCCTTTTGGCTCAGCGTAGCTGTTGCCGTTTTCAGAAATGCGATTGGACACAAACTACGCTCCTCACAAGAAGGGGAACCAATCACAGTCGCCTCTCACACCTGAGATTTGGGTTTACATCATCCTTGTTAAGAGTTTTTACAGGCCGTGTTGAATTTTTGTAACAGAGCGATTCTACAAGTCAATACATCATCAGATGGTTTCAGCAAGTCTCTATAAAAGTCCTCCGAAAACAATACAGCAATGTATTGTTTTTAAAGAATATCAATTGTATTTTTAAATACTCATGTATTTTCAAAAGTACCTCAGTACTTTAACTTTTGACCAAGCAACCTTTACTTGTAGTCGAGTAAGATTTGACAATAGTATCAATACTTTTTCTTAAGTACTAGAGTTGAGTACTTTGTTCACCACTGGGACTGGAACAATTTCACTCATTTAAGAAGATTTTTAAAAAAAAATTTTTTTCTGTTATATTTGAATATCTCTGCACAGTTTTTATTTTCAAATATTTTAAGTCATTTTTTTAAAGCATGTTCATTATTGGTATGCAGTCCTTATATTTTGATATCTATCCGATAAGTAAATATCGGCTAAGATCTCTGATACCAATACTTTTTATTGTGGTTCAATACATGAAACTTTAATTGGTTTGTCTTTTGAATTATTTTGTTAAATCATAGGGTTGCATTTATAACTGTCTACAAAATACTTCAATAACATTAACATAACAGAAAAATAAAATGTGTGCATTTGTCCTAAATACAAACATATAATTTGAAAACAAGCGTAAAGAAAATTTTTCAAGGTATAGTCAAAAATGTATAATACAAAAAATATTAATTTTTATGGAGGAATCTCAAATTGAAGTATCAATCTTACCACACTAATATTGATCTGATACCATTATGCCATCAATATTGTAAATATATTGATTCGCCCACCTCTGATGCACATTGTGTACATAATGGATCGTAGTGCGCTATTTCTAGTAACTGAACCGTATTTTATGTTGTCAGTTTGTCCTTCTGTTTGTTATATTTTAATACTCTTGTGTTTATTTGCCTTGTTTACCTGCCACTTTGGTGCTGCTGCATCTAAAGTTCCCCACTTTACATTTCTATTTTAATCTCATTGTGGACAAAAGCAAACTTTGTTTTATTACAATTCTTACTCCAAGTAATATTCAAAACACGCTGCAATACTGTTCTGCCAAAGTGCATTTAACAGGAAGTTAAATTTAGCCTTTGTTTTGGAGGAGAAAATTAAAACAAAGGCTTGTGTATGTGAGGCATGTTTGGAACTTAATACGTTTTGGCAAAACAAGACTTGAAAACTCCACCAGTCCTTCACATTCATTAAACAAAAACATTCTGAGAATTTTTAAAAGTTGGGCATGAATGTTGAATACAGATGAGAAGAAAAAAAAAAACATTTAAGTTTATTCTCGACTTCGACCAGTGTTTGGTTTGTGCTACTCCTCAGTCGCACAAACATAACACACTGCTTCCTGCAGGGCACTGAGGCCACGCCCCCTACACGCGCTGGATATTCCTCCATCACAGAAACAAATGATTTCTACAAGCATGGACTACTGACACCACATCTCCGAGCCCAGAACACAGCAGTGATGAAGACACACACACACACACACACACACACACACACACACACACACACACACACACACACACACACACACACACACACACGCACACACGCACACACACACACACACACACACAGTGTGGATTACATCCAGTAAAGTAAGATTTAATGACATTATTAGGAAAATGCATGAAATGTTTAATTAAAAATATCACACATTCATTTTGTAACAAAATTTAGACATATTTAGACACCACTTTTTTTTTCCTTTTGTTTTTTTAAAGATCCTCAATTTCCAGTTAATTCCCAAGAAAATCCACATCAGTTCCCACAACGTTCATGTGAAGTTCTCAGTTTGGAACGTTTCCAAACGGACCAAACTTCTCTTCCCCTTGGCATACGCTGATGATACTGGCTCCATTTATCTAGAAAGCCACTGGGAACAAATTGTTCCAAACACAGTCCTTGTGGTGCGTCTTTTTTTTACACTGCAAAAAGAAAATCTTATCAAACAATGGAGGTCTAGTTTCAAGTACATATATCTTGAAATAAGACAAAACTAACTTCCAAATTACTTTTCAGCCACAAATAGAAGCTTGTTTTAAGACAAGAATTACTTAGTATTAATGAAAAACACAAGTTTCACATCATAACATTTTTCTATGGTTAAAGTGAAATATTCTACCAATGGAACGAGACCAATTTAATCAATAATAAGGAATAACCAAGTGAAAACAAGCTCCTACCTCTTGCTGAAATGTTAGACAAAAGTTAGTTTTCTCTACCTTAGAATTACCTGATATATTTACACTAGAAACTAGAGCAAAAATACTTGGTAAGATTTTAAGTTTTTGCAGTGGATCTTAACCCAGCAAAACTAAGGTAACTAGATTTGCTCCTACAAGAAACCTAAACTTTATCTTCTCTAATTTTTCCCATCTTGAACAGTGGCTAAAAAAAAGTCCTCCGTGTTGCATTTTAACCACAATGAAAAGGAAAACACAAAGTCAAGACTAAGCGCTGTGTTCGGTTGTCGGGGGCGACATTATTATGGAATTGCTTCTTGATTGTGGATGTTTTTCCACCTGAATAAATGCGGTCAAAACCAAAGGTGAGATCTTCTCAGCTTTTCTGTGGGAGTTAATGCAACAGAAAAAAAAATAAATAAATAAACGATCGACTTGTTTTAAGAGCTTTCACACCTCTTCCAAATGCTGCCACTAAACACGGAGGTTTGCTCCAGGCCAACGTGACGAGTCTGTCGACGGAAAGGGGCGAGGGGAAAAAATCCCAATATGACCTTTATTTAGACGGGAAATAAACAGAGCAGGGAGAGAGATTTCTACTAACCACCGGTATCAGCTGCCACTACGCGGCCGCAGCAAGCGGATAAACAAACTTCTTCCAGTCTAACACCCGATGAGTCATAATCCAGTGAATTAGGCGAACTCGAGAGTAGGCTTAATTTATGTGAAATTCAAATGTGGGTGTTTTACTGTGTGTTGTGGAACAATAAATCTTTTATTGCAACAAGAGGGACTAATCTTTATTAGCTTGTACCTCGTTGCGATGCGGTGGAAGGGGGGAGAAAAAAAAAAAAGAGCGCACAGTAAATTCAGATGTAGAGGAGCTGGACTGACCGTGTTCGGCGGCCGCTTTGAGCGCCGCTTCCGAGTGACTGGATCCAAACGGGTTCCTGATGAAGCGCCGTCGTCTCCTTAAATCGTCCTCCCAGTAGTCCAGGCGCCAGAACTCCCTCGGCCGGCTGCAGCGAGACAGAGGTTGCACATGTGTTAGCAATTACCAGCCAGCATGGTATAGCGGGCCCGGCATTAGCACTTGGTCGGAACAGGCATGCATAAAGCCTGCATTGTGTTTGGACTTTTTTTTTTTTTTTCTCCCTTTTTTTTCTCCTCACAACCCTCAGGATCCTGTCTTCAAAAACATTCACCCTGTGCATGCTGGGATGGCGAGTCATTGCCGCCCTTTGCTTTTCGCAATGACTCCATCTCCATCTCTGAGGTTAAGGTGTCCCCCCCCTTCCCGTCCTCATCTTCCACCCTCCGGCTGTTTCCGAGGAGACGGACTGAGTGAGTGGGCACCATCACAGTTGAGTGAACACACGACACCATGGTCATTTCCCACACGCGTTTGTGGCACGCGCTTCCATTCTGGGCTCATTTCGGGCCCAGCAGGACACCTCTTGTCAGGATTCATGGCCAGAAGGAGAAGGAGAAGGCCATTACTGACATGGAGGAAAAGAGCGAGATGGGTGCGAGAGGAGGGGGGGGGGGGCTTGCACTACCAATATTAATCAATGTCTGTGGCCCCAATTTTTACCTGCAGCTTAGCTCTCCCTTTTGAACCAGTTATTCAGCAGGAAAAGGCTCTCAGGAAGGGGAAAGCGTTGACTCGCTATTTGGGTTCGTACAAGCGTTCTTGTCACTTGTCTGTTTTGAAAGGTGAAAGTGATATTCATTATACTTTCAACAGCCGATAAAATATTATTAAACTTTTATGTAGAATTTTTTTAAAAGTATTTTGTTCCCACAAACTTTATCCAAATGATACAGTCAAGGTTAGGAAGGAAGAATCTTCAAGTCTGCTAAACTGTTTGGCTGTGTATCTGTTATAGGGGAAATATTATGCGTTTAGCCACATAGTTACTTGATTATGCCATAAAGTGATACTATGTTGCCTTCAGTTGTTAATAAAATGCTACATATATTAAATATGTCTTAAAAGAAGTTTGACTTTGTAGCTTAAGGGCTTGAAATTGGGCTTCTGTTTCTTTAAGGAATTCCTGCTTTTTCTGAAACTCCACCTTCACAGCATGGCTCCTCTCTCCTTCAACAACTTTAACAATGTTTTTACCAGCGTTGCACTGAGAAGCAGCTCCTATAATGAGCTCAGCTGAGGCTCAGTTCCACCAGGTGTTTGCTAATTGCTGCTGGCTAGTCTGAAGGAGCTGAGCAGCAGGGCAGGAAATGGGACAGATCTCTGCTAAACACTGATTATGTTCAAATATCAAAGTGTTGAATCCAAAGCTCTTCTGAAAAATAGCCGACCAACTTTCCCAAAACGGCGCAGCCTCAGGTAGGCGGGGCTTATCGCTCCAAACGCCTGAATAAGACACCGACGTCTGTCAGCTCATCATCTGGCTGACAGATCATCTGGCTGACAGATGATGAGCGGTAGAGTCATTGATGATTTATTCCATGCAACTGTTTACATCTGATGCCGACATATCGCATGAACAAACTTATTCACATTTGATTTTCATTTAATTTCTTATTCAACGGAAACATGAAATTGTGTTTTTTCAGACATTAGTTTGGAAGAAAGAAAAAGTGTGCACATTTGTAATGGAAATGCAACTACAATATGATCAAACTGAGAGCAGCTTTGGGCAAGAAAATGAAAAATATTCTGTCTGCCTGATTAATCAAAATCTAAACAAAATGGAGGACCCAAAATGAAAAGAAAAGCTTGATGGTTAAGTGGAATGAGGCACAGAGGTTGAGGGAGTGCAGAGGTGTGCGCGGGACCAGATTTCTGCTCGGTGACAAAAGGCCGTGCTCCGTGTTCATCTGTGATAGTCGCAGAACGCAAACAGCCAATTCATCATCCTGCCCACCGTCGGTATTCATCTATGAAAATAATTATCGAGGCCGAGCACAGAGTGGCTCCGAACTGAGGCGGCGCTCGCATTGCCTCGCACGAGGTGGGGAAACGTCCGACTCGCACAATGCACATTAATCCATCAGGGTGGAGTAATTAGTTGCAGGGGGTGATGGGAGTTGGAAGGGGGGGTATCACCTCTGCCAGCTTTATTCATCCAGCTGGCTGAGACCAGGCAACAGAGAAAGTCCTAATGATGAGGTGCCAGCAGAGGTGGACGACAGCGAGAGATATCCGCTCATCAATCCGAGGAGACCGCTGTTAAAAAAAAAAAAAAAAAGAACGGCCAGCGCTCCACAACCCCCCGCCCTGCACACCCAGTGTGTTTCCACAAAGACAATAAATTATTCAGAGCCCCGGGCTTCTTCAGTACAATTTATAGACATACTATTCTTCAAAATAACAACTATTAAAATAACAAAAGGGGCCGGCAGTTGTGTTCTAGCTCACGCCAGCCACTTGTGTCATTAGTAATTAGTTGGGTCATAAATGGTGTCTGGTAAAGAGGGGACACATGAGGGGGGCTGTTGATGAAAGCAGGTTTGTTCAATGGATTAAATCATCATAGGGAAGTTACTTTTGAAGGTGGCCTTCTATGTGTCTCTGAACAGGTTAATGTAAGTCCTTACAAAATATATTCATCACATTTTCTGCACTTTAAATCCAAGTAAGTTGTTGCTGGCCACGCCCCCCCTGCCAACTCAGCGTTTACACTCACACATAAAATGGTACATCTTTGACAGGCAGAAGTGGAGCCTCCTGTACAACTAACTGGCACACAGCAAGTAATTTCTGGATGGTAAGTCAACAACAAAACACTTGTCTTTTCCAGCAGCCATTGCACAGTGGCAAAGCCAGCTGAGCGATTGTGTTGGAGCGCTGCTGGGGTTGCTAGGTAACACCTGCCGTGCCTGCCGATTTGCGACGCGACATTCCAGAGGCTCGACATCGATGCTCTTCTTCGTTTTGGGGTCGTAAACCGTTCACGAAGAAGTCAGATCATGGTTGCATTTAATTAGTAGAATGAATGATGACAAAAATCTATACTTCAACAAAAACAAGACCTGCTGTGTGAGTATAGACAGAGAAGCCTTCCCAATGTTTAAATCACTTGTGAGGTCACTATGTCAGTTTGCTGTTAAAAAAAAGTGAACAAAATTAAAAAGATGATTCTAAAGAATCGTGATTGTTGAGACACTGGCTAACGTTCTATCAGTGCAAGTGAGTCTGCACTGCTTCATTCCCTCGTTCCAAAACTACAACACACTTAGATAAAAATATTTAGATTGGTTCTTCAAACCCAGCTTAAGATTAAAGAAATCACAAAATCTGAGCATTTTGCTGCTAGAGACAACACAAAGTTAGACGAGCTGAACTGATAACTGATTATTACACATCAGCCTTTGATTTTGCGAAGCCTTTTCTCAATATCAGGGAACAAAAATGTCTGATGGTATTGCTGGAAGGCCATCTCGTCCTCATCAACCCAATATCGTGCATCGTCCCATCTGGTCAGATGGATTTGCTGTTAATAGTGAAAAACACTTAACGCATAAGGTCAGCTACATATTAGACTCTACAGACCGCTGTTGTGAAGGTCAAAGTTCATGACATTTCAAGAAAAACAGAACAAAAACTATTTGTTTGGAAGGTCACCAAGAGGAGAAATTATTAGCTCGATTCTCTTCCCCAGAAATTGAAAAAAAGTGAAAGAACTTTGGTCGATCATTTTACGACAAAGTCTTTTGAATTGATCAAATCAAAACAGACATTTGGACATAACATAGTGCACCATGTTGGATAAAACATGAAGGTACAGCAGCCAGCAGCCTGTTGCAATAAAATCAACCAATCAATCACTTTCTGTTATTTTGCTTATTTGTTTGGGATATTTCAAATGTCTAGTGTTAGAAAAATTTAACTTTATTTATCTTTGACAATGCATTAATATGCGGTTATATTATTTAAAAATGGTCTTAGAACGTTATTGTTTATCGCGATAAATTCTGGGACAATTTATCGTCCAGTAAACTGTTTTAACCTGACGAGCCGAGCAGCTGTTTTAACTACTTTTATTTTTTTTCTTACTTTTATTGTCCTTACTCTAGAAAGTTATTTTACTCTAGTAACTGTAAATAGCACGTAAAGTTTTTAATCCATGACCAGTGAGAAGTACAAAAACAGCACAGTTCATTCAACAATGAGCTGAAGGGTTCTGTTGCAGACATCTCGGTACCGGAGCTTCAGGGACATGATTTGACTGGTCGCCTTGGCAACAGAGGGATCCTCAGAATCGCATGCACGGTTTTAAAGTTATGGCTAATTCTGTTTCGGCAGCGTTGCCGGCGCCAACGTGATAACATGACCTTTATCATGCCGAACAGGACATGCAAAGCAGATCGGCTTTCATATATCACCACAAGCGGCTGTACTTTGGCACAAACAGCCATTCATAACCTTTCTGCTAAATTAATTTGGCCACAGTCATTGAGTGCTGCATATGCGCCGGAGATTTTACCTTCCTGCTTATTTGATATTAATGCCAGTTTCTACTGGCAGCCCTCAAATCGCTCAAACATTGCCGCCATATCTCCCACCAACCCCCCAAAGATAATTTTGCTTTGATTTGCATAAACCATGTGTTTAGAAGAAACGGGTGCAGTGGCCGACCGGGGATTTGTCATGTTGAGGAGCCGGGAAGCCAGAGCGCCGGCTCTTTGTCAAAACCGTGGCAGTGATGGCTTCAGTCTGATCTCTGGGCTCAAATTAAAATGAAAACGGGACCAAACAACCATCCCGCTGAAACGCTTCGGCGTGATTAAGTCGTGCAGGGGGGGCGAGTGATTTTCTGCGTGTGCGCTAATGCCTATCCTTCCTACTCCAACGAGGTGAGCAGGAGCCCATCTACATGAGTTAATTCACCTCGGCTAATGTTGTTTACAAGATTCAGCCGAGGTGATCCCGGGGTCACAGAGGAGGAAGCGCTTCCATCTTAGCCTCTCTGTTAATCAGAGGAACAACTTATTTAATGAGTCCATTTCTCATTTCCAACCTAAAAGCAAAGGTAGATCCAATATTTAATAAAATGATGGCAGCACTGCATGGAAATTACTGATACAGAGAAGATACAACTAAAAACAAGGATGCCTAAAGCTGAAAATGCAACATGTTCACTCGCTGCGTTTCCATGGCAAATGTGTGCAAAACCTTGATATTCTGCTAATGTTGGAAAAAAACCAAAAAAAAACCAGAATCTCACAACCACGGTTTAGTTTTATTTATTTAGGATGCTCAATCCAGCAGATGTCCACACGTCACTTTATCATATCCTTATATTGTAACTTTATGTTATTAAACAGAACAGTTGGCTTTGATTTCCAGAGTTGCGGAACAACTCAGTTCTTTTCTGAACCTTACTTCTAACTTTTGGTAAAGTCCATCCCTTTTTGGTAGCGTGCCTAGAAAGATGAAAATCTGTATTTTGACAAAACAATATAGATTTGAAATAAAATCATGGGTGCTCTAGTATAAACAGTATTTCTGGAAAACAAGTGTTGAGTAGCTTAATTCATCTTCAACAGAAAGTCATCCTGACATGTCAGGTTAGTAGAGTAACGGCAAAGAGATGCTCTACTTTGAATAAGTTGATGTTGCAGTTTTTATATTAAATTAAAATCTGCAGATAAAATCTCAAGAATAAGTTTATTAGAAAACATGCCCCGACGTCGTCCTCCTACTACTTGCTGTCATTGTAACATCTGATTGATCGCATGACTTGCGTGATGCAAAAAGAGTGTTTCCATTAGAAGACACATGTACATCATCCTAATACAAAACCTTCTTGTCAAATAACGCAAGTTTTTCAGAAATTGCCACATTTCCATTAAGCAAAATTATTTTCATAATTTCAATTTGCGCAATATAAAGGATCCCAGCGACCTACAGTTTCCAATTCAATCAAATTTATTAACATTTCTCAGAAAACAATAGAAGTTTTAAAAAAAGAGAAAGTTTCATACTGCCCAGGTCTGTTCCTCAGCAGCTGGTACACACCCGGTTCCTCCCACAGAGTTACGCTCACAAATGAAATAACGCCCATCAAAGGCCTAATTACCTTGAAGTTTCCAATTAGCGGTGCTTATACCGAGTGTAGATCTTACAACAAAAGCAGACCATTAAACAGTAATTATATCTGATTATATGAGAGAGAGGGGATAGATGTTGCGTCAGACGGTTTTCTTTCCGGGGGGAAAGCGAAGCGTTGACAGATTTCCACCATGCCGGCCAACCGACACCATTTGTATTTTTGATGAAGACACATTTTTCCTGTGATTTTGACAACGAGCACGCGAGGCCATTCATCACCGGTGCGGCGAGGTAATGAGGCCATCCGCCGGACCCGGGTTGCATAATTCTGCCATTACCGGCCCATTGCAATATTCCTCTGACCTCTAGCCTTCACTGCTGATCTTGAATCCTGTGACAAATCTAGAGCTGCTACACTACGCTATCACAAACTACGGCCAGAAAGGTAAGCGGTGCTCAAGGTCAGATGACATTGGGTCGAGGGGAAGAATGTTTCTGTCTGAAGATCCCACTTTTCAAATCAAACATGGCTAAAGCTCTGATGTTCAATGGAACATTGGATTCTAGTATACTCTCATCCAAGCTAACTGTAAAGTGCCTGACGATAACACTCAGTAAGAATATTAACTACATTTAAATTTAAATAATGTAGTGAATTGAACTTTAGTAGTTTAAATTTTGTTTTCAAAAGGAAAAAAGGGGGGCAAAGGGGAAGTTTGATTTTATTCAGCTTTAACTGTTTTTTGATTTTTCTTTTGTAATTTTTTTTCTCCAAGGATTTTTGCTGGCTCTAGTGGGCTGTATTTTTTGAAGGCAGGGTGACAGGAAAAAGGGGACCGGAAGTCGCGGGCGACGGACGCATGGGTTGTGCTAACCCCCAACGCCCCCACAGCGCGCCCAGTTTTAGCTGTTTTTAAGGCTAAACTTGAACTTCTTCCGATCCAGCTTTCTACACTTGGAGCTGAACCTGACCCCAAACACACAGACGGGTCCATCTGAAGCAAATCCAGAACACAGGCTGAAGATGAACGGCTAAAAGACTATCATCACAATGCTATGCATGTGACTCTTCTGTGTGGACTTTTCTGCGTTAGCTGCAGAACAAAGTGCTGGGTTCTAAAGATAAAGGTGATTCCATCTGCACCCCCTTTTTTTCTTTTTTTCCCCCGTAATGTTGAAAGTAGCAAAATAAATGACCTGCTGGTCTCATGGTGTAATTACAGTGGCTGGAAGCATACCAATCTATCAAGAGGAAGGAGAGGGGGGGCGCTGACATGCTGCAAAGGGGTTAGTCAAAGGAGATAGCCTTTGACTAACTACTGGCCCTGAACAATCGATACCGGCCACATATTGCATCCAGACGGAAAGGAGAAAGAAAAGAAAAAAAGAGCTCTAGAAACTTCCCAAACGGCTTTTCATTCAGATATTGATCAGCAACCTTTTATCGTGACCTTGTTCCACTGAGCCATATACTTTAAGGCAATATGAAACTCATAAATCTGATAGTAGCTGCAGAATCCTGGCTGGCGGTGAAGCGGCGAGGCGCGGAGGTGTGATGGTGTAATTGGTCTTTTTCTTTTTTTCTTTTTGGGATGAGAGGCATGATCCCATGCTTCATCACCAATGTTCCATTACAACTGCAGGTGTAATGGAGAGGAGAATGAACCTACAGATAACAGGAAGCAAGGAGACGAAGCTACAACACACTGGAGGTTCTGGGAAAAGGATGTGCTCCTTTAGAGATTCACGCTGTTCTTCATGTCTTGAAAATTTATGTTTCAGATTATTAAAAAAAGTAATATCTGACTAAGCTAGTCTGAGTCTGACAACCTAAATCTTTGATTTGGCTTTGACTAGGCCTCTCCAAAACTGTCATGAACTGATATTTGGACTTTAAAACAGCAGTAATATGTATTTTCCAGGCACAATGTGGCATTTTATAGAACAAGTAATTATTATATTTTTATGCTCTGAGAAGTAGCCCCTACTTGCAATTATGCAGTTCCAGAAGGAGGTGTTTGCTAATTGCTGCTGGCTAGTCTGAAGGAGCTGAATGGGGGGGTCGCAGAGGAGGGATGCTCTGTGAGGCAGCAGCGTTTAAACAGCAACTCTGAGGAGGAGCTTCGTCTTGAAGGCGGGGCTACGTCCATCCAGGCGTTTTGCGCAGCTGACTGGTTGCCATGGGAGATTAAAGGATTTCTCAAACATGCATGAAAGAGTCAAGGCAACCCTCTGGGTATGTTTTTGATTTGAGATCATCATTATATGATGTACATGATAAATAAATAAATAAATAAAAAGATTTTCTGGTTTTCCGATGCTACTTAAAAAAAACCTGTTTGTCGATGAGCTGTTTTGAAATTGGTTTATCTTGCAAAACTGAAATGGAAGAGCTTTTTTCCCCAACACATCACAAGAGTCACATGAGCAACAACCAGATATTACTACTTTTTTAACAATTTATTGCAATAAACTTTTTCACATAAAATTTTCATTGCTTTTCTTATTGAACAAAAACAATTGCAAAATTGTGTTTTATCCACATTAGCGGAACGTTAAAGCTTTGAGTTCTTTTCTGGTCAGTCTGGTAAAATTTGTATTTTGTCTGGTTCGATCTGACATTAAAATGAGCTTGAGACATTTAAGCAACACAAATTGTCCTTTCACAATACTGTTAGAACCTGTCCATTAATCAGCACCACTCCGGTGTTGGCCATGTCGTGTTGGTTGGGGACAACCACCCGGGCCCCCATTGGGTGGTTTGGCCTTTTATTACAACAATCTGCTGACTCAGGTCCTCTTCTTCTTAAGAATTTAAATTTATGCATCAAATAAACCCTACAAGCCACTGCTTCTGTGAGGATTAAAAGATCCAACCTCAAATGAACCACTTTCCCTTCGCAGTCATTTTAAAAATTGGCTGCCAAGAGTCATTTTTTAAATCTCAGAATATGCTGCAACACTTAGCCGTGCTAACATATGGACATCATCAGCTGTTAATATGTTTCGCCGTGACACTTTGTTGCTATTCCTCGCAGGCCCGGCCACCGTACTGTATATACAGTGGATGTAAATGTTATCATTGAGGCTATATTCTAATTCATAGCCATGAGCCAGACCGCATGGTGGGGCCCTTGTGGCATGTTATTTTATGGAACCCGTGGAACGCACATCTGTCAAACTTGGGATGGTCTCCCCAGAGATTTTCAGACCATCCTTTTTGTTCGAGTCACAACTTTTTCTAGTCCCAGACGCACGTCAAAGTGAATGATTAATGAACCGGAGGGGTGTGCATGAAACCCATTCAAGGACTCTGGTGCAGAAGAAATCTGTGAGATAGAAAAGGGACCGGGACCCATTTATGCCCCATTTGTGTTTACGGCTGCATCAAAGCAGATGGATGATCACAACTTGAGCTCCAGCTAAATGGTTTTCAAGTAGCCAGCATGGGGACCAGAGGAAACAACCTTCTGGTAGTTGGCCGCAGTCGCCGGGCCTCAGAACGGCGGCCTACGTTTGTGTTTAGACTGCTGGTGTTCAGAAGAAAACCAAAAGGCCATATCCAGTCAAAGAAATGGAGCTAATTTGCAGGATGATCTAGTTTAGAAGCAACAGACAATCTGACCTAATTTATGCAAACTCACAACTTAATTTCTAGTCCCTCTATGTCCTCAGTGATGGTGGAATCTCTGACTCCCTCCACTTTTATGAAAAGTTCATCCACTTCCGCTTTAAGAAGCAGTATTTTACTGCTGTTTAAAGCATAAAAATAAAAATTTTGGAACTTTGCATCATACTGTAATGTTACTACCTCACCAAAAACGCCCTTTAATCTCCGGTGGCAACCATTAAGCTGTGCAAAAATGCTGGCTGGACCAAGCACCGCCTTCAAGGATGAAGCTCCATGGAGCTGGAGTTTCCAAGCTTCTGCCCTCTTCTGCGACTCCCCAATTCAGCTCCTTCAGACTAGCCAGCAGCAATTAGCAAACATAATAGAAGCTATTCCTCAGTGAAATGCTGGGAAAATCATTGTTAAAGGGTTAATAGAGGAGCCATGTTGCAGTTTCTTCCTCAAGGTGGAGTTTTAGAAGGAGCAGGAGTTTCTTAAAGAGTCAGAGGCCCAGTTTCAAGATGTTAAATTAAGTTCTTTAAAATCATTTTTGATATTTACAACATTTTTAACTGAAAGTAAAAGTTATTTGAATGTGACATAAAATAGTACCTCATACCAGGAAAATTCATAGTACTCTCTTTAGTAAAAGTGGTTACATGCCAACACAAACAAAAGTTTTACCATTTTAAATAATGTTCTGTGGAATTCTCCTGACAGAAGTAGTATTTTATTTTGCTTTTTTTTTTTGTAATGTGATTAATTTACCACAAAAAAAAACAACAATCTGGAAAAAAAAAGTAATTGTACTAAAGTGTTAGCGCCATCTTCCCCGTCTTCATTCTTCTGAGTCGGATCATTTCTCCTCTCTTGCTGCGTGTCATCCACCCTCTCCCTCATCATCTCCCTTCGCCCCCCTCGTGTCACGGCACAGCCGAGGGCCCGTGTTTCCTAAACTGTTATGCTCTTGTTTCCTATGGTTATATTCCCCGCTGACGTGCTGGAGTCCCATTTCCTTTTTCAGCTGCGAGTCCTGAGTACCAGCGCAGTCGTAATGTACAGCGCATCCATAAAACACTCACAGGGCCTGGCGCAGACACTGAGCAGACCACGACTTTAGCACATGCATTACTTTCAATATTATGCACCATAATTTTGATTTAAGCCTGCAACAGAAGGATACAAGTGGAAATTATTCTTGCTGCTCAAGCTTCTCATGCAATCATTAATATAGCAAAATACTAGGCGATGTGACACAAATGGCCTCCCTGCAGCACGCCCGGTCCCGTGACATCGTTTGGGTTTGAGCCGAAACCAGAAGTGAGTGAATATTAAAACACTTGCTGGGTGGTTTGTTCATGTGACCACGAGGGCACAAATGTTAAGATGCTCCATTTGTGTTAGACATGCACAGAGAAATCGGTCATTGATTGGGATGAGCCGGGCTTTAGCTCGGTTGGTCCTGACCGGAGTGAAGAGAATTTAATGTGGTGGTCTCAGTTTCTCCGCCTGCGTTTTTATTGATGCTAAAATTGAGCAAACTGCAATTACTATAATGAATTCACTTAAAAACCTGAGAATTAAAAAAAAAACAACATGTTTTCCAAATAAATGTTTCAAAATTAGTGTGTTACAGCAGCTCCTGGCTGGAACAGCTGCTGTGATGTTGGCTCTACTCGTCAAAAAACTTAAAAACTTAACAGAAAGGCAAGAAACTCCATTTGGAATGATGTTCTTATGTCTTCTTATGTTCTAGGTCCTCAGAAAAATTGAAATCTGGAAATGTTTGTATTAGCAGGTCAGTATTTTAAAGAAGCCAGAAATCTCCAAGTTAAGAGATGCACTCATCAAAAGTTAAACATGAGAGCATCTTTAACTTGGGCTTTTTGAGTGGTGTCGTTTTTCAGGCATATATTGACTAAATGAAAATCTAAATGGTTGGATGGTTATAATGGTAGAGAGGGAAACCAGGAAAACATCAATTTCTAAAGAGAGATGCACCAATTTCTTGGTTTTCATTCATAAACTGTTTGTATACTTTTCCCTTTTATTCTGGTTAAACAGAAATAGAAGGTCAGTTTGGGGCATTTCCACTATTTATATTCTGATTATGAATAAAAATAACTCTGGAACTATCAAATCCATTCATTCAATCTTTCAGGGATTGAAAAACGCACAGAAGAAATGTAAAATAATGAAAATAGTTAAAAGGAGCATTGTGTAAAATCAACAATTTTTAATTTTATGTCAAAAACATGGAGTTTTGCTTTGATTCTTTCATGCTTGTTTGTAACATCCCTTACACTCCCATCGCAACAATTCAACTGTGCAAAACCCCTGTGGGACGAGCTCCTCCTCAGAGCTCCAGTTTCCAAGCTTCACCCATAACTCTGGTACTCTGCTCCTTTAGACTAGCCAGCATCAATTAGCAAACACCTGGTGAAACTATGTTCATTGCCTCCACATTATAGGAGAGAAAGAGTCAGAGCTTCTTAGAGACAGAGGCCCAATATCAAGGCACCAAACTGCATTTTGTCACATCTGTTATGTTACATTTTCATTACAGCTGAAGTTAACAATCACTTGATTGTGCTACAAAATGTATAATTTATCAAACCCAGAAATGTGTTTAGCAGAATAGAAGACTTCAATGGATTTATAAAATGCTGATAAAATGCTGGTCACTCTGTCTTCTTTGAGAAAAATCCCTTTATATGGAGCAACACTGCTAAAATAGAAACTAAAAAGGCATGAGAAAATTTCTCCTCAGTGTTTTTATCTGATATTTATAGTATTATTCTTCATCATTAGCTAAATAATTTTTCTTAGTAAAAAAAAGAAAGTGACAAAGCACAAGATAAAAGAAATGCTGATATCAATAGTTTGTCCATTACAGGTCAGCTGACTGTCCTGTTGAACAGTTACAAAGCTGTTGCTTTTCGATCCTTCCCCGCCGATCAATATGGAGGCATACTGCTTCAATTTTGCCCGCATCGATTTTCTCTGCAACGCTCCGACCCGAACGCATTCGTCTCTCTGAAGGAAGGAAGATTTGATTTACTGAAGAAAAATTGGAGTGCACATCACAAAGATTTTTTGCCAGGCAGGAGTGTGACACGCCAAAAGATGGATGTGCTTTGGCTGGGAAGCCTCTAGCCTAAGGGTGTCCATTAGAGCAGCACAGCGGCAGAAAATGAGCTGCGTACACGAGGAAGGAAGGAAAGGGGCGCGGAGGGAGACCAGAAGGTGGAACAAACTGGAAATGAGGAGGCTGCTGGTGTCTGCAACCTGAATTATGTTTCCATAAAGGCGTAAAGCTACTGCAGGAATAACACCAGCGTTACCATCACATCACACTCCCTGTTTTCTCCATGCAAAGCCGGCTTCTGCGGCACGTTAGCCGGCCCATTAGGAAGCAATAAAGAGGCGATGTGAGAGGAGGGAGAAAGACGAGAGCAGAGCGTGTCTGCTGGGACCGAGCTGGCGTGCTCCATCATCTGCCCTCATCTCCTTTCTCTGTCTGTCAACTTTGTCCAGGTGTCATGTACATGAGATGATTCCTGACCCAAATAAACACGGCAGCCGGCGGCATCCTCAGAGGACCGCAGCCCCGAGCGGGACAAACGGGAAGAATGTTGGAGTGAAAATGAAATATCTACCAATTGTTACGTGTGTGTGTGTGTGTGTGTGTGTGTGTGTGTGTGTGTGTGTGCGTGCGTGCGTGCGTGCGTGTGGCTGTTCATGTGTTTGCTGGCTTTTCCTTTTTCCTAGCAGCGGTGATGAGACAGAAAACCACGTCCAGTGTCGTGATAGAATATTAGTTTTTGCCATTTTTCTACTTTATCAGGAATTTGTGTGGCAGCAGCTGCATTTCCAACACTAAAACTTTGTCTACTAACATAAAAAAAAAAACAAAAAAAAAACAGCCACATTTTCACAATTGCGGCGTTGCCGTTAAATGAGAAAAGTAATTAAAATCACACATGCTACACACACATTTCTTCAGGGGTCGCACCAGTTGCAACATCCAGTCGTTGATCATGTGACCCATCTGATGTAAAAAGAGTGTTTCCATTGACATTTTGTCAAATAAACCACTTTTGATTCGGCTGAGGAACAAATACACCTCTGCCTACTTTTCACTGAAAGACAATTTTTTTCAAAACTGTTTCGATTAAACAAATAAAAAAAACTGTTCTGATGGTGTGTAGTAGTACGGATGACAATAATGATAATTTATAGTGGACTCAATATGTGAAAGAAGGAAAGAACCATAATGAAGCGTTTGGTCTGATTCTAAAACATGTTTATTTGTATAAACATGCATGATTTGGTTTTTTTCCATTTCACCATTCTGTTCTACTTTGTGTTGAGTAATTATAAAAACACAAAAGTTTGTGACTGTTCTATTAAAAAGAAAAAAAAAAATTCTCAGCGTATGTCAGTAGCTGTGTTTCTGCTAAAAATGTGCACAAAACTCAATGTTCAATGTCAATGTTCTGCTAATGTTGAAAAATAAACGTGATTTGCCCGTTGCGAAGAAACGCAATTAAAGTCGCACTGTAATTAATTCAAAAACGTGCCATACCATAACAATGCTACCACTTCCTGTCATTTTCTTCAGCACTTCCTGTCGTTTTCTTCGTCTTTTCTACCAGTAGTGACATCCAGTTGATCATGTGACACGTGATGCAAAAAAGTGTTTCCATTGCAGTTTTGCAAAACACATAAATTTTGATACAACTGAAAAACCCTAGCACAAAGATGTTTTATCAAAAAGTTTTTTTTTTTTTTTTTTCAAAATTGTTTTGTTTTCATAAAGCAAATTTATTTTCACAATTCTAATTCATGCTATTATATGGTCAAAGGAAATGCAGCTCCTGAGCCTTTGGTTCAGTTGTGGACCCATCTGTGCTTTGGGAAGAAGTGAAACCAAACAAAGCATCAAAATGACAGGAATAAAGAAAATCTAACAATGAAACAGAGGCAGATAGAGAAGCAAAGTCTAAATGACAAGAAGGAAAGGAAAATGATTGGCTTGTTGTGACAGAGGAGGATAAAGAAAGAGAGAACCGCAGACAAGCAGCGAATGACCGTCCAAAGGAGAACAAAAAAATAAATAAAAAAATTCACCAAACACCTCTGTTCTCCAGAGAACCAAGCCCCGCTAAGCTGGATATGATGAACACACCAATTGCGTTCAGGCAGGTCACACACCGTGTCAGAAGATATTAGATGCCTGCCGAGAGCTAAACAACAATTCCCATCAGCCAGCAGGAAAATAATATTTTCATTTTCGGATTCTTTATTAAACGGAAACTTTGGGGAATACGTTTTTATGGCGTGAGGCGGAGGAGGGGGAGGCTTTACACCTCGGCTGTGAAAGGACACCATCACGTCGCCTTGCGTCTGTTGGTGCTTTTCAATTTCACAGCTGGGAAAAAAGCCGAGTGTGTTTCTTTGTGTAGATCTGAAGGTGCAGATGTTGCATTAGATCGAATTCCTGTGACGCCTGCAGGTATCCAGGTGTGGAGAGCTGGCTTCCCCCAACCCCTTCATAGTTTCTGTGTTTGTTGCATTTGCAGCACCAGATGTTTCTTTTGCGTCTGCATACCACAAGCTTTTATAGTGCAAAGCTGCACCCACCTGACCTTCACAGTAATTGACCAAAAATATTGATGTAATGGCACAGGACTGATTGTGATTTATTAAAAGAGGGCTGTGCTCCGAGGCCCAGTGCCAGTGGCTCCCTGCACCTATCGGCAGCCATTAGGAAAGCCATCAATAGCGCGGCGGCAGCGGCGGCTGGTAGAACACAATATCCATACTAAATGGAAGCGTGTTATGTGAGCATGCATGAAGAAACTGAGAGAAAGCAAAGACAAAGAGAGATCCAGTCAGGAAGGAAAGAACTGGACAGATAGCTCAGGAGGAAAAAAAACCATAAGAAGAAAGAAAAGCAAAGGCGGTCACAGATAGCCTTCCTGATCCGACGGCAAGCTAAGCCCCGCCAGACGAGTCTCTGGAGACTCGGCTCGGCCTAACAAGCATGAGCCAGCAGCCGTCTCCAGCTCAGCCATTACACACTACCTGCACAAACAGCCATCATTAGGGAATAGCCGCATTGGATTCTGCTGCCCATTTGGCCAAACAAACACAGAGGATAAGGTTCCCTCTGTTCTTAATGGGAGCCCGGCTTGTTCGCTTGGCTTTTCATGTCTCTCTCAGGCCAATGCATCATTCAGCGCGCGGGCTGACAGCTGGTTCACCTTTAATAATTACATTTTTTTTTAAATAAAAGAAAAAAAAAACACTGCGACTGTTGAAGGCATATGTGGGAAACAGTGAAAGATTTCATTTTATGAAGTGAAACGAAAACAGGTGCAGTTTTTGTTTTCTTCCAAAATCATTATACTTAAGGTGGTTTTATGTACGATACGTCTTTGTCGCTATTGGCTTCTCAGAGCCAGAAAACATCATTTTAAAACAAACACCTTTTGAAAATATAGCAATAGTTTTAAGTTTGACTGGTGAAACGGAATATTAAAGGGGCGGCGTTCTGCTGGCAATGTTAATTTCAATTGCCATAAAAGCTCCCAGTATTTTTTTTTTATTTTTGTTTTACGTAGGTTTGCAACTAAAGATTGTTTTAGTCATCGATTATTCTGATGATTAATCGTTTAATCAAATACAGAAAAGTGGCATATTCTGAAGCTTTTTCATTTAATCCTTTCTATACAACATTGAAATACATTAAAACATGCAAATAAACAAATAATTAAAATCATCTTACAAGTAAGAAAATAAACATTTCATTGCCTTGAACGCCATGACAGTGTTCCTTCAGTGAACGCCTGATCATTCACAGCAAGGGATGCATCTGCAGCGAAACAAATGCTTCTAGCAACATGTGAAAAGCCCAGCCTGTGTGCTGGATCAATGCAGCATAAGACTGATCTGGTGATTATTTTTTAGATTTGCTGATTAATAATTGATTAGCAAAAGATGCTACAGAATTCGTAGGCATAAATCTAAACTTTTTTCCCTTGAAGAGCTTTGGAAGAACAGATTAACATATCAGCGTTTTTCTCATCTTAAATGTAAATTGTACTTTTTTTTTCAGTTTTGGTTTAATTGCTGCTCGGAGTATGTTGGTCCTTCAGCAATTGCCCTCTTTTTTTGAGTCTGTATAATCAAGCTAACGATTAATCGATTACTACATTAATCGATTATTTCAATAATCAATTCAACACGATTAACATAACTGGCCGTACTTTTGGTGTTTCAAGCCTAATCTAGCACCTTTTTCAATATTAGCACCTGTGGTTCACACAGAGTTGAAAAGAAAAGGTTGTGAAAATAAAAATACAAGTCTTTAAAATCCTCCTTTCAGACGGGGGCCTGAAGGCAACAGCAGAATGCGTTTCTTTTTTAATGTGGGGTTTTTGGACCAACTTTGCCCTTACCTGCCGGACGAACTTCCCCAGGCTCCGTGTTTGTCAGTCAGAATGTTGACGATCTTCTGGATGAGCTGGGTGGAGGTCATGTGGTCACGGAACTTGGCGGCTCTGATCAAGTGGTCGCACATTTTCTCCTCGTCTCGCTTCTCTGCCGCATACTGGGCGCAGTTCGACTGGACGGGAAGGGAATAAGAAAATATTAAAAATCACAGCACAAATGAAGTCATATGTTGCCCAAATTTTTCAAAGGAATTCTCATCATTCTAAAACATAAAACCTGCAGCTACACACACACACACACACACACACACACACACACACACACACACACACGCACACACACACACACACACGCACACACACACACACACGCACACACACAGATGCAGACCAGAGTAGAGATACGAGGCTTGCAGCGTCTCTTCTGAATAAACGGAAAGCGTGCGGGTCATTTCTGCCCTTGTGTCATGTTGATTAATAACAGTGGACATGCATTTTCTAGTGCCCTCCAGCACACAGTACCACAGAACACAGGGCGGCCATTTTTCTCTGTCAAAATATGTTATCAGAACAAGCCTTTGAACTCCGCAGTAACACCTCCTGAAATGAATAGCGATCACAAACAAACTCAAAACTATTTCAGAAACTGTTTTTTAGCCTCATATTCATGCAGTGCTTGTGGCTGACCCAGAGCTCCACCCAGTCATACTGTACATACAGGTCTGTCTTAGCATTTTACAATTTCTAAAAAGAACTCTGACCAAAAAACCCTGAAAACCCATTTAACCCTTACTGTAGTGCTATTTTGTGTCTTTGCCTTCATCAGAATAACCTGAAAGGGGCAGTATTATGTATTTTGCAGGCACATAGTGCCACCTGATAACTGTGTTGCCTTCAGTTATAAAAATGCTGTAAATATCAAATATAACAAAAGAAATCTGACTTTGTAATTTAACACATTGGAATTGGGTCTCTGTGTCTTTAAGAAGCTCCTGCTCTTTCTGAAACTCCACCTTCAGGAAGCCATCACATAATGGCTCCTCTATTAACCCCAACAACGTTTTTACCTGCATTGAACTGAGAAGTAGCTCCTATAATGAGCTCATTTCCATCAAATTGCGGCTGGCTAGTCTCAAGGAGCTGAGTGGTGGAGTTGCTGGGAGGAGTGAATGGTTGCCATGAAAAATTAAAAGATTTCTAAAATATGCATGAAAGCATCAAAGCATAACTCCAAGTATGCTTTTAATGATCGAATAAAATAACACAATGTGAAGATGAAAAACACTGCCCCTTTAAGGCGCTTGCTTCCCCAACAGCGATGCAGCATCTAGAAAGGAAGAAACCCAGCTGAGAACATCCCATACTTAAAAAAAAACAAAAAACACAGTAAATCATTTCATAATAGGCCCTTCTCTTCCATTTTAGAGCCAACATTTCAGATCTGACAGGAAATCCATAGGCATAAATCACATTACAGGGGGCTGCTTTGGAGGCTGCGTGCCTTTAATTATCAATCTATGTCTCTTTACGTGACATTAAAGTGGGTCCTGACCTTCCGGCGTGATGAACTGGGAAACGGCTAAATGAGCAGAGTACAGGAGGAAGACGACGGAGCGAGCGCTTGGAACTTTAAACATGAAGCTGTGTGTGTTTGGTGCTGTCGGGTTCCACATATTTTTCATTTCTTACAGATATTTTAAAGTGTCAATAATGAAGTTTTTTGTATGTTTACTGCAGATGATTCTAGAGAACAAAGAACCTCCCACAAACCATCACTTGGAACAGGCAGACGGACAATGGAAGAAAGTCTGTCAAATATATTTCAGTAGCACGTTATAATAACTACTGATTTATCCTAACAACCAATAATGAGTTGTTACTTAACCAAACCACAAATTTGTTGGAGCTAATTTAGAAATATTTTCAAGGAGTTTTACAATATTTACGTTTAAGTATGACGTTAAATGTGACTGTTAGTCATCACATCGATCACAGACCAACCAATAACTTGACAATCAAATCAGGCTGAGGCAGCGGTGTTGTAAAGTACAAAACACTGCCACCTACAGGAGGGAGTTAGTGCTCAATTAAACCCAATGTTCTTGACCATTTTTGTGAAAAATTTGCAGTTAAGCATCAGTGAGAAAAAAACAAAAAAAAAACAAGGAAATTTGTTGATTTTTATGTGAATTTCAGAATTTCAACAATCACAGGAAACTGGGAGGACTGGCTGACATAATTTGGAAACTAGAGTCTTGAGGGCCACACAAAAAGCTACGGCAAGTCAAATTAGACACATGTACTCCATTATCTTGCAGTTATTATCTGTGTTAAGTGTGGTAAGACAATGTGCTTGAAATTTGATTATGGAACTTATTAAATTGAGGGAACAAAATCTGTATTATTATGGGTAAAGCATTGATAAATGTGCTAGTTTAAATCATCCTTAATTTATGTTTTCAAGGTTCATAATTGATGGTTAAATAAGGATAAATGAGACTATATAGTTACAATAAAGTGCTACCTACATTCCCATGCTGTGTTAGACTTTCCCAGACCTGGAAGATCCTTCCATCAAATTCCAAACTAACTGAGAACAGCAGAAAAAATATCCCAAAATCACATCAGACCACGCAGTTTCAAACGCGCAGCCACGACTGATCGGGTTTCATAACACTGATGCAAATTCATCCGGAGACCTGAAGCACAGTCCATTTCCATCTGTGGCTGCCTGAAACATGTAAGGTCTGCAGCACTAATCAACGGTGCCGGGTTCAAACTCATAACCATAAACAAACACTTCATCACCTGCCCAAACAGCCAAGCCCTCCACGCCATAATGAGCTCCGCTCATATCCAAAAGCCGGCGTCGACCACGGGACAAAAAGGCCAAATCCAGAAGACGGCGGCCTAAAACAACAACCAGAGAAGCTGAGCGTATGAGCGGTGCCATTAAAACGCTAAGCTGGGTTTCCTCTGTAAGTGGAAAGGACAAGTGAGCGTTGCTGCCAGGGGTCACTCTGTTGATGTGGGTTTAACGAAGGACTTATTATGTCATGTTAATATGAAAGATGTAATAAAATACACAATAGTTGATGCTGCGTTCTCCTCTACTACTCCTGTAAAGGCTCGCTAAAATAATAACTCAGTGTAAAATATTCATTTTTTGTGTGATTGGGCTTTTAAACCGAATGTCTAAACAATTCAATAGTGATTTTATTGCAGCCTTAATACACATTTAGCAATATACTATTTGTATATTTATTCAAAACTTTTTGGCATTTTCAGTATTTTGTTTAATCATTCAACTGCACGACTAACACTTGTACATATACAGTATTTATAGTCACACAACTTTCTGTGTGCTCCAGTCAAGCAACGACACAACGACAGTCTGCTGTCAGATTCGCTCTCGTGTCCTCGTGCAATGACAGGAAAAAAAGTCTAAAACAAGCGAGATCATTTCCTTTTGCATGATTTTGTTTTACTTGCCTTTTATTTTTTAAACAATATTGGATGACAAAACTCTTCCGTCTAACGCATCGGCCTCAACCAGCTGCTTTTGTTGAGGGACAATTTTGCTAACATAGACTTCAGCTTTCATTTATTTGTTGTTTCTGTTCCTTATTTATTTTGAATATCTAAAATATTTTCTAATTATAGTGATAAATGTACATTAGAAATGAAAATATAATGATCTTAAAATATAAGGATATTCATGCATTATTCTGCCATTACCAACATATTCATTGGAAATGTTCTCAAACCAACAATATTATCGTTTATCGCGATACCTTCTGTGACAATTCATCGTCCATCATAATTTGTTATCGTGACAAGCCTACAAGTGCAATTCAATTTTAGATTTACTTTTTAGTGAGCTCAAAAAACATCTAGAAGTACTCAGCACATATTTCAAAACCAAACCTAAAAAAGCAAAAACAAAAGACAGGTTTCAAGTTGTCCGTGTTAGTCAGCTGCAGCAGAGGCGGCCGGATGGCGGGACTACGCTCTGTCAGCTTGCTAAGCAGACAGCCACAAGGGCACAACTTGCTGGCAAGCGGGACCATTATGACTTACGACACAGTAATCACGGGCAGCACCTCCCATTACACAGCCTGGCTGACAGGGTCGTGCTGCTGCGCGGAAGCCCACTCTACTGTGGGAGACAGCTCAGTGAAGACAAAATTATAATGACTGGCATTAATCGAGTGACTTACGCCCCAGTCGCATATCCAACAATCCATTCGAAAAAAAAAAATTAAACAAATATAAATGCGTTGCGGAGTTTTGAAGAGGAAATGAGGTGACTGGAGAGAGGAGGGAATAATAATTATCTCAGGGACGAAAGCTGCAGTATGTAAGTTGTGCTCAATATTGCTTTTCACATATTTAAAATAAATCTTTTTTTTTTTTTGTCACAATAGAAAGAGCAAAGTCAGGGAGGAGAAAAAGCTCTCTGACAGCTAACAGGACAGGGATTTTATTTTACACACATTTCAGAATCCATTTCATTCACACTCCAAAACATTCATAGCACTGTTTTTGCACTATATGGATCATATGATCAACAACTGCATGTTGCCGCTGGTGCAAACCATAAATGGGATGCAGAGGATGATGGCTCAACGCGTCACGTGAACAAGCTTGTTCCGGTGCAGTTTTAATTAGGTTTATTTATTGGAAACAACCACAGCTGTGTATTTTATTTTACGTCATTTTGAATTTTTACACACGTTTGTAATTTCAACTGAGCTAATGAATGGAGTGCATTGGTGATTTTCTCTCTGAGTGGGCTGGCGGACGGCTCTGCCACACTTTGAAAACTACAGATCAGTACAGCAAAAGAATGAAATCTGGTGTTTAACAATGAACTTGTCATGTGATAACTCGTCTCTTTTTCTCTGTGATGTGAGAGGGGTTAACTGGTGTAGCAGGCCACAGAGAGGAAGCTCATTACAAGATATCAGCCGTGTGTTTATGAATTAGACTGACACATAAATGTCTAGAGGAATTACTGCGCCACAACCCAGACGGACTGGATCTCTGAGCGTCTAAAAGTGGAAGGAAGAAGTAAAACAGCAGAGGCGTTATTAAAGTGCTCGACTTGCAATCTCCTGACAACGGAGGCACATTTGGGCTAGAAGCTTTCAGAGGTTCCTCTATCGCTCTACCAGGCTCTCCCATTTCTCCCGTTCGTCGACAAGCACTCCCCGAGGGTTTCATTTACAAACGGGCAGAGAACGCGTCCAGAAGAAGGCGACCCATCACGCTTGTCCTTGTCTAGTATCAGAGAATGCAAATGCAGAACAAATAAATTCCTCCCGGAGCACAATGCAGGTCTGGGGAGACAAGAGGACGAAATGAGAAAGGAGGATGGGGGTTTGGGTTGGGGTGGGGGCTGGGGGGTCGCTAAGCAAAAGTACATTCTGAACAAGTCCAATTGGTTTCAGAGAGCTTCTCTTGCACTTGATCTCTTGCCCTCGAGTTTTCAAATTGCAACATAAAACGTCACCGGGGGAATTCAGACAATGGGCTCGGGGAAGATGCGAGTGAAAGGGAGAGGAGGGGGAGAAAAATGAGGGCTTAAAAGTACAATGGCGAACAAAAGTCAGCAAATGACAATGTCTGACAGCTACTTCAATTCTGAAATGATGCCCCTGTCATCCAGTGCTCCCCAAGTATTGATTTTTTTTTCCTTCTCTTGTGTCAGAAGAAAAAAAAATAATCTAATCCAGTTGAAACATATCCCTTCTGCTGGCAACAGGCCCCGATGCTAGTGGCCATCAAGGTTAACGCAGCCACTACACTTATCAAAGCGACTCCCTCCTCCTCCCGTCCGCTCCATCTGTAACGGTCTGGTCACCATGTGCGTCTGCAGGCCTCTTCATCTTTGCTACGCAGGAAACATCCCCGACTCTGCAGGACCGTGCCCTCCTGTCGCTACATTTGTCTGCAGTGCCACCTTTCGCAAAATAACTCGAGCTGTGTTTGAAGGTCACGCATCACAAAGAAAAAAAAAAACAATGAGAATCATCTTCGGCAGATGACAAATGAACAGAGGGAGGAACTGAAGTGACATTACAGAGCTGCAGCAGAGAACGGCGATTACAAGAGAGCCAAAAACTAAATCTGACCAGGTATGTTTGGTCTAGTTTCTCGTTCAAATGTCTTAGAACATTTGAAATAAGACAAAAGCAACTTACAAGTAACTTTTCAGCAAGATATAGGAGCTTGATTAACTTGATTATTCCTGAGCATTGATGAAAAAAAAAACTAGTGATGCACTATTCACTTTTATTTGCTATACCGTCGGCTGATTGCTATTATCAGCCGATACCGATTCAGCTCCGGAAAGCAGAACTGAATTTACTTGTTTCTTTTTTAAGCACAGACATAAATGTACTCAGTTACTAATTTATTTGATAACTCTGCACTGGTACAGCAAAGTTAAATACATCAACAACCTCACAAGCTTCATCCAACATGTAAATACGACTTTTATCTGTTCAGTCAGTGATTAGAATAACCAGTGGAAAATAAATAAAAGAAAGTGAAATTGTCAAAAACAACAGGTTGAAGTTGGTTAAAAATGTAAATAAATACACTCAAAATCTCAAATTGTTCAGAAAAAAAAAGTAATGATGTCGTTCAAAAGCAAAGCATAGAATAAGACTGAATAGATCTGCTCATGGATTAGACACATCGTCACCAATACCTGATCTAGAATTTTTGTCAGTATCGGGACGGATACAGATATCAATATTGGACGGATTATTAATTATTTCATCCAGATGAAATAATTATTGACTTAAAACAAGCTCCTATTTCTTGCTGAATAGTTCTGTCGCATTTTAGGTGTACCTAGACATTCACACTATGCACTAAACCAAAATACCCGGTAGGATTTCCTACTCCAACTAAATAAATAGTATAAAAGGTTTAACACGGGCCAAGTATGGATAAGAACGCAGTAAAGAACATGATGCAAAACACAGACAAAGCCTCGAGAAGCTCAGTGTTTCACTTTGATCCAGCACTGCAGGCTCACCTTCAGAACGTCTCTGCAGTGACAAAAGAGAAGCAGAGGCAGCAGCGGCAAGGAGTCATATTTTGGGCTTAGCTGGTCACACATAATGATGGGACCAGTAGAGGAGGTACCTGGGGACTTCATTATGTTGACAAGACAGCAGGCTCCCCAACAACCCTCTGCAGCCTACTTTCCCTCCCCATCTCCTGGGCTCCCGACGGCAGCAGCGTGGAGCTTCGCCTGCTGGAATAATCCGACAAACTCTGTATTGTTCTAATATGTAAAGTTTCTCACTTTCTTTTTTTCTTCCACAGCACAATCTTGGGAAAAGGCGTGTTGCTATTCTCTTCCTCTCTCGTTCTCCTGACAACAGATTTGCCCATAATGGGACGGCGGGGCGCCCGGCCCTGCTGACAGACTACATTACAGCTGCGACAACTACATGACAGCCAGCTACAGTAGGTGGCAGCTATCAGTCCGGGTTCTGCCGTCAGTTTAATGTGGTGAAAATAGCCTCTGGGAGCCGAGACGCTCTCTGTCTATGGCGCCGTGTTGGAGTCAGACCTCTATCCATCCAATAAATTCAGTTTTGGTTCTTTGTAATTTTCAAATACAAATGGCTTTAGCTTATTGGTCATCATCTTAGAATAAAAAGAAATGCATGAACCATTTCATGCAGTCGTGCAAAATTAGCTGAAGAAATACTGACAAATCTATAGTATAATTCGAAATTATTCATACCCGGGGCAGATTTAGGTTTAAATTAAGCTTTTACGTTTTTTTATGTCTAAAAGTATCTAAAAGTCTTTTTAGTGGCCGAGCTAAAGTAGAGGTATTATGTTAAATTGACCTCTTTTGAGCTTAAAATTTCCTCACCAAAAAAATACTTGAGTGTTGCTTTGGTTCGTTCATGCATGTTTGAGAAATCCTTTAATCTCCATGGCAACCATTCAACTGTGACCTTTGCAGGTGCAACTAATTCTTCTGCTTCACAGAGAACTCCCCCACAACTCCCCCACTCAGCTTCTTCAGACTAGCCAGCAGCAATTAGCAAACACCTGGTGGGACAGTTCACCTGCTGTGCTCATTGTAGGAGCTGCTTCTCAGAGCAACACTGGTCAAAACAGGTTTTCACCAGTGTAAATAGAGGAGCCACGTTGTGATGATTTCCTGAACAGGGAGTTTTTTTTTAAAGAGACAGAGGCCCAATTTCAAGGCGACAAACTTTGAAGTCAAATTTCTTTTAAGTCATATTTCATACATACAGCAGTTTTAGAACAACTGAAGTTGCTGTAAAATTGCACTTTTTGGCTGGGAAACACATATTCCTGCTCCTCCAGTGTCCTGAAAATAAAAGGTAATCTTTTATTACCTTTTATAGTTTAACATTAGTGTGACGTTAAGGAAGTGTCTAAACTCTTAAAACAACACCTTTCACCTCACAGCCTTCCCAGGCCAGCACGTCCTCAGCAATGGAAGAGCACTTAGCTAAATGCTAAGCACTTTCTCCTTGGAGGACTCTTCACCGCAGCACAAAGTCCAGGCTGTGTTTTGTCTGATGGTTGAAGCCAGACCACGCTAACACAACAGAACGAGCTTCAGCTCAATGTTAATGTCATTAAGACGGGGAGACGGCCCCGGCTCGTTTTACGAGGCCAGCGGAGGAAACGCTGAGGCGGAGAGCAGTAATTAGCTGCTATCATCTGGCTTTCAGGGTCTCTCCAACAGTCAATTTGATTATGCCGTATAGCAGCAGGAGATGAATCAACGGCTTCATGAGAAAAGGATGAGGCTCAGCAGAAAGGAACAGCATGGCGAGGAAGAATAGAAATGACTTGGGTCTTGCTCACTCTTCCCCTATCTGGACCGTCTTATCTGCCCTCGTGCCCCTGAGCCCGCCACATTTCATCCCTAATGAACAACCCCCATAAAAAAAGGGAGTTCGATTTCTCTCCCTTCCTTTCTATCTCTCGGGCTCCGTCTTTTCTCTCCCTCTGTGCAAGATGCCCGTCTATCATTCGCTGAGCCGCAGCAGAGCGTCCGATCTGCAGATCTCCTTCACATTAAGGATCCTATTAGATAGAGAACCCTAAAAGGTAATTGGATTTGGCCCTAGTTATCTTCATCTCTGTTTCACCCTGAGCCCACTGTAATAACTTACTCTCAGGGCCAAAGATAACTCAATTCTGGTCCGCAGAGAGTGAGGAGAGTGTGAGGAGGAGACGGGCGAGAGGCGGCGAGGAAGAGAGGAGAAAAGCATATGTTAGGTCTCCGAGGCAAAACAGAGTCTAAATCAAAAGGCCCCTCTATCACCACCTTCAAGGATATGGAATCTGACAACAAACATAAATTTGTTTTAATGTTTTGAATTATTTTCTTTGTGAAATGTGTTGCTTGTTGTGTAACATCTGGCTCTCTGGCGCGCCGTCGTCCGAATGCCGCATCACTTCCTGTGCAGCGGGGGGAACGTCCGCCGGCGAGGCCCAGTTGAAAGGCAGGAAACGTGAAAACCGAGTCTGTGTTTCTGCAACACCTTTACAGAGACGATGCTTTTAAAAGTGCGACAAAGCTGAAATTTATTTTGAAACCCTTCCACCCCCACCCTCAGTGGGATTGCGAGGCGGAGTGGGGGGGGGGGCGATTCATTGGCCTGTTATTTTTATTGTGGCAGTGCAAAATGAAAGCGTTGGCTCCGGCAGGCTCAAACACAGCCTGTATGGAGGCAAAAATCAATACGGCAATAACCCAGCAAGACTTATCAGCGGCTCACTTCTCCTCAGAGGTCACAGAGGAGCAACTGCATTTAAGTGGGGAATTCAATTGTGAAACATAGTTTGGGACAAGCTCTGCTGGGTATCTGATTAGGGATGAAACACTGAGCTGAAACTTACCACCCAGCAGAAAGAAAGAGAGAAAATATGAACCTTCTTTCAGTTTTACGCTGCAGCTTTAGAGCAACAAACACAACAGAAGGTCTTGGACTGCATTGCTTTCAGGGCTACGTTCAAGTATGCCTGAACAGCAGAAGTGGAGGCAAGGCCAGACCTTCTAAGATCACAGCCAAGCCTTCCAAGATCAAGACCAAAACCAGATCTTCTGAAAACAAGACCAGATTTTCTGAAACCAAGACCAAACCTTTCAAGACCAATAAAATGACCAGACCTTCCAAGAAAAAGACCCTCCGAGATCAAGACCAGTTCTTCTAAGACCAAAACTAAACCTTCCAATACCAAAGTCAGACGGAGATCTAAATATTGATTGATTGATGATAGATGACTCTTCCCAGATTGATGAGCAGCAACAGCTGCTTCTCTTGGCTTTGTGTACACAACTTTCTTCCTCATAGTAACCCATACGTTTGCAGACTAACAAATCAGCTTCATGTGATCAACTGAGCCTGCTGGCTATGCTTCCTCTACGGTCCAATAGAAGGACTGAGGTTGTGCTTAGTTTTACCCAATGCTGTATTAATGATAATAATAAAAGATTAGGGCAACAACTGGTAACAGCAGCACTGTTCTAGGCTCGGGGAAAGAACTGATCTGATATCTGAGAATTAAACTAGGATGTGAAAGGAACAATAAGGCCAAATCAAACCAGCCTGCCAGCCTCTACAGTTAATGAGTTCAATCTGAAAGGTTTTGACATCTTACAGTCCTCCACTAAATAAGAACACAACTTCCACTAGAAGGAAAATTAGAGCTCGGAGAAATGAAGACTATGTTCCACCTGGAGTGAAAGCTGACCTCCAAACAGAAAATGAAAACCTTCCAGAACCACAGGACATCCCATAATATTTCTACCTTTCAAGAGTTATGAGCAACCCTGATTCGTCTAAAAGTCCCCTTCCCTTGAACCTTTGAAAAACATATCTTAGAGTAAAAGTGGGAGCAGAGGCCTGGGGGTGGATGTGGTGGGTTTACCCAGACCAGAACCTCTCCACTCTGTCTGCAGCTCTCAGTTCTTGATGAAAGGAGGTGTCATGGAAGGGGGTGGAGGACCATATCCCTGTCACTACCAAAATACACCCCCAGTGGGAGTATAATGGACAGGATCCCAGCAGGACAGGAAATGATCCTGGGGAGATCCAGAGAGCAGACCGGGGGTCAGGATAGAGTCGGTCCTGCCGGCCGGTCAGAGGAGAGGTTAGACCGCTTCCATGGCTAAAACAGCCTGTCATGAATGCATTCAAGTCCATGGATAGGCCCAATCATGACTGACAGTAAACATTTTGAACATTCACGCCGTCAGACATCCCAGGAAACACCAAGCTGTTCTGGGACTAAAGAGCAGGAGACGTAATAATCAAGTCAGGGTTAATGTTGGAGTATGTAACTTTTATAAAAATGTAAAAAAAAAAATTAAAAAAAAAGTTGTTTTACATATTTGTTCACACCATCACTATATAATGTCAGTATAGTACAAGACAGATAATCTGTGCCAACTGCAGAAATACACCACTGAGTCAGAAACAACCAATCAGAGTCAGTTGGTAATAGTAGCGCAGGGAGAAAGAAGAAGAGTGAAATCTTTTCACAGATTATCTCTCATACTGTCAGGAAATGGTGACAGTTTTAACAAATATGTAACAAATATATATACATTTAAGAAAAGTGACATACATCAGCTTTTGAGGGTGCAGGCAAATTTAAGCAGAGTTACACTCTAAAATCTGAATTGTGAATTTTGTTTTTAAGCCAGCCAGCTTAGCTGACATAATACTGGCAATTTATGTTACAGACCTTTATGCACAAACTTACTTTTGTTTAAGCAAGTTTATTCATAGGGCTTCTTACTAAAAACAAGGCCACATTTTGCTCCCACTTCACATTTGTGCTCAATCTCGTCTTGGTCTATCCCATAATATTTAAGCTAAATACATCCAGGTGTGTGCTTGTAACATAAGCTATAAAAACCTGTAAAAATTGGACATTTTCTGCATATCGTTTCGTCCATTTCCCCGCTGTTCTCCTGATGTAATAAATCTTCCCGCAGGTGTAAATGAGAACGGCGTGAACTCACCTCAAATTCTGCATGTTTATGGATGTCTTCGGCCCGCTGTCTGCTCAGGATGAACTCGGCCTCGTTGGCTACGCGAACCAGATGGTCCTTCATCGTGTGGCTGAGAAGCCTGGGGGAGAGTGGGAACGCTCATGAGTAAAGCTGTGACAGTTCACGTCACGAGGCCCGTCGCAGCAAGCAATAAATCAACTAATCGGATTTTCATTTAAAGCAAGCTGGATGATTCCCACTTCCGTGATTTTGCAAGTGGAAATGATCTTTTCCACTTTTATGACAAAAGTCTTGGTCTCAACTTGCTGTTTTGTTTCCAAGAGCGATTTTGCTTACAGAGACTTCTCCTTTTTATTTCTGTTTTGTTTCATTATTTTGGACATTTAAATGTCTTCTAGTTCCAGTGTTAAATGTTCGCCAGAAATTAAAGTTTATTGATGATTCAGAGGAGTTACTTGTATAATTCTTCCATTACTGTTGTATTGAAAATGGTCACAATAACACATTTCACTGGATAAATTGTCCCAGAAATGATTGCGATACATGGTAATGTTATTGCTTTGATGATGGCATAATGTAAATTCACACTGTAAAACAAAAATGAACTTTAATTTTGTAGAACACTTAACTCTGGAAGTGGAAGGTGTTTTATATACTTCATCGTCCCGCAAAGTTTGTTATTGCAACACGCCCACACATTCCAAGCATCTAAAAGCATGCACTATCTTGGGCATCAGAGTATTTACAACAGGTTTACTTCCTGATCTGAGCTGAACAAGCAGGGAGGTAACATCCATGAAATGCTCAGTAAGGAGCGTGCAGAATTAGCAGAAAATCTCATTTGGAAGACAGCGTGCCGCGCCACGCCGGGTCACTAATTGATTCATTAATGATATGCATCTCTGACAAGAGGGAGGATCTCCGGCCGTGTTGCTACATGTGTTCTCTACCTGGCTCCCCTTAGCGGCGCTGATGAAACCCGCATGTGATGTGTGAACGCGCCAGCATGCGGGTCAGGGGAAACTCTGCACAGGTCAGAGCTGAGCAAAGTGGAACAATAACAGAGCAGAGGACAGGGAGGAGAGCTGGAGGGCAGAGTGGATGGACCGAGGGGGAGGGAGCTCAGCAGCTAGAGGACGACTGTAACCTAAGTCTGCTGTTTCAGCACCGTGCAGCAGGGGCCCCGGGGCCCCCTTCACCTCCATAACCTGTGTGGCAGTACTCAGGCCTCGCCATCAATAACCACAGCAACTGACCTCCTTTATGGAGCTCGGAGCTAATGCTCGCAACATGTGGGTGCCGTCTGAAGATGGACTCGTTTTTAAAAAGATATACCAATAAAACAGCCTGAAATTAAAAAGATTTATTACTAAATAGATTCTGGATAAGTGCTCATTTTCTCCGACTCCCGTCTTCTCCAGCAGTGCATGTGTGTCTGATCACTAGAGAGCACATTTAGTTTCCAGCTTTAGTTTCTGTACCTTATTGCCAAACTTTGACTGGAGCATTGATGCAGTTTGCTAGTGATGTTCTGCAGCTGCATTTATACAGAAAAGATTTGACAAAAATAAAAGAAAATTAAAATAAATATATATTTTTTTATAGGGTTCCAGTGGCTCTGGCTTGTTGTTTTGACCTTTAGGTACTGTGGTTCATTGTTGGTGTTTGCAGCTTGTGAAATTGAGATAGACACTTCGATACCTGGGGCCTCCAAGAAGTACCAGTCAACTTCAATATTTAAAGTTTTAAAGATGCGTACATCAGAGTGATTGACAGCGCCAAAGCCCTCCTCTTGGCTCTGATTGGCTGTTTTTGACCTGGAGCAGTGAAACTCTGTAATAGTAACTCAGGAAGGTCGCTCTAGATTTGTTCACATTTTGCCTGTTTTATACTTTAATGTCATGAAATTATGACAGGTTTAAGAAATATTCAAAAAAAAAATTTAAGTTGCATACTGTAGCTTTAAGAATATAAATTACACACTAAAGAGGCAAAAAAGAAAGAGTGGATAACAGCAAACTTGTTGGGAGTAAATCACAGCCTCTCATTGGACCATGTCAAAGCACTGTCCTGGTAATCTAGCTGGATTAAATCGGGATTAAGACCTGCCAACTGGAAATGTGGTGGAAAGGGAGTGAGAACCCGTCCACACAGCGGGGAGCAACAGGGAGGGAAGGAGGGCTATTTATTTATTTATTGGAAGAGGATGGAACAAAAATCATGATTCTAGAGGCAAATAATAGAAGACATTTAGACAGAAGAAATTATTACAAAGAGATAAAGGCTGAGAAAGAAAGGCAGAAAGTGACAGATGGACAGTCAAGAAATCAGGAGTGATTTCCCCTGGTGTCACAGAGGAACCAGCAATCAGAGCTGCTGTCACCTTCTGCCTAACCTCTCTGATCCCCCCCTGATCCCAGTGGGATGAGCAGGTATTGAATGAGCTTGAACTCACCGCTCCTCCTAAAACACCTAAAGCCTCCCCGCTCTCTCAGATCATTGATTGTTGTGCAGAGCCCTGAACAGCCACACCATCGGGCCGGGGGTCTCTAAGGGCCCGATGGGCGATGGGGCCGGATCTCCCACCAGTCACAGGCGCGAAACAACGGGGAGGAAAACCCCCTCAGATGGCGCTGAGGTGACCTACCTGCCTTCGTTGACCAACTCGATGAAGGCCAGTCCTGCGTTCTTCTGGATGGAGTTCTGCCATTCCTGCAAGCCCACAAAACGGTCGTAAGTGCGAGCAAGAAAACTGCAAAAAATTCAAAGCACAGTTGTTTGCTTTTCTTGATTCGATATGGGACGAGTCTGTGTCATTAGGTTGAGGTCATGCATGCAAAACTACCGGCAGCATCAGCGTTTTGTTAAAAATGATCCATTGCTGCTGACCCATTAGAGTTGCATTTACTTGAATCATTCTTTGGAATAAAACAGAATTTTAGAAGGATTTTTACTACGCTATACTGTATGTTTACTTTTACGTGGGTAAAGTGAAGTTTATTATGAAGTCTTAACTGAGAAAGCATTTTTGGATTCTCTATCCAATATGAGGAAATGAAAAGCAAACTTGTTTTAAAGAAGAGTTCAGACACAGACACACACTCGCAGTTTTTGTTAAAGAAATAAATTGATTTGGAAAATGTTTCTTCTGAACCGATTGTTATTTTGTAATGTAAATTATTTTAATGTTCGGACTGAAAATCTCAAAATTTTCACATAACTTTAGGCTTTGGTGATGATGTCATTTTTAAATATTAAATGAAAAAGTTCAGCAGCTTTTTTACCAAATGCTTTTGCACTCTAGTTATTTCACCACTCTGTATTTTACAGCTTCTGATTTAGTTCAACTTTGAATTCAGGCCGACTTGCAGAAGGAATGACATCAATGAAATAAATGCCAGTTTTTATTTGACATGTTTTCAGTTGTTTGTATTTCTTTTAAGGGAAAAAAGTGAGGTGGAAAAAAACAGAAACTCTTAAAATTGGAAAAAATAAATTTTCAATAAAACAAAAATGATATATGTTCCACATCACACAGCTCTGATTTGTAGAATTGCATCTTTTACAACAACAAAAAAAACAACTTGTGGAGGCACTGTGCTGCTTCCATTTCATACCCAAAACATCTAAACCACCAAATATCAAAATATTTTGTTAGAGGGGCAGAATTATGCAAAAATCCACTGAATTTTATACCATGATATAATGTATTTCTCTCACTAAAAACATACTTTTAGTCTTGCTTTGATTCTTCTATGATAATCTAATATTCCATGTCAAACATTCAGAGGTGCTTACATGCTTGCTCTTGAAAAGCTCCACCCATTTCCACAAAGCTCCGCCCATTACCACAAAGCGGTCAGAGCAGCAGTCTCCAACCGTATTTCTGCTTCACAGAGCTTCTCTTGACTAGCAGCAGCAGCAGCAGCATTTATCAAACACCTGGCAGCATTGGAGCCTGCAGAGCTCATTAAAAGAACTACTCAGTCTTGAGCTCCTAAGAACAGTTGTAAACAGCATAATGGAGGCGTAACGTTGGGATAACTTCCCCAATGTCAGAAACGGTAGGAGCTCAGCACAACTCCTGGCGACTTTAGTTATACATCAAAATACGTCGATGCACCCCTAAAGGAGAACATGTCTTAGTTAAAAAGTTCATGGATTCAACTTTTGTCTCATCACAGGTCGGCAACACAACTTTAAAGACCTTCGAGCTTCAGTCCCCGAATAAATGGACATGGGTGAGCAAGCCACTGCAAGTCATGTTAAAAGTGCATTTATCACAAGTAAGCCTCACAAATTTCTCTGACTAACGTTATGGTTGAAGGTGTCAGTCTAAACAATCCGACCACGGCCCGGGCCGGGAAGGGGACAAAGAGCGGGGGAAAAGTCGGCGGCCACCGTCTCTCTCGTGCTCTGTTCAATATTTCAACACCTTAAACGCAAGCGTCAAAAGAATAATAAAGCAACAAGGTCAGGGGTCCTGTCTGAACCTCAAAGCACTTCTCCCCCTCTTCCTCTCTGGGGACGCAGGGAAATATGTGCAAAAATATTTCAGCTTGGAGTCAAAAACTACAAAGCCACATAAATTAGAACCTCAATCACTAAATGTCTGCATTAAAAAAAAAAAAGAAAAAAAAAGAAAATGTTTTTCTGACAATTAGAAAACATTCACAGACATATGTATATATATTTTTTAATCATGGTTACAAAAATATTTAAGTGACAAAGGCATGTATATGAGAATGATTTAAAGCGAGCTGTCAACATCTCCGGAGCTGATAGAGGAAACGGAGTGTTTATGTAGAGGATAGCTTGTCAGTAAACCTAGAGATCCCACAGGGAGGAGCATATCAGCGCCACGAGAAACAAGCAAAGATCCACTTACAAGATTTTCCTTACGCCCATCCAAACATATTTGTACACGTGACGCATTCGAGAAACCGTATAGCTTTTCCCCCTCCTCCTCGGCACAACCAGTACAGAACCATCGAAAGCCGTCAGCACTTAGAGGCAGTTCCTCCAAAAACTTTCTGCTTACCGTCACTCTGGAAGCATCACACTTAACCTCGGCTCAGAACCGCTTTCTGTCCCGCACCAGCGTATTGGCATTGACCGTGTTTACAACGCTTTCCAAATAAAAGAGGGCACAGAGGGAATAGAAGTCTGGGCTTGAGAGACGGGAGCCGGCGTGGAGGAGGGAGCGTGAGGAGCAGCCGTGGGGCTTTAGCTGGAGCGCGGACATTAACCATGAGCAGAAACTAGAGAGGGAGGAGGAGGAGGAGAAGAGAGGAGGCTGAGCTCGTTCTGAACCAGGCCAGGCCCGGTGAGCCGGGCTTCAAATAAACCCAGCAGGAAGCAAGGCAGTAAATAGAGTTGGAACCCGTGCCGTCGGATGCGTCAGTCAGACTTTAAAAGAGCAACACTGATTTCTATTGGCACTCCGACTGCAGTTCCATGGCAGACTGCATAATGCCGATCTTTAAAAAGCCTGACCCGCCGATTCATTTTTTTGGGCGACTTTGATTTCTTTTTTTCTTCTTGAAAAGTTGCTACATAGAGCAAAAGTCGCTGAGTTGCTCTCTCACAGCAGAGCAATAGAGGACGGTGGCTGGTTTCCAGACTGAGGTAGATAAGATACATGGATAAGATCGGCTTCATAAGGAAGTTTTGGTCAATCGCTGATCTCCCAAAATGAAAAAAATTAGGGCCGATTTATCGGTGCACCCCGCTGGGATCTGCTGATTGGACTGTTAAAAAAAAAAAGATAATTCAATATCTAAATACAACAAACCACAAAAAAAGCTGCAGGCTGCATCACAGTTCAAATTAATTAAAAGAGAATATGAGGGTATTAAAGGCTGATGCCTCAAAGTATTTCCAGCTATTCAAGATTCTCACATTTTTGTCATTTCAACCCCAAACTTCAATGTTTTGCCATATTTCATGTTACAGACCAAACAAAGTAGAAGATAACAGTGATTTGGAAGGACAATAGCTTTCTTTAATAATAAAGAAATAAAAATGATCTCTTATTCACCTCCCTCAGATTGGATCCAGTGCCTCTGAATGTTAAAATTCAAGTCTTTCCAGAGGCTGTAAAATCTATTCAGGTCTGGGCTTTAACTGGGCCATTTGTCCACTGAGCACACTTCAACCTAATCCTTTTCATTGTCAATCTGAAGATTGCTCTTCTTGTGTCTTCCTTCTAATTTAATGGGATGCTCATGTGTTCATGTCTTGCCGGGGTGCTGTTGTCCTCTATCCAATGCCACATTTCAGGACGATACAACAAACAGTCACAGTGAAGTTTTCAATGTTAGGAAAGGTCTTCTCCAAAAATAACCTGGTTTTCTTGGGTTTCTTGGTCTTCATGATGCCGTTTGTTCACAAACCGCTGAGGCCTTCAGAAAACTGCTGGATTCAGACTAAATTACACACAGCTGGACTCTGTCAATTAATTGGGTGAGTTTTGAAAGCAATTCAGTGCAAAATGTGAAAATCTTCAAGGGGTGTGAATACTGCTGCAAAGCATGGGGAATCCTCTCACTGATGTTTTTTGAAAAAGTACAACAGACAGAAAAACATCGTCTGACATGTTGAACTCAAGTCAATAAAGAGAGAAATGGCAACTAAAGGTGGGGTCAAGAAAAAAATCTTAAGATTTAGATGCAAGATAAACTGAGCATTTAAGCAAACCTCAAAATAATAGTAGAGTGACAGGATTAGCTGTAAACTGGGTTTGAAGAGAAGCAGAAAGGTCATTGGCATTTTGTGCAGCCTGCCAAAGGTGATAGCAAGACTAATGGCATCATTATGGGCTGAAGAACGCCTCCTACAGTCGAATTAAAAACAAGCGGTGACCCTGATCCGAGGGACATCTCCCATTGACAAAAAAAGAGAGAGAGAAAAAAAAAAAGCAAAACGATGGGACGGGTCGATGATGGGATATTGGATTCTGGCTTGGCCTGGTCAGCGATGTTGCGCCTTTTATGGCCGTGATAGGGGCTATGACCACAGCGCTCCTGATGAGAGGATACAAGCAGCCATTGGTGACCTCTCACCCCTGACCTGACCTTCAACAGAAGATAGGAACAGGGAGTGTGCTTTGCCTTGATCCTGACAGAAACATTGAGGATGTTTGAGAAAGCTCCCATGGCTAATGTTGCTGCTTTTCTTTTGACCTTTTTTTTTTTGCACGTAAACGACTCAAAGTCTGACTGTCGGTGTAAATGCCCGTTTAAATCTGAAGTCGATACGACAGCTCTGTTTGGTCTGCCTTCCATGATGATGGCATTGAGTCTAAACACACATGCCACGGACTTCCGTCATTACAGCTGATTATCCATAATCAACATCTAAATATACCACTTGCACTGGTGAGAAAACACAGACCTCCTGAGCAAAATCGCCTTTCAAACATCGGCCTCACCACAACACAAGGAAAACATTTTCCAAAGCGGAGAAAGATACGTCCCCGGCTCTCCCGAAATAACAAATAAGTCAGCTGTGCTTTTTGGTGGCATCGCTCATAATCACAAGTATTTGTTGATCTGAAAAGGCTTGGAGGAGTGGAGCTTTTGGACAGAACGACAAAAGCATAAATCCTCAAGCTGAATGTGACAATCAAGGCCAAGCAGGATGGAAAATTGTTTTTCATTTTGCCAGAACGTTTTACACGGACGTGGCAAAAGTAGTGAGTTCTCACAAATTCTTGCCGTTTTAAGATTGGATCTTTGTTTTAAAGCATCTCATAAACAGCAATATAATTCAGACAGGCACTTAAAAAGAAAAACTCTGAACAATGTTCTTCTTTCTTTGATTAATACAGAAGCTGAGTAGTCTGGTATACAAGAGGCTGTGTGAATAACTCAACACCAGAGCCTCTTCTCGACGGGCCACATGTGCACGTTCATGTGCTTAAATGAAAACAGACAAGTCGCATTGGTGTTTGCGTGCTTAAATTCGCAACTGAAGGAATATTTACTGATGTGCAAATATTTACTCAGCCGGGTCTCCGAGAGCTTCATGGACTCACACTGTCAGGACTAAACCAACAAAGGCCTAGAGCTTCCATATCCTAAACACACAAACTAGAAACATGCGAGGATAGCTCAACGAAAAGCCGCTCCACGCAGAAGTGGCGACTGTATACAGGACGTTTCATATGTGGTGTTAATCCAGTTTTATGGCCGTGGATAGCAATGGTGTGGGAAGAAAAATAAGTGCAGCTGCTTATCCAAAAATGTCCAAGCTAACATTCTAATCTGAAGTAACAGCTTCGTTTCTATTCCTCCTCCGTCCTTTGTTTAAAGTCTTTTTCTGACTAAAATGTACTCCTTTTTTTATGTACAATGGCCCAAGTACGAAGTCGTACTCACAGTGACATGTTGCCTCAGGTCTTGAATGAATAGCCATCCCTTCATAGTCATAGAAAAAGGTTCATTAAATTAGCGTAACCTGCTAATGTTATTGGAGGATGGAGCAGCTTTTAAGCCATCCATGAAGTCAGAAGGTTCAGAAACAACGCGCTAACATTCTGGTCTGAAACCCCTGCTTGGTTTCTCTTCTTCCTTCATCCTTTGCTTCAAGTCTTTTTTGTTTACAATATTTCTTCCCAATAAGAAATGTTGAAATTCCACTGTAAACCTGGGAAAGCCCATCAAGTGCTTGTATTTTTTATTTTTTTGTTAAATCAGCAGGATGGCAGACAGAGGAAAAGCAAGGGGAAAAACTGTAGAGTACATTCCAAAGTCTCATAACGTCGAGGCTGTCGGGTAGGAAAACATCACGTTAACAGTGCCTGTCAGGGGCAGAGGTCTCTGTTGGGAAACTTCACTTGGCTGTAGCTCGATTATATGTTGCGTATAAATAACCGGCTGTTCGTGCCACTTGAAGCCGGCTCACGGGAAAACCAACTGGGAGCCAAATTAAAAGCCGCCACAATATTTTTAGGAGTCTCCTGTCTGATTTTCTCCTCTCAGCTAGAGTTCGCTTCCTGTCAGGAAGCCCCCCCCTTGACCCCTGACCCCCTCCACCGCTGCGGAGTTGCACGCGGCGGGGAGTCTTTAGGATTAAGTGCCAGTTGGTGTATGCTGTGTTTTCTCTGCTTCTCAGCGGAGAGTATATTTTCAAAGGATGCGGGCAGCATTGCAGAGCGACGATGCTGGATGCAGAGCCGCGTGGCGCAGATGTGGAGGGGGCACGGCAGCAGAGGAGCGTGGGAGGCCGGGGGGGTTAACGGCTCTTTGATTTTCACTCATCTTGAACCTTGTGAGCCTGTTTAACTGCACAGTGGGACGTTGGGCCGACAGAAGGGAAAATTACGAATGTGTCGCTCGGTTTCATTGCATTCCTCTGATTTCTCACATCGCTCCTCTGTTTTTGTTCGACATTTTCTGCATTTAATCTGTGATCCAAAACACACATCTACCAACCCGATCTCACCTGCCTAGATATCAACACACATCTGATCTTGCTCTCTTCCTCCCTTCCTCTGAAGCGTTGCGACCCGCAGGTTGGTTCTCTTGGCCGTCACGTCTTGCTATCGATTGTATGGGGGATTGATAAGCGTCACAACCCGTTCCAAGACAACGGGGGGCTTAAACGTCCCTCCCTTTGACACTCTCTCCTCCTGTAACTTGGAGGTCAACGTGTCAAGGGTCAGGAGAAGCCAAGTGTTTTGGGAAGTCGATGACTTTCTCCTTGCTGACTGGAACGGGGAGGTGTCCATCTGTGAAACAGGTTAACATTTGGTGAGTAGCTGGGAGCATATGACGCTAGCAGCGGATGGATCAGTGGGGTTAACGCCGATGTGACTGAACTAGAATTGAAAGGATTATCCGGAGGCTTGGTGGCAGCAACAAAACCAAAAGGCAGATTTCATAGGTATGATTTTTCTTTTTGTAAAGTGCCTTGAGATGACATTTGTTGTGACTTGGCACCACAGGAAACCTGAAATGCATTGCATGGGGTGTTTAGTCCAATTTTATTTATTGTTTTTGGTTGCGTTTTATCTTGAACATTTAAAATATCTTCCCATTCCAGTGTTTTTTCAAAATTCTAATTTATTTGTCTTTGACAGGGCGAGCTTGCATCATTATGTCATTATCAATATGTCACTTGAGAATGGTCTCAAAACAACAATATAATCATTTTGGACAATTTATTGTCCAGCAAAATTTACAGTTTTTTGTTTATTTCAAATGCACCAAGATAATTGCACTAGAAATTAGTCAGAAATACTTGGTAAGATTGAGGGTTTTTTGCAGTGAGCCTCTGTGATCCACTGTTCTGCAGCATTTGGCTCAGTCTTGCTCCATAACACACCTGCATAAAACTAAATTACTTACCAGTAAAACACAATGATGTTTTGAGAGTGTACCATAAAAAAGGTAATTTATTTTAGAAGAGACCTGCAGATGATCCAGTCCAAAACGGGAAGAATGGATAGAAGAGTACTACATAAGTTGCGTTTCCAGGGCAGTAACTCCAGATTCAACACGTCAAATGACAATTTTTTATGAAGTGTGTGATGCTGTGAGAGCTTTGGCGGAGCCAGAAAAAAAAAAACATCCTCCTCCTACTACTTCCTGTCGTCTTCTTTGTTGTTTCCACCAGTAGTAGAATCCGGCTGTTGGATCACGTGACTCTTGTGATGCCAAAAAAAAATTAAAAAATGGCGTTTCCATCGCAGTGTTGCTAAATACATCTATTTCAATACAGCCAAAAATCTGCCTCATCCAATTGCAAAAACGTACAGTGAGTCATTTTCTAAACGGGCGTGTTTGAATAAAACAAATTGATTTTCGTATTTTCAATTTACGCAATTTTACCGTCAATGGAAACGAAGCTAAAGGCGTCATCAAAATGGCTTTGATTTAATGTTTAACAACCAGATAATCTTTATACCGCTGGAAAAATCATCACAGTGTGGCTTTATGACTCATCTTTTGATCTGGTGGTCTTCCATTCCTTTTAAAGTCAAACCAGTTCCTCTCAAGCTTTTAGCAGAGTTTACAATCAACAGCGTAGTTTTAATGAATAAAAAGATAATAATATGAGGAAAACCTTCAATTACCCTACAAAAAATACTTTTTGATTGCCGTTTCTAAAAGAATCAGGAAGAGACGACCTGCACAAAAAGAAAATCAGCAGCATTTCTCCGCCTGGTTGTCTTCTTCCAGAGCGCGTTCGGCACGCATCTCTGATAAATGGCAGGACGATGGATGGGCTGACACAGGGGCCGGACAATAATGGCTGATCTACAGGACACAAATGCAGCTACTGAGAAGATTTATGGGCCACTGCGCATTCGAACACCATCCGCTATCCAATGAGATAATTTCTCAAAACTCCGGAGGGATGGCAGCCGTGGAACTCCACTCTCCGATCCCACTGTAAGTGCTGATTAATCGCATGTACTGCGCCGGAGCTGGTCCTGGGAGTGCACCCGAGAAACAGGAGAGCCGCCATAAAAACGACAAGAAGAAGAGCAGCTCCGAAAGGGGACAAAGACAGAGAGAAAGAGCGCTCCTTTAAAAGGATGAAAATCATTTGATGTGTCTAAGATCGCAAATAAAAAAATAAAAAAATAAATCTCATTGTAATATAGTATATTTCGTTTAACCTTTGTTTTTAGACAGGACAAACAGAAACAAAGGATTTATCTAATAATGATGCAGCAGTAAACTGAACTCGGGTCACACATTAACAAGCATGTTCTCAGATATACAGGATTGTTTTGCGTTTATCAAGAATCAAGTGAAGGTTAGTGAGTAACAGAGATCGACTTGAATTTCTTTGATTTTTGATCTTATCTCTAGTCTGGATTCTGCTACACAGATTATTTAGCGAGTGGGCTAACTAGTGCTTTTCACGTCATTGCGACTACTTGAAGTGTTGCACACTGCAGTCACATTCAGCTGGTCACAGCTGCGCAGATATGCAGGTGGGTAGCAAACCTGAGGTCAAGTGTCTTGCCCAGGGGCACGGCGACATGCGACAAGATGATCATGGAATCAAACCCACAATGTTTGGATTGCATTACTGTCAACTCTTTGACATTCACATAGCAAAGCAACTAGTCTCAGTAGTTATTAAATAATAATTAAGACGGTACAGCAACTTATATGTGGTGAGGATCTACAAAATCAAAGACAAAATAAAAAATTATATTAAATATTGGCAGAACCCTCTTGTGGCAACTGAAAGTAGTACACATACATGTGCAGACTGTTCGTTAACACGATTCACCCACAGTTTCCTGGGAGTGCTGCTGGATCCACTGGATCAGGATGGATTCAGCGAAAGCTGATCTTAGGACAGGAGCTCACTGACACGCTGCCTTTATCTGAGTCCATCTGGTTTTACTGATGCAAACATGGCATTTCAATGCCTTCTAGAATTGGCGTGTAATTCTTAGTGGAACCGATTTAAAGGTTTAATCAAGTTAAATGCGGGGCAATTAATCACATTTTGATCAAAAACCAGATGTTGGCAGTTGAGCTCAAGAACAAATTCATTGACTGTTTTAAAGTGTTACTTGGGATATTCAAAGTGCCACATGATTCCCAGTCTAGTTCCAATTGCTTCATGAACCATAGTGTTGGGGACGTCTGTGCTGCTGCTACATGTCGAGCACCGAGCTCCTATTTTAGGCCTGAATAGGCTAACTCCTTTTAGCACAACTTTCCAACATCCCATTAAATCAGGTTTTGGAAGCAGAAATAAAAACCCAGTGGGTCAAGAGAAGCAGCTTTGTCTCAAATTGCTATTGTTGCTTCTACATTACAAAAGAAAAAAAATAAAGAAAGAAAAAAAGCTTTAAGGTGCTTAAATCTGTGTATTAAAATTCCCGCTCGACTCATAGTGGCTGCCCAACAGATACAAGAATATGTCCATATGGTTAAATACATACCATACTTATACAAATGAACAAGTATTTATTAGTTTTTAGGGGGGGAAAAAAATGAAATCTACGGTCTTGTTTTCAAAATAACTTGAGTTTGGCCCAACATTCACAGCAGCCAGAGTCAAACGCCGTGTTTCAGTCTTCAGAACCTTTTGGTGACATTTTAAAAAAGATTGAAAAGCTGAGCATCAATTTGCGTTTAAAATGAAGTGCAATCTGAATGACAAAGGAAGCCCTGCTCTTCCTCTCTGTGTACCACTCTATAAGAAGTACAGTTTAAGATCATTAATCCTCCCTTTGTGTATTCAGGAGACCACCAGGATCAATATTACAGATGAGGGAACGGCAGAGCGCCACCCCAACAGTTAATGTCCCTTTAAAATGGCCCTTTAATTGGGAGCGCCGTTGTGCCGGCCTCTGTCTGACGCACTATCAAACAGCGGTTTACCATCCGCTCCTCAACGCCAGGCCGACGCGGCTGCTAGTGTAACTTTCATAGGATCTCTGATTAAAAACTGCTCTGCAGTCCCCAGCCTCTTGACCCCTCACCCCGGCTCCACTCCATCTCCCAGCTTGGGAAATTAATTAAAATTTCCAAGAGATGCTGCCGCGATCACATCTCTGATGAAGGTGTGGAAGGAGCGGCTGGGGGCTGGGGAGGAAAAGAATCGGTCAAAATCCCCTCCATCTACTTCGTTCAGCGGCTAGGCAGGAAAGAATCACAAGATGGCCACAGAGGCACTTCCTGTGTGAGAATGGAGTGTTTCCTGTGCCTGAGGGCCTGAGAAACCTCGCTAAATAACGCCATCAATCATGGCGGGAAGGGAGGAGAGGGGGGGGGCTCACTCTCGCTGGCTCGCAGGGAGAACAAACACACAAATAATTAGACGTATTGTAATTTAGCCCGGAGCGAAGTCTGTCCCGGGTTTCCGTCTTTTCCCTGGTGGGGAAAAGCAGCAGATCATTCCCATCCCTCCCTGCTCCCCCGCTGCACCCCCTTTACACAACAATAAAATTACATTTGCATTAGCTTGTGTGAGAATTTGGTTGGATGATTTATTGAAGCAATCAACACTGCGCTGGCCAATCCCTGGCCGTCTCACTTAAAAAGAGAGTCTGTGTGCATGCATGTGTGTGTAGCTGGGAGCTTTGGGGAGAAGGAAGGAAAGCTTGGGCCATGAACCAAAAGGAGGCTGGGGGGAGCGAGGCATGAGCCGTGCAGCGGAGCAATCACTGAGATTCTGCCTTTGATTAGATTAGCATTAAACAACACCCTGACAGATATGACAAATAGGTGCATTAGCGGCCGTCATTCTTTGCCGTCGAGCTTTCAGTCCCGCCGTTTCTGCGTCTCTGGACACGAGGAGGCTCACATTCACTTCCCCCCGCCCCGACCCCTCCGACATCCCCCCTCCCAAGTCCCACAAGCCCCGGTTCTCAAGGCCGATGACATCCAAACAGATGTGTAATCTGGCCGCGATACTTTTTCTGTGGAAGAGGCTAAATGAGTAATGGGAATCAAACGACATATGGGGGGAGTTAGAAGGAGAAGGGGGGGGGGAAAGATGGCGGCGTTTGGTGGGACAGGAGATCCACCCAATAACAGAGCAGAGCCTGTTAAAAAGAGATGCCTTTGTGGTTTTTGTTAAAAACAGAGAGAATAGTTTCACTGGTCTTACCGAGTAATCACCACCTCATTAAATGAACTGTAGTTATCATACCTGACGACAACTGAACAAGTATCGTATAACTGGAGCAGGACCTGCCTGACGTGATGAAGTAGGCTAAAAGGCCTCAAAAAGAAATGAACTAAACAGGAGAACATAGTTTGACATTTAATTTTACAAGTCTATACTCAAAGTTGGTGTCATTACTAGAACACAGACCCCTCAGGTCTAGTATCACTTCATACTGATTGAATACAGACAAACGGAGCTGAATTCAAAGCTAAATAATTAACACTTTTCTGAGGTGAGTAGCATTTCGGTTTTTATCCAGCAGGAACCCTTCTGTGCGTCTCTTACTAGTAGGCAGCCATCCCAGAGTGATCCATCGACAACCCCGATCATTGACCCTGCCCACGTCCGCTCATGATCCCTGAATTAGTATTCATGAATCCAGCAGCAGCTAAATAAAACCTGGCAAGCAAAACACCCACAGGACGGAGAAGAAAGAGCCAATCAATGCAAAGCACCATCAAATCTACATCATCCCTCCTCATCGGTTTGGGCCTGGGCCACGAGGGCCAGCGATCGGGTCAAAGGTGACCTGGACAGGTCGGCCTCTCTTGACCCCCTCTGACCCGTGTTTGCAGATTGTCGTCGTCCATCTGAGCTGGAGCTTCACGGCGGTAGAAAGCAGAAAGGAAAACATGCTGCACTTGCCTGAGAACACAGCAGCATGACGAGCTCCACCACCGAACTGCTGGACTTCATGCACACCAGACCTGGATGAAACCAAAAGGTCAGGAGGTCAGAGAGCGTGTTAAAACAAACACAGTTACACAGTAATAACACACTATGTGACTAAATGCTAAACTTTGGTTTTAATTAAAAACCCAAATAAAAAGGGTTTTTAATTGCAAAACAGTAATGCAAAACACTAAATCTCACCACGTACTTTTGGTCTAGTTTCTAGTGCAAATATCTAAGAACACTTGAAATAAGACAAAATTAACTTGCAGGGAATATTTTAGCAAGAAATAGGAGCTTGTTTTAAGTCAATAATTCCTCAATTTTGATTAAAAAAACCCCAAAAGACTAAATATATGTAGAAAAAAATATTCCAGTGGAATGATACTACAATTTCAACTTACAGTATGGGAAAAATGTCTTATTCCTCTGGCAGTTTATTTCACTTATAACTGGAACTTTTTCATCAACATTAAGGAATTATGAACTTAAAACAAGCCACTATATCTCACTAAAATGTTCTCTGAAAGTTAGCACACTTGAAATGAAACAAAACGGCAATATTTGCACTAAAAAGCAGATCAAAATTAATTGCTAAGACTTTGTGTTAATGCAGTGAGCCAACATGGATCCGGTTATTAAGCCTCTATGATTCTGACCCGGTGGGAATCCAGCAGAAACAACATTTTTTAAATCAATCCAGCTGTATGATTTACAATCTTTCCGCTGCAGAAAAAATGGTTCAAATCAGCTATTTACAGACCCAGATAGCTGTGACCCTCGTCTCCTTGGTGACAGCAAGAGGTTGGTAGATGGTGTTAGCTTCCTGGGTTCTGGTGGAGACTTGTACTGGTCCCTGTCCCAGCAGACAGAGATCAGCTAACCTCGTGCCATCTGCCTTGGGGGCGATGGGGTTGTATTGACGGGACTAATGAGTCGACATGATGTTACTGTAAACTAATACATATCTGGGCCTTGTATTACAGGCTGGACCTGACCAACATATGTCTCCATTGATCCCTACCAGCGAGCCCAAGGCTTTAAAGGGCCGGTCAGGGGGCAGAGGAGGGTCCGAGGTTCAGACGGGGAGCAGCAGAGAAGGTTTGGTGTGTTTCGTTGCTCTTCAAATGACATGTTTAAAAAAAAAACACACACACACACACACACACACACACACACACACACACACACACACACACACACACACACACACACACACACACACCCCCACACACACACACACACACACACACCTTCCTTCCAACGCATTTCTCCACCCTGCCTCCTAAAGCTATCAATCAACTTTCCATTTTGCTTGGTGGCAGCAGACATCCCAAACTCTGCTGTTAGCGGCCTGACCTCTGACCCCAGCTCGCTGGAACACCTCAGCTCATTGTCCCCTGCAGCTCATCACCGTATTAGATTCAAAAGTCAGAAGTGTTGTTGAATTGAAATTACAGATGCGCCAATCCCTTGTTAATATCTGTATCGGTGCCGATATCCTAGCTCAGGTATTTGTGGCAATGTGACCGATCCATGAGGGCAGATCTATTCAGTTTAATTCTATGCTTTGTGCTCTCAGCAACGTTATGCTTTATTATTTATTTGACATTATATTTAGAATTTTCTAACTGCATGTTCAGAACCATTTGAAAGATGATTTGTTGTAGTTTATTTTTACATGTTTGACCAAAGTAGTTAACCTATTGCTATTGACAGTTTCTTCATTGTTTATTTTCCATTGGCTGTTCCACAATCACAATAAATTTGTAATTCAGTACCTTTATGTCTGTGTTAAAAGAAACCAGAATTTCAAGCAAATTGAGTTCTGCTTTTCTGTATCGGATTGGTATCGGCCGATCCGACCTCAGATATCAGTATCAGAAGTGAAAAAAGTGGATCGTCTCCATGTCAACTCACTGGTACCCTCGATGAGCAGCTCCTGTCCGTGGCTGCCCAGCAGGGTCCGGGACAGGAACGGGGCAAAGTCCACGAAGATCTCCCTCAGCAGCGGAGCGGCCTTTTCCAACGCGTGCTCTAGGCGCTCTGAGATGCTGAGAAGAGAAGAGTCCAGATAGTAGAACGAAATTATCTCCATCTCTGAGGTAAAAATCAGCAGGAACTCGCAAAACATTCGAAAAATCAGCTGGAATATGTGCTTTTAATGAGGCCAAACATCCACCCAGGTCAAAGACCCTAAGATATGCATAAAAACTAAGTATGCTGATGAGTGTAAAAAATTGTGCATGCAAGGACAAGAGGGGGGAGGCAAAAAGAAGATGAATCACCTCATATTGGGGGCTGTGTTCTGGGTCACAGGGGAGAGTGGGGGGACAGATGGCAGGCTGGAGCTGGCTGGAACCTGGCCGCCTGCTGCAACCTGGCCGCCTGCTGCAGGGAGAAACCAAACAACTCAGTTATTAGTCTGGATGTTGGACAAGAACGCGCGCACACACACACCCATGCACACACACACCCATGCACACGCACACACAGAACAAGAACTGCTGCATTCAGGGTACTGCACTGCAAAAACTAAGTCTTACAAAGTATTTTCAGTCCAAATGCAAATATCTTATTACGTTTGAAATAAAACAAAACTAACTTACAAGTAACTTTTCAGCAAGTAGGAGCTTGTTTTAGGTAAATAATTCCTCAATATTGATGAAAATACTGATCAAAAAGTACTAGTTCCATTGGTAGATTATTTCACTTTTAATATGGAAAAATTGTCTTGTTATAAGTGCAATAATGGTAATATATGGGAATTATTTACATAAAATAAGCTGCATCTCTAGGTTCGTATTTAAATATAAAAAATTCAGACATTTTTTCCTAGGAGGATCATACATTGGAGCTTTGGGGCCATGCTAAGAACATAAAAAGAAATAAAACAACATTACAAAAAGTTATAATGTCCTGACTTCTTTTAATGTTATGACTTTTTTTTGTAATATTATGACTTTATTTTTATATTCTAATTTTTTTTTTGCAGCTTTATTCCCATAATACTTCAGATTTCTCATATTATTTTGTCTTAATTCACATCTGAACCTTCTTGTAATGTTATGACTTTGTTCTAGTGATATGGCCTTTTTTGCATTATTTCGACTATTCTTTTCAATTTTATGCTCATAATGCATTTTCTTCATATTATTTTTACATCATTTTGTACGATTATTCTCATAATTTGACTTCATTCTCAAATACAACTTCCTCATATTATCTTTGACGATTTCTGTGCAACTTTACTCTCGTAATGTGTCGTGACGATATGCTTGGATTGCCATCTGAAAAGAAATCCTAAAAAATTTTTCTCAACTTTTTTTTTTTTTCTTTAAGCTTGGAGGACAATAAAACTCACATATTTATAAAAATAATATATTATTCTACTGTTGTTTTTGAATGCTAAGGGGATTTTTTTCATCGTTTTCCCCTCATTAAATCACCCCAAACCAACTCCTCTGGGCTGTTTGACCGTTTCATTATCCAACTCAAAGGTGCTTTATGACTTCACTTTGGCGACAGAAGCAAACGAGCTACAAAGTCTCTGTGTGATTGATCTGGCAGTAAATTCTCTTCTCTGTGCCTCATAAATAAGCTAATGCCCAGCTGAATATGGAGCGGGGTGGGGAGCGTTGGGGCGGGGGGATTCCTCTGGTGTTTCAGCCGTCTTGTTTTTCCAGCCAGGACGGTCTCGGAGCAGGGATAACTCTTCAGGACTGACGCGCGGTGTAGTGCGCGCTGGAATGCGAGTGTGAGCGGGGTGTGTGTAGGGGAGGTGTTAACCAGCGCCATGTGGACCTGGCGGGAGCATCCCTCTCCAGCTGAAGTGGCTCCTTAAAACAAATGAGCGTCTCCATTAGTCCTCCCACTGCCCCATTAAAACATGCACTCAGAAGCATATTTACTGAGAAACGCTGAGCGACTCCCAGCACCTGATGCTCACTGCTGCATTTAGCATCCTGTAGAAGCAGAAACGACTCCATAAAGTCTGTCTGTGGACTTGGGAATGAAAAAAAAAGCTCAATTTACTTCAACCATTTCCTATTTATTTATATGTGCTTTTCTGCAAGGCCGTCGAACAAGACAGAGGTTTTTCTGCATGTTTAAGTCCATAATTATTCTCATACATCTACTTTCTCATGATAGCAGTTTATGATGCTTGTGTTTATTCTCATATCTGAAATTAGGAATATGTAAAAAAGATAGGAAGATATAAAAATATACAGAAAGAAAAGGGAGCACATGACAGCTGCTGTTTGGAAACTTAGCCATCTCTTTTCCAACTTGTACTAACTTTTCATCGGAACAGACAGAAATCACATGTGGTGTACCGCAAGGTTTATTGCTGGGACCTCTCCTATTTAATATCTAAATAAATAGATTTATTTAGCTCAGTCTACAACAAGTCCAGACTTGTTATAGCCTGAGATGCTCCTGCTAGCTCAGGCTATCACAAGTCATAAGATTAGCTACCATAGCTATGCAGATGATACACAGAACCACATTAAAATGTCACCAGGTGACTCTGAACCCATCCCAGAACTAAACAGATGTTTAGAACAAATCAATGTGTGAATGAGCCTCAACTTTCCTGTCCAACAGAAACAAAACTGAAGTTATTATCTTTCGTCCTAAAGAGAAACAGTCTAGAGTCAGCTCACAGCTTCAGTTATTACAGTTAGAAATTAGTGACAGACCCGAAATCTGGGTGTGGTGATGGACTCTGAGCTGAACCTTCAGAGCCACATAAAGACAGTCAGAAAGTCAGCCTTCCATCTGCTAGGATTAAAGGACCAACATCTCAGAAAGCTCTAGAGAAATTCAATGAGTTTATCTTTAATCGCATTGATTATTGCAACAGTGTCTTCACAGCTCTTCCTAAAAAAAAAAAAAAGTATATATATATATATATATATATATATATATATACATCTTGAAAAAAAGAAAAAAAAAAAAATCAATCCTCCTGCTGTAGCTGATCCAGAACAGTGCTGCTGACATTCTGACTAAAACCGGGAAGATGGAGCAGCTCTCTTTTCTAAAGTCCTTCCACTAAAGACTTTATGATACCGTTTTCAGTTTACTAATCACGGAAAGGCTTAGCACCAAAATACATTATGAACCTGTTGCTGTATCAACCATATTGATGCAATCCCCAGGATGAACAGACCGTAAAATGATGGCGATTGCTAAAACGTTTTGTCTGAAGCTTTGTCAATCCTGGGCTTCAAACCAGGACAGTTTAGGTAGGGTAGTTCTGGTGCTGGGACAGATCAGTCTTGGAATTGGGAGAGCTGAGATGTAGACAAAATCATCTCAATAAAACCTTTGGGTTCACAATAACCGACCATTGATGAATCAACCAGCAGCGAGTCAAACTCTTAAGTTTTAATCCGGTACAATGACAGTTTCTGAATAATAGTCATGTTTTGACTCCACAGTTTCTGATTGTAGTGTTGGTCTGCTGTGAACTGGTCAGAGTGTGTGGAGACAGACTTTCACTGCCGTCTCTCTCAAACACAAACTGACTCATTCAAAATGAACATTAGCTTCAGACATCTGGAGAGCAGGCAGGAAGTGCTGACATTTCATGTCAACCTAAATAAAGCATACACACTTCACATTTCAGTATTTTCAGCTATTTAACCAACTCCTCATTGAAAAGAAAAGCACTTCTCCCCATTGTGTAATCTGTGCGGTATCAATGTGATAATTTGCATTAATAATCTTCTATTAAAAACCATTTTCTATGCATAGGACTGGAGACAGCATGTCAAAATCCCCTGATTCGAGATATATACTAAGTGTCACTAAGTGTTTTTGGTCTGGCTTTTAGCAAAAATATATTAGTACACTTAAAAGAAGACAGAACTCATTTAAAGAAAACTTTTGCAAGATATAAGAGCTTGCAAAAGCTCTTATATTATTTTTTCATAATATGAAAAAAATAACTAATCTGCCAGTGGAATTAGTGCTTTATCAATATTAAGGAATTATTGACTTAAAACAAGCTTCTATATCTTGCAAAAAAAAAAAAACCTTGTTTTTGTCTTATTTCAATTTTAAGTATATATTTGCAACAGAAACCAGATTAAAAAAAATACTTGGTTAGACTTTTTGGTTTTGCAGTGCAGGCAGACTGAGAAGTCAAGATTCTAAAAAAAAAAAGTCGACTTTCTCTCGTCCAAACGGCTGAAACGCTTGCTCTCACACTTTCTACAGCTGGATGAACTTACGATCTGCTGCGTCCACCGAGGGGACCTGGGAGGTGTCGTCTGAGGATACCACGGCCACGCCGTCCACCGGCGTCCCGGCGGAGACTGAAGCGGCGGCGGAGGTCTGGGTGGGGGCGGGAGACACTTGAGACGGCAACACGCCGGCTTTCTTTGGTGCGACGACGACGCTTCTGCAGAGAGAAGACGTTTATCATTCCTTTATTGTTGTCCTGGAAGAACAGCTGGGAGGAAACGCTGAGCAGGACACGACAGAGGAAGAATTCAAACACTGATCCACAGTAAGACTGCCTCAGTGACAACTCGTTAATTTGTTCTTTTAAAAAGATGATCAGACATTATTTTTTTTCTCTCTCAATGATAAAAAAAACAACAAAAAACATGTGGCGAAGTCTGAAGTACAGCTTACAAAGTACAAATAAACAGAATTTTAAGGTGGAGAACCTTTATTACGCAACGACAGACATCACAACACATTAAACCTTCCAGGCCTGCCAGGGTCTGGTCTGCATCCAGAACCAGAACCAAACATAGAGAAGCAGCATTTAGTTTCCATGCATCGCAAATCTGGAACAAACTTCCAGAAAACTGCAAAACAGTTTGTTTTTCTTTCTCTAGTTTTAGCTTCAAATTCTGTCAAAAAAGAGAAAAAAATCTATTCTATTAAGCGCCATTTTCTATCCAATTATTAATCAGTTAATCCATTAAGCAAACACCAGATGATCCATACACAGTATTAGAAGGATTTATCAGCTGCAGATGGATCATTTGATGTAAATGACCAAACATTCACTAAAGGAATGTTGCTGCATCTTAGAGAATAACATGTTTATTTTAAAAAACTAATTCAATTGTTTATTTGCATATTTTAATTGTTATATATATATATAATATTGTATAAAAAAGATTAAAAGGTAAAGTGGAACAAAATTCAAAATGGAACTTTTTTTAATCGGATTAAGTGATTAATCATCAGAATGATATATAGATTAAATAGATTACTGAAAAAATCATTAGCTCCAGCCCTAATGACTGGAATTAACTTGATTACTTATTATGGATTTTTGCCTGAATATTTCAAATGAGCCACATTATAGACGAGGTTCAGTGAATCTATCCAAAGTGCAGCAAGAGGATCCTGATCCCACAACATTTGATCATTTTCAGGTTTACAGTTTTGTCAAATCCTTTGCTGGTAGCAAACTGCAAAAATCAAAACACACCCGGGCTATAAATTGTACAAAAATACTTCATAACAGCTATACTCAAAAAAATAAGAAAAACAACTCTCTGCCAGAGATGAAATCTGTTTTATCTTGTAACAGCAATTCAGTCTCTTCAGATCGTGCCGTGAAAGAAGACGAAAAAAAAAAAAATGTTTCTCAGAATGGTGAGCCAGAGAAGAGTTTCATTCCCATCTGACGAGCAGAAGATGGGCGGAGAGCGGCGTTTAGATAAGCTGTCAGTTTGCAGCGGGACTCTTGACAGACCACTGGTCATATCAAAGGGAGTCTGGTCCTGCTTATCAGTGCTGACACAGTGAAAGCAGGGTCTAATCACAGACTACTGCTGGCTCTCAGAAACACAACCCGACACGGGCTCACCGAGATACGCAAACGCTCCGATCTGACGCAGATCGCTGCCCTGCGTGTGCAAACTTCCACGCACTCAGACGGCCAGGCTAATGTTTTCATCGTCGGTTCCCGTAGTGCTGACAGAACCCTGGCCTGGCTGCAGTATGGGCCTGGCCTGGGCTCCGCCTCAACTGTCCTTTAACGACAGTTGAGGCGGATTAACTAACGGGCTCCGCGCGCAACTGAAAGCGCACGTTTGGAGACGCGAGCAAATGGGAAAACTAAATGGAACCGATGTTGATGTCCTGCGGGGTTTAACCCAGAAAGCTCGCTAAATCCAGGGTGGTACCGACATTACTGACAGAACTTAAACACCTACTATGGTCCTGAGAAAGACAAATACAAATATATTTTAAATATATACTGCGACTCAGGGCGGTGGCGCAAATATATTGGATAACGGTAACGCTAGCAGACTCCTCGGCTCCTCTGCTTCTTGAACTTTGGGGGAACAGGAAACGTGCGCCACTTTTCTGACTTGTGTTGGAAGTATGAAGTCGTTAGCAAGTGTACAGGAAGTGGTTTTAGAGACACCTGACCTCAGATTCCCTCTGTGGTCATGTACAGACCATCATGGGTCACGATATCACCTTCAACAGTTTCACCAAAGATACATTTAACGCCTATGTGTTTAATGTAATAAATAGCTAATATACAACGCTTGACCTGAAGCCCACCAGGCTTCCGGGCCGTGTTGCCATGAGACACCCCGGCTGTGAACGGTAGCTGAGGGACAACGGGGAGATGGAGCGCCCCCTGTGTCAGGAGGTGTAGCGGTGCACTCGCGGCCCTGTTGTATTCGGCCTTCTATCCGCGCCGTGGCAAAGCCCGGTGAATTATTCAGCAGGTCATTAGCCACACTTATCACGAGAGAGCCGCCCCAGTCGATTAATCAGCCGTGAGCGGCTCCACTCAGCCCCCAAACAGAAGCCCACAGCCAAACGTGTGTGTCCGCGCATGTGTGTGTGTGTGGCTGGGACTGAATTATTTAAAGCTCTCAACACAGAGAACATAACAGCAGTCAGCGCTCTGACTCCACTGATCTCTGTTGTTTTAGCTCAGGATGTGACTGAGAATAAGTTGTCTTCAGAGCGCATGGAGGTAAATACTGTTTTCCACGTTTCACTGCAGACCGAGGAGGGTTTCATCACGTCATTATTTCAAAACTTGTCGAATGCAATTCTGTGCACATAAAAGTAGGAAGGCTTCAAAATGACTGCAGGCGCAAATAACTTTGGAGAGATCTTAACCTTGATGACACAGGAAGAGGCTCATTGAGTTTGCAGAAGAAGAGATAAATGTTGATTTGACTATTTTTGATCTAAATCACGTCTTTGTTTTTTTTGTGTGTGTGTTGTCAAAAGTAAAAAAAATGCAATCAGTTTAGCCACAATAGAGCTCTGTGATTAGTCAGGATCAATCACTACGCCTCACTTTGTAAACTTGAAATGTAAAAAAGTTTGTTTTCCCCAAAAAATTAAAAACTGAGATGCTTGGTTTGTCTCAGTTTTTCATATTCATATTCTAAACTCAGAAACTCAATAGTGAACATGAAACACAAACATGTTACTCTTTCTACTGACAGAAAAAATTTTTAGTTGCAAATTCCACAAACATTTTGTACCTGTTTTGTTTTCTGTGACATTACTTTTTTTTTTACACACACAATTAGGCGACAGTTGATTATGGTATACAACAAAATAATGTTTCATCTTAGAAAATCTAGAAAGTGGATCTTCCTCCCAAATGTCTCGTTTCTGAAGAGTACGGAACTGAAAATGTCCAACATCAACATGAACGAATGTGTGGACAGAAACCTACTGCTTTAATTTAATTATTCATTGACCAGTATTACTGTCATTTATAACTCGCCAGACTCAAGAGAAAGTTGGTTACTGCATCTGTCATCTATGTCTGGGGGCGATAAATCAATTTTATCAATTAATGACATTTCTGTGTTTTGAAGATTTAATTTTGGGAAAATCTGGATTTTGTCTTCCCCCATTTGCACTCTTTGGGTTTCCAAAGTTCAGAGTGACGTCAGAGCCGCCATCTTGTTTGACAAGCATGTTTTACAGAGTCGATTTATTTGGACTTTGAATTCAGGTCGATTCTGCAAAGAGCATTAGGACCGGGCTACGATTAATCACAGGAATAAAGTTGTGACATTAGGAGGACAAAGTCATGATTTTATGACAATTGAAACATGAATGAAGAAAAACAAAAAATTTAAATGAGTAAAGTTGAGCATCTTGCTACGTACATGTGTATATGCTTTACACAATACTTCAAACTTAATAGAAATACTTAAATCTTTTAATACATCAGCATCAGATCATCAGTAGGAGGACTTTGAAATGATCACGTCAGAATTTAACAACCATCAAAGCTTTAGCTTATTAAAATAACTATTTCTTGTAATTTTCAAACTTTTTCTGGTAGACTGAATTTCTTTTCTGCTAATATTTTGACTAAGTTCTAAATATTAAATAAATATCTTTGTAGCTTGGCCCCAACAATTCATACAAATCATGGAAGGGAGGACTGAAACAAAAGCCACTTTTTCAACCTGTAGTGTAAAAATCCAAATAGCCGAGCCTCGGCCCCCCCGTTTCCTCACATAACATGTTCACTAATCCTTTAACGACATTTTCACCGGCAGCATGGCTCATCTTCACATCAGCTATAGCGCGCACGTCCAGCCTGTTATCAGGAATGCAAACAACTGCAGCATGTATATGCTAGCGTCTAACACTCGCACGTTCCTGCTGAACCGTTTCAGTCTCGATCCCAGACATGTACAATGACATTGTTTAGTTCTGGATAGTGTCAGCAAATATTTGCAGACTGGCTGTCATAACAGGGGCAAAGCTGAGAAATGCACGGAGAAACGCAGCAGGTCTGCAGCAGTAAATAAATCAGGTGGGATACTTCACCCTCTGACCCGGGGAGAGGTTTTTATCTGCTACATCCCGGCTTTTTTCCCATCCGCTGCGCCCATAAATCGGGCCCTCTGGGCAAGCTGGAAGTTGCCATGTTTTGACAGGAGATGTCGGTGTAGAATGTCGGCTGGTGTCGGTGGGAGAGCTGGAGCTGAGTGGGAGATGCCGAGCGGTGATGGAATGATTACCGCCGCGTGATAAAACGCCGGGGCGCGGGCTCGGGCGTGGCAAACGCCCAACGGTTCGTGTTGGGAGAAGGACGGCAGGAGAAATGGTAATCTCTGTCATTTTTTTATTAACAGATAGGACGGGCTGTAATGATGCGCACCATTCTCCGAAATATTTAGATTTGATATCTGTAGTTGTACAGCATCTGTGGTCTGAGTGTTGCTCTCGGCCAGGTGTTCCTGGGAAACGAGATTAAATAAAGATTACAAAACAAACAAGGGATTCCGGTGTGAAAGGCTTCCATCTGGCTTCAGACGTTTTCAGAAAAAAAAAAAAAAAAATGAAAATAGTTCTGATGATGTGAGGCAAACAGGAGACTCTGGAATCTGAGTATCCGACGGACATGAACTGTAGAGAAAGAAGAAGGCAACCAAACCAAACAAAGCTTCAATAGAGTTTTGGGTTAAAAAGTCAAATAATTTGTTCTTGAAGATGAATGGACATGAGGTAAAGTAGTTGCTCATTTACCAGAGAATATTTGAATCCACAGATTGGAAACATCCAGACTCTTCACACCCTCTCCATCAACCCCTGGAACTCATTCAGAAACTGATCTGAACTTGTGTCCAGTCACTTCGGCAGGCACCAAGTTGTTATTCTGTTAAAAATATCTTAAAGTCAAAGCAGTTTGTAGGGTGATTTTCACACCGTTTTATCAAGACTCGATGCTTTTTTATGTCTGTCCATTTCCTCTCAACTCCAGATGTTTCTGGAGACAAAGCCGTCCGACCCTACGACTCACTGCAACCGCTTTCACAGAAGATGACTTAAAGGAATCAATTCTAATCTACTTGTAGTCTGATTCATGGAAATGAGCTCCTGGGACTGCAGCAGAATATTGCTTGGCAGGAGATCAGTCAGAGCTCTTGGTCTGGTGATGGGCCAAAATGGATCAGGTCTCACTAGAATCAGAACGGTCAAATAGGAGGTTAGCATACGTAACAGATACTTTGTGGACATTTAGGATAAATTAGCCAAGCAAACTGGAGCCAATCGCCACCACAAGTGCTGATAAAGAGGCAGAACTATGTATTTTCCATTTTATAGCACAATCCAGGTAACACAGTACCAGGTATGTTACCTTAAGTTGTTATAAACATGCAGTTTATATCAATAACTACTTAAAAGAAATGTAACTGGAGAAGCTGAATGGTTGATTAAAGGATTCCTCAAACATGCATGAAAGAATCAACGTAAAACTCCAAGAGTGTTTTTGATGAGAGAACAATGATATAGCATGATGTAGGAGTCCATTTGACATCATACTGTCCCTTTAGAAAACAACAAAAACTGATCAAGAATTCTTGATATCAGTTCAAAGCATGAACTGAAAGCATTCGTTGAATTCTCATAGTCGCCTCACAGGCGTATTCCAACCATAAAGCACGTCAAGTCGTCAACACGAACATCTCAATGACAATCATCTCTGCGACGACAAGCTTTTAAATGAAAACTATAACCTACTGCCGAGTATCAGGTTACCGTTTTTGACTTTCCACACTGCAACACACACTACGGTCAACCGTGACTGTTTAGTGATGAAATGTCTCTTTCAGACAGGAAGCTTTCATCTTTTCCCCGAGCAGCAGCAGCAGCAGAGGTAATGTTTGGTCTCTGCGTGAGGAGGCTCCTGTAGACGCGGGCCGAGCTGTTAGCCTACGCTCTCCAGCCGTCCCTCTCTCTCTCCCTCGCTCTCTCCCTCTCTCTCTCCACCGAGGAGCTCAGCGGACAGGAGCCAGTCTAATCCCCCTGATATGAGGAGCGCCCTGAGACCTGACAAAGCATTCCTCAGATAAAGGCCCGCCGTCGCAGGAGATGCCCTGGAATTCCCACAGTCGGAGGCCAGCAGACTGACTGCGAGAAAAGTAGAAAGGTTTCCCTCGGAACATGAGGGCTTTGACTTGACACTCGTCTCCCCCCTCACTCAACCCTCCCCAATGCGTTCCCAGATCTGTTTTCTTCGTCTCTCTCCCCCTCAAAACCCGCTCCGTGCCGTATGCAAGACGTCTGAGAATCAACGCTCCAAATGCAAACCAGACCGATAGCCATCCTCTCTCACCTGGGTTTGTCTGTGACTTCAGCACCCTGCCGTCTTTGAAGCCTAACAGTCTCCCCTTCACCCCCAATCTCAGAGGTAAAGCAGTGATACCTTTTACCAGTGTTGCCAAGTCCATTTATGTTTTAATGAGTCACGAGTTGCGGGTTTTTTTTTGGGGTCTGTTTTTGAACATGAAATTGCTTATTTGGGCTCGACTGTGTTTCTGATAACAAGGTAATCTCCCACCTCTCCCAAAGCAGACGACAACAGGAAGCAGTAGGAGGATGATTGTTTGCTTTTGGGGTTTTTCTTTTGTTTTGTTTTTTCAGACAATATTCAGCTGGCTCCACCAGATCTCTCACAGCATCACACAGTTCATAAAGAGTTGAGTCTCATTCCAGTGTGTTGAATCTGTAGCTCTTCTGTAAAATGGCCGACTACATTTCCCCAAAACGCTGCATATGTAGCTACTCTCAGGTAAAAGGAGCTTGTCGCTCCAATGCCTGAATAATACGCAGCCATCTTTTCTGATTGGGTGATGATGATCAGCGTGAGCGCCATGGCCGAGTTATGAATATTTTCTGTCATGATGTTTACATCCGTCGCTGCCATACTTTTAATAACTTATCACTTGTTTATGTGCGTAAACGAGCTTAATCACGTGCAATTTTATTTTTATTTCTTATTTAATGGAAACGATGTCATTGTGAAAGTGTGTTTTTTTTGACATTACAAATATTTACACACAATTGGTGACAAAAAAATGGCAAGCCGGTAAAAACAGCTTTATTAAAAAATGGATTCTAAAATGGAAAAATGTAATTTAATTTCACCTATATCTATTTATTTATTTGTTTTTTTTACTATAAATATAGAAGTTTATATTGTTTACAAGTGACCTCTGTTTTACACAATGTGGTGGGTTGCCAGCTAGGCTTTTTTGGGGCTTGTTTTCTTAGAGCTGGTTGCTTGTTTTTCTCATGATCTAGCAACACTGCCTTCTACTGCTAAGAAAAGAGGAGATAGGGCGAGACGAGCAGCTTCCGTCTCCCGTCCTCAGAGAGGACTCCTGTCTTCCTGCAGGCAGGTTCTTTGTAGAGCGATTTTCTCTGCATGACAGATGGCAGAAAAACCAAACTTGGTGCTTCAGAACATTTTTTCAAGATCCACCAAGGCCTCCTCTAAGGACGCCGAGCCGAGACGTCTTCAATGTCTGACTTTCAAAAGTCCCCTGCAGCTATGTGAGGACACACATCATCAGACTGTTGACAGGAAATCTGGAGGATCACAAAACTTTATACCATATGGGTTTCAATAACCGTCAAAGCTGTCAGCTCCTGACAATTCTCCGATTTATTCCACAGACACACAAAGATGCGCAGCAGACAAGCTCGAGTGGTTGACATGGAGACGTGTCCAAAGCAGTGTTTTCAGCCTCCTCACCTATCGAACGAGCGAAACTGAAGCGATGATCGTCGGTCCAAGTCGGTCACGGGTCCCAGAAAGGACAGGGGCAGCAGACTGGGGTCCACCATGACGTCTTCAGCCGGCGCGCTCACCAGGCTGCGGAGGATGTCCTTCACATTCTTGGACTTTGAGTCGGCAGAGGGCGCACCGCGGACCTCAGAAGACAGAGTGGACAGGGCTTCCGAGACGGCGTCTGGGCCACCAGAGGAAGACAGGTCGGCCTCGCTGGCCACAGCCGACGTGTGGTCATCGCCGATGCCCGAGTCGTAGCGTCTTAGAGAGACGCCGTTCTCCACCTCGGCGCTGCTGTCTGGAGAGAGAGAGGGAGAGACAGAGAAGGTCAACATTATTGTTAACGTCCAGATTTGTCGCATCTGACTTTGTATGGTCCAGAATTATGACACGTGTCACATAATTGAGATAAGCCAAATAATGATCGTTCAGACTGCAGACACTTTGAAAACAATCGACATATCCAAATTGCTACCACATATCGTCAGCTTCCTAAAATAATGGCCGAAGTCATTATTTTGCCAAAAGTGATTTTGGCAAAATAATCAACTCTAAAACATCCCAAAGATATTTTAGGGAAAAAAAGAAAGATACATTTGTTTGTTTTGTTTGGTTTTTTGAGTTGTGCTTGGTTAATGGTGTCGTGTTTTTGAATATGTTGCGTTTAGTGATTTGTTGATGTGGTTTTGAACTTCAGGGCCACCGTACTGCTCTGCTCTCTGGATGCTGCATCTAACCACATCACAGTCTTTTTATGATCCTGGTGGCATTTAAATGAATCCACCTGCTTATGCTGTGTGATGGTGACACTAGCAGGGCAGCAGCGGATTTTATCCACTATGACTCGTGAAGAGTGGCTGAGAGAAGCGGTCTCTGCGTGAGGAGGCCCCAACATGGATCAATAAAACATTTGGCACAGTCTGGCGATAAAAACCTTCACCGCCCTCCTCCTCACATGCAGCTGAAGCGACTCTTTGTCTGAGTACCTGTACTCCTGGTAGACTGGGAGCGGAGAGGAGGTTTCCTGTCGTTGTGGGGCTCCAGGATGTCCCGATACTTTGACACCATGAGGACTGAGATGAAGTAGACCACTGCCAGCGCCAGAAACTGAGCCTGCTTACTGTCCTCCTGGAACAAAACAAAACACACTAAACGGTCTGATCTGGTGGACGCACTGAGGCCGGCGCGCGTCTTCACTGTCCGACTCACGATGTCTCTGAACACGACGGCCCTGAGGCGGTTGATGTCCATGTCCTGCAGGAGCCGGTCCAGGTCTCTGACGGTGGACATCCCCCCCGTCACCGCGTCGACGGGACTCTGTATGAATGAGAGCGAGTCTGTTAGCAGTTAGCACATGTCTGCTTATTTGAACTGAGCTAATGATGTTACAGGCATCAGAGGGGGGCATATGTAGAATTAGTTTCACAGGAAGTAGGAATACATCTACTCAGTGACTTTTACTCAAAAGCAGAGTTTGGTTACTGCCAAATCTGCTTTCCAATTGATTTATTAAACATGATTAAATGCATCAAATATGATCCAAAAGTGACCTAAACTGTTCTTGCAGCTGAGACATGTTAGTTTTTATCCCCAAAAAGATTCTGTAAATTGGATGCCTGTCCATAAATAAGACTAACATGCAAAAAGTCCTATATAGAATGATTTACCCAAAATCATTCTTACAAAACACTACTTTGTGTGTTTAATTGCATGATCAGGTTACTGTTGAGCAGGTACCAAAAGGTAATAATATCATTTCCTAATGATTTTCAATTTTATTTTCCCATGAGTAATTCTGACTTGTAGATTTTGGCCTATGGAACAAAATGTTTGGCTCTCACACACACATACACACACAATCACATGGATACACACACAAACACAGCAGAACATCTTTCCCACAAAGCCACTGCATTATAAATGAGCTCCAACACCCAGTTCAGGGAAAAGCAACACGGCTTTCCTGGAAGTCACCGGATCGAATCAAAGGACCAATGACACAGGGCCCTGGTCTAGAGCAGCGAGTAGCAGGGTGTCCTGTAATACAATAAGACATGAGCTGATGCAACCAGACCTGATGGCTGCTGAGGAGGACGAAGGACGAGCCTGCAGGGGGTTTAATGGCAGGACAGGAGTTCATTTATTTATTTATTTATTTATTTGTTTGTTTGAAATGGAATATTGCGGCTTTTTATTCGGCGTTCAGAAGCAGAGAAGAACCAGATCCGACTCCACCAGGTCGCAACAACCACAATGACGATCAGGATGGAAGAGGAGCTAAATGTTAGCTAGCTTCCTCTTCACGGTGACTGCTACAGCAGGCGCCGCTGCTTACTTTGATTATGCACCACAGCCAACACCACCAAAACAATGTGGTGCCTGCATACAGCATATATAAATTCAAACGACAGTGCGAGACATGAAGTTGTGTTAATCTACCTATTATAGTCTAAGTAGAGCAGGAGACGGTTTAACTTGTTGAAGACATAAAAAAAACCAAGTGTGGTGCAGAGGTCAATTGAACTGTAACAAGTGCAGTGCAGTGCAGTGGACCGAGCACAGATAAGATCCCATCAATCAAACAACAATCAAAGGCGATTTGGACCCGACTCGTCCTGCAGTTACAACAAGCAACAAGATGGAGCTGGAAGACGCTAAACTAATACTAAAATCTGGAGAAGTTACACTGCTCACTTAGAGTATAAAAACAAAAGTAACTAATGTGTCAGATTTACTGAAGGGTCTGTGATTAAATTATTCGGGTCTGGCTCGGACAAACTGCCTTGGGGTTCGGGTCGGGTTGGATGTTTTAGGTTTCGATCTAAACAGGCAGCATCATGGGGGGTTAAGCATCTCTTAACTCCTCGTCGATTCTTATGTTCAAAATGTTATGTTCTTCAAACATCTGCAGTTGATCAAATGTAACAGCTACACTTGAAGTCAAAAACACCCAAATTTTCAACCGTTTCACTGTTTTCTTCATTGGAGCTCAAACTCATCAGCTGAAGGAAAACCAACTTCCCTGAATAACCGTGGTCCAAATTAGATTCTGAATAAAAATGACTTCAAGCTGAGCAGCGTGTTCTTTTATATGATTCTTCGATTCTACAATCAAAGTAATTATTTTTTTGGATCGCCCCATTAATTTTTACCTGCAGACGTGGGACAGAGTGGAATATCGCGTCTAATCTAAACATAAACCACCGATGATCGCTCACATAAAAACAAGACAAATACTATAACAATGAACATGAGAGATTTCAGGGATGAACTGAGTAAAGTCAGTATCAGCAGAAACAAATATGGTGATCAGTGTCTTTCTCATCAACGACATCCTCTTGAACAAAGTAGAAAACTGATGGAGTGAGTTGACTTGCCTGAGCAGACACAGACTTGGCCGTTCCCACTGCGGTGCTGGGCATGACGGTGTAGCTTCTGGTTGGACCTTCTGCTCCTTTAAACTGGGCTTGTTGGCACTCCAGACAGTTCCTCACTGCCATAGCACATACTGGGGTGGGAGGAGAGGACAGTGGGATGATTATATTATATGTCATATCGTGGATAAAATGACAGAAGACATGTAGAGATGTGAATCTTTCAGCGTGTAGCGTTTCCATTCTCATTTTAGGGTCCCGATTTGATTCAGGAACTATTTTCGATTCGCAAACCAATTTTTCTATTGAAATGGTCTGGAGACTGTTACAATTATGTGACTGATGAGAAGAAAATACATGTAAACAATCAGAACATTGATTTAAAACAATACTACAAGGTTCCATACTGACGCATTGCCAAAACATTTTGATCCTATGCCTTAGCTTCTGGTCAGGGACAACAAACTCTCAGACAACTATGCAAAATATCCAAAGAAACATCCACTTTTCTTTCCCCACTTTTGAATAACCGTTTCATTGGTTTAGCAAAAGGACGATTCCTTCAGTCATTTTCCTGTCAGAAACTTGTCCAATTCACATTTGCTATGCTGGCTGTAGGCGCAAAGAAGCCTGATGAGTCTGACTGGCAGTGAACCAGAAAGACAAGCGTGGCAAATAAATGTTATTTTCACATGTGTTTAGGAAACATGATTTAAAAACAAATTTGATTTTATGATTACAAATTTTCCATTCAGTCTCCTTTTTTCATTTTTGCTTTTGTTTTTATGCGTCTTCTGCTGAACTGTATACTGCATCACATCCCATCGATTTATATTGAAATATAAACAGCTTTGTGCATAACTTGATTATTTTTAGCTTAGCTGCCTGGCTTTCTCTTACAAAAAAATAAAGAACGAATTATTCAAAACACAAATGCTGAGTTGACATGTAATGCGATGTGCAGGATACTTGCAAATACGTTCAACTGAAAGGGATTTTTGAGGACTTTGAATCAATTCTGAACTCCCAGGACTAGGAAATGTGATTCTCCATGGAATCATCTTCTTTTTTCCACACCTCTAAAGTACAGTAAAGTGAAACCGTGTGGATGAGCGCTGCCATGGCTCAAAGGCAACATAGGAGAGAGAGAGGAGCAGCTGAGAGAGACAAGAACAGGAGAAAAAGTGGGGCCACGACAAGGTCGGCGCTCCAGCCGACTCTGGCAGCTCCGCTCACTCTTCCCTGCTCCACCTCTCCTCCCAGGGTCACAGTGTGTGTGGTGGGGAGGAGTGAGGCGTGAAGGGGTTAGGGGGGGGGCTCCTGAATCATATCCACTCCCATAACAAATGGCACCGCTGGCTGCAAGCGTGCTGAGTAGGCAGCAAGATGCATCCTTCAGCAGAGGAAAAAAAAAACAAAAAAAACTGGTTTCCCCGACAACTTCAGGTGGGTTCAGAAGTGACACGGTTAACGTTTTGTAATTTAATGTAGCGCTCCTCCCTGGAGCCCTCCACCCGCCGCACCCCCGCTGTGCTGCGCCTGACAGCTGACAAATGTTAACTCTGCAGCATTAAGATTACCAAGGAGGGAATTATTCCGGTTGGAAATGGGCTCGCTGTTTCCATTAGGACCACTCCTTCATACAACCATTTATAAAAGAGAGGCAGAGGGAGGAGGGGATGGGCACGCCAAAATCTTGTTACAGTTTTCCAAAATCAGATTAGGTGCCAGAAACGGGGAGAGCATACCTCATCAAATATTCATTTCATAAAGGCGGCGCTCTGCGGCAGCAGTAGTGGCGATGTAATCCAAGAGAAAACATCTTCTCTGCACTGCAAAAACACTCTGATCTCACACAGCATTTGTCTAGTTTCTAGTTCACGTTCGAAGTAAGACGAAACTAATTTAGAACATTTCAACAAGAAATAATATAAAAAATATTTAAAGTAAATAATTTATTACTAAATGAAAAAAGCACGTCTTCCATTGGCAGATTGTTAAAACTCATAAACTGATTAAACTGACCTGCTTTAAATGAAGGTCTGCAAATGGAGCAAGTACTTTTTCTATTCATCTATTCATCTATTAAGAAATGATTGTCTTAAACAAGCTCCTATTTCTTGCTGTAAAGTTACTTGCGAGTTTTGTCTTACTTCAAGCTAAAAACCAGACCAAAATTACTTTGATTTTGTGTTTTTGCAGTGTGAAATAAAAGAAGTCAACATTTTGGTTCCTGATCCCTCCTCAACCTGGATATGATCGGTGACAACACTGGACAGATTTTGTGGGTTTCTGGAAGACGGTTCTGCTTTCCTGGTTGTTCTGAATTCTGAGTTTACTGGGTCAGAAGGTCGAGTACAGCCTAGAACCTGCATGAAGCAGTGACTCCCATAGCCTCCATCCAGTGACTGTTAGGTGAGGGTTTTAGGTTTTATATTCTTGTCAGAGGAAACCTTAATAGCCAGGAACAGGAGGCAAAAAAACATTGCTGGAGGCTGTGCAGCAGTGCAGCTCTACACAGCCAAGGCCATTATGATGGCATCATGCTAGCAGCCGTTCTAAAGTGTTGCCATTCAGCAGGGTTATAATAACACGATAAGGCTAAGCAGGAGAGGAGAGGGTGAGAGCTGCTGAATTTAACAAACATGACCACAGAGTGAACAAAGAGCTCCTGTTTCTACTGCAGGTAAAAACAGGAGCTAAATGCAGCAGCTTTAGTTCTAGATGGCTATATTTTCAATATTTACATTGGATCATCAGTAATATGACCAATTCATCTCAACACAACAAATAGGAATCCATTTATTGATAAGCTGCTCTGTTAAAAACTTAATGTCAATACAGTGTAAGGATAATTTGTTGAGTAAATAATTGGATTGCAAAAAGGTGATTAATAGCTTTTTGTCCACAGTATTTGAACTGAGGTAAGTAGAACTTACTTAAAGTTTCTGTTATTTCATCTTAAATGCAAAATGTATTCATGTACATTTGCACTGTTTCAGCTTAATTACTTCTTTCACTGTGACGTTCTTTCAGCAAATGGCCTTTTTTTTAAGTCTGTAGGCTCCAGTTAACGATTAATTAACTACTGATGTAGTTCACAATTATTTCAATAATTGATTCATCGTAATTAATAGCTTCAACCCTGATTGTAATGTAACGATTTATAACAGAATTGAGGTGGGAAAAACATTAAACAACAAGTGTTGGCGGTGTTTACCGAGGCGGAGGCACTGGCGCAGGATTCCCCCTGACGACATGTTCTTCTCCGCTTCGATCTCAGTGAAGTTCAGAGAACTGGCGAAGATGAGAACGTCCGCCAGGTTGATGAGGCGCTGGAGGAAGGTGATGGAGGCCTCCACCGGCAGACCCTGGGACGGCTCAATGTTCTCCAGCTCATGCTGGGGGGCCACGGCGAAACACAGCAACAAGAAAGAGGGCAGAAAAAAAGCAACAATAGAAAAAAAAATACAGGTTTAAATGAACATTCTGATGTGTTAAAAATGCTAATGAAAAAAAAAAATCAGCACAGCCTTTTATCCATCTGCTAATAATGCACCTTATCGGTGCCCTTATTAATGATGTCTATAAAGTCCCCTACTAAATAATCACTACAGAGACCTTGTGACCCCCTAGGTGGCGCCGTTGACTACAATTCACTACCAAGAAAACATGTCACCCCAGCATTCTCAAACCACTTCCTGTCGTGGTCTTCTTCAGTGGTAACATCCAGTTGTTAATCATATAATTAATGCAATTCCAAAAAAGTGTTTCCATTGTAGATTTGCAGAATAAACCAATTTTGATAGAGCCACAAAAAAAAATGGAGAAAAAAAAAAAAAATCACCTCATTCTACCAGCAAGACTTTTCATTGAAAAATTGCAGTGTTTCCACTAAGTGAAGGTATTTTTGAAATGCCAAATCGCACAATTATCAGGTCAACAGAGAAGCAGCTACTGCTGATGTGAGTTTGAGGAGGAAGAGAAACTGATTAATAATTAAAGGTTTGGACAATTTTAAAGTGTAAAGTATAAATTTAAAAATAACTTGCATTTATTTGATATAAAATAAAACTTAACTGACTTAATCTAATATCAGTTACATTTAATAATAAATAAATTAAAAGGGTTAATTACTACAAGGCTTCTCCTTATACCTTTTGTCTTTACTGTCGCTGAGCAGGGAGGTGGAGGTATTTGTTATCCAACCCTTGATGCCAATTAAGCAAAGATCAGTGAGAGCACATTTAGTTTGAAATTCAGTTACTGGTCCCACACTGCAGCTAACTGGATTATACTGGGACTGAGCATCGGCCCATTCCTTAGCCAGGCTGGCCGGGTCACCGTCCAAGAATCACATCAGAGCACTGAAGTCATCGGGGGTCAGCGCAGACTCAGCCAAGCTAACGACGTTAGCAGGCAGCCAACTGTAGTCTAATGTGATTGGGAAAGGTCAGCATGGATTGATCGGTTGTTGTGGGCAGAGCCGCGGGCCGGCGCCGCAAACAAAGAGCGGAGAGAAAGGGAGCGACTCACGGAGGCAGATGTGGCGGCGGACAGCAGAGGCAGGATGCCTCCGCAGGCCATGATCAGGTTGTCCACCACCTGGGACACCAGGTGAATGCTGTTGTGGACAAACACGGCGTTCTCGCTGCTGTTCACAAAGTCCAGGACCGTTTTTGTGGAGTGACTTTGAGAAAGGACAAGAAAGTGTGACGACATGTTAGAGTCAATGTAGACAGGGAAAAAAAAAGATAGAGTAAGATAAAAAAAAAAGTCAGAAATGTTGAGAATAACATCAGAACTTTGTTTAAAAGAAAAACAAGGAAAGTAATTTGATTTATTTCTTATTGCAACAGGCTTATATATCAAAGAAGATGCATAGCACAGATATGCATCGTACAGATACCATTCTACTTGCTAAACACAAAATATTTAGCAAGAAATGTTGGATGCTGACACTGTTTGAACAAAACACAATGAGACCCAGGCTGGTTTGAGGTCCTGAGGTACATCAAAGATGGCAACCGTCTTCCATCACATCACTGCTGTGGTTTAAATTGTTTTAATGAGATCTCAGAGAGCAGAGCTGCTGCAGAGAACCAACTCGCCTCCAGAAGCAGAAAGCCTTTGGTTTGGAGAGATTCTCTGTTACAGAAAAACAGCTGTGGTTCCCAAAGGAGAAACGCTCATCTTTTAAGACTGTAAAGTTCTTATCAAATGAAATCTAGAAACGAGCTTGTCTACTGTGAAATGAACAGCCGAAAGGAGCAGACATTGGGTTTATTCAAAGGTTTCTCTTACTTTCTTCCTCACTTTGAAAATCTCTTTAAAAATCAAACAACTTTCTAAGCACTCTTCATTTTGTTTCACTGAAACATAACTTAACCTAAGGAAGGCATGAAAATAACAAATGGTGAATTTTCTATATATACAATACGCTAACAATATTTGATATGTCAGCACATGCCTAAGTTGTTTAGATTATGCCATCCATTTTAACAGTATTGGTTTATCTATAGTTACCATAAGATGGTGGTATGTCAACTCATCATGAAAACATCTGATTAAAATCAAAAATAATTTAACTGAGGTGTTAGGAACTTGTAAATAATAATGATTCCAGGGTAGAGTTCAAACAATTAGTCCAATTACTCATTAATAATTGGTAATGTGTGTTGGTCAGCTTCTCAAGAGGACTTGGTAAACCTTTATTCAGTGAATCAATGTAATAGTAATGGCAACATGAGGAGAATGTGAGCCGGTATGAGGAGTCCTTACCTCCTCCACGCCTGAACGTCTGTCTCAATAGAGAAGAGTAGGTCGGTGAGGAGGCGCTGATGCATGTGGGACCAGCGGAACTCTGGGATACGGAACATGGTAGAGCGAGGAGCCGAGGTGCTGCCGTCTTCTGGCCGGCTTGGCGGACTTTCTGCTTCCCCTGCTGCGCCTGTGGTTTGGCCTTGGCTTGATTCCTGTAGGGTTACACCAACCAGACAGAACTTTATCCACCGAGCAGGATTCAAGAACATTGATTCTAATGTCTGGAGTCAATGAATAGATGCATACTGTAACAGAGGTCTCCTTGAGTTCAAGTCTCTCCGTGTCCACGGCAACATTTGCCACATCCAGCCGGGCGATTTTGATCTCTTTGGTCTTTCTGACAGGATCTGGAGTCTTACTGGTGCTGGAGCCTGGGGTGCTGGTGTCAGGGGCATCCGGAGGGGTCTCCTCTGCGGCAGACATATTGGACTCTGAAGGCTGGCTTTGTGGGGTTCTCTCTGGAACTGCCGCCGCCTGTTGTCTGAAGCAGTTCCTTCTGACTTAGACGAAGACACCGGACCACTAACATTTTCTTTGGTGGGTTCCTTGACACTTTGGTCAGCTACTTCAGTTTCTGGAGCGGCACTTTCCAAGCAAGGCACCTGGTTCTCCACAGAGTCCTTCTCTTCTTCTTTTCTCACTGTCTCCGTTTCCTGTTTGCCTTCGTCCGTCTTTGGCTTCTGTTCTCCGAGATCTTTTGCTTTGCTTCCATCCCCTTCACGCTCATCTTCCTCTTTTTTCACAGGCTCTCCTTCTTCTCCCGTAGCAGCTGAAGCATAAGACGACTCTTCTTGGCTTTCGTCCACATCACTCGGGCAGATCTGGTCACTAACGGACGACACATCCACCAAGTCCTCGTTGAAAATGGAAGCTCCGCCCAGCACACTGTTCTTCAAAGGAGCTGGAGGCTCGGAGGACATCTTCTTGTTCTCATCTCCTTTTTCAGAAGCTACACTTGACTCTTCGGTTGAAAGCTTGGATGAATCCCCTTGTTCAAGGTGGGTTATCTCTGTCTGGGCGTCATCCTTTGCTGGGGCAGCAGAATCTTCTTCCGTTGTTGGTCCAGAAGCTTCACTCTGGGCATTCCCTGACGTTTCTGCATCATGGCTGCTTTTCTCAGATGCTGGCTCAGTCACTTCATCTTTGCGCACCGCAACTTTCTCCACTTTCTGCTCTTCCTCAGCTCCGGCCAGGATGTTGGACACGGTGACGGACGATCGGTTCCTATCCTCTGCAGCCTCCACAGGAATAGAGGTGATGGTGGAACCGGATGCTGAGTGGAGGGATTTTTGGGACCCCTCATCTATTGTGAGCTCGACGACCGTTGAGGACGCCATCTCTTCAGGAGGCGACCCGTTGATAGATTTGGTTTCTTCAGAGATTTGGCTCACTCCAGAGATGGTGCGAATGGTGCTGCGAGAACTGGTCGACCCCTGGTGCTGGTACTGACGGAACATGCGGGACAAACTTTCTTTGTGCTGCTCAAAGGTCACCTGTGAATGTACAGTTCATAATGTTAGAAAGAGGGCTGGATGATAAATCAGTACCAATATTTACTGCGATAGACAAAATCATAATACTTCTGATAGAATGTTCAAAAATTTCACTGAATTCCAATTAAGAACCGCACAGCATTGTGGGGGATGTAGGCAGAGATTAGACTTCAGTCGCTCAACCTCTCGCATGCAGCTAAGCAAAGTAGGAGGAGTCAACTAACTCACCCCCTCACTCTTTGGTTACCTAGCAACAATCTGCTGAGTAACATGCGCAGCAGCAGTTTGAGGGTTTGTCACTGTGCCTCAAAACTGTTTAAAACTAAAAAACAGAAGCGATTTTTAAACAGTGGATAAAAAAGTAAAGGTCAAGTTGTCAGTTTGGTAGTTTTTCTGATATGTGGAACAAAAAACTAATCAATAATCATTTGCTGTTGTAAAATGCCGATATCGTGATTCCTTTTTCAGCCATATCATCCTGCTCTAGTTAGAAATTTAACTATTGTCAAAGCTAACCATTTTGTGTGCAAGTTATACAGAGCAACAAAATTAAAGACTTTTCAACTGTAGACATCTGGGTATGGGGCAATGCATTAAATATAAAGATTGCTTCCCTGCCTCAAATTCTTTTAAAACAGTTTAAACACTTACTCCAAACCAACCCCTGCAATTGTGTAGGGGGGCGGCTTGGGAAGGAGTGTTTCTGTTTGGGCATTCAAACAACATACAAACCCACAGAACATCAATCTCACAACTCCAAAGACTTCAGACAGCTGAAGCTTTGAGTTTTTCTCCCCAGCTCCACTTCTTCTGACCATAAGCTTGATTCATCGTTAGGGTCGTCTAAACTGGCTTGCCTACACAGATACCACAACTGTTCCTCAAGTTTACAGGGAATGGTCTGAAAATGAGGAAACATCGAGTTGTAAGGTATGACAATGACTTGTTGATGTCAGAACAACAGACTGCTTGAAGATGATGAAACGACAAGTCGCTCGAGTAATGAAAAATAATATCCTTGAATGCTCAACATGCCGATCCTTGAAGCAGCTACAGCAGCAAGAGACCACACCGGCTGACGGTTATTAGACAGCTGAAAACAGGAAACGGAGACTATAGTTTGGATCATAAAACCTGGACAAACACAGGTTGGAAAATGACTCCTGGTCCGTTGAGTCTCAATCAAATGTGACACTCCTGGCATATTGACAGTAACTAAACAGAAAACTGGGCAGAAACCCAGGAAGCTATTTTGGCTTCAAACAGACGTCGTATATGGAGCTTCTGCTCTCCCACTATACCAGTACCATTCCCACATTCACAAAAAGGGATCATTTGCCAGATTATCTATTCATAAAAAGCTTGCTATTTTTCTAAAACACTGCATTGGACACTCTTTAGCATCTCATATTCACAAGCTCAGAGGAAAATGCTAATCAAAACATAATTCAGGAGTAAGCCTGTCAAGCAATATAATAATCCATTAATCACGATAAAATAAAATCACTTCAATAATATTGTTCTGATTAATATTTTTTGATGGTCAATTTTGTTGTCAGAGACATCATAATCAATTTTATATTACAACTGGTTTCAGTTGTAAGTGGTATTTATTTCCATTTTATTTATTGTGTACGTTTTGTGTGTTTTAGTTTTTCTCTTCCGGTTCCAGTGTGAAGTGAAGTGCTCTTTGTAAAATTAAAGTTTATTGGTCACTTGCATCATTATGCCATCATTATGAAAATGCTCTCAAAACAGTAAGGTTTATTGCAATAATTTCTGGGACAATTCATCGTTCACTAAAATTTGCTATTGTGACAGGCCTGTTTAGGCCTGTCACAATAGTGCCTATTTTTTTTTTCTTTAAACAAAATGGATCCCAAAAAATGTTGAAGTTTTAATGGACTAGGATGACAGATAGAGGGTGCATCTGAACAAATAGCACCATGGAAATAGTCAGCAATAGGTCAACAATGACAAATATGTAAAATAAAGCCAGATTTTTAAGCTTACTCTAAGTCTATATTGTCAAAAGACTAACAACTCAACTTATGATGGTGAACCCAATAGCGGCAGCAAAATAATCTCAAAATCTTTGAATCTCAGTACATCACCCCACCACTGGGACTGTTTGTGGATAACTGCGTCATATTTAAAACTTCTCTCTCGTAAGCATCTGGCCGAGGCCTATTAACCTCCATCAGTCTTCCTATCATCTGATACGGGTAGACCAGACTGCTAGTCTATACCGACAATGGTCTGCAGTGGCATGTGAGGAAGAACCCGTCCATGTAAGCAGTCATAGATTAGCAGCAGATACTATTAGTTTCTGTCTTTTAGCAGTGCTGAGTGCGTGTCCGGCATCGGCAAATCCTCCCACGCCTAATTTAAGACCCTGCATTAATCACTTGGTTTGGAGCACAGAGTCGAAGATGGGGATGTGTGTGTCAGTGTGTGTGTGTGTATGCGTGCGTGCGCATGTGTGTGTGTGGCGTGTGTATAGGGTTGGTGGGGGGGGGGTGGGAGGGGTAGAAACTAAACCTACTTGGCTGATTTTTCACCTGAGGCTATTTGGACAGAAGAAGGGGAAGAAGAAAAAAAAAAAGAGGAAACCGAGAAAAGAACAAACATGAGAACGCTGAAGATGAAAGAAGAAAAAAAGGAAAATAAAGAAAGTGAGTGATTGAGAGAGGAAGAAAGGAAAGAGGGAGAAAGAAGCTGATTATTTGTAATTAATTAGGCGTTATTGTTCTAAATTAGCCCTCTACATGGGCGCTCATTAATCTTCTGTAGTGGGAAGCAGTGACTGGTAATCTATAGCCGTTTTCTGAGTGCCCGGCCTGCTCTAAATGCACCGGTCTTTCCGTCTTTCCACCCCCCCAGCCCTGCCTCTTCGTCCCACTCTCCCAGTGATCACACCAGACGACCTTCCAACCCATTAGTTTGAGCTTAATTTGGCATTCATCATTTTTAGCAATTAAAAGGCTGCATTAAGACTGCACTGCTGCAGACATTATGCAGGAAAGTGGCGAAGCACATAACATCATAGATTAAGGATGCCGTCTGTACATTAGGATGATGTATGCTGCTCTTAAACAGGGCTCTGCAAAAGATCCAGTTACCACTAGACAGAGGTAGTGTGTGTGTGTGTGTGTGTGTGTGTGTGTGTGTGTGTGTGTGTGTGTGTGTGTGTGTGTGTGTGTGTGTGTGTGTGTGTGTGTGTGTGTGTGTGTGTATGTGTGTCTGTGGTTTCTGAAAGAGCATTTAGCTCTGCTCAAAAACACAGAAAGTGCCCTGGGTGGCTAAGGAATCAGTGCTGATCTAATCTAATTTCGGTCTCCTCAATGACTCGGCCGGTCTGGCCGTAGTGGGTTATGGAAAAATGTTAGGATAATGTAGAGGCTTTTCTAATTTGACAGCTAACATGGTATTAACTGGGTGCAACAAGCCCAATTCATCCACTCCCTTAGTATCTTATGCCAAGACACAGCACAAGGAGATTTTCCAACAAAGATGATATTTAATGACAATACATAGACAGGAAAAATAGCGTCAGTTTTTCTGACAATAGTAAATAGTTGACAACTCCAAGTATCACACAAAGACAAAGCATAACACCACCAAGTTCCCTTTTACTTTATAAAACTTTATAGAGTAATAAACACTAGGCCTGCCACAATAAACAATAAATCAATTTATTGCATAATAAATTTATAAACTATAATTTTATTTGCTTAATTTATCGTTTTTCCTCTTTTTTCTCTCCTTTTACCAAAAGTGAATGATAAAAGTTGTCAACACAATCTTTGGTCTTCATCTCATTTTTTGAAAGATAATTTTGTTTACACAGACTTCATAATTTGTTTTATTTGTTGCTTCTGTTTCATTACTTTCTTATTTATTTTTGGATATTTCAAATGTCTTCCAGTTCCTGTGTTTAAATCTTCATTAGAAGTTTTTCTGATCAACTTTGCACCAATTCAAAAGGACATTGAACATCAACATTGCAATATTTCAAGTTATTCCATCGGAATGAGATCAGTCAATGGCTTAATAGAAACAACTGTTCCTGCTTGTGCTCTCTCTTTTTGGAGTAGTGATGGGTCCGGCAGCACCGATGTGTTGGTGCATGCGTCAAGCCCATTGACCAAACCCCGTTACAATGTGCGTATTGCTTTCAGCAAGTCACGTGACCGATACAGAAACTGTGTCGAAATGAGACTGGTGCACCAAACTGTGTTTATAAGGAAGCGAATATGTCAACGGGACGCATTTGCCAAAAGAATTCTTGATCTTTTACGGAACAGCGTCAACATGGAGCCTCAAGGCAAACAAAAGATTTCGTAGTTTGGGACCATTTTGATCTTCCATCAGAAAATAAGGTATTGGTTCTCACTTCATTGTTTTATCCGGTTCTGTTCAGTTTCTACTTGATCTATCTGAATCCAAATTCAGCTGAAACTGACTCTTAGTTTACTTTCATATTATGTTCTGCAGATTAAGTGTTGCATACGTTTGACATAACTGTCTTACATAAATAAATCCACCTCCTGGCCCTATGATGCTCAGGCATTATAGGGCCAGGCATCAGAATGAAGTCTCAGATACACTTGGGATAAACTCGGATATACAGCCATTCTATAAATTACTCAGTTGCTTTTTTATAAATTATGTCATATAAATGTATTGTTTACTTATTTTTTTTCTACGGCAGAAGAAAAAAATGGGAGTTGTGCCAAAAAAGCATAACAGACTAAATTTCAAAATGTTGGAAAAACTTTTTTTTTGAATGAAAATTTGTGAAAAAATACACAGTCCACAAGTTCACTTCAATTTTTATCACTTGGTACATGTTTACATTATTTTGTGACTGTATCTAAGAATATCAAATATATTTTTAATTTAACTGAAGTTGTGACATAATACAATATATAATATAAAATAAAATACAATGACTTAAATCTTATTGTATAGACTAGGTCATCAAATCAGTCTGTCAATGATGCTGCCTGTATGGATTTTTAATGCCCAGCAGGTGTCAGTATTCAGTGACACAGTATCGACACAGTATCAGTACAGTTTCGCAATGGGTCGAGGCGCTTCATGACGCCTCATTTACCCATCACTACTTTGGAGTCCGACATATGGACTGAAGCCAGCTGACGGTAGGAGAGTGAAGGGCGGTGGGTCCTTCACACCTCAAAGCTCTCCGTTTTGGCGGGCTTCTTGTTTCCCAGACTGATTCTGATGCAGAGGGGCACCTTGAAGGGGATGCGTGAGCTGAGACTGGGAGGACTGTGGTGTCAGTGGGCCCACCTGCTGAAACATCTGTCTGTTCACACGACATGAATGCAGATGCACGACTTTGCAGATGACTGACAGAAGTATATGCATAAGTGCACTCTTGCAAAAGTGATGTCAGGTTTAATGGCGTTTTAATCTGAATAGAATTGGAGCTCGTACGAAAATGTTCATGTGCCGCTTTAGCTTTTTTTAATTACGCAATTGTTTTTAACTACGAAATAAATTGCAATGTTTGATAAAGTCATTGCTGTTTTGATAATCTCATTTATTAGTTTAAAACAAAGCTCTGCAAATCAACCAAGACTTGTGTCAAAAAGTGATTAACCTCATGACGGCAAATGAATGTAAAGAACTGACTAAACTCAAGGTTTGTCCGCATGGAGTAAAGTGTTTAAACTGTTTTAAAAAATTTGAGGCAGGGAAGCAGGTGTTCTGGACTGAGTTTTCAGGCAGGTTAGAAGTTCTGTGTTATTAATAACTTTGTGCATAAGCAGTGGAGGTTAGTAGGCCAACCTCTGCAGAGCTTCACAACTGTTCCATGTGTGGATAATAAATCCCGATGAGGCTCACTGAATAGTCTTCAGAAATGACCTCGTGTCAGGGGACGAAGTGTTGCTTCTAGAGATTGTTTAGCCTACTTCCTGTCGTCAGACAGGTGCTCTTTAGGCCATTTCTTAATTCCACATGGCTAACAACAGAGAAACTGAACCAAAAATCCATTTTGGATTAACAACAGGGTGGTTTATTTTTTTTCTGAATAAATTGAGTAATTTGAAAAGTGTATTTTGTATTTTCACTGGTTATATTTGAGTTTACAATGTATAGATCTGAAATATGAAAGTGTGACAGGAAAGCAAAAACAGAAGAATAAAAAAATCAGAAAGGAGATAAAAAAAAACCTTTTCACTGTGACATCCTGCAAAATAAGTATATTTATTTGGATATCTTTGCTACTTCTGTATGTTTGCTCAAGTATAGATATTAAAATTTAAATCAATACCTGTTATAAATCCCTTTTCCTATAACTAACTATTGCTAAGTAATTCTATCAGATTCAGGACCAATTGTTGAATTTCTACTTTACATAAAGCCAACTGGATCATTTTAAATGTTTAGGTTTTAAATTTCATTTTAAATACTGTGATGCTATGAAACTGTTTTCTGAACTGTCTTAGGGTATCTCAGATAATAATTTGATGATCTGAAACCTGAAAGGAAAACCAAAAACAGAAAATTTGTAAGGCGGTAAATACTTTTTCACAATAATGTTCTGCACAATTTACATTTATTTGGGAACCATCGTTTCCTTGGACCTTTGCTCAAAAATAGGTATTAAATCTAAATCAATACCTGTCATAAATGACATTACTGTAAGTGTAATTGTTGCTGAATATTTTAGATGCACAAACAATTGTTGCATTTCTCTTTTGTGTAAAAGCAATTGGAACACTAAATGTTTAGGTCTTAAATCAAGTCACGCTATGAAATGGTATTTTTACACAAAGCAATGATAGTGAGTTTTTCGTTCTGGCCCAACTCAGTCTATATGTGTGCGTAAAGTGCCGATATGCATTTCTGCATGCATATCTGCACTTCAGCCCAGGCGGCTCCCAGAGGGACGCATGTATTTATGAGGCCTTGTTCCTCCGATTGTTCTTGCTTTGCAACCATGAATATTCAATGTGCTCAGAGAGAAGGGCTTGCGAGGAACCCAGGAGAGGAGGACAAAAAAAAAAAGAAAAAACTGTGGCTGGTAACTCACAATCACCCAAACACAGACACACTGATGCTATCACACACACAAGCACACACGCGGCCCTGTGGCGGTGGGAGGAGAGAGCAACAGTGACAAACAACTCTGGTGCTACAAAGGTGGCAGCAAATCTATCAAACGGGACAATAAAATTGCAATTGAGTTTCTTTAGGTTTTTTTTTTTTTTCATAGCGCATGCATGGAGGCTACAAATAACGCACTACGGAGGTTCCCGGAAACTGCATGTGGGAAAACTCTCCTGGATATTCCTGAGCAGGAATTAGCTTTAAATCCCTAATTAAAAACACCAACATTGAAAAGAAAAAACACAAAAAAAACCCCAGTAAAAACTGCAATTTTTTACTGATCTCAGAAATAACATCACACACTTCTTTCTTCATGATCTTTGTGTCTTTTTGTCACAGCGAGACACACATCTTCCTTCACGCAGAGGAGTGTGTGTGCCCCCTGTTGGCCGGCAGCGCTCACTGCCCCCCCCCACCACCACCACCCCCCAGGGGGTTACCAACGCCCCCTCATATCACGAGCACTTCTTTAACTCTACTCTCAATCTGCCAGCTTTAAAAGCCCCCCAGACCACAATCCGACACCGGCCTCAATTATTTCGCTGCCCTGGAACGGAGTTGTGTAACGTGATATCAACAAAGAATTTCTGAGGCACTGTTTTGAATACAACTTTTGGAAATAATAAGTGCCAGCAGTTTATTTTTTATCTGTTCGGCGTGAAAGAAAGAGACTCTCAACATAAATAAATTATTTTTAAGAAAAAGGGCCGGAGGGGGGGATCCATTCGGACCGGGTCGTGTTGTAACGAGTTTTTAAACGATAATCAGCGGAAAGCTTCGGTGGTTTTAATCTGATGGGCGAGGGGAGCGCGGCTTCGGTTCCAGTGGGAGTTACCCAGCCAGGCGACGGGGATGATGTCTCTGTGATGAGCTGCATGTGGCACACAGGGACTGACTTATTGCTCTCATTTTCACTGGAGCCCAAGTGAGGATGAAGGTTACAGTTACGCTGATGTGATGACTGTTTAGGTTAACTATATTGCTGCAAGATGTGAGTGTGTGTGTCATGTGCAGTTGAGCTTATATGAAGAGACGCCATCCAAATAGGAAAAAGGAAAAAAAATTAAATAAGGGGAGGTGGGGAGGGTGTTACTAGATACAGTCAACCTTTGTGTGTGTGTGTGTGTGTGTGTGTGTGTGTGTGTGTGTGTGTGTGTGTGTGTGTGTGTGTGTGTGTGTGTGTGCGTGTGTGTGTGTGCGTGACATAATGAGCACTCTGACCTTGGAGTGGGTGATGGACAGGGTGTCCACCCAGACGCGCCAGCCGCCCCACTCGTACTTGATGGCGTGGTAGAGCAGGATGCGGAAGACGGCATAGACCATCTCGGTGATTTTCTGCTCCTCGTTGCTGCGCGGGCTGACGAAGCAGAGGGAGAGCATCCACTCCTGCCACACAGAGCACTGCAGCAGGCTCCTGGAACGACAGCGGGCCCCGAGCATGAGGGCCAGCCTCCGGTCGGGTGGGGGAGCCCCTCCACCCGAACCGAGGCTGGCTGGTTATGACAGTTTTGGGGGGTTTATTATAGTTTCATTTTAATGTAGTCGTGACTTTTCATTTGTGTAATTCAGTTTTTTTAATTTTTTTGGTTTTTTTTTTTTTAAGTTAGTTTTTTTGTTTTTATTAGTTATATTAATAGTTTTAGTTTTCATATTTTGGTAATTTTTTAGGCGCATAATTTAAAAAACCCAAATACTCATCAGAACATATTATTTTTCAACAAACTGACTCTGGTGTTTTATCCTGACTTTTGCTGTTGCCATTTTGCAAACTATTTTATTATTCATGGAGTGAAATAATTTGACAACAGCAGATATAAATCGCTTGTTCAGGGGAAAAAAAAACAACTTCATATTATAGCTATAATTTCAGTACGTTTTAGTTATCACCCCCCCATTAATTCCCGTTTTTATTTACTTCTGTTAACGAAAGTGTTTTCTCAGTTTCAGTTTACATTAGTTGTAGTTCACTATAATAACTTTGTGTCTTACCTGCGGTTCTCTCGGCTGTTATTGAACAGCTTGATCATGTCTGACAGGAAGACCAGGCGGACCTCCATGCTCTCAGGCGACTGGGGACAGTTCTTCAGCAGAGCAGCGATTACCTTCAGGATCTCTGGGAGAGAAAAACAACCGTTTTAACAAGCTGGAGGGAAAAAAAATACTTTTCTCTTTAATGCAGAAAATGGGAACCGACCATAAAAACCAAGCGTTTCTCCTTTGTTAGCCATTTTGAAATAAGGAACACAAAGGCATACAAAAGTAGTCAGTCATGTTCCCGACTTGAAAGCATATTATTTTGAATTTATGTCAGTGAAATGTGGCACATAACTGAAATTAAAAAAATTAAAATTAAAGTGAAAATTGCCAGGGTGAATTTTTCTCCCATCAAGTCGAACAAAATTGGTGTCAAGCATTTGTGCAGCGAACCAGCACAAACAAAAACAGCTGCACAATTTCTGTTTGTGTCAATATCAACTCAAAGATATTAAATGTTTCCAGAGGTCATCAAAGGTCACATGCAGAAATTTAAACATGAGGTCACTCAATTGTGCTGTGTTTGTGCAGCTAAAATTTTCATTTGTGCTTTTATAATTTTTAAGATTTTAAATTAAGAAGAGAAAAGTTTCCAGAGGTCGCCAGAGATAAACAAGCCCTACACAAATTTGCTTGATTTTGGAAACGTGGGAGAGGGCTGGTTGACCTTCGATGACCTCTGGAAACATTTAATATCTTTAAAATAACAGCAGCATAACTATTGTGCTGTGCAATTATTTGTGTGCAGCAATTTTGTTTGATTTGTCATTAAGGGTTGGTGTGTGTGTGTGTGTGTGTGTGTGTGGGGTCACTGAGGTATAAAAATCTGACTGTCTGCATCCTACTTGAATCAAATCTAACAGCTTGGTTGAAGTTAGAACTTTCCAAATCCTAGCAATGCATCACTTCACAACATCTCCTGCTCAGATCGGTTGCTTTATGGAGGCATTGCTCTTACACACCGAGTATTTGCAACATAGACATATCGGTCCGTGTAGAACTCATCGGGCCCAACAAACAAAAACACCTTCGGTCTCGGCCTCCATAACATACCGGAGGAAAGCGAGAGGGTGGAGCTCTGAAACGGTTGCAGTGCTGCGTGAACAGCCGAGCCGGGCTGCACACACACACTCCAGAGAGGCTTTGGCTTGCGTTAAACCAAAGAGACTGACTGTTTAGATGAATTATCTAGACAGTGTCAGTGTGCATTTGCCCTCAGCAGAGAGATGCTGGGGCTTGGATTTCACTTGTCTCTTCAGACCTTGGTGCTAACCAAATCCCCCCCCACCCGGTCTGCTCCTTCCAGACGCTCGTGTTGTTTCTACGCCTTAGTCACTCAAATTATGAGTCGCTGAACCTTTACCGCCAGAAAATTACCCCAGCATGTATTTGGAATGAGGACAGAGTGGATGGCGTGAGTCCTCCTTTTTTCTCTCTCTTTTTTTGTTCCATTTGCTCTTGGTTCTCGCCACCCCCCCAAAGTTAATTTGAGGGAAATGCTACTTCCTCGGTTTGTTTGATTGGCTCTGACGTTACTAAAGACTGCAATCAGGGGGCCATTTTGGGAGTTTGTCACAGATTAAATCAGGAGAATACAGAGCAAAGAAGAAACAGACCAGCGCTATGTAGCAAGAGAGCACATGTACAAAGGTTTCCATAATTTTAAATATATATATATATATATATATATAGATATATATATATATATATGTATATATATATATATATATATATATATATATATATATATATATCTATAGATATATATATGGCCTGTCCAGCATGGCTGAGCAGGAGAGTTTTTAACACAATAAAGACCTGGAAGATAATCAGCGTGCGACTGCAGCACAGCCTGTCAGATTAAGGCTGGGTGGAAGTAAACCTCGGTTGTGATTACAGCGAGCGCTTACATTTCAAACTGATTAAAGCCGTTTGGAGAGTGTGTGTATAAAATGCACATGTGGGTGCAGAAGGAACGGGATAAAAGAGAGCCGGACCGGTTTCTTTTCTACACTGGGGAAGAAAAAAAAACAAAAACAAAGAGAGAGCACCAGATATTTTTCAACATGTTAAAAAAGTTGGAAGCCGACTGCAAACTGGACAAATGTTTCTGCAAAAAATCTAATTAAAATGCAGATTTAGACTGAAAAATGTCGAATTTATTACAGATATCCAGTAATCCATGCGTGTGCATCTATCAGTCAATAACTAATATTTATGTTTATTTGGTTAAAGTTGTTGATGCCTTTAATAGGCCCGCTACAAGAGTAAATTTTGCTGGACAAGAAATTGTCCCAATAATTACAATAAATGCCAATATTTTTGTTTTGAAACCGTTTTCAATATAATAATAAGAATAATGGGATACTAATGCAAATTTGCTCTCTCAAAATTCGGTTTTGCAAACAACACTTAACACTGCAACTGGAAGGTATTTAACATATCCAAAATAAAACATGAAAAACAAAAACAATAACTAAATCAAGAATAAAGGCTTAAAGTCTGATTTTATCATCTCCAACATTTTTTTTTATCTATTTGCAAAAAATAAAAAATAAATAAATAAATAAAAAATTTTATTAAATTAAAATAAATAAATCACAATAAATTTTGCTGGAGTATAAATTTTCCCAGTAATTGTGATTACCAGTATTGTTTTAAGACTATTTTCAAATAATATGTTGACAAAGTTTGCCTTACAAACTTTAATTTTGTAAGTGGAACTGGACGATATATGAAATATCCAAAACGAAACAAAAACGGAAATAAAAACTAAAAGCACCTGAAACCATAAATAAATTTCTTTAAACATTTTCTGCTTCAAAGAAAAATGTAAATCATCAGAATGGAAATTTTTGAGGTCATGTTAATTTATCATGTGATTAATTGATTAATTGCTTATTCTGACAGGCTTCGTCATTATGTTGGGAAAATGAAATCCTGTGGTTGTTTCTCTCATTAATATCACATGGAGGTGAGTTTTCAAGCTGGTCCTCATTGCATCATTATGTGGAGATAACTGAAGTTTGATCATTGCTTTTGGTCAATAATGAGATTTTTAACTCATTATGTAGATTTCCAATCTCTCAAAATGTTTAGAAACACTGTTTGATGACGCAATTATCAACAATTGAGTTTAGCCGATTCATAACAAATGACGCCTGAAAGCCGTTTACAAAAATAACTGCAGCCGATGTATTGGTTTATAGACAGAAATCTGAAGCCGATCCAATCAGATTCAGTTCCACATATTTTGGCCAGAGATATAAAATAGTTTATGAAGCAAATTGTGAAAACAATACAGTGACCAAACTACCTCATCCATTTTAGATTACCCAATTAAAAATCGCATCAAGAGAAATCAAGTCACTTACAATAATGCTGTATATAATTACATTTCATCATTTTGAAATTTTTTTTGCCGTTTTTCGGAGCCATTACATTTTAGAAAGATTGATTATGTTCTAAAAGAAATGGAGCACTTTTGTTTGGAAAACAAATGTTTTTTTCCATAATCATCAACATTTTCGCCGTGTTCATCCAGACTTGGAAGAAGCTCAAAGTTCTTGAAATGAAGCCGATCGCAAAAAATGTTTAGGAACGGAACAGCAGTTCATACTCATGTCGTCCTAAAAACAAAAGATTAACTATTATTAACTATGAAAAAGTAAAGACATATAAGCTTGTCGCAAGGAATCAATTAATCACATGATGAATTCAAAGGAGCTTGATCATTTCCATTCAGATGATTAATATGTTTACAGAGATCGTAATCCATTTTATTTACGCTTTTGGTTGTGTGGGATTTTTATTTCCATTTTATTTATTGTTTTTGCTCATTTTGGTGATTTTTTGCTTATTTAAAACATCTTCTTGTTCCAGTGTAAAGTTTTCTTTACTAAATTAAATGTTATTTATCTTTTGCGAGGGCAAGCTTGCTTCCTTATCAAAAAAAAAGACAAAATAACACTTTGGTATGGAAGCTCAATCATTTCTGGAACGATTTATCATCTGATAGAATTTATGGTGACAGGCCTACCTGCATGTACCGGTAATTAAAATGAGAAAAAAAAAAAAAAGCGATAATTTGCTGAAACCATTTTCCTCCATTCATCACTCTTTTATTTCAAACCAATCCTGCCAGGAAACGACAGAGAACCTCGATAAAACAAGCATGAGTGTGGATGTGTCAGGCAGAGTGTTTGGACCATCCTAATGTTTGGATCAGGGGTCCAACAGTCACAACACTGTTGGACACGCGCACACACAGTCTGAAATTTACAGCACCGATGTGTTAGTGGAACAGCCTGGGGACGGAGGGAGGAACCTACGCGGGTTGACGATCTTCACGGAGGAGTCGGGGTCTGGATGCTGCTTGTGGATCACCTGGGTGCAGATCTGCTCTGTTAGGATCTGGGAGGGAACACACAGTCAGTCAGTCAGACGGGGATTCGAGCTGGAAACGTCTGAACGATGACAGAAACAGCCAGCTGGGTTTCATTTATGACCAGAGGCTGAAAATTTCCTCATTTTTAGCTGAATTTAGCACAAGCACACAACTATTATAGCTTATTATACTCTTTTTTTTTTTTTTTTTTTTTTTTTTTTTTTTTTTCTTGAGTCGTGTGAGCTTGAAGTGAGCCACAGCAGACCGACCTCAAACAGGGTGTTGTAGGTCGTCATGGTGAACGGGTTGGAGTGGAGCATCAGGCGTTCGGTGAGCAGCGAGAAAAGGCCGTGGGTCAGCATGACCTCAGACTTCCTCCTGATTGTGGGGGTGTGAAAAGAGGGTCAAAGGTCAACGGAGCAGTGCAGTGGCGTTTGTCCAAAAATATTTCAAGGACAAAATCTGAAACATTTGCAGTGATAGAAAAGATATTTAGCTTCAAATAGCATGCTGCAGAGGGAGCAAAACGCCTCATAATTTAAACTTAAATAAACTTGATTGATTGCTTGATCCAAATCCAGACAGTCTTCTGACTAAAAGGCAAGAAGAAAAAGCCGGAGAACCAGCCGTCGCTTGGGAAACAGATCATCAAGACGTCCTTTATGTTTGGAGTTTTACTGTTTAACATCATTAATCCTAAAATCTTCTCTGTTATTCCAAACTGATTTAATCCCCTGACTGAATTCTTTCTCTGATTGACTATTATCCATTTTAAATGATTCCTTTACTGAAATGTAGTTTTAATGCTCTGAATAAATAAGCTTTATTCTATTTGAATCGAACGTAGATTTTAGTTTGACTTTACTTCTGTCCTCGTTTTCTTATTCTTGGTCGGAGTTTGATCCGCCTTACAAAAATTTTAGACTCCGTCTCACGTTTCCTCTGTTCTCCCTTCCGTCAGCCTCATTTGGTTCATGGTCTTCAATGTTTTTCTCATGTTGCTCTGATTTAACCTCAAACTGCTTCTCAACATCACAAGAGTAACAAACTATCAAAATGCAGAGTGCCGTTTTAGTCAAATTATATCATTATATATATGTGAATGTGTGTGTGTGTGTGTGTGTGTGTGTGTGTGCGTGCATGTGTTATATATGTTATTTTAAGTAATTTTATTTATTTTTTAATGAGCATGTTACAATAACTTTGATTTTTAATCTAAAAATGTGATCAAATGTTCTTTAGCACCACTCTAAGGTTTCTCTCGGCGTATTTTAGGCCTGGCGGGCCACCAGGCTTTATTTACGCCCCCAGGTTAGGCACCAGGTTAGGAATCGCTTATTTATTTAAGTCTTTTTAAAATGTTTGCATTTTCATTGGTGTTGCATTGGTGTCCAGGTGTTGATCTTTCAATCTTTCAATAACACATAATTATCAAGTGATATTTTCAAATTTCCTGTCAACTTAAAAAAAATTTTAACTCAAAAAAAAGACGGGCCGCCGGATAGATATTGTGCTATTACTAAACTAAATGAATTATCTGAAGAGATTATGATGAGCACAACATTTTCTGAACTGTCTACTTAGACTGGAGCACATTTAGAGAAAACAGAGGAGGCAGCATAGAGAAGGAAACGCTTGAGAGAGAAGGAAACGCTTAAGAGAGAAGGAAACGCTTAAGAGAGAAGGAAACGCTTAAGAGAGAAGGAAACACTGAAGAGGAAACAGTGAGGAGAGGAGGGCATTTTGAGGAGGAAACACTTACTTTGCCGATAAGCTCTTCAGAAAGTAGCCCATGACCTTCAGGGCCTGGACTCTTATCCCTTCATTTTTGGAGGCCAGCAGCTTATAAATAACCCTGTTGGTACATTTTAAATAACATGTTAAATAAATAATAACGTGCCAAGTCTTACACTAGCTTAATCCCATGTCTGAAAGAGTCTGTAATCACCGGATTCCGTTTCTCTGGTCAAAGGCTTGGACCATGGTGCCGGGGTGTTCAGACATCAGAGCCACCAACAACTGCAGCACATCCATCAGGTTTTCATCCTGAGGAACAGAGAGGAAGCAGGCTGAAGCTGAAGCTATCACCACTGTCTACCTGCAGCTATTTAAGATCAGCTGCCTGATCACTTACTGATACCTGCAATCACACCTGCAATAGCAGCAAAATGTTCAATAACACAGAGGTGGTTCATTCAAGTTGTTTTTTGATCATCTTTTCTAATCTTTATTTTACTTTTTTGTAACCTAATGATAAACAAAAACAGATATGATATAAAAACAAGCAGATTTTAAATATTAAAATCAAGTAAGAGAGCCTAGAGTTGCAGGGAACGTTTGCTGCAGGCTGCGGCAGTGTCATGTCGCCATCTGGTGGTCAAGTCTCTGTCTGCTCACCTCGTGCATGGTAAGGAGGTAGTTGAGGATGCTCTGCAGCTCGTCTTCCTTCACTCCGTGATCCTGAAACAAATCCACACCTGAGTTATACCGAACCTGCCTGTCCTCAGCAGGACACTGTTTAATGGTGAGGAAAAAACTAGCAGTTGTGTTTATAAATTTTGTCCTAACTTTTTAGGTTATTCAATTCTAATACACAACTTTCACTAGAGAACCAGTATATGGAGTTTTCTTATTATGGGATCTGATACAAGGTCATCAGAAAACCTAAGAAAAAACATCTTATTTTATGAACCGATTATTAAAAGGGACTTTTTCAGGTACATAGTGCCTTTTTACAACAATTATGTGAACTTCAGCTGTTAAAAAAATGCTAAACACATCAAATATGACTTAAGAGAAATTTGACCGTAATTTAACAACTTAAAATTGGGTCCCCACCTTTTTAAGAAACTCTTACACTTTCTAAAACTTTCAGGAAATCATCGTATACTTCTCCTATATACTTCTCAGTTTATAGGAGTTAACTGAGAAGTAACTCCTATAAATAGCGCAGCAGATGCTTAGTTCCACCAGGTGTTTGCCAATTGCTGCTGGTTAGTCTGAAGGAGCTGAGTGGAGGACTGCTGCTCTGCGAGGCAGAAGCTTGTTAGCTCAGCAACTGTCGCTCTGAAGAGGAACTACATCCTCAAAGGCAGGACCAGGCCTAGCCTGGCAATTTGCTCAACTGAATAGTTACCATGGAGATTCAAAGATTTCTCAAACAGGCATTTAAAAAAAAAAAACAAGGAAACTCCAAGTATGTTTTTCATGAACAGCTTCATAAAATGATGTAAAACTGAAAAAGACCAATTTATACGATTATATTATGCTGGCCCTTTAAAATGAGCTTACCTTCATAATGAGCTGCTTGATGAAGAGCAGCAGAAAGGCTCGCAGAGAGAGCATCTCCTTCTGATTGGGCCGCGGACCGTCTGAAAACACAAACACACCATCAACTGGGTCTGTTCCTCTCAATGCCTGTTTTAACTGCGACAGGAAAATATGTTTACATGCCACAGCTCCTTAATGAGAATGAAAATAACCTGAAATATGTTTGTCTTAATAAATCTTATATTTTTTGTCGCCTCCTAGACATTTAGACTCTCTGTGAATCAGCCTTAAAGCAACTGAGAAACTTCTGCATCAGTAGTAATAGCTCAATTAGTAAAATGACTAAAGAAATGTTCTCTGCAATAGCATGAGAAGGGAGGTGGTATGGAACTTTATTATTTCTGGTTATTGCTCCTAAATGAGATTATATTTAAAGATGGCCTTCACTTTAAAAGCACACGCAGGAAAACAATAAAGAAGAAAAGAACAGGAAGTGTTCTTACCGACGCCTTTGGGTACGACTCCGCTGCGGTCGTGGGGGTTGATGACCCAATAGAAGTACTTCAGGGTATGCATGACCTGCAGCACGGTGCCCACCCTCCGGACGGCGTTATAAATTGTGACCGTGCTGATGAACTCTGTCGCCAAGTAGGTGTAGAGCATCAGCTGCACCTGCACAGATCAGAAAACATGCATTTCATCATCATCATCATCATCATCATCATCATCATCAACAACTTTATTTATAAGGCGCTTTAACGCCAGCCGCAGCTGAAACAAAGGGCTGAAGTAATAAAAGAATAAGATTTTTTTTTTAAAAAGCATAAAAATAAAGTGTTGAAGCTAAGCACACAATAATGAATGAAAAACTTTATTCAAAGCACAATAAAACTACGTAGATGAACAGATAAAATCAATACCAGTGAAGAATAAGTTAAATGAAGTTGGGCTGAAGGTCAGTGAGTAAAGACAGGATTTAAAAACGGACAGTGGTTCAGCACACAGGCAGGGCTGATCTGTGAGGCGGATGTTTGGAAACCTGCAGCTCAGAGGAGGAGCTGAGTCCTCGAAGGCGGGGCTAGGCCCACCTTAGTGTTTGAACAACTGAATGGTTGCCACGGGAGATTAAAGAATTTCTCAAACATGCATGACAGAATCAAAGTAATAGTCCAGGTATCTTTTTAATGAGAGAATAAAATTATAACACAACGTCGAGCTCAAAAAAAATTTACGTAATGAGACACCTTTAAATAAATGATAATGAATACAGCATAGGTTCTACTTTATGCTGGTCTAATAAATAAACGTCTGTTTGTGGATGCAATGTGACAAAATGCAAAAAGATTTCAGGGGCATCAAAAGTTTTTCCAGTCAGTCTACAGTTATGATTTTCTAATTTCTCAATAATCCTTCTCTCAGGAGCTTCTGCATGTTTCCCCAAAAAACGTTTTGGCATTATACTAAAAAAATATGAAAAGCTATTGAAAAAAGCCATGGAAATAAAAAGGAAAACCTTTGAGCTTAACACTCATCAGCTTGCTGTACTTCAAAGACTAGTCCATCTCCAGAGTTGCTTCAGCTCTGTAAAAGCAGGAACTGTGGAGTTTAAGGGTGTGGTTGCGTTACCTTGGCTGGGGCGTGGATCCAGATGGCCGGGTTGAATAGAATGTGATCGCACAGCTGCTTGAGTAAGTAGATGCCGTTCTGCAGGTTGCTGAGGTATCTGGAGAAGGCCAGGACAATGTCCAGGACGGGCCGCGTTACATGCACCTTGGAGGACTGCAGCACAGAGACGGAGGAAAACATGGCAACTGGGCTTCAACTGCATCTTCTTACAAAGGTAAGGCTAAATGGGAAATCATCATCTGGAAAGGGGAGGACGTTTAGAGAGGTCACCTTCTCCAGCGTGTAGCCGATGACGAGGAAGCCTTTGCAGGCCAAAACCTGCTCCTGCATAGCCACGGAGTTCTTCAAGAGCTCCATCATGAAGGATAGCAGCGTGCAGCTACTCGCCAACACACACACAGACAGACAGCAGCTTAGAGACAATAAACTGTGAGAATAAATAAACTTGATCTATTGACAGACTAGAGATGCACAGATCAGACATAAATATCTAAATCGGAAGTGAAAAGGTGGATTGATGGATCCCTAGTCGAGATCAAACTATAAAAACAGCTAGAAAGATTCATTTCTCAGTCATAAGGTCGTAGTAAAACCAATTCGTTCTCTTAAGAGAGAATTTAATGACATGCAAAACTGAAGCAAATAATACTTAAGTCTCAACTTGCTCATAAAGTTGTTTAGCTGAGCAAACTGAAAGGAGAAGCAGGTCTTTACCAGACAGATGTGTCGGGCTCCTGACTGCCGGGCTGCCAATAATCCAGCTGTGCAAACAGAGGGAAGAGGACCTGGACGCCCCCGATGGAGTGGATGCCACTCTGCACTGAGTGAGTCACCACAGCCTTCACGTCCTACAACACACACATCATAGCATTACGAGAAATTTTTTTGCATTCATGTGAAAGTCATACGTTTCACTGCCGACAGCAGTAGGTTGAGGTCAGAGTTGCAACATTGCATTTAATTTCTCAAAAGAAAAAAAGTCAAAACAATAATTTTGATCAACAATACTCCAGTTTCCCTTGATCAGTTTTCACCAAAATATAAATTATTTATTCCAATATAGCAAACGGCATAAAACTGAAGACCCAGTGCGTATCATTTTCCTATTAGGTCAACGTTTGGTACATTTAACTGGACTGAACAAAAGAACTTTGAAATCAGACATCAAAGTAAACTGGAAATTGAAAGTGGCTGTTAAAACCTTGATCTCTGCATATCCACTTTTAATTTTATTCTTTAACTATTTTATTATGAAGTATCACCCCTTTGAATAACATTTCTGGTTGTTCTGCCCACCGTGAGTATTTAAATATTTAAACACATTTGTTATTGGCTACAAATGAATTGTTTTCATTATGGTTGTCTATCCTGACAGAACTTGTGCTGAAAAACTTTTCCATTTCCATAAAACCGAATGAATGGCTCACAGGGTCATTCATATTTTATTCAGTGCGTGCGTGCGTGCGTGCGTGCGTGCGTGCGTGCGTGCGTGCGTGCGTGCGTGCGTGCGTGCGTGCGTGCGTGCGTGCGTGCGTGTGTGTGTGTAAACTGAGTATTTGTGTGTTGAATGAAACCAGATGAACAGGTTCTAACAGCTTCAATCCAAACAGAGGGCCTTCTTGTGATCCAGCCCCAGCTGAACGGTGAGTGTCTGGTTACCTGCAGCATGAGAGCGTGTGGAGAGTGGACAAAGATGGAGGCGTTGTCCTTGGGGAGGACTCCAGGCAGAGCTGGGCGTCTGTGGCGCAGGGGTTGTAGGTGAAGGCGATGCTGGAGGCCAGCTTGCCGTCGTACAGCAGCATCTTATGATGCTCCGCAAACAGCAGGTCGCTCTCCGCCCTGTGCTTGAACGTTCCCTGCGTGACAGCAAAAAATAAAATGAGAGAAATAATTCGGATAAGAAGAGATTCGATTTCGACGGGTCTCTTTCATCTCCCCAAGTTCAGTCACATTCTGCAGTCATCAGTATCAATGTGTGTGAGTGTGAACCTGGTAGCCGGGCCCCAGCTGATAGATGGCCAGGATCTGAGCGGCGCTGAGAGCTTCTGCAAACAGGTAAACGGCGCCCATCTGGCCACAGAAGACACGGTTCACGTCGGCCGTCTCAGACGATCCGAGGAAGCACTTGTCGAACGTCTGCGGGGGGAAAACAGGAAAACGAACAGAGTTACTTATTTCAATTAACAAAAATGTTTTCTCAATTTCAGGTTTCATTATTCCGTTACTTTTATTTCACTATAATCAGTGAAAAATGATTATCGTGATTGTTTGGACATGTTGCTCTTCTTCTAACTTTATTAGCATCAATATTATCATTATTGCCATCAGAGTCACTTACGTCGCTGGTGTTGACGAACCAGGCGATGTCTCCGTAGGAGGCCAGCTCTCCGTTCACAAAGCAGCTAATTTCACTGTTCTTCCACCGATTGTAGACGTGAACCAGAGTCACCATGTACCACTGCAGCAACAACAACATGTTACACCTCGGCACACATCCCAACACATTCTGACCACAGCGGACGAGCAGACAGTTCTAGTTCATTAACCCATTTCCATCAGAACTCGTTCCCCTCAAGGTATCGCCTCACCTACTTATTTCTCATCTTCTTGTAGTTTTTCAACTACTGAGGTAATGCCATGGACATTTTATAACTATAGTCTGAATCAACTAAAGTTAGCTTTGTGGATTATTCTTATTTCTGCTTTTCCTCACACACATTCTGCTCTACAGATGTCTGTGCAGGAGGGAGCAGCAGCATTCATTCAAATAATCCTACAGTTGTTTCTTTTTGTGTCTCTACTGGAGGTTTCTTACTGTCAAAGGGGAGTTTTTACTCTCCACTGTTGCTTCGTCCATGGTTGGTATGAGGGATTGCTATAAAGTCAACAACAAGTCAAGCAGTTGTCGCCCCCTGCTGGTCCAGGAGGAGTGAGTGCTGAAGTCAATGACTGAATGCTCTGCTGGGTTTCCTAAGACAGAAACTTTATAAACCATTTTCAATAATTAATTGAGCTCAATGCCATGTTTAATAACTAGGATCGATTAGAATGTATGCGAGATCGAATTGGAATGACTTTTTTTGGAAAGTGGATCAGGACAATAGATTGTGAATGGGCGACATAGAAAGAAAACGAATTGATTTGCAGTTTCCGTGCAATGGGGAAGCAGTCTGGTAATTCCATTCATTTCAGCTGGATGATCTGACAGGAAGTGAAGTCATATTTTGCATGAAGCTCAAGAGGATTTGTCAAAACAACTGTGGATGACAGATGGGCCTTTAATTTGTTTTTTGTTTGGTTGTTTTAATTCTTATTTCTAGCGGTCTAAATTGTGAGTTTTATTAAATATGAACAATCTTTGAGTTCAGCTCCATAACTGTCCAAAATGTCTCAAAGTGGTGCACTGTTGCTATGCAGATGACAGACTGATCAGTGGGATTCCTTCCGTACCTTCTGTGGTTTGAAGTCGTATTTCACGCAGTGCTGGAAGCCTTTGCCCTTTGATTTCAATGAGGTCACTATCAAACAGCCGCCCACAAAGTGTGCAGAGTAGCCCATGCCTTTGCTGGTGCGGAAGCTGCAACGAAATGATCGGAAAACACACAATGTCAGGCGGGGCACTCAGGCACCGCTGAGCAAGTGTTTATATTTCAGTTCAGTGTGTGTGATAGTTGAGGCTATAAACTGGCATCATGGTTTCCACTAAGGTGTTAATGATGATGATGATGATGATGATGATGCAGTTTTACTCAGCCCAGCAGCTATAAGAGAGGGAGTCACCATCACCTACCAGTATAAATAAGGCTTGTCTTTATCCACGTTGATGTTGTTTAGAGGATCCATTCGGATCCACGTGTGGAACGTAAATCCATACTGGTACGGCCATCTTGCAATGGGGGGCAGAGCTATAGCCTGGTGGAATCAAAATATCAATATATGTAAACAGCAGGAGACAAAAAAAGCAACAAATTGGGGCAACATGATCAAATCCCTCTAGCTGTTATAGTCCAAGTACGGTCGCCACTTATACCTCAAACCAAGATCCTGTCATTCAAGCCAAGAGCAGAAAAATAGTATCAGTGTCTGCTAACGGTGCAGGTCATAAGTTTACATATGGTCAGGGTTAAAGTTGATGCTTTGGGAAAGCAATTCTAGAAAATTCTCCAAAACCTGGATTACTTTTTAGTTGTTTGCTTGAAGCTGCAGTATGTAGCTTTATAAAAAAATATTTTTTTTACATGTTTGTTGAAACCGTCACCATGTTGTGACAGTATGTATCAGTCAGATGATCTGTAGAAAAAAAAAAAAAGTTTCTCTGCCTTCCAGTGCTAACTAGAAACAACCAATCAGAGCCAGGAGGCCAGTTGGCGTGGTGACCGATAATGGTGGATAAGCGATTTATTTTTAACAGTAAGTCTTTTCTCTGCCATACACTTAGCAGCCAGTACATTAGGTTGACAGACAGCGCTAAGACCCTCCTTCTGGCTCTGATTAGCTGTGTTTGGTAGGGAGGGTTGAATTTTTTCAGACAGCAATAGCAGCACAGGGAGGGTGTGGCAGAGGTCGATATTTTCACAGATTGTTTCATGTTATACTGTCACAACATGGTGACGGTTTTAACAAATATGTAAAATTATATTTTACATACTGCAGCTTTAAAGGACTGGCACAGGAAGTCCTAGTGGCTAAATGCTGACCAAACTAACCAGAACCCACAACACAAGTAGGCCTCCTCCACTCAGAAACCAATCAGCAATGACCACAGAACCAAACTCTTTAAAGGCCAAACCAGATAGAGAATTGAGAAACTGGTTTCTATTTCCTTCCGGATGCAATAGTTTTATTCATATTGAACAGTTGCACAGATAAAACCTAATTTCTGATAGACTTGATCTCTGTAACAACATTTAAAACAGTGTTTCAGTCATTAAAAGTCTAAAGCAGGTCAGATAAACACATCGAGTTAGATAACAGATTCCAGAGCCTGAAATACATGTTTTTAAACTCCTCCAATTGGGAGCAGTTTTCATAATTACGCTCTGGAAAAGAACGAGGCAGGAAGCAATTCCAAGAGAGCAAAGCCCCACACTAATGGCAAAAATGTTTAGGCAAGAAATATTCAGAGCAGTCCAAGTTCCACAGACGATCAGAGATGAAATGTAACTCATTCAGCCATAGTCAAACAGTAACCAACACTGCTATGTTCAGAAAACCAGGCTTTCAGAGCCACATCTTCAACAAGCCTCACAACATTTCATGTAGAACAAAGTTTCTTAAGGTTCTCTGTGGTGATGCATCAATTAGAGAATTTAAATTAATTGAAGAATTGAAATTAAACAGAGAGGTTTTAGATGGTGACAGAAAGGAACCTCAAGTCCAACAACAAATAAAAACTTAAAATTCCTGCCGTAGATGCTTTTCATCATCTGTGTGTGGAGCCTACTCACAGCTGCGTTCTTTCCAGGGAAGCTGAAGAAGGAGTCTGGACCGTTCCTGTGAGCCATGGACTTCAGCACCGACAGAAGCTTCACGGCATGACGCGGCTGAGGACAGAAACCAGCCTGTGAGTTACTTTCACGCTTCACCAAAAAACTAGACGCAAGTGTTTATGTGGAAGCTAATGGGAAATCTAACATAAATGAGGTGACAGGTTTTATAGAACAGCGTTTAAACGTTTCGAGCACATCATCACATTAGGACTCTGACTCACCCACTGGCCCTGCTCCCCTTGCAGCTTACTGAAGAAGAGCTTGAGCTCCTTTACTGTGATGCTGTAGCTGGCGAGCACACCCAACATGTCCACCAGCAGGTCTGCAATAAACACACACACACACACACACACACACACACACAAGGCAGAGGATGGGGGTTACAGCTGGAAATGAACAAGGATTAGCCCTGGCCTGATGAAAACACAAACTTATGAGACACAATTTGAATGAGTTTACCTTAAATTGGTGCTTTCAATCGATTAAAAGTTTATCAGAGTCTGATGTGAAGTGAGGCTTCATAGTCACAATAATAGCATATCTATAGAATATACAGCTGCACAGTGTTACAATATGTAAATATGAATGAATGTAGTCTGTATTGATAGAAACATGAGTGGCTGATTGTTTGCTATGCTTTAAGGAAACTTCATTTCTCATCAGCCTTGCTTGATGTGACTAAACCACTGGAGGACAGAGCTGCTTACGCAGGACAGAGGTCACTGAGCACAAAATGGACTCCCTCCAGAGCTGCAGATGTGCAAAATGCTGCTCTGACACTTGAGACCGAGACTGTACACTGTAACTCAGTCAGCACTGCACCATCAATCAATTCATGCAGCACTGGTGGGTGAGGTCATGAGGTCACAAACTGGGGGGGCGGGGAGGAAATCATGAAGTTTGTCAGAGACTTCCACAAATCTTACTCTGCTGACTCCTCTGTGGGAGGTTGTGTCTTTAGCTGCTACAGGTGAAATATGCATCTTAGCTGAGGCAGGCTTCTAGCAGAGGAGCTGGGGAATTATTGACTCGATAAACACAATCCTGCAGCACTATTCGGACAGGGAAATGACCTGCCTTTAGAGTGGTGGACTTTAACCTCCAACCACTCGGTCTGGTTCTGGATTTTATTGAGCCAGCGTTCTGCAGGTGTTCATCTAGGTCACTGCTCTGCCTCCACTAAGGTTCAGCTCAAAACTTTTACCTACATCGTATTCAACTAATTCACCCGACATCTAGAAACACGGACACCTCCCTAGGCAACACCGTCTGTGACAGGAGCATCACTAAGGTGCGGCAACACAAGCTGCTAAGCAAATCTCTAACAGCACTGTGTGGGTCGCAGTGCAGCCTAATGTGAAACCAAAACCTGTGAGCAGTCTTCACACAGAATGTCAATGATCTATGCTCCTCTATGGAGGCCTCAGAGCTCTTTAGAGAACATTGATGAACAAACAACATCATGAAGTCGAAGGCTGGAATGATTCATCGATTATTGAAATAGTCTTCAACTAATTTTGGAACCGATTAATTGTTGACCGGAGTATAGACATGCCTAAAGTTATAGTTTACATCTGGAAATTTAGTGCATGCGCACAATGCTGGAGGGCAAAACACCGATTCTTTGACTCGTCATTCATAACCGCGCTGCCAGTGGAACAATTCTGTTAGCAAAATGAAACCTGGAGATGGAGGTATTACTAATTTAGTGCAGTGTGCCACAGCAAAGAGACAAATAATGCTGAAAAACCTTTGAAGAACGATTCTAAACCACTCACTTTTTTCTCGCTGTCAGCTGTGACACAGACTCATTGCCATAGCAACTGAGTGACAGCAACACTAACCTATCAGGTTTTAACATCAAAAAACTCACAAACATTTCCCACACAAAGAACAGAACATTACAGATGTATGTTTTGAAGTTTATTTTGCGATTATTAGTAAGTGAGTGAATAGAGTTAGCTGATTTAAACACCTGCTCAAATGATGATCCATCAGATAGTTGATGTGTGTGTGTGTGTGTGTGTGTGTGTGTGTGTGTGTGTGTGTGTGTGTGTGTGTGTGTGTGTGTGTGTGTGTAGGTCACCTCATTTATTATTTATTACTTTTTTAATTGAACCAAAAGACACCAAATTCTACACCACATCTACATGTTCAAGTTGTCATAGTCAAACTAGCATAACCTTTTTCAGTACCTTTTGCTATCCAGTTATTAATCTGTAAACCAAAACTAATCAGATTAGCAGTACACTGTATTAATGTCAAACAGAAAGGCCTGAGCTCTTCACATATTGACGTTACAAATATGTTTCAACTGAAGACATTTCCTCTTTTTTAGGCAATAAATACTTTACTTTTTTATTCAAAAAGGAACTGTATTTTTTGTTCATTTGCATCTTAAAAAGGCTCAACATATTGAATGACAATGTGCCAAAAGTGAAAGTGAAAATGTAGCAATAGCAAATAAAAGGACATTTTCCCCAATACCTGCAATCATGCTGTCAGTGGTGGAGATCCTGTGCAGCACCTGCTGGATGAGCTCCACCTCAGTGCATGCCTGCAGGTTCCGCACACTTTTCTTGAGGATGGCGGTGAAGATGCTCCAGACCTCGGCCTGACACGTGGGCTCACACTTGTCCAGCAGCTCCACCATGCACACAATGCTCTCTGGCTCCTGGATGATGAAGTTCATTTCGAGGTCAAACTGACCGCCGACCAGCTGGAGATGGAAACACACACACGGAAAAAATTTGTCTGAGTCACTGATCTGCTGATAAAACTGCTGATCCAACTGCTATAGAGGTACTCCGAAGCAGGACTTAGATGGTTGTGCATTAAGTTCAGAAAGCCCAAATTTATTTGTACCTTGCAGCAAACCACCGTTAACAGCTGTGTTTTCATTAGCCACTAAATTGTGCAAATTGAAATGACAAAAATAAAGATGTGTAATGAAACATTCTGAAAAAGAAAAGCTTTTTTTGATAAAATGTTTTGTGCTACAATGAGAGTTTTTAAGTCATATCACACAAATCACATAATTAACAGCTGGATGCTACAAATAGGGATGGGTGATGAGAACTTAGAACTTTATCACAATATATTGGATAAAAACAATGACTTTTTAGAGGTAATAAATAAGTTTTGTAAGACGGTGCCTGAATGCACAGCATTCGTAACACCAAAAGCACAAATGTTGTTCTTGAAAAGTGTTCTCATCTGAAATAAACTGAAATAAACCTCAGGACACTTCTTACTTGAAAAAGACTGATTTATTCACTAAATTGCACACATTAACAGCATTTAGTCAGATGTTTGAATCTTCTGATTTTTATTGAGAAACTCTTATAAGTTTTTCCACAATAAATGATAAACGATACAATAAATAACCACTCCTGGTTATTACTGCCAAAAACCACAAAGATAGGAAGAAGTAGGAGGAGGATGATTGTTTGTTTCTGGGTTGTTTTTTTTCCAGATGATATTCAGCTGGCGCCACCAGATCTCACAGTCATAAAAAGTTATCTTTATGCCAGCGTGTTAAATCCATAGCTCTTCTAGCCATCATACAGTTTCCCCCAAAATGCCACATACATGGCCGCTCCCTAGTAGGCGGGGCTTGTTGCTCCAACGTATAAATAAGGCCCTGATGGCTCCCCTGATTGGCTGATAGATAATGAGAGTTGGCGCCAAGGCTAAGTTATGAATATATCTCATGTAACAGTTTGCATCAGTCACTGTTAGAATTTTTTGACTTATCGCATTAAGCTTATTTACGTGATTTTAATTTTATTTCTTATTTAATAGAAACACAGCAGATGTATTTTTTCCGATCCTTTGTCTATATTATCAGAATATAGACAAATACCTGCACACATGTGTAATGGAAACGCAGCTGCTGAGACACGGGGTCAACAAGACGCATCGAATGCAGCCGTCAAGCCAAACGTCAACAACCAGCGGGAGCAGAACTCGGCGCTCTGCGGTTCCTGCAGGAGGAGCTGGGACGCTAACAGCGGCTGACGCAGCCTGTCAGACAGCGCTCAGGGCTGCAGCGGCGCGCACTCAGGTTATTCAAGAGGAAGCATGCAACTGCAGCAGAGATGTTAACCTTCCACTGACATTCTGCATTGTTTTCCATATCCTGTTTTTTTAATAACGTGACATCAGAATAAAAAAAGAACACGTTTTATTTTCCAGATCAGCTGTTATCTTCCTGCTAATCCTGGATTCCTCAGTTACGACACATGAACTCTACAGTTAGCTGTATCAGGGCAGAGGGCCACAGTGATTTACTTATTGCAAAGAGCTGGTGCTCTTTTGTGTCTGGAATGAAATGGATGAGCTATAAATGTCATCATTTGTCATGGCTTAATAGCTGTGGCAACATTTTTATTATCTGCCCCTGCTAATAGAAAACGATAAGGGAAATAACGACGATGTCAAATTAATACGGTTAGAATGTGTTCAGAATCCACCCATGTGACAACAGGAAGGCTTCATTTAATGCAGCAAACAGGATGACAGAGGAACCTACTCCTGTTGCTGCAATTGGAAGATCTGGGAAGACAAACGGTTTATCTTTAGAAAAAAAACAAAAAAAACATCTAATTTATACATTTTTACTGATAAATATTCAGCAACAAGGAATTCCTGTCTGCGTATTGAATCCATTCCTGAACAACCGCAGCGCTCCTGTCACAGTTATCTAAAGCCTAACCACATCAACTCAAAATATGAATATATTTCAAAAGATAAGGGAAATTAGAGTTTCTGCTCCCTAAATTTGTTGAGCGTCTCTTTAATTTTGTGTGTATGTTTTCATTTTAGTCATGGCGGTCACAAATCGTCCCCCCAGCCGTTCTGAAGGGTCACCGCTGATGTTGGGGTGGAGCAACATCCTAACAGTCCAACACACTGAAGTGATGAAACTAAATTCATATACAATAATATTTGCTGGCACAGAAACTGTGGCTTAGAGATATGGTTTAAAAATAAAATTTATGTTTTTTAGATCAGGTCTGATTTTAGTTTCTTTTCTTGGTTTCTCTTCTGAAAGAGAAATTACAAATGACAGAAAATATTTCAGAAGTAACTTTTATGTCAGTCATTCCAAAGTTTAATAAATTATAAAACTGATTTAACACCCGACCCCAACAGAAACCATTGACTAATTTCAATTTTCATCTGCTGAACCAGGGATCTGAGACCTGCAGCTATTGAGCCATAATTGCTCACTTTCTATTAAGCAATGAAATATTTTTATTTTGTTTCATACTTTTGTTGAAGAGACTGCCCACCTCCTGGTAAAGTTTGGTCTAGAACCCCCACCATCTGTCAGCTCCTATTCAGGCTAATTGAAAACTGCAAAATGAAAACAATAAGATGCTTTTTTTCCTCCTCTTTTTTTGGTTTTTTTTGTTTTACATATATTAATATTTTTATCTGAATGAAAAGATGTACTTTTGGCTGTAAAGAAGGCTCTCTATATCAACTATAAGTGAAACTGATATTTAATCTATTTCTTTCCTTGAAATATTTTTTTTACTCGAATCAGAAGTAGTAAGAACATTAAAAAACAAATTATATTCACCAGGGGTCACTGAATGATGTGTTGAAAATGATGTTGGTTGCAGAAGCCATCCGCTCTTAATGAAAAGTTGTTTGATAGACGTCTGTGCATCCTGTTGGTTTCCTGGGACAACTTTCTACTAATTAGCCCTTCATGAATGGAGCTGCTTTAAACGCTGTTGTAATTGGAATCAGTCTGACGGTACAGGAGGGAGATGTAGGCGGCCTGCCTCAAGTCTCACGTCTTCAAAATATCTGATCGTCCAATCCAATAAACATCACTACGTATGTTTCAATAGCAAAACAAGCTGGCATTGGATCTGTCGAGTTCTTTAAAGGTGCAAACTCACACACTCAACTCTATTGCTGAACATTAAAAAACTTGATTTAGGCCATTACTGTCTGCTAAAATTGATCAAAACTCAATTGCCTATACTCGTTTTTTGATGAATATTCTGTGTCCATCTCTTTGTGACTCATCCAGAAATGACAAACACTTGTATTAGTAACTTGGTGGTGGAGAGCCCGGGCTGCCATGCCCAGCCTCTGGGTTCCATTTTACCACAGCAGGTGATGTATGAGCCTGACGCGGCGCCCGAGTCGTACATCCATCACGGTGGGCTGACTGAGGGGCGACACACGGGGGGCTAATTGGCTGCTGACACTGGAGTCTCACTGCAGTGGCAACCAGAAGAAGGAAAGCTGGGATGATGGGGATCATTTCAGACGCATTCTGTCACCGCCTGAGAACAGGAAGGAGCTCTGAGCTGAGGATGAACTGCTCCATGACCTTGGGACACTTTCTCATTATGTGAGGGAGTGTGCAGAAATCTGACCCTCCTGCACCGACATTGATATCTGTATTGGTCCTCATAATGAAATAACTTTGCCCCATCTACACTGAATAGGTCACATCTATTCAGTGTAATTTTATGCTATGTGCTCCATTATGATTTATTATGTATTTTACATTACTTTTAGAATTCCTCATTTCACTTTCTGAGCCGTTTGAAAAGAAGGTTTGTTGGAGTTTATATGTTTGACCAAGGTGGTCAACCTATTTTTGTCAGTTTATTATTTATTTAACATTCACTGTTTGACTCCTAACTGCGCTACCTGAACAAATAGCTGTTTTTACATGTCTGACCAAGCTTGTGAAACTACTGCTCTATTTAAGTGAGCTGTAGTGGTGCAGTTATAACAATAATTTCTAATTCAGTACATTTATGTTTTATACATTAAAAAAAAAAAAGAAACATTGGAAGTCAATTTAGCTACATTTTCTGTAACAAATTGAAACAAACATTGTATCAGCAGTGAACAAAGTGGATCACTGTACCTTTATTCACCACTGACACAAATATATCCGTCTCATTAATCTCATTTGTTTTGCATAGGCTTGTCACCTACATTTGAATTCATCAAATGAAACTGAACAACAAACGGTTAAGGTGAAAACAAAAGTTACAAACTTTCAAGAAAAAAAATCTCATTGATTTTAATCTCTGAAATTTTCAAGAAAGAAAACTCCTGAGTTTGAAACGTCAAATCTTTTTATAGAAAATTTTAAACTTTTCAAACTCAGAGATTTCCAAATTTTTCTAAATGGAATTCGTTTTTCCTGGCAGAAATATATTCTTATTTTTTTATCTACATTGCCACTGATACGCCATTGTATCAACTTAATCGGTCCCTGTTTTGGTACATTTTGTAAATGTGGCTGATAATATTAGAAAAACAATTTTCATTTATTCAGTGACGATGTAATACAACTGGCAATATTTTTGAAAAATATAACGTGTTATCTTAAAGAAAAAAATAATAAAACTGCATATTATGAAAAATTTGCCCTACGTGTTATGGAAAGACGACGCTAAGTTCAATCAACGTTACATTAATTCATCAATTTATAACTTGGGTCCCTAAAACAGAATATTACAGCTCCACACAGCCTGAAACTTTAACAATGTAAAAAAATGAATCCAGACATGTCAATCTAATGATATTAATAATGGCGGCTGTTTCAGTATTAGGTCGTCCCGTGCATGTTCTCCAGGTGCTGCAGCCTGGCGTCCTCTATAGACGGCGGTGTGATCCTGGCAGCCAGACACCAGATCTCCGGGTAACCCTGCCTGGCTCTCCGCTCCAGAGGTCTGCCTGAATTAATCATGGCTGAGCGGCTCAGCAGCCACTGGGACGAAACACGCGGCACAACAAGCTTCTCTCGTCTCCATGGAGAACAACAAAGGCTGCTGATAGGCCGAATGAATCACACATGAACTGTGAGTTAACTTTATCTGAGAGACAAACCAGTCAAACTGTGTTAATTAGTTGCTGCACACTTATGATGTCCACTTAGACACATGAAACCCGAGCAGCGATTCAGCCTTTAGACTGAGTGAAAATGCGATATTATAAATAAACAGGAAGCAGATGCTAAACTAGCCCACCTGCAACTAATTAAATACCTGAGGTATAACACAATTAGAGTAATTAATATTTTGCCGATTTACACAAATATGCAAAAATTATATATATATATATATATATATATATATATATATATATATATATATATATATATATATATATATATATATATATATATATATATTCATCTTTGGTGAAAATAAAAAATAAAAGCGTTTTAATGTGAAATGAGAAAGAAGTGCAGAATAATAAGCAGAATAATAAGCATGATTAGAAATGACCATAGAGTCATTTCTAATCATTTTCTAATCATTTTAAATTTAAATGCACGGCCTGACTGAGCCCATGACAATGAAACAGGACTGGAATGTGACTCTGTGTTGAAAACGGCTGGAATTCCAAGGAAGGCTCTGAATTCCTCCAGACCAGCCGTCTGCAGCCTCCACAGACCAGAGAGTCATTCTTCCCCTCAGTCCAGCTAAACAGATCCCGCTAAGGAGCAGCTAATGTTAAAACTTAAAAAAATAAAAGTAAGAAAAATACTACTAAAAATACCTTTCCCATGGAAGATTGAAATTGTTAAAAAGAAAAAAATTCCAAACTCATAAGAATTGGATCTAAATAGAGATTGCTCCTACCATCAGTCATTCTGTAGTGGAATTTCAATGCAATTATTAAAAAAAGAAAAAAAGAAATTAAGATCTGCTACATTCTGCCTGTGTTGCATCTAGATGTAAATACATTAGTTGTTTCTTAAAGGGGATCTATTATGCATCTTTTCAACAGGTTAGGGTTGGTTTATGGCACTGGTGCCCAAAGTCGGTCCTCAGGGACCGGCATCCTGCATGTTCTAGTTCTCTCCCTGGTGGTAGTCACGTCCTCAGCACGTCAATGTTCTTCTTAGGCCTTCTAATGAGCCATCATTTGATCCAGGTGTGTTAAACCAGGGAGAGAACTAAAACATTCAGGATGCCGGCCCTCGAGGGCCCACTTTGGGCACCACTGGTCTATGGTATAAAGAAAACATGTTACATCTGTGCACAAAGTCATTCTCTGATAAGATTTCACCTGGTCACTGCTCCCTATTTTGAGCTCCGTTCAGAATGAACTGTTTCAGGCCTCTGTCACGTTTATGCAAATAAGCTGCTGCTGACCACGCCCCTTTCCCTCCCCCCAATTCAATGTTCGCACTTGGAAAATGGCTGTAAACAGACGCAGAAAGGTGAATGTTTGACTCAGTCAGACCCAGAAGTGGAGCATTCTGAACCAGCATGAAGGATTCAACAGCAGCAACTTAAAAACCAGGAGGTTTTTAAAATGGCTCGTTTTCCAGACACCAACAAACATGAATTTGTTTCCAGAGAACGGATGAATGGTTCTTTTTAGCTCTTGGGCCGTTTTTAGAAGCAGTAGGGACTCAGATGGAAGAACAAAAACATCCAAAGCGAATTTTGTATAAGTCCCCTTTAATTATTGTAATATAAAGAGCCATTGTGGAAGGTTTGAAGAGATTTTGTAGTTTTCAGTTAAGTACAAAGATATGAAAATCTAATTTTGCATGAAGGAAACTACCAATTCAGTAAATTAGGACTAAAGACATGAGGACTTTAAATGGCAGCTTATGCAACAAGCCAGAACGACCGCATTCATGTTAATATGAATTAAAGGAAGAAACCTCTCATGGTGGCAGAGTGGCTGTGCTGCTCACTGCTGGCCTACATTTTCAACAGCTCTCTTAAGTGAAATTATTTTAACAAGCCATCCTGTCAAACTTAACACAGTTTAGTTTATTCATCCATAAGAGGCTGTGCTCTGCATCAGAAGAGACTCAACAGATGAGTCGTGATATGACAATATCCAAATATCAATCTCACTAAGCTGCTGATGGACACTCATGGTTTGGGGAGAATCAGCTCCAGCAGACAGGAAGCTCAGCATATGATGGAAGCCATGCTTTAATTTAGCTTCAATTCAATTATTGCATCCTTCAAACCTAAGGTGACCATTTTTAATGAGGTCTCAGGTTGCACAACTGTTAATTCATCTACATTTTAGATTTTCTCTGGAATTTTCTCTGGAATTGCAAATCAAAACCAAATGAATTTGAATTTGGGGGACTGTGCTTCCTTCAATCATACAATTGTGCAAAATGGAATCACGAAAATAAATTTACAACAACTTTGAAATAAACTCTTGATAATTTTTTTTTTGCTAAGATGTTCAGCTGTATCCAAATCAGTGTATTTTTTATCTTTTTCACATCACACAAACAAATGGATGTCACTACTGGCAGAAACGTTGAAGAAGATGACAGGAGGTAGATGGAGGATGATGGCGCATCATGACTTTGCTGACTTATTGCATGAACAAGATTATTCATGCGTGATTTTTATTGCATTTCTTGTTTAATGGAAACACTGCAACTGCAAGATTGTGTTTTTGTCGACATTAGCGGAATTTCGACAAAGTTTTGCACACATTTGAAATGGTGGCTGCCATTTTCCACCTCTTATTCATCATCAGATTTTTCTCTTCTTCTATTATGACAAGCAAGCAAAGGAAGATTCAACCATCTGACATAAAAGCTTCCTCGGCTGTAGCCAAAACTTTATTATACTCTGTAGATCTGACAGACAATGACCTGCAGTATAAGCATATGCTCAATTGTATTAAAAAGTCTAGCAACAACTGTAAACCAAAATCAGTTACTATGAAGATTAAACAGCGGCAAAAACAAACCATAAACTGTGACTCTTTGTATTTAGAGAACCAAATGTTAGCACGGACGTTTACTGACTGCTACATCAGGGGAACCAATAGAGTCCGATACACACACACACACTATCTCCCCATCTAGTTTAAACTGAAGGCTGGCTGCTATTGTCAACAAAAGGAAAGGGCCTCTGCGGAAACGGCCCTCATTAGACCGAGTCTCAGCCCAGAGGCAGTCACTTAGCTCCAGTAGCTTTAACTCATTTTAATCCTCAATATGTAGAGGATTAAAAATACTGAATCAAGCTACTGAAACAGGTCCTCCTCTGAGAAAAGACAGCTTTGGCATTGAGGGAAATCAGTACAGCTTTGACTAATGCAAAGAGCAGGAAGTGGAAGAATTGGTTTTTCTTAAGATGTGGACCGGAGCGAAGATCATGTCTTTTTTTGTTTGCTTACTGAACATGTGATCAGAGCGTCTGGACCAGGGAGGTGAAGGAGGGAAGAGATAAGGATTAGTCATTAGTGAGGAATTTCAGCCTGACCTGGTCCATGAAGTACCGCAATAAGACTTCAGACATGAAGACCCCCCTGCAAGCCAGGGGAAACAGCTGCATGTGATAGGATCCATGTAAAAGATTTAGCTATCTTCAAACAATAATGAGTTAAATGAGTGAAAAACTATGCGAATGTTAGCAGACATAAAAAGTTTTTAAGTTTCCACCTCCAGTGTCCACTGACTTCATCCGCACACCTAAACAACAGAGGCCTTAAAGTCTTCCACCTTATCAGATAGAAAAACATTCAACTTGGTCAAGTCCAAGAGCTTAACCTCCTCACATCAGTCAAGGTCTACAGAGTCAGCTCTTCACTATGAGTGTAATAACCAGTGGATAGAATACATCACTATGTCATGACAGTCGTGATATGAGACAGATAATCAGTGAGAAGATCAATCTCCTCCGCCTCCTCCATGAACTACTACTGCCATCTGAAGAAGGTCACCGCTCCCAACCAAAAACAACCAATGAGAGCAAGGAGGAGGGCCTTAGTGCTGTCAATCAAACCGATGTACTCGCTGCCAAATGCACTAATGGTGGAGAAACAATTTATCACAGGATAACAGCTTCAGCAGAATTTACATTTAAAGGCTTTCAGAATTTATGAGATGCTTTGCCCTTCAGCTTAAGGAACCCCAAAATAGAAATCTTTAAGTGGATGAATGAATTATTGTTTTACCCAGAGAAAAACAATAAATCATTACCATAACATGGCTTCCTGTATTATTCAATTACCATTAAATTCTGTAGCCTCAAGCCTGAAATCTTGTACTGCGGTAATACTTTACAGTAAACCTTTTTAGGAACCACAAACCTTATAATTTGCCTAAACATGTGGAGTTGAAAAATTGGGAAAATCCTGGAATGAGATCCAGGAAGTGGTGAGTAGTAGTTCCTTCCAGCCGAACAGGCTTCCTGTGGTTTATCCTGAGCTGTCAGTGGAGCGTCCGCTGCTACTCCTACAATCCTGCTCAACAAAGGAGCCCAGGAGTGGTTGAGAACGGTAACGCGGCTCCCTATGGGTGGGATGGGGAGCAGCAGCAGGCTGAAGGTTTTATAACTGTTTGCTCTGAATACACATTTGAATTCAGTTGTATTTGCAAGCTAAAACACACAAAGCACTGCTTTGACGGAGAGACGGAGGTTAAGTCAGAGAGCCTGAGCTTTCATAAAAAAATCCAACTTCAGAACCATTGAAATGAGGTCCACCAATTCATTCACCGCTCAATTTATGAGTGTCTATTTTCTTAATTTTGGGAGCTCGATGATCAGCCAATTCTTACAGGTGAAGCCGATCTTATCCCTGATCTCATCTGCTTCAGCAAGGGTCTAAAAATCAACCACTGTCCTCTTCTGCTCTCCTGTGAGAGACGTTGGACTGGCTGACCGGCCAATCAGGTCATGTCTGGAGGTTCAGTTAACAATAGTCACCTTACTGTTGCCAACTCAGCAACTTTATTGCTATATTTAGTAACATTTTAGACAAAAAAAAATGGTATCGGTCAAAATCAGATTCGACAGATCAGGCTTTTTAAAGATGGGTAATCGGTGAACGCAATGGAAACACTTGATCAACAATGGGATGCTACTACTGGCAGAAATGACAAAGAAGACCACAGAAAGTGGTAGGAGATGATGGCACGGCATGTTTTTTAACAAATTTATTTGTGTGTGATTATTATCGTGTTTTCTATTTAATGGAAACACTGCAATTGCAAAATTTTGTTTTGTTGATATCGGAATATTGACAAAGTTCTGCATATGAGCAATTTTCTTTCAACACGAACCATACGACCACTTTTGTGGGGGTGGGGACACAACCCAGCAACAGAGCAGGAGAAGCAGATAGGCCTAAAACACCAGATGCTTTCATGTTTTCCTCTATGGAGGAAGAGGAGTGACTGTGAAGCTGGGCTGATGCAGCAGATAACAGAGAGAAGCAGATAGCATTTCATTCAAGAGTCAGATTAGACTGCTCTGTTGCCACAGAGGGCAGAGAATGCCAAAGGAACACCACACACACATACACACACACACACCGCTCTGATCCCACCTTCCTTCACCGCTGACAGAGTGTGTGCGAACGAACCCGTCATTCCTCTGATCATCCACTTGGCAGCCACGTTTCAAATCATTTCTATTTCAAAAACTACATCTAGTTTTAAAGAAAGAACATGTCTTTGTAATTCCAGTAAAATGTAAAAATAGTAAACTAGATTATTGCTTGACGCTGCTTCAGAGATGCGCTACGTTCAAGAAGCAAGATATTTAAAGAAGCAAAGGAAGCAGTTAGCCTGCAGCAACTCAACCCTGGACCAGGAGGAGGGTCATCTGCCTTAACATCACAGCAGCCAAACACATGCTGCAAACACTAACACAGATATGAAACTTTAAAAATAGCTCACAATACGAGTCATTCATCTAGAAAACACAAGGAGGAAATCAAAAAGATGAAAACTCCTGAGTTTTTTTTTCCCATTGATACGTCTAAACTACATAACTGCTGTTTCAAGTAAGATAGCAACTGAATAGCTTTGAATTTGCTTCCTTTAAATAGACCTATCCTGCACCTAATCAAATCTGAGTTCAAAGCATACATCAACTGATCAGGCATAACATTATGACCAGGGCTAGTTAAGCAGCATGTGAACATTTTCTCTTCTAGCATCTTAGGAGCTGCAGATCCAGGTCTGCAGCAGTCAGGAACCCACAGAAAGGTGCAGTGGTAACCTAGCAACAAGATCATAAGAGCTGGACAGTAAAACAAAAATATATGCTGTGATAGACATGTGATCAATATCAACTGATAATTCATCTGATAGACTATTCAATTATTGCTCTGAACCACATAGCATTCTGGGGGATGTAAGCAGAGGGAAGATGTTATCCACTCAACGCTGGGCTCTAAAGAAGGGCGCAGGCATCAATTAACTCATTCACTCTTTGGTTACCTAGCAACAACCTGTTGAGTAACTTGCGCAGCAGCAGTTTCAGGTTTCTTCAGGTTTCTTTTTAAGCCTCACAACTGCTTAAAAATAAAGGATGAAAACCGTGGATAAAACAGGAAAGGACATGCGACCAATTTGGAAGCATTTCAGATATTTAGTGCAAAAAACTAATCAATAGCTTTATGGAACTTTGATATTACTTTTGAAAGCTGGGGTCCAATCCAACAGAGGAGACACTTTAGCTGAAGGAAATGCTGTAAATTGAGAAAACGTACATAAAGAGCGTGTTGTGTGTGACTGTGTAGCCACAGATCAGTCAGAGTGGAAACCATTTTTGTTGACTGCTGTGGTTTCTCCCCTGGCACAGAGTAGAAAAGCTTCAGGAGTGCTCAGAGTTGAACAACAGTGAGCCCCCTTTATTCCATTTCACTGGAGGGTGTGGGATGTGGAGGGTCCACCCAGTAGCCTACACGCCCCACACCTTTAAGCCCTGTCTCAGTGGCTCCCACCCACATCTGATGCCTTATTACTGACCATCACGCTCATGGTAAGACTGCAAAAATGCACTGTTTTCACTTCCGATACCGATTTCTGATATTTACTACAGAAAAACAGAGCCGAGTTAAGATGTTTTGTTTTTTTAAAAAACAGACATAAATATAGAAAGGTACACATTTATTTTATAACACTGAACCAGTACATCACACTTACATCCACCAATATCTTTACAAGATTCAAACATGTAAAAACAACTTTCATTTGTTCAGTCAGTTCAATCAGGAGTACAACAGCCAATGGAAAAATAAATAAACTGACAAAACAAAAGGTTGACTACCTTGTCAAACATGTAAAAAATAAACTTTCAAATTGTTCAGAAGGTATAATTAGGAATTCTAACTTTCACATTTTAGACAGAATTACAGTGTTTCTTTTCTGATAACGTTAGAGAACTGTGTCTGAGAGCAGATTCAATCATAACCCATAACTATTGGTGGCCACAAAAAAATAAAATCAAAATATACTTTATTGATCCCCAAAGGGAAATTAGCTGTCCATGGACAGGCTCCTTTCATCCAAAGTATATAGCAAATACAAGTAAAATTTATAACACAAGTGTGAACTTGCAAGTAATTTAAATATAAAAATATATATACAAATGAAAAAATTTAATGGAAATATCAATGTAAAATAAACTGAAATAAGTATGTTCATCAAAAATGAAGCAAGAAAATGCATATGCAATGATGCAACATGATCACAGTTAATATGCTAATTATGTTACTTTTAACTAAACCTGCATATTGCAAAAAAATCTTAACTGACAGAGATCAAGTCTGATTTTAATGAATTATTTCATTCTTTCCAATAACTCTGCAGATTTGATGATCATATGAAATATTTCAAGTCGAAAAGACAAAATGAAACCAACTTGAGTGGGCTGTTCCCTGCCAACCCTGAGCTCTTCATCAATATGACTGCCTTCACATGAAACTGTGAAGGCAGTTTCATGCCTTCACATTTCTAACTGTCGTTCAGAAACGTGAACTACTTTTTGCATCTCTGACCTTTTCCATCTCATTAAACATTAAACCACAAACACTGCTGTAGAGTTTGTTAGTTTGATCCTTCTTGTCTGAATACAGAGAATGCGGCAATTAGCTTATATTGCTAACTTCAAACAGCACAATTGTAGTTTTACGACTTTCAATAAGATCTTCCTCAACTCTGGCTCAGCATCTGATGGAAACATTTAGCTGATGTCAAAGACACTTAAAATGTTAATTCTTTCATGTTTAGTTCAAAACTTCTATGAAAATCTAAATGTTTCAGTTTTAATGTGTGTAATAGAAGCAGAACTTTGCATTAGTTCTTCTGAAAGGTGTTTTAGTGCTGCCCTGAACACACAACTTTTCTTATCTGGTGTTATCATGGAATCAGTGTTAACCATCCACATCACAACTGTAACCTCCTTCTGTTTCACCAGAAACCTTTGAGTGCAGGCTTGATGTTCTTCACAGGCCTCTGGCACTTTCTCAAGGAACCGAAACAAACGCTACCAACACCCTACAAGGCTGTGGTTGAGGACGTCTCGCCTCACATGGAGCTCCAGCAGCAGCGATATGCCCGACAGGGCTGGAAGATCTGATTCTGCTCAGCTGGTGTTCCTCTTTCATAAAACCCTGTTTTACCCGAAGAACATCTGCAAACTAAATATTTATTAAAGGTAATGTTGGGACAACTGATCTCTTCAACGGCCTGAAAGGTTAGAGATCACACAGCGTCCACATTGGCCAGCTAACTGTACTGGGTCTCTTTATGGACTGTCATTTATGTCCAAACACTGGGAGAGGGCGATATGGAATTGAAGTTTCATCACAATATTTTTTATTCAATTTCTCAATTAATAAAGCTGTTATTTGCAACAATATCCTCATACTTTCTATGAGGTACAGAAGTACAGATTGAGCATGTTGATGTAGTGAATCACAGCTATTGATTGTTCACCAACTGTGGTTCAATCTGCCTCTTTATCAACCAACAATGTCCACAGGTGGATCGGTCATTCAGAAATGCTTACAGCACACAACACACAACTTTCCTCATTCAGGGCTTCAGTTAACTACACCAAAGCAAAACAAAGCAGGCCTACTTCCTGTGACCCTGTGGGTGCCATTTACATCACATGTGGCCTAAAAAAATTGAATGCATACCCTTAAACCTGCTTTTCAGAACTCTATTGGATAGAGAAATACACTCCCCAACAACAAGAAGCTCAACTGATTTTTCTCCAAAGTTGGGACTGACTTGAAACATCTGCGCTGGGAGCCGTTTTCCTTGCTTTATTTTTAGCTGAACACGTGTGGTGTGTGATTTTTTTCCTTCTGAGCCACAACTGAACAATGACAAACTAGGTAGTAGTGTAAAGCAGGGCACACACGCCCTCAGAACTGGTGGCGACCTTTTACATCTATACCAGTCATCTGCTGTCGAGTTAAATCAATAGTTTTGTTAGAGCAGGGAAACGGTTCACTAACTGCCGACAGAGTCCAGTATAAACTTTAGATATGATGAAATGTGATTTTAATTACGGTAAATGTTTTTGTGACAACAGGAGATGGTAAATATTGTAGAGGGGTGTTTCTGTTTACTCAGCTTGATGAAGCGGGTTGGGCTGAACCGGGATGGGTCTTCGTTAAGCAACACCTGAGCCGGTGGAGCATTAGACGAGACGCTGTGGAAGACGGAGCCGCAGAGCCGTTCGGATCTAGGTGAAGCAGAACCGAGGCGGTGCCATAGTGTGCCGCTTCTGGGTTGAACCTAAGTTCGTAATTTACTCTCATTCTATTGCTTTGATCGTAAAAAAAAGTTCCCAGGTTCAGTTTATTAACTCAATTTGTAACATGTAATACAGACTGCTCTGATTCACAAAAGAGGAAAAAGTGTAAATGATTCACTGGGTCGTTGATTTACTACTACAGCATATGTGGGGCAGTGTAAATAAAAACAGAAATAAAAAATAAAAATAAAAAATCTGAGATTTTGAGATCACAGGTGTTTTCAAGAAAAACAAACATTTCTGAGTTGTAGAAGTCAAACATTTTCTAGAAAAAAAATCTGAAATTTTGAATATCTCAGAAAAAAAAATCTGAGTTTGAAAAGTTGAAAAATTGCCAGACAAACCTCAGAAATAGTGATTAATCTCAGATATTTTTTTTAGGTATAACTGAAATTTGAGTTTGTGGAGAATTTTGAACTTTTGACGTTTGAGTTGCAAAAATTTTAAATTTTTTGCAAATAGAGAAAGGAGATAATTTTATAAAGAGGGAGCAACACTGTTTCTTCTTCTGTGGTCACCAAATCACTGACTCCAAGCACAAACAAAGCCAGCTGTCTAATGAATTTGTCTCCTGATGTTTGGACCTCAGCCCAAGTGTCAACTCATGAAAACTACCGCTGTGGTGAGAACTCGCACACAAATAACCTACAGAGAAAGCATGACGCAACGAAGCATGAGGAGGAAATAAAGCAAGAAGGACCCAAAAGAAGGTAAACACAGCAGACAGAGACAAGAGGAAGGGCATGGAAGGTTATTTCACATGATTTATGATATTTTTGAAAGAGGTCCTTACAATGTTTATTTGTACAAGAATTGCATTCAACTTCAATGTTGAGACCCACCAGAGCTCAGACAGGACAACCTCTTCTATCCATCCAAGTCTACATGTTTATCATCAGTGGAATAGATTAGAAACAGCAAAGGGGAAATTCATGTAAACCTGTCGCAATAAGCAATAAAATAAACTAAAAGGAGCTGGAGAACTTTTATTCTGATTCCATTAACAGCTTTGGAATAGAAGTTACAGACTTATCATAATTAAATTTCATTTTAGGTTTTGGTTGTGTGTGGGGGGGTCCTGTTATTTTTGGTTGTTTTAATGGAGTATTTGGGGATATTCAAAATATCTTCCAGATATTTACATTTTGTAAAGTGTTCTTTACAAAATTAAAGTTTATTTATCTATGAGAGGGCAAATTCGAATTAATATTCTATTTTCAACATCACTTGAAAATAGTCTGAAAACAATAATATTATTGTTTATCGCAAAAATTCCTGGGACAATTTATCGCCCAGCAAAATGTGTTATCATGTCAGGCCTGTGTGTAGATGTATACTGTTAAAAACAATATATAGAAAAAGATTAAAACTAGCCAATAATAACGTACTGTACAAGACAGTACCATAAAAGTATGCTACTGTCTTAGACAGGACAACCTCTTCTATCCATCCAAGTCTACATGGATGGATATACTGAAATACAGTATTTCAGTATTTAGAAATACAGTAATTGTATTTCTAAAAACAGGATGGATTATACCTGGATTATTAAAATTCCTCGAGGAAAATTTGTCTGCCTGGAAGCTTTGCTAGAACAGTTTATTATTTAATGCACCGTGTTCCGGTCGGGTTATTACTTGGTTGCGCAGAGCTCTCACTTCTACCTGAGTTGTTGACGAAAGCTAAGTGTTAGCAGCATAAGGTCCAGTTTTCAAGTTCGGCCTGGGAGGATGTTACTGATTCATGATAACGTCTGGGTCTTTGTCATTTTTCGGGGGAACAATAAGCATCCTTAAAATGACTGGCGCAATGCCTGGAGTACGGCAGTCTTTTCTCCTCTTGGAGCTGTTGCCTGGTGACGGTTCAGGGTAAACAGGGGGGTAGAGCGCTGCAGGTGTGTTTATACAGGTGAGCGGATAGACTGAACACTGCGGGCGGCTGCGCTTTAGCCAATTAACGTAAGTGTAGTTTTAAGGACGGACCGGAAAATTTATTTCATATCAACCCGGTCTCAACAAATGGGTGTCGGAACTCATCGTGGCGGCTTGTAGGTAATAGATGAGTTTCTGAGTGTGATGAACAAGGAATCCAATCCTGCTGCTAATATGAACACAAAGGCCATAAATGTCTGGGCAAGGTGAGAGTTCATCTGTTAAATTAACTAAAGATGAATGCATAAAGCAAAAGCTGGTGAATAAACATTTTTATAAGCATATTTGTGAGCTTATCTTTTTATTAATGAATTGAATATAATTACAGATTTTTGTGTAACTTTCCTGCAGATTAACTTAGAAAGTGAGCTATTATTGTTACAAGTTAATTGTCTAAACTACAGAAAAGTTATTGTTAGGGAAACTCAACTGTGGAAAAATCGGACTGATGTTGACATGCGATAGAAACACTGCTGTTATGTTAGATTTACCAATTTTTTTTTTTAATCTTTTGATCCGATTACTTGATTAATCGTAAGAATAATCGATAGTTTACTCAATTACTAAAATATTACTTTACAACAGCCCTAAGCCGAATAAAATGATTTTTTTTTTTTAAATCTGCACAGTGTGCATGGAAAACTACCTTTAAAAAAAGGCATATACTACCACAGCCTTTCAAAGCTCACATGCTGATGATGCAAACAAGTTGAATGTGACTAAACCTAGTATTTTATGTTTTTATGCTTTAATAACAGCAGACCGCTTGTCATAATGAGGCCACTGCCACTTGAAGACAACTGCCTGTGATTCATTTGTCTCCACAGTGGGAGTCGCAGTTCGCTTAATGACTACAGACATGGAGGATGAGGCTCCCTCTCTAAAGGACTTCATTGTTTGGCTAACGGTGACAAAGCAGTTCTGCAGGTTCCACCTTCACCTCTCCTCCCACCTCGGCAGCGGAAACTCTGCTTGAGCATGCTCCGTCCCTGAACGCCACACTTCCTGGTTGTGGAGAGCTCCATTCATTCATTCATTCAGTGTCATGCACGTGGACTAAGACAAACAGAACTACCCCATCGGTGACCTGAGGGCACCAGCAGCGACTGGCCACACAAAATATCTGAAGAAGCTTCTCTAATCTAACCTGTAGTTCCTCCTGGTATGTGAAGCCAGGAAAAAAAAACAGTAGAATCCACTTAGCTGAACTATAAAACATGTTAGCATGCCCACCAATTATGGTGCATAAACAGTTTTCCTGTAGCAATAAGTTGTTTCTTTAGCACTTCGAGCAGCAAAAACTAGCGGTTGATTGACAGCGCCAAGACCCTCCTTCTGGCTCTTATTGGTTGTTTTTGACAGCATTAACAAAGATGTAAAAAAACATTTGTTTTTATAAAAGGTGCAATATACATAGAGCTGTAATTTTTTCAGTCATTAAGCGTTCTGTTCTCTTTGGTTTTTCATTGCAATTGGGAACAAAGGTGGGCATTACTGTAGAGGTTTTGGGCAGGAATAAAATAATTCAGATTTTCCAGAAGATTAATGGAAATTTTAAATCAACTATTTTGTTACATGTTTTCCACCACCTCACTTTAAACAGTCAACGGAGTGGATGTGTGAGCGCATGCTTACTTCACTTCACAAGGTCTACGTTTCATCAAAAACATTTCAGAAATTCCCTTTTATATTGAAAATACTGGAAGCAGACAAAGCTTTCGTTTCGTGGACAAATTTACTTTTGTGAAAACAGTAACCAATGTCAACTTTGGTTGATTTTTTTGTATATGACTGACATTTATTCAAACTTTAAGAAGCTAGCACATTTCTGATTTCTGATCAGGCAGACCAAGACAGCCCTCGCCAGCCTTCATCAACATAACTTTGCCACAGCAACATGGAAGCACAAAATATGGCACCAAAATAAACAATGGTGTTCTGTTAAAGTTAACACATTTAATATCATCCATATGCAGTAATGAACAATGTCCGTCTTGGTTTGTGCAGCTAAAATATCAGGTCCATCTGGACAGGTGCTCTCCCACTGGTTTTTCACAACTCCTCTATAAATTCATAGCAATATGACCTCTTTCTACTAAAATTCAGGGAATAATTTATGTTTACACAGAACCTCAATTCAATTCAAACAATCAGTTTTACCAGAAATAGTGGCCTATAGCCAAATCTGCTTAGGGCCCCAAATAACCTAGGGCCGGCTCTGAAGGAACAGTGTAGGAACCTATGAAGCAGTCTCGGCCTGTTGCAGGAAGTAATAACTTAATTGATCACGATAAATTAAAACAATCCCAATAATTTCCAATTACGTGATTTATTCTTGTCCTCTATCACTTTTTCCCATCAAAAAGTGCATGACAGTCTGGTGCTTTGGTCTCAACCAGCACTTTTTTTTTTAAGGAATTCATAATTCATTTTATTTGTTTCCGTTTTATTTATTTGGGATATTTAAAATGTCTTTTTAACAGTTCCGGTGTTAAATGTGTAATGGAATTGAAAGTGTGTTCATCTTTGAGAATGTGTACTTGCACTATTATACCATTATTACTTAAGAATGGTCTCGAAATGACAACATTATCTATCGCAATAACTTCTTTGACAATATCGTCCAGCAGAATGAGTGATCACAGGCTTATTCAAACAGTGAAAGACAGAAACTAAGCAACCCTGGAAGACCTACATCCAATGAGGAATCGCTTTTTACTTGAATAAAACACCTTTTCAATGCAACGTAGTGTTAAAAGGCATTTAAAAGAGGAAAGTGCTGTGACAGAAATCATGATTTCAGCTGGACGGCACACGAGCAGAGCGCGAGCTCAGGGAGACAGGTCTGTCCACGGCCTGTCCTGTCCTGAGCTCCCATAATCAGCTTACCAAGTTGAACACGGTCTCCACGATGTCTCGGTTGGAAACTTCTCCAACTTCCACCAGGCCAGCCAGCACGGCAAACTTCATCCTGATCCCCCTGATGGGGACCGTGGGGTTGAGCTGCATGGCGCCTGCTCGCCCGTCCTTTCCATCACCTGGCTCCGCCGCCTCTGCGCTAGCCATTTGCTAAGGAAGGACGGGACAGGTGGCGTTCACAGGTAAGGCACCTGTTCACCTCCAATGGCGAGGGAGCAGCCGACGTCGAGGGTGTTGGAGGGTAACGCGGTTCTACTGTCTCCCCCTTCAGATGAGTTGTGATCGCTCTAGAGACACATAGTCAGAGCGCTTTTCTTCCCATTTAAAGTAGTTTTGGAGGGACGCGGTAAAGAGGGAGCAACGGGGGAATGTGGTGCTGGTCGGAAATGTCACCGCTCCTCCACTCTCTGTCCTGCTCGCTCCGTAACTTGACACCCCCGCGGATTAATTGATGCGATTAAAGCCGTGAAGCAAGCACACGGCGCAGGCGGCGAGCAGCCAGCCGTCCTCCTCGCTCCAGCAGCTCTCTCCTCTGGACGCAGTCACTTTAATTTCTCCCCTTCAGCTGTGGAAGTTGCTGCTGCCTCCGAGTGCACTCACTTGACACTCACAACCGAAAAACTCCCGACAAAGGAGGGGAGAAGTCCTATGTCCGTGCTCCGAAGAAGCGGGTAGCAGACGGAGGAGTGCTCGGCGCTGCCCGGGAAGCTCCGGAGACTCGGTTAAATGACAAGGTTGAGCCAGCTGCGCTGGGTTTGCTTCCTGATCTGCCCCGGTAGCTTCAGCTCGTCACCGCCATGACAGTGGAGCCCTAGAGTGAACGGCGCATGCGCTGTACAGACCAACGTCTATTCAGCTCTGAGGCAGGTGAGCCGCTCAGGTGGCCTCTCAGAAATGCTGCAGTTCAATTAATAATCTCTCATTTCTTGGGATCTTCACTCCTGGCCTCGGCCTCTGCTCAGGATCATTTGAGAAACAATCAACAAAACCAGAACTGTTGTCTTTGTCCACCGGATAAGCAAGTAAATCGCTGGCGGTTGTGTATATAAGTCATACGACCTTGACAAAACCCAATAAATCTGGCTTTATAATGTAATTCAGATTTTTAAAACATAAATCCATAAAATACAAGAAATCAGTAAACACAGACTGATATATTCCAGGCATTAATTTTGATGATTATATCTTATTGATAATTAAGATCTAAACTTCATTTTCTCAGAAAATTAGGGGAAAATATATTTTTTAACAGAAAAGAATAAAGTATCCCGGTTTCTCTTTGTTGCACAAAGTTTGAACAAATAAAAGCATTTCAGCAGTTCCCATTAACAGCTTTATTTTAGCTTCATGGCTGGAGTAATTCTTTACTAGCAGAAAGTCCACAACATGCAGATTAAAAGCCTTCAGCTGACCCAAAACACTGCCACCTGAGTTCTGATAAAAATGAAAATCTGAGATCATATTTCTCTTTTTTTTTCCCCACTTCTCTTCACTGGCTCCCTGTTAAATCCAGAATAGAATCTAAAATCTCCTACTCATTCAAAAAGCCCTTAATAATTAACTCCTTCATCCATCAGAAATCCCACTGGTCCAAATGTTCCATAGCAGTAACCCTGCAGTACCACACTGCAGGGTTACTGCTCCCAGTAGAACCAGCTCCCAGTTTTAGTTCAAGAGGCAGACACCCCGTCTACTTTCTAGACTAGGCTTAAAACTTTCCTCTTTGCTCAAGATGATAGTTGGACTGGCTCAGGTAATCCTGAGCTACCTCTGTAGTTATGTTGCTAGGCTAATTTGGAGTCTGTTGCCAAGAAGTTTCTTCCCTGTCTCTCTCCTGGACAAACCTTATTGGTTGAGCTCTATTTGCTGCTGACTCTTCATCCTACAGCCTTTAAAACTGATTCAGAATTCATCTATATAGCTGTGTATCTAGATGAAGCTGCTAATGTCACTACTCCGTGCGGCTAACTTATTATTAACATATTTTGACCCCAAATGGAACATGCTTGCCCCATTCCTGATATACTTTAATAAAACAGTAGCAACATAGTCTATTTTCTTCAAAATGTGAAAGACAAAAGACCACGCCATTGAAGTAAGTAATGTATGTAAAAGAATAATAAAAAAACATATTTACTGACCACTTTTAAAATGCTAACAACAAACAACAAATGGCATGTTCAATTGCATTTAATTTCCATTCGCTTTAAATCCAGACTGGACTCCTGCTGGTCTATATTTGTATTGCAATTACACTGAAAAATGTTGACTCTTCTACTTTTTGCCCACACAATTTGCTTCTTCTGTCCATCCATTATTGAATTGGGTAATAAAGCTTTAGTTCATTCTGCTCCCTCTTCTTGAAAGTTGCCACAAGAAACTTTGAGATTAATCTTGTTTAGTGCTTTTACATCCAAACTAAAAGTTCTCGAGGCAGATTCAATAACAGTGTTTTTGATAGCTTGACATTTTCTTTCAACTGTGTAATGTATTTTGTGTCGTTGCTGCCTAACGACCAGGACTGCGTTGAATAAGAGGTTTTTAATCTCAGTGGGGTTTTATCCTTGTAAAATAAGAAAAAAAAAGAAAAACAGCAAAACTCCTGTGGCCCCGAAAACTGAAACAAAAAAAAATGAAACAATCACATTTAAAGCGCCAAACGTTAAATAATTCGTTTGAAGAGAACAACAAACAGCCTTGAAGAAAGTTTAAAAAAATCAATTTAAAAAAAACCAGCAAAGATTTTGTTTCTGCAACAGCACAAGGAGAAATGTCTCCATCCCGAGGCTCTGCAGATCAGACATTGAAGCAAAGTGACAGCTCTGCTTTGCTTGCCTTTTCATATCACCTCCATCACCATAACCCCCTGACACGTGAGATATTTGCAGAGCCGGTTAGATGAGGGGTCCCACTTTCATCCAACTCCGTGATTGCATCACGAACGGATCCTAATTGCGCTTGGTCGGAGCTGTGGTAATAAATGCTCTAAATCCATCTTCCCCTGTGTCAGTCTGCTCTGCTGACTTCAAATTCACCCTGCAGTGGGGACGAAGAGGCTGGAAGCGTTTCCACAGAGCCAGCTGATGCCACTGCTGCCGCTGACCTCCCTGTACACCAGAGCTGTTTCCTCAGGGACTCTGGGAGTCATGGAAGCCCTCACAGGGGACAGGCCTCACTTTTCGATTTGATGTTCTCACATCAGCTGACTGGCTCCAATAGCATTAGTGGGGCATTATTATGTAAAATTGACTTACGTTTTTCCCTTTTACAATGTTTTCCTCTCATCAAAGGCACACATGGAGTGTTGCTTTGATTATTTCATGCATGAGAAATCCTTTAGTCTGCCGTGGCAACCATTCAGCTGTGCAAAACGCCTGGCTGGACCTAGCCCCGCCTTCGGCGTGATGCTCCTCTTCTGAGCCGCAGTTTCCGAGTTTCTGCCTCACAGAGAAGCAACCCCCCCTGACTCCCTCACTCAGCTCCTTCAGACTAGCCAGCAGCAATTAGCAAACACCTGGTGGAACTGTGATAAACACATTGTTAACAGGTTAATAGAGGAGCCATGTTGTGATGACTTCCTGAGGGTGGAGCTTCAAAAAAAGCAGGAGTTTTTAAAGAGACACAAACCCAATATTCAAAGCATTACATTACAAAGTCAAATTTCATTTAGGTCATATTTAATATAGCCACCATTTTTCTAACAACGGAAGGTAGCATAGTTTATTGACACTATGTCCCTGGAAAATACATAATACTGGCCCTTTAAAGCCCCTTTAAAATAGAAATGTAAAATATCAACTATAAATATTTCAAAAGCAGAAAAAAAAATGTGTGATCTCTCAGGCCATAGAACACACTGAGAACAAAACCAGAACCCACTCAATACGCTCAGCCACCACTGGGTTAGATTCGTGTTGAACAACCTTTTGCCTTGAGATCCACCAAAGTTCCTGATAGATTCAACATCTCACCTTGTTGTGATTCAGAAACCAGGTTGAGATCATTGGATCTTTGTGTTGTACAATAAGGACATAAGGTGGGCGGCATGGTCAGTATCAACACTGTGTGGTCTTTGAACACAGCCTGATCAGTACAAAGAAACTCTGAATAGTGTGGAGAAAATATCTTCCGCCCCACTGAACCTTGAGTCCGATACGACACACAATGGATCCAAGATGTTGATTTTTCTACCTTACCATTAAATATTTCAACTGAACTTAGACTTCATTTTAGTAAGCGGTTATTTGAGCTGTCGTTTGCATTTCTATGATTTTATCTTTGCTATATCTTCTAAGCCACTCAGAGCTGGTAAAAATGAAACATCACATTTATGGAGGGTACATGTGTTTTATTTGTTTATATTTTACAGGACTGCTTGCTTTTACTTGTATTTCCTTCAGGAGTTGGCATTGGTGGCTGCAGGCATTTTACCAACAGAAAGCATTCCTAGCAGGGTCACTGTGACAGCCGGGGTGGCGCCAGTCAACGTGCCTGTTTGACCTGTTAATGCAAAGAAACTAGTTACACCTGTTGAGAGCTTGTAATATTGCCATGTCTGATGATAACTATAATTTTAACCACTTTTACTCCCAATATTTTGAAAGAAAAATTATTTTGCATCTTTGAGGTCAAAAGTTGCTGGTTAAACATTTTCTGTGGGAATTTCCAATTTTATCTCATTTCTGTGAAGTCTGTGCAGAATATTTTTTATTGTGTACTTTTTCATATAGTTTAAGTTAATACTGGTTTGGTAAACTGATTCTGAATGTTTTATCAGTCTTTATCAGACTTGCGTCAGTCTTCCCTATCAATCTAATAGATTGATGCTTCTATTCAATTGTCATTTCTGTTATTACTTAAAATAACAATAGATAAGAACGTCATGGGAAATGTGATTTTTTCAAAACGTGAATAAAAAAAATAAAAATCATTTGGTATGTACTAGTAGGTGGACTTCTCAAGTTTTCCTTTTCTATTTTTACACAATTGCTAAGAAGACAGTTAACCGCAAAACCCAAAGGCTCCAGACAGCCAAGTATCATCTCTGTGTGTGTGTGTGTGTGTGTGTGTGTGTGTGTGTGTGTGTGTGTGTGTGTGTGTGTGTGTGGGTGTGTGTGTGTGTGTGTGTGTGTGTGTGTGTGTGTGTGTTGCATGACGAAATGCTGCCCTGCTTCTTCCAAGGCCAAAGGTAGCAAAGCCCATCACGTCACTGCAGCCTGACTGGCAAACTTTCCTAATCTAAAATCTAGAAAGCCGAAGTTTGCAAGTTTCTTGCCAAGTGTACCAAATTGATAAAACTGACAGAAGTTGTGGCAGGCAAAAAAAAAAAAAAAAACCCATCTGAAATAAACAAAATAAAAAAATGTAAATAAACAAAAAATCACAATAACTAATAAAAAAAACATGCAATTTTTTTTGTATACCACACATGAGGTTTGCTTACAATTATAGGCCCAGTTTACTAAGATAGCAACAACTCTGAGATTTTACCTGCATTAATTTTAATAGCTGTATTTTCTTTGTTATTATTCATTTAATATTATTTGAATAAAGAAAAACAAGTGTTATGTTAATCTGAATAACCAAAATAAACAAAACCTATACTTTAAAGGTTGTTTTGGAGGCTATAAAATAATTACTACAAAAAATAATGGAATCTAAACATACTAGATAACATGGCTGATATTTTTCATTGATTGCTGAAATAATTTTTATTTAAAGAAAGCTCAATTTAAAATTCTAAAGTTTGACCGCACAGATAATATTTCTGTGAGCAGCCTGTATCCAGCAGAGGGAGCCCACGGAAATGACCAGAACCCGCGATAATTCAAGTGTCACGTCCCCGGCTTGACGTTCTCCTTAACTCTCGCGATATTTCCTGTTTCCTCCTCTTTCGCTCCCTGTAGCCAACATGGCAGTCGGCAAGAATAAGAGGCTGACCAAAGGCGGCAAAAAAGGTGCCAAAAAGAAGATGTAAGTCAAAAATTCTTACACAGATACACGGGATATGTTTTCTGCTTCTCACCGTTGTTGTTTTGGCGAGAAAAATGTGACGGATGAAGTTGATATTAGACAGATGGTAGCGGTGAGGACGCTGGTCCTGTCGCTGCCGGCCTCTGAGTCTGTGTATGGAGCTCAGACACGCTCTCTAGCAGAACTTCTTACTGCGGCTTTTTACCGCTTAGTTTAACTTACACAACGCGCAGCGACTGTGTTTAGTATGTCTAGAGAAAGGGTTGAGTTCGGCGTCTGTCCGTAGTCGGTTATAGCAGCGATATTTGCCGAAGCTGCTCAACGTTAGCAGGACTAGTGAAGCGATGAGCTAGCTGCCTGCAGCACAGTTTAGCTCCAGACCAATTGAAAGAGTTCCCCGTTCGGCTGAGTTACATTTCAGAATCACTGAAGTGCTGAAGAAGTTTAAAGCTAAAATCTGTTTCTTGTTTACAGTGTGGACCCGTTCTCTAAGAAGGACTGGTACGATGTGAAGGCACCAGCCATGTTCAACATCCGCAACATTGGCAAAACCTTGGTCACCAGGACTCAGGGAACCAGTAAGTCTGCATGCTGTACCAGGGGACACTTTAATGTGTAACCATTTTTCTCTACAGGGTCTGACAGGGAACACAAATGTACAACTAACATTTAGTCACAATAGTTTTCTTGTGTTTTTTAGAAAAGATATTGGTAATAGAAAATAAGTATTTGTCAGCTTTACATGCACAGATATTGTTGGAATTAAATGATTCTGTAATACTCTTAGCTGCTTTTGAAATGTGAAAATTACTTTGGTTAGTAGAACACATACTTTTTGCAAGCTGTACATTCAAACTGTCCATTACTATCTTCTTGTTTTTATACTACAAACAGGATTGTGTATGATATAAATAATAATGATTTAGATGAACAATGTATTACAAAAACTGCAAAGATAAAGAAAATAGTTGTATTAGAACCGCATAATACTTTCTGCAGTATTGGTTGCACAGTAGCATGTGGTTCAGTTTAGCTTATACCAATCACTGGATACAAAAGATTGAACAAAATATCCATTTTGAAATGTGTGCTATTGTATATGTTTAATTTGCTAATCTAATATTCCTCAGACCTTTTATTTTGTCTTTTTGTAAAGAGAATTATTGATTGTGACTTAAACTCATGAGGAATTTCCACGGTGGGAACTAGTCAGGATAAGACTGAATCTTTGTTCCTCTTCACGTCGTTTGAACTCTTGATGCTCCTCTGTTTGTCAGGGATTGCCTCTGACGGACTGAAGGGACGCGTGTTCGAGGTGAGCCTGGCTGACCTGCAGAACGACGAGGTGGCCTTCCGCAAGTTCAAGCTTGTCACCGAGGACGTCCAGGGCAAGAACTGCCTCACCAACTTCCACGGCATGGATCTGACCCGCGACAAGATGTGCTCCATGGTCAAGAAGTGGCAGGTAATGTTGGGTTTGGAGCAGGAAATGGCTCCGTTGTTCAGCCGTTGTGAGCTTCTCAGATGGTGTTTGGTTCTGCAGTTATTCTGTTTTTTTTTTGTTTGTTTTATTTAAATAAATTAGTCATTTGTGAGCCTGAACAAGAATGGAAGATGAGTTGGTTTAGTTTTGTGGCAGTGTTCACACTGGTTTAGCTGTTTACTGTGTGGAACTTTGCATTAGGGATCCCCATTTTTCACTTCTGTTATGATATAAAAAAAAAATTAGTATCAGCTGATGCAGAACACTGGTGGATTCATTTTAAGTTGTTTCGAAAAGGGGGGGAAAAAAATCAAACATAAATGTTCAAATTACAAATTAATTAGCTAACTCTGTGCCAGAACAGCACTTAAATATACAATTAGCTTCACAAGCTTGTTCAGTCAGAGCAATTAGGAGCATAACAGCCAACGTAAAATAAAAAAATAAATAAAATATTAAAAAGCACAAAACATTGAATTACACTGAATAGATTTGTCCTTATGCATAGGCCACATTGTCACTGATACCCAACAGATATTTTTTTCTATAGTGGCACTGATTCAGATATTTTTTTCTATAGTGGCATTGATTCAGATATTTTTTGTTCGGTCCATCTCAAGCTTGTGAATTTCCCAGTTTGAGTATAAATGTTGCAGAAACCAGGAATAATGGTTACCAGTCAACACTGGATGTGGCTAATTAGTGCATTAGTGCATGGATGTTTAGAGAAGCTAAAGCAACACATTGAGATGTGACATGATGAAGTATTACTAAAAGAATAACTATGATACTAGTCATTGTTCCATATATTGTTGTTCAGGTATTTTGGAGTAGATTGGCAACAAACTTCTGTAGTGACATGCCTGCTTCTCAGTGTCATGGTTGCTCTCTGATTCGGGGTTCAGAGTCGCATACAGTATGGTTGACATGGAAACTGGAACATGTGTGTTTTCTATCTGGATCAGCCTTGTAAATAGACCTTTATACTGTAGGAGTTAAACACCACGCGTCTTATGATTTGCGTTGATCAGTGGACTGAGAATGTGTCCTGGTGTTTTTGCTCAGACCATGATCGAGGCCCATGTGGACGTGAAGACGACCGACGGATACCTCCTGCGTCTCTTCTGTGTGGGCTTCACAAAGAAGCGCACCAACCAGATCAGGAAGACATCGTACGCCCAGCACCAGCAGGTCCGCCAGATCCGCAAGAAGATGATGGAGATCATGACGCGTGAGGTCCAGACCAACGACCTGAAGGAAGTTGTCAACAAGCTGTAAGTTCACTTCCTGAGCAGCAGAGGGAAGCTGTAGCTGAACTCCTGTTTGATGTTTGACGCGTTTTGTTTTTTATGGTGCGTTTCAGGATCCCTGACAGCGTCGGCAAAGACATAGAGAAGGCGTGTCAGTCCATCTACCCCCTACACGACGTCTACGTCCGCAAGGTCAAGATGCTGAAGAAGCCCAAGTTTGAACGTAGGTCCACCTCTTCAGTGTTCGCGGCCATATGGGAGCATGTGATGACAAACTGTTTTGGTCCCATATGACTGCCTGATTACTGCTTACTGAGATCTGATGCTCCGTTCTAATTCGGGCATCACATCTTCAGCACCGTTACTGGTGGGAGGAAAAGAAACTCACTTGTTCTTTCTCATTGCAGTGGGCAAACTGATGGAGCTCCACGGCGAAGGCGGCTCCACCACCACTGCAAAGGTTTCTGGGGACGACACCGGAGCCAAGGTGGAGAGGGCTGATGGCTATGAGCCTCCCATCCAGGAGACAGTCTGAACACAACAGATTTAATAAAACATGTAAATGACCAACAAACCCCTCTGTGGCTGCATGTTTGTGAAGGAGCTGATTTTGGTATCAGTTCTTATTATGAAAGATCATATTCAATAAATAAGAGTTTATTTCAGTAACTTGATTCATAGTGATAAACAGTTGAAAAAGCTTTGGGTTTTGTTATTTTCTGTGATATCCATAAAGCCCAAAAAATTCACAACTGTTGTAAGAAATGTTATTTGAAGGTTTTATTGGCTTTTATTTGATAGTGAATTGACAAGAAAGAGGGTAATAAGAGAGTAGGGGGGACATGTGGCAAAGGTCACCAGGCTGGGAATCAAACCTGCAACAGGCCTAACTAAGGCCTCCTTATATGGAGGCCTTAGTTAGGCCCCCTGCCACACAGCACCCCGTAAGAAAACGTTTAATAGACCAATGAGGGATTAATGAAAAGTTGGGAGGTTGTTTTCCAGAAGTCTTGACTGTCATGGTGAAACGCTTCCTGCTGTCATGACCCAGATATTTGATACACCCAGAGTTTCCTCATTTCCACAGAGTTCCTCTGTCTTCTGGTGTCACCATTGGGAAAACCAGCTATTAGTCACTTCATTTAAGGAAAACCATGTTGCTTTATTGTATAAAATAAGTAATAAATTAGAGTAATATCAGGAGTGGTAATAACTTACACACTTTATCTTTTAATCAAATAGTACTGGAGGCTTCTATTAACTACTGCGGGTCATCTTCAGGCAGACTTACTCAGATTAGAGAACAAATAATTACACTAAAACTGTAAGGGTCAAATATTTCTGTAGCATGGATGATGAAGAACCAGTAGGGGGAGCAAGTGTTCAGTTAAATTCAGAATAGACCTTGAAAAATACTGACACATTTTTTTATTTAGGACGTAGTTCAGTAAATCTTGAGAAACTTTGCACAACTTTAAATACTGTTTCAGTTTTATTGCTGTCCAAACACGACTGATGAAACATCCACCGGTTTAATCTACAAGTCCATTAATCAAGGACTTTCAGATAGTTTTTAGGGACGAGGGCCCGTTTCCCCCTCAAGTCCCCCAGAAACCATTCATCATCCACCGGCTCCAGATTGGTGACGATGTCCCCGACCTGTGGGTGAAGGAAGAGGACAGGTGGGCTGGGTTCTGGGTTTTGGTTCTGTATTGAGTAAGAATGAAGACGACAAACACAACTGTACCTGGAGTGAGAGTTCCTCCTCACAGTCTGATGTGAAGCTGTACAGAGCCATTCCTCTCAGGCAGGCAGCGGCTCCGTCCTGCTGCTCTCCTGATGAGGAACACAGCAACATGTTATGTTTCACCGTTTAACCTTTGACCTTAGGGCTGTTTTCACATCTGATAATTCAGAAGGCAATGTTGGATTGAGGACCAAAATTACAACATTTGTTCCATTTTCAGCTGCTGCTGTTAACTGAGTACTGAGTCAAACCAACCAAACATGAAATACATGTTACCCTCCTCACCTGTGGTGGTGCTGCCAAGAACTACTGAAGGAAACAACACAAAAACCTCTGAAAAAGATGCTGGCCGCATCTTCCTTCTTTGCAAAATGCTGGGATGGCCAACAAATCAATAACAATATATAATGCAATAACATAATCAATAGAAGATACATCTAATAAAATGTCCAATAATGACATTGAACTCTGATCCAGAACAGAACAGCATTCTGGGAGATGTAGGCAGAGGAAAGGTTATAATCGCTTCTCACGGTGAGCTAAGCAAGTTTGGTAGCATCAACCATTTGCTGTTTGGTTACCAAGCAACAACCTGTTGAGTAACTTGTGCAGCAGCAGTTTTTTGTCTTGCCATTGTGCCTCAGAACTGCTTAAAAAGAAAGAACAACAACTTGGAGATAAAACTCCAAGTTTTATCTCCAAGTTGTTTGTTTGGATAAAACAGAAAAACTTGTGTCATCAGTTTGGCAGGACATCAGATGTTTTAAAACAAAAAAAGTGAACAAAAGTTATCAATATCGACTGATGTCACGCCCTTATATTGTGATACGTTTTTCAGTGATATCGTCCAGCATGTGATTTTAGCTGTTGGAGGATTTCTCTTTAGTTTTGGGAAAATAAAAAAATAAAACATCTACAGGCCATTTCTGCCTTTGGTGCTAGACTCACGCTTATTTTGGTTGCATTTACCCAGAGTGCCCTGCGCTTTACTCCACTTCCTGCTTTTGGAGTGGTCTCTGAACCGCTGGGCGTTCACATATACATTTGAACCGCACCAGAATTCACTTCAACCGAACTGAAACCGAGGATTCAGTTGGATTATGCATTCACACCTCCCCAGGCAAACCGGACTTTCTAGACCAATGAACTGGAGTTGGATTAAAGCAGATCGAACAGGGCTGGTGTGAATGCACTCTCAGATGAAATAGCAGCAGCTGCACAAGTGCACATGGATCGGGTTATGACATGCACATTTATTGATCAGTTTGTCACATGATTAAATACTAAACATCAGAACAGAGAACTTTCTCCAAAAGTGCAGGGTTGAGTTTGCACATCAAACCTTAGGCGGTTTAGCTTTCAGCTTTTAGAACTCTTAACACCCTGCTGAGAACTCTCTGTACCTGACGAGATGTCGACGAAGGCCCTGGGAAACATGCCCTCCCTGCCATTGAGCCTGCCGCTGCTCCACTCCTCGCTCAGGTGCTCGGTGATCAGGATGCAGTCGTCCTTCCGAAACGACAGCTCGTCCTGAGTCTTTGCAACGTAGTCGTACAGAGCCACCGCCCACTGCACTCCTGCCCCGGCGGTCTGAGGACAGACATGGAGGCAAACGGAAGAATCAGAATGTAAACTCATAAGCATCCGTTGAGTTTCTGTTTTAGGTTTGTGTGTTCCAGGCTGATCGTTGGTGACGTTGATGCTTGTGTAAATAATGGCTACCTGGGCAGGTTTGGCAGCTGCTGCTTGTCCAAAGGCAGAATGAGCAGCAAGACCTGTGGAAACAGCAATAATAATAATAATAATAATAATAATAATAATAATAATAATAATAAAGCACTAAGTTTACATTTGACACACAGGAGTTCCAGCCTGCTGCAGGTGTCTTCATATGCAAATGGGCTCATTACAGGGGAACTTTAACAAGCTAACCGCTAACCTACATCTGCACTAAAACCATGTATGATATTGTTGGAACAAGTATTTATTTGTGTCCAAGTTTCCTAATGATCTGAACCATTCTGTTGCTCTGAGAAAAACATGAGCCATCTTGTTCGTCCTGGGACAACGGAGAAACGGAGCTACTGGTCCCACAATGACGTCTTCGAACCGGGCTAACATTTCTGGTTGTCCTCATGGTTGAGTCGGACCGAAGCCCAGTTTGTAAAACTTTTTTTTTTTTAGATTCATTTGTCATCTTGAAACAGGGAAAAATTATGCAGAACTCTCCGCTCTCAGCTTCTGTAGACTCAAATGGCATCTGAAGAAAAGTCAGAGAACACTGACCAGACAAGTGTCGGCTCACTGCTTGTGCCCAGTTTGAAGCACGGTGGTGGCAGCCATGTTGTGGGGGTTCTTACAGCGGTACTACTGCACTGCAAAAACCAACAGTTTGTGTTTGGGTCCAGCTTGGTGTTCCAACAGGACAGCGATCCCAAACCAAGTTTACAGCAGGGTAAAGACGAAGCTTCTAGAGCTTCCTGTCAAAGCTCAACCTTCACTCTGTTGACAGTTTGTTGACTTCAAAGCTCCACCAAATCTCACATATTGAGCCAGATGAAGCCGGGAGCCTGGTGATGGTTGTAAAAAGCATATGGTCAATGTGGAACTTGATGCCCGTGGCTTGTTTGAACCTCTATCTTTAATTTTGACCCAATGTGGATAAAATCTTGTGCATCCGATGATTATTTTTGGTTTTAGAGTCACTGCAGTTTCTTTCACTGCGCAATCAATCCGCCTCTGGGTAAAAATAACCGCTGAAATAAATCTTTTATTTACCATAAACTTGAAACATTTTATTGGTAAAACGAAATGGTTCGATTCCCAGTCAGGGATCTTTCTGCCGGAGTACCCAGTTCAATCCGGGTACTCCAGCTTCCTCCCACCGTTCAAAAACATGACTGTCAGGTTAATTGGTTTCTCTAGGTGTGTGTGTGTGTGTGTGTGTGTGTGTGTGCGTGCGTGCGTGCGTGCGTGCGTGTGTGTGTGTGTGCATGGTTGTTTGTCCTGTCTGTCTCAGCTCTCCTCCCGACGCAACTATACCAAGGTGTAAGAAGACGGATGGAAGCAGAGGAGTTACTGACTTGTATTTGGATGCAGAGTCTTAAATGAAACAAAAACAGAGACACAAATTCCTCCGAGGCAAGAGAAACAACTCCATGAAGACTGACCAACGGATGAGGTCATTTCATTAAAGGGGCAGTATTATGGATTTTCCAGGCACATTTTATAGCACAATCAAGTAACTATATTATCTTCAGTTGCTAGAACTGATTTTGTAATTTCTCTTTAAAAATGCCTGCTCTTTTTGAAACTCCATCTTTTAACCCTTTGATGACGTTTCAACCAGCGTTGTTAGGTCAACCCAGAGGGTTTCCACAGCTGAATGGTTGCCATGGGAGATTCAAGGATTTTTCAAACAAGCATGTAAGAATCAAAACTTACATGGAGTTTAAAAAAAGCCCGGGCTATTTTACATAATAGCGCCCCCTTAAGGTGACAGGATGAGGCTGAACCTGGTTCAGATTACTTCAGCTAAAGCAGAGCCAACATGAGGTGTGAATCGTCCTCACCTGGCAGCGCCACCCCGGCAGCCGGACCCGGCTGCTGCCCTGGGGGCAGAGGCAGATCCTCGATGATCTCCACAAAGTTCAGGGGGAAGATGCCCACAGAGACGCCGACCTGCCCCCGAGCCCAGTCCTCCCCCACGTACTCCTTCAGCTGGATCACGTCCCCCTCCGAGAAGGACAGCTCGTCGCTGTGCTCCCCCTCGAACTCGAACCGGGCCACACACCTGGGACCGCTGCCAGGGACAATTCATACGTCCAGTCAGCCTCTCAGGACGGACAGTGCAAAGGTTCAAAACCCAACAGAACAGTACCTGACGGAGGCAGCTGGCGACTTCTTCTTCTTCTTGGCTAGAGGTTTGGATGAATTGGACTGATTGGAGAAAAATAAATAAATCACCATCAACTTTCTTTCATTCATAGATTTTCTCTACATCATATTTATAGAATGGCTGCTTGCTTGAAACCTACCAGCACTTCAACATAATTGATGGGAAAGAACCCAGTGGAGCCGTTGCAGGTGCCTCGGTACCACTGGCTGTCCACCTGCTCCACTTCAGTCACAATGTCTCCTGCTGAGAGCCTCAGCTCCGTCGGACCCTCTGCCGTTACAACCAAAGATTTACCGTCTCAGATCAAACACTGCTTTCTCTAAGATTGATTTCAGAATAGAAGAACATCATCTGCAGAGCAAAACATCGAGAAATGTAGTATTCAGCTGTTCCCTGAGAGAAATCCAGAGTGACCAGCTGCTTTTAAAAGTCAGCTGATTAGTACATGGCAGAGATGCAAGTGGTCAATTAATGAATCGCATTTGATTATTCCCTATTGATCGACTATCGATTATTATTATAACTGAGAAGCAGGCATGTTCTTAAAAACTTGTTTTTTTTTCTTTAAGGGGGCTGACTTCTTCCCATAATAAGAAAGGCAGCATTTTTCATAATATGCTTTTTTTTTTCTAGAAATAAATAAATGAAAATAAATTTAAAAAAAAGAAGCACATCATTAAAGTGCACATTTGTCACCTGATCATATTATTTAGCCTGAGCAACGTAAATAATGGGGGATGGATTTTAATCGTCAGTCATTTATAAATGCAGAGTCAAAGAAAGCAAACACTTACCTGGAATGAAGTCGTGCAGAGCCTTCACCTGAAGCCCACCAGGTCCTCCACCCGAAGCAGCTGCACCTTCTTCCTGCAGGGAAACAGATCAGCTCTCAAACTGGCTGTTCGCCTTCACAGATTTATTTCCTAAACCATTGAATTACCTGTAGGTGGGAAAAATCAGAGTCCAGAGGAGTTATGATCTTCATTCGGGACTTGTGGACTCTCCCTCTGGTTTCTCCGATCTGGCACTCGAACTCACTGTGGCTGATCTTCTCCACAAGGAGAACTACTTCATTTTTCTGTTAGGAAGCCACCATATTCATAAGGTTCTGTAGAACTCAATCGACACAGAACGAATGTGGATGTTTTAAGCACCTGCAGAGTCAGCTCCTCTGAGTTCCTCCCGTCAAAATCAGCAGATGAAATCCCGTGAGGGAGCGGGAGCTGGCGGCGACAACCCAGAATTGAAACGCCGTCTCGGAAAGACGAACTTCAAAACACACACAGAGCTCTGAGCTGCCGTCTGTCTCACCATGTAGTTGTTGTAGAGGCGGTGGCCCGGACCGGGCCTGGGAGGCAGCACCAGGCCTTTCTTGGTCGGCTTCTGAGACTTGAACTTCGGTGAAGATCGCTGCGGCTCCGACTGAGATCGACCCGCTGCCTGAAGGCTGGGGGGGGGAGGTCTGCCGGGGCCCGACCTGGCTGAAGGGGGCCGGGGCGGGAGGCTTTTGTTCCCACTGGGCTTCCTGAAGCACAAAACCCATCAGTAACCATCAGGTGGGTCACATCTTATTGACCTAAACAAGCTCCTATATCTTGCTGAAAAGTTACTTGTTTTGTCTCATTTCATGTGTACTAAGATATTCAGTCTCTAAACTCGACTAATGATACTTGGTAAGATTTTGTGTTTTTGCAGTGTGGGACATAAAAACTGTTTTAACTGTCGTTCCTCTGACCTGGGTGGAAGCGGTGGCTCCGGTCCGGTGCTGAAAGTGTTCTGCAAAGCAACAACATGACAGATTTTCATTCCTCCTATGAAACATGTGAGGTAAAGCTGGGCTGCACAGTAAAAAAGCTGACACCACATTTACGCTTCAAAGATTTAAGACTTTCCTACAGAAAACAAGACATTAGCTGCTTATAAACTGTAACAGAACCTTTCCGCCTATAGAGATGCTTGTGCCTTTCACATTTCTGGCTCTCTGTGAAGTCAGACTCACCTGAAATGACTTTGAGGATCTCAGGCTCTCCTTATAGCTTGCTGAGGAGGAGGAAGAGCCTGTGGGCTTTTTACCTGGAAGAGGAGGAGCTTCATCCTGAACGTCATCTGTCATTGAAGAGAGATCCGTGTTTAATGGATATAATACAACCAACAACTCAGGGCTCTGACATAGCTTGGCCAAAGTGCTGACAGCAGGTAAAAATGTGGGGGAAATGCCACTAATTCCACTCTGGACCTGTTATGATGAAACTCCATGCTCACCTGAATTGGCCCTGCTAGGAACCCTGATGGTGGTCGGTCTTCTCCATGTGCCCTGTCTGCTGACAGAGCTGCCATCGCTGGCCAAACTATACTGAGGTTTGAGCGGCACTTTTTCTGGACAAAGAGAGAAAGGCGACCGATTAGCCATGCGGTTGCGCTGCATTGACGAGAAAAGGTCGGGCATCCGAGACGCACTGCAAAAACACACAATCTTACCAAGTAGTTTGGGTCGAGTTTCTAATGTGACTGTCTTAGTACACTTGAAATAAAACAAAACTAACTGACTTTTTGGCATGATACAGGAGCTTGTCTTGAGTCAATAATTCCTTAATATTGATCTTAATATTGATGAAAAAGTACAAGTTCCACTGGCAGATTATTTCACTCATGGGGGAAATCAGTCATTTCTGATTTTTCTTTTTTTTTTTTTTTTTCAGAAAAGAAAAGGAGAAAAACTAAATTGATTAAAATCGGATCGGTAAAAAAAATGTTATTTTTAAGCCCTAATTACAACCTTGAAGTGTGATTCAGTCTTTCACCGGAGCGGACCGTCTAAGAGACAAAGCTCTACTCACTGACTGGGCCGACCACGCTCTTGCTCTCCCCGTGTGAGTTGTGGTTGTTTATGTTCAGGTTGGGTCTGAGCGGCTCTTTGAATGGTTTCACTGGAGGTACAGGCGGAAATGGAGCCGGTTCCTCTTTGTCGACGTTATCGGACCTGGTCAACCCGAAAGGTCGTGACCTGTTGGGCTGACCCCCCTTGCTGTGTAAGGCCTCCAGCTCCTCTCTCACTGAATGCCCCACTGGTTTGGTGGGAGGCTTGGGTTTAGTGAGCGGTTCGTGGTTTTGTGAGTTTTGAGAAGTGAAGGTGTTCTGACTGGCGTTATTCGGGCCATTAGGTTTAAAAGTTGCAGGAGGTTTAGAAGCAACCGGGGGTCTGTAGGTGGCCCTCCTTGGTGGAAGGTCTGGTGTGGCTGCTTGTGACTCATTGTCCTCCTCGGTACCAGTTTGGCTCTCAAAAGCTTGAATCCTGGCACGGATGTTTCGATGATTGTTGTTGGCACTCATTGTTCCATCTGCATCTTCATCCAACGAATGCTCATACGACTGTTTGACGTAGTGCCGGCCCTCCTCGCAGTCGCTACGTTCACCGAAGACCTCTAGTAATTCCTCCAGGTACTTACTGGTGGGAACGTCTTGTGAAAAAGACTGAAACGCGTCACAGTTTTCTCCAAGTGTAATCAAAGTCTGATGCTCCTCTTTTGTCGCGTTGTGGTTGAGTTTCGTTCGGGGACGTGGAACAGGTCTCTGAGCGTTGTCTAGGTTTAAAGCATCACGTTGAACAGAAGCAGAGTCAGACTGATGATCAGGCGCAGTTGTCCAGTGGACGGTAACGGATCTGCTCGTACGTTGGGGGTCCGCCTCATCAGATCCAAAGTGGTCTGGATCACACGCACGACTACAACCCTCTGTGCTGGCGTGTTCCGCTGTTCTCTCTACAACCTTGACGCCTCTTTTTACCGCCCGATGCTTTTGGAAATGAAGACCTCGGAGGCTTTTGGGGCTTTTTAGCTGAACGCAGAAAGGAAATCACAGTTAGAGCTCAACAGAAGCCAGAAGAATCAGGTCAAGTTCATTTGTGTAGCACATTTCAGCAACAAAGCAGTTCAAAGTGCATCATGCCATAAAAACATAATAAAGAAATTATCTATGAAACAAGCAGTGAACGTCTCATTTTGTCAAACGCCATCAAGACACTAACGTAAGGCAATGAGATACCAGGATCAGCCCTCACCTGCAGGGTTTCTCCCTGGATGTGACGAGGCGGCGCCGCAGTGTGGATCAGAGTCTTTCCTGAGCTTCTGTGTTCCCCTCTGGCGTGGGGCCGCTGTGGGCTCAGCCGGCCGGTCTGTCTGTGTCTTCTCTTTAATCGCCTGGTCATAGGATGGTGGCAGCTGAGTCATGAAAAAGAGCGTCGGATGTTATCTTGTGATCTAATTGTACTGATATGTCCCAGTTTTTAGCAACCTGTGTCTGAAATTAAGTCTTTCCATTTATTTATTTTTTTTAGGGATGCACCGATGTGAATATGATCATTTGGGACCATATCGATATCTGATACTGATATCAGATACAGAAGTTTGTAATTATGATGTATCATAATTACAGAAGATACACATATTTTTCAACTGTTTCAAGACCTTTTTTAAAAAAAAAGAAAAAAAAAAAGACCAGAAACAGATAGCAACAAAAAACAAATATCGATTGGACTAGTTTTACTTATTGGACCCATACCGAATACGTTAAAAAAAATGACTCATTTTAAGACTCATGACTGTCTGATTTTAGTGCCGATATATATGGTGTGTCCCCAGGTTTATTAAGCAAATATGAAGAGAAAAACTGGGATAACGCCTACCTGTGAAACTGTGGGGACGCCAGGGGCCCAGCCTGCTTGAGGAGGAAAAACCACCGGGCCGCCGGCGAACCAGACGCTTCTGGTCAGAGGTTCCGCTGAGACGATGGTGATGTTTGGTCGTCTGAAGGACAAACAACGAGCGCTTACTGAGACCGCCACACACACACACACACACACACACACACACACACACACACACACACACCCCACACACACACACACACACACACACACACACACACACACACACACACACACACACACACACACACTTTCAGTTCAATTCAAACACTATAAATACAGATTTAGCCTTGGCAGCCGATGAAGTTGCCTCATGTCTGACATTTGCACACCTTCATGTGCAAAGAACACCATCAAGATGTAAATAGAAAAATGACAGATTAATAAAATATTCACATCCTCTCTGCTCTGTTGTCACCTTGAGAGTTTGTTCTTGCTGAAAGAAGAACAAACTCTTTCAGCTTTGATCTACTTGTGTACGTACATACACATATAAAAACATGCTTCTCTTGATATCAGCTCATAGATAAGACAGTGGTCCTTCACTAAAAATAACAGTAATAAATAAGAATTTAAGCAAAAGTTATTGAAAAGACATGTTCATTCCTGTGCAACCTGTAGATAAGAGCAGAATAACAAAGTCGAATGTCAAAACAAATGATAAATCTTCATGCTAAATATCAGAATTTGTCATAATCATCAAACACAGCCACATTTGGTTCCCAATGCGCCGACAATAAAGGAAAACTAAAAACAACCGATCTCAGAATTACATTAAGGTTTCCACAGAAAGAGAACGGCACTGATTGATCGATCATCTCCTGACACTGAAAAATAGAAATGGCAATTTAAAGAACAAATCATACTAATAGATTATTGGTAAATAAATAACTATTGTGAGGAGAAACCATTTAGTTTTTCTACATTAAGTTTGTTATGGCTTTCTATATAGGACAAATATCAATATCTTTTATAAATACAGTGTATTGTGGTCAATGTTATTTCACTATTATTTTACTAATGTGGGTTGCCAGTTTGGATAACCTGACTTCCCATCAAGCTGTAAGTATGAAGCATTTAGAGTCTGGTGGAAGTGGCTCTTTGGCTCACTTGTATAGTAAATGAGAAATTGTTAGCCTACTTTTTGTTTCATTCTTTTTTTAATTGTTTTCCAGGCTGCAATTTATTCACACGTCAGGAATGAATAATAACATTAGGGAGGCAACAAAAACCTAAATGCCATGATGGTTTTAATTTAATTACTGTATTTTATAAGGGAGAGCTCTATGGACATAGGGGCAGCGATGACATGTTGGCCTAAACCTCAGAAAGTATGCAGTTGCTCCCCTGCTCATCCTGCTGACATTATGGCTGTTTAAACTCTCCAGAGTGCAGGAGGTCATTTCACCCTGAAGACGGTGGAGGTTCAGTAGATGTTGACAAGCTGCCTCATTGCCTCAGAGACAGGCGGAGCGTCTCCAGACAGAGGCAGCTCCTCATCAAGGAGCACAGAGAGCAGGAGGGGGAAGGAAAACATCTCCAGTCCTCCCTCTTGTTGTTCATCACCGTCGACCTAATTGATCTGCATGGCTGTAAACACAGACTGAACAGCTTATCTGTGTGTTCTGTGGTGTTAATGGCCTCGCTGTTGTTCACACTGAGATCATTGGACTAATTGCTTTCAGCTGACAGCTACTGACAGTACACATCAGCAGCTCCCCCTCTTTTCCTCAAACGGTAGAGACATACCTGTGGTCCAGATGTCCTGTGTTTCTCCTCCCAATCAGATCTACGGATAAAAACACAGCTTCCCGTTATTGAGGAGCGACAACACAAGGTGTGTAATTTTGAAGTTTTGTTTGAATCACGGTTGTAATGAGTCCAGCAGATAAACCCAGTAAATTAGGACAAGTCAGCAGACAGCATTGACAGCTAATTTTCCATTGAACATATAAATACAGAATTTGACATTTCAAAAATAAATTAATACGTGATTAATACGCTTAATACGTGAACTTCAAAAAAAACTTTTTTTTTTTGTTAAAAGTTTTGCCGCATGTTGAGATGCTTTTTACTTCTTCTGCTGTTGGTCGTATCAAAATGGGTTTACTTTTGTGGTATAGACCAACAACCGGATGTTGTCACAGGCGCAACCCACGAAGAAGACAACAGGAAGTAGTTGGAGGATCATGGTGGAGCCTAATTTTAATGACTTATAATGATTCAGTATGAATAACTGCTCCCTGTAGTGCCCGTCCTTGTTTCTGACCACACAGCTTGAGCCAGAAATAGAAGAGCCTGAACCGAACCAGCAGGACGGAATGTGGAAGAACCAGTTCGCAATTACATTTACACACCACCCTGAACACCTTCAGCACTTCTCATGCAATATTTGAATGTGACTTTCATGTCTAACACGAACAGCCATCGAGCGAGCGCGAAGTAGTTCTCTGATAAGTGATATTCAAACAGAACAAAGAGCTGATTGTTTTTGACGGCAGGAAGAAAACAGCATTTAAATGAGCTATGACAATATATTCTGGCGCCAGGAGTTTCCTACGTCACTGCCGTCAGAGGCACCTGTCACACACCTGTTACTGATTCACTGTTGGATCCGCAGTGCTGCTGATGAAAGTTACACTTTAACAGCAGGTCCAGGTTGTGACTTTTCCCACAGCGTTTTAAGGTCAGACCATTTCAGTGGTGTAAGCTTGCGAGAGTCACACCGGTGCTGAACGACACAACTCTATCCACATGTCTGACAATGCTCCTACCTCTGAGGCGCTAGAGGGTTAAAACACCGTCTTCAGGACGAAGGGGACATTTCCCATGGAGCTCCGTCCCTCCGGCTTGTTCCCAGTATGACAGAGAACTTGAAACTGACAGGAACACACCTGCTGAAACAACAAGAGGAGGGACGGTCTTTGTTGTGCCTCCCTTCTCCTGCATTCTGAAGTTCAGCCCGGCCCGGCCAATCTGGTGAGCTGGAATGTGGTTTTTCAGGAAGCAGAGAGACTGAACCAGCCGGAACGACTCCGTCATTATTCCAGAATGCACTAAAAGTCTTCATGATGTCCAGGTGTTAATGCATCACTCATAGCCTTAAACTCCCTAAGCTGTTTTAATATATATAAATATATATATATCATTGTCATCATATAAACTTAAAGGGGCAGTATTATGTAAAATCAACTTTTTTGAGATTTATATCAAGTTATAATCTTATTCCATCATCAAAAGCATATCTGAAGTGTTGCCTTCAGTCTTTCATGCATGTTTCAGAAATCCTTTAATCTCCCATGGCAACCAAATCCCTGGGTGGACCGAGCCCTGTCTACAGGGGCAAAGCTCCTCCTCTGAGCTGCACTTTCCAACCTTCCACTTCAAAAAGTAGCCCTCCCCCATGACTCCCTCAGCTCCTTCAGACTAGCCAGCAGCAGTTAGTAAATACCTGGTGGAACTGGACATCAGCTGAGCTCTTTGTAGAGGCTACTTCTCAGTGCATCACTGGTAAAAATGTTGTTAAAGGGTTAATAAAGGAACCATGTAGTGATGGTGAGCGACTGTCTCATGTGATTTGGAGATGGATTCATTTTTGGTGACCAGCTGTTTTGCAGAAATCATAGTGTCCTGAGAATAGCTTTCCTTCTCTGAGGAAGCTATCTGATCTCCTTCCTCTGCTGGCATTGAAATATTCCAAATATTTCAATATTCTCAGCAAAAATAACATCTATGTGAGGTTCTGCCTCAGGGGACGTTTTCCAAAACGTCTTTCTTACACTCCTGGTCAAAGCTGCCTGACAACTTTGTTTTTCCGGCAGAAAACTGTTTCTTTTTTCACTATTTTCGGTCAAAAACGATAAATCTATGTAAGCATTTGACTCAGGGAAAAGACTTCCATAAAATTGGTGTTTTCTTGATGCGCTTGCTTTTTGATGGCTATTTCTTCCCTTTTTGATCGACTGTCTCCTCTGTTTTGGAGATGAAGTTCTCTTCAGTGACCTGTAGAAATCACAGGTTTCTCTGTACAAGACTCAGATGGTTCTTCTGGCAAAGAACAATCTTTAGCATTTTCAGTGCAAGACTGAAAGACCTGTTCCCCTTCTGGTGGATCGATTGTCTTTTCACTGACCAGTAAATCGTTCTGCTTTTCCACATTTTCAGCAGATTTCTGTAGCTCCTCAGGTGCATGCAGCTCCCACCAGACTGCAAATGAAACCTTCTTCTTCTTCTTCTGCTTGGGAGGCTGCATCTCTCTTTCCACAATATGGTGGGATGCATCCTCTTCGAAATGTCGGCTGGTTGGACTGCATTTTAACCTTTGCTTGCTTCAGGTTCTAAGATAAATCAGTTAAGATTTCACTTTCAACTTGATGTCAATTTCTAAAAGAAATGTACACCGAACAAAGTTGAAAAACTTACTGTGAACTGCAAACTGAATTCTAGAGGGCTTCGTATCAACAATATCTGCTAAACGGTTGTGATGAAAGTAGATCGATGTGACGAGGTAACATGATCTCTGGTGATGCCAGTACTCCCAACACCTCATGGTTTTTAATGGCTTCCCGTGTGAGCACACACATTCACACGTGATTCTAATTACGTTTCTTATTTAATGGAAACACCGCGATGGCAAAATTGTGGTTTCTCCACATTAGCTGAACATCGACACCGTTTTGTAATGGAAATACAAACACTGATGCTCCCTGATAGCTGTCTGTGATGAAACAAAAAAAATATTTGAAACTTTTGCACATCCACAGCTCATTAAACGTTTAAGTGCCAGAGGAAAATGAAATGAATAGCTAAAAAACCCCGTAAAATTCTGAGAGTCTCAGTAGATACAGCTGATAAAATATAAAAACACCATAAACACACACACACACCCTCTTTCCTCCCGCCCCACACTCAGAGTAAAGCTGCTGAGATCAGCAGGGATGAATTCCCTCCCAGCTGCTCTCTCTTCAGCACATGCTGCCTTTATTCAGTCCAGCAGCAGCACAGCAGCAGCAGCTGATGGAAACAAAAGGATCTGGTTCTGGGATCACGTGACACCAGCTGCTACCCACCATGAAGGCAGCAGTGTTACTGTAAACATGCAGTAACACGCGTGTTCAGAGTCTAGTGAACAGAAAATACATCAGACTGCTCCCCGTATCTGTTGGTGAAAGTAAGATATGGGCAGAAACTGGTGACTCCAGTGAGGATCATCTCTGCTGCAGCTTTGTGAGCTTTGAAGTTCTTTGTTTTTTTGTTTTCTTTTCTTTCTTTCTTTCCTTAAAAAGAGAACTCTTTTAGCACTTAAAATTTGTATTATTCTTAAGTTGTTGCGCTGATTGCAGATTTGGTTAAATTTAGTCAAGTAGCTATTTTATTGAAACCTCCTGACTGAGAAATGCACATCTACCTCTACCTCTGTGTCCACTGTGACCTGTTCATATGAACTGGTCACTGAACAGTTACCTGTTCATATGAACTGGTCACTGAACAGTTACCTGTTCATATGAACTGGTCACTGAACAGTTACCTGTTCATATGAACTGGTCACTGTCAATCTTTCTATAAGAAATGTTAGGAATGCTGCCATTTATGGGATTAATGGCTCAAAAAAAATAATTTATTTGTTTAATTCAAAGTTGTATTTTTCAGAAATTGTGAAATTAATATCTCACAGTCAATGATAAATGTAAAGCTTTCCACGTCTTTTACTGAGCATATTTGTATATGGTACTAAATATAGTAGCTACTATATATTAGACGTCGATTAAGTCATGCTAATCCACTTCATCAGACCAAGATTCAATATTTTTTGGAAATCTTCTTTCTTTCTGTTTCCTGGTCACTAAAAACATCAGAGAAGTTTCTGCAGTGCTCATCAGGGGTTTCCTCTCATTGTTCAACGGCACTAAAATCTGTCGCTGAGATTCTAAACACAAACAGATTCCAGAAACCTTTCGGTCTCTTACCTGTTGCCTGACCTTTGACCTGCAGAGTCCTTCTCTGCTCCTCATCTTCATCCTCCTCGTCTACGACAAGCAGAGTCTCTGGCATCTTCTGGTGTTGAAACAAAGTCGAATAGAAAACAGATGAAACTAAATGAAACTGTTTCAGTGTGTGAGCAGCAATCAGGTCCTCCATTAACTCAGCAACACATGTTCTCCATTCTGTACCCCTGGCTTGTCCTGGCCATAGCAGTGGGGTGTGTGTGTGTGTGTGTGTGTGTGTGTGTGTGTGTGTGTGTGTGTGTGTGTGTGTGTGTGTGTGTGTGTGTGTGTGTGTGTGTGTGTGTGTGTGTGTGTGTGGGGGCAGGGAGCCCAGTCCACTGACCCTGGATGAGTGGGAATGTGCAAAGTCAGACTATGATTGGCCACACATCAGTTTAACTCTTTAAAGTCAGGCTTAGGGAAGGCTTCCTCTCTCACATTCAGACATAAGACAAATATTATCAAGAAATGTTTTAAAATAATATATTTTTGTGTGGAAAATGATTTAGTGTCCTAATGTTAAATTACATAATTTCACATGTTGATGTGATGTTTCCAGTGAGCTCAATCATCCTTAATCCTTAATTAATCTTGCTTGTTTGTTGAGTTGACATTATTCTGTCCTATAAATTAGAATAATTGGTGTTTTGTGAAACAGAATCAAATATGACAGTGAACTACTAGGGCCATTGTAGACATAAAAACATAGGAGTAACTTTCTGCAAAAAAACTTTCTTTTGATTAATAAAACATTGGCAAATTTTACTAGCTGGGTTTAAAACACCATTCTTCATCACAAGACTAATTATTTGCGTAAGAAGACAAACTCATTAAAGTGATCTTACAATTAGTTGGAGTTAAGCAAAGTTTAACATTTAAAAAAAAATGTTTCAGACTTAAATGACCTTTAGTTGTTAGCATATATCTGCCACTGGAGGTCGCTACAGACTCGCTTTTGACCATCTTACTCGCACTTCTTTCACTCAAATCTAATCCAGTTCATCACAAACTGATGAACTGATCCAAAACAGAAAGTTTGTGGTGAAATGTTTGAAGCTTCTGACTATTTTTGCTTTCTTTTGTTGAACAACAAATTCTACAAACATGAGCAAGTTTATTTAAAAGGGACAATTTCCCAGTTCAACATAATGTCATTGATGTGCTTTTAGTGTTTAATGAATTGAGTATTGAATATTGGGTTTCAGATCTGTTTTTAATAACGCCACCTTTCTTTAAAAACAAGTGTCTGTCGTCTTTTTCAGATCTGTTTGCCAAAAGTGATTTTGTTGAGAGAAAAAAAAAACTCCCTCCTTTTCATTACCAAAAAACAATTTTGGCAAAAATAAATATAAATACAATTCTGGCACGAAATGACCTGCAGTGTCATTTTAGGAAGGTGAGAATATGACTCATTATTAAAGTTCTCACGCCAAAACCTCAGACAGCATCAAAACATGAAGTTTTCTGTTTTACGCTCCAATAGTTTCTCGCATCATGTTTGCACTGTAGTGTGAAATGAGTGAAATGTCTCCAGATAACCAGCTGTCGCGTGGATCCAGTGGGTTTCGTCGGTGTCGTGAGAGCGCTTGTGAAACCAGAAGGTGGAACTGGGTCTGCGGGTGGGCGGAGCCTCCGCGTGAAGGCTCCACAGGGGGGGGGGTTCCACCTCCGGCGCGCGCTCAGGAGCTTCCCTGTGTGTTGGTTGCTGTGAGTGAGTGAAGTGGCCCCCGCAGGCGGCGGGACGTGGAATAAAACACGGATATTGAATCTCCAAAAGACGCGCTGAGAGGGTTTCTGCCACGGGTCGACGCCGTTTACAGCGTCTGACGACGGTAAGAAAGGAGCGAACCGTCCTCCTCCTCTTCACGCAGTTTAACTCGTACGCAGACTTCAGACCTGACGGACACACCTGTTCTGGTTTTCTCGGGTCGGTTTCGGACTCTGTGACTGACGGCTGTGGGTTGGGTGGAGAGGGGGGAACTCTCCAAATTGGCCGTTGCGTTGGGCTTATTGTTTGGGGAATATCCAGCACACTGGATACTAACGCGCGCGCACACACACAAAAACCCGACTTGTGTTACATGTTTAGAAAGTTACAGAAGTGAAAACCTCTGGTTTCTGTTTGGCTCCTGGTTGGAAACATGGAGACTTATCAGGGTCAGGCAGATGGAGTTACATTCACTTTGGCAGCCACGCGCAGCCAATAAACAGAGCAGTCCCTGCGTCACGCCGGAGCGCAGCCGTGTTGTGCATTTGTGTAATCCACAAGAAAACATCACATCCAAGATTATGGCAAAGAGACGAGGAGCAGCTTGATGTGACTGAGCTGTTAGGAGGAGCTCAGGGAGACACGGTGCTGCAGGTGTTGGGTTACCTGCAGACGTTATCAATCTTTAATGGCTGGCCGTGGAGCCATTGCTGTGTGTGTGTGTGTGTGTGTGTGTGTGTGTGTGTGTGTGTGTGTGTGTGTGTGTGTGTGTGTGTGTGTGTGGGGGGTGGGTGTGTGTGTGTGTGTGTTTTCGGCAGTGATGCATTATCACTGTGTTGTTCAGGTTTCTTGTTTATCTGCAGGGTCTGACTATGTGTGAGTTTGTATTTCTGTAGTTTTATACAGAAAACTTCTAATCCCTAAAATTATTTATAATTTAAAGTGCACTTTAAATTGTAAAGTGCAATTTATTATTTTAAAATGTTTTTCACAGAATTATCCAGATACTTAAAGATGTTGTATGCAAAATTTCTAAATATATAGATATAGCTTACATGTAGCTCTTGAGAAAATGAAGAGACCACTTAAAAGGATGTTTGTCTGATTTTACTCTTTGTAGATAAATGTTTGAGTGAAATGAACATTGTGAAAACACTTAAAAAGAGACATCCGTTTGATTATTTTGTGCTTTTGTGCCCAAAAGAGGTGCAGGCTTTTTTTAAGGGAAAGAAACGACGACACATTGAATCCATCTTTGAGACAAAATGTTTTTCTTTTCGTAACTAAAAGGAACAATAGATACCAGTCTGTCTGATCCAAAACCTTCTCCATGAATAAGTCTAAAAGGTTTTGTGTATATGTTTATAAGATTACATCTTTGAACTCATAGCAGATCTGAGTTTATGTCGCTCCGTCGCTCGTTTTGTTCCAGGAGGTCGTGTGTCTGTTCTTCATTCAAACGGAAGCACTGCTGTGATTTTTACCTCACATTTTCACACGGAGAATCATTTTTGCTGCACTGTGAAAAACATTCAGTAAATTAGAATATGAATAAAAAGTTCATTCATTTTAATAACTCAGTGAAAGACATTATGTAGATTAATTCCACAGAGCGAATTATGATCATTTTCTGCTTCCAGCTGAAGAAAACATGACATTTAAGATTAAAACATTCCATAAAACATTAGAACAATCATTTTAATACAGGAATGTGTGTTTAATGACATGCATATTTAATACCTGGTTAATAGTTGTTAATTTTTAAGGTTATTTTAGTCTGACAAGGGAGCCTGATTGGATTATTGAGTACGATTGTATGTCTGGTCGTCCTTTATTACACTGACATGTTTATCTTTACCTTTATTACGTTTTTTTGTGGTCAAGAGAAAACATGTGCAGTTTTCATAGTCCAAGGTCAGACTTGATTGCTTAATTAGTGACTGAATTATCAGAGAGAATATGAACGTTGGAGAGTGAATTTGTTTGCAGTCCTGCTGGTTACAGGAATCAGCTGTGGCGGGGTCAGAGGGGGGTTCCCTGTTTGCTGCTTGTTGTCGGTAGCGACCGTCTGGAGATCAGCAAGCTGATCAGGAACGCTGTCGGGAGCGATCACTCGTTTTACGCTTCCGTCTGAGTTTTGACGGTCTCTGGTGAGCGAGAGCCCACAACGTTTCCTCATGAAAGCGACGCTGTCAGCCACACTTCACAGGCTTCTCATGACATACAGTTACCATGGAGATAATTCACTTATCATCTAAATAACCAAGTGGAGTTTGCGTCATGGTCACACCAACAAGAAGTAAAAATCTCTTTGTTGCTGCACGTCCCAAAAAATGTCAAATTTATACAACAACAAACAAAACAAACAAAAAACATTTGGTCTCTACAAATATTAACATGACACATTTGCACACACACACACACACACACACACACACACACACACACACACACACACACACACACACACACACACACCATGGCTGTCACAATAACTCATTTTGCTGGACAATAAACTGAAGTTATTGTGATAAATCACAGTATTGTCATTGTAAGACCATTTTTAACTAATATAATCATGGCGTATGATCTCAGATCAAAAATGATTTTACAATAAACAATAATACTGTTGTACTGAGACCTTTTTGAAGTAATAATGGCATAGCAATCAATGCCAATAATGCAAGAACACATGCTCAAAGATCAAAGAACTTTAAATTCTTATGAACATTTAACACTCTAACTTGAAGAAATAAAAACATATAAATAAATAAACAAAACGACTGATGAGATGAATTTTGAAGCCTCTGCAAACAAAATGAGAAAAGGGCTCGTTGTGAGCAAAGCACCTGAATAAACACTTTTGTCTTCCAGTTTTTGGTAGAAAGAGGGAGAAAAGAAAAACGACAAATCATGCAAATGTAAATTATTGAGCTGCTTCAAACTGATCATGCGATTACCTGATTTATTGCTTATTGAGGCAGGAACATGTTAACTTTACTCTGCAGCATCTTTTCTGTTTAACTTGTACCAACACAATATAGGAACGCTTCAGTTAAGAAATCTCCATCGCAGACGGACGTCTGCCGTTCACAGTTGGTCTAATTCAAAATGTCTGCCTCCTGTCATCCAGTCCAGACAATGCAAACTTGATCAAATTGGAGGAATGAAAGGAATGTGTAGCAGATCAATCATCATGTTATTTTTAGGAATGGAAGTTCACATAAAGAAGCTCTATTTGTCTGGTAAAAACCCCTCACACAAATTTGATTCAGTGTTCTCCTGGTCACAAGTTAGGAGCTGGAATTTATCTGCTTCAGTTCGCCTCTTTTACATATACATATATATATGTATATATATATATATATATATATATATATATATATGTATATAGGGAGAGAGAGAGGCTGTGTTTCCATTACAAATGTGCACAAAACTGTGTCGATATTCCATTTATGTTGAAAAACCACAATTTTGCTATTGAGGTGTTTCCATTAAATAAGAAATGCTATTAAAATCACATGTGAATAAGTTTGTTCGTTTGTTCATGCGATGAGTGGCTGAAAAGAAAAAATGCCGTGTCATCATCCTCCTACCACTCTCACAATAAGAAGAGCTGAAGCAAATGAACAAAGTTACAATCCCAGTTTGGTTGGGATCCTGACATTATGTGTGCAACCAACATAAAGTTGTGGAGAATTTCAGAAACGGTGGCTTCTCACAATGCTTTACAAAAAAAAAACAAAAAAAAAACGTGGAGTGCATTTATATGTATCCCAGTTTACTGTGAGGAAAATTGGACAAAACATCTATGTAAACCCCGAAAATATGTGCACCTGATGCACTTCAAAGTATTGACTCTGGAGGCATGAAATGTATGCACTTCATATTATTTGCAAACTAAATTTAAAATTATTTAGCTTGTTAATCCCTCTGACCAGTTTATGCCTTGATTTATACATGAAATATGACAAGATATGATCAAATTTGTCAGTGTGTGTGAAGCCCTGAAACAGGTCTAGCTTTGTCCCATGTTTGGGATTAACTCGAACTTTATCACCCACTTCACCAACACTGACCCAGGTGGGCTTCAGAAGCCGGATTTTGGCTGAATCTCAGGAGTTTAGGCCAACTTTCAACCAATTCCTTCGTATTAACGGATCAGAATGGCTGGCACGGCTCTGTTCAGCTAATCCCTCTGATGAAGGTCAGGTTCAGGATCAACAAGTCAAAGCTCACATGATCGCAGGTCCTTTCAGACTGATTCTGAAGGGTCAGTAAAAAGGCACTATTTTGTAAAATCCTCTTTCTTGAAGCTTACATAACGTTACATTGTTATAATCAAAAAAATACTGCCTGGATTCTTGAGTGCATGTTTGTGACATCCTTTAATTTCCCACGGCAACCATTTGGCTGCGCAAAACATCTTGGTGAACCTAGCTCCGCCTTCAGATGAAGCTCCTCCTCAGAGCTGCAGCTTCTAAACTAGCTAGTGCTCCTTTAATGATTTAAGTTTCACTTTAGTTCTTGTGTTACCATTTTAAGAACATATATTTTATACATTTATTCTCATCACATATTTAGTGTAAAAACCAAACTTTACAACCCATCAGTTGTATATCTGACCTCTGCTGCAGGAGCAGGGAGAGGATAAATTTATGTGTAAAATCCTGTTTGTTTTTGACCAGATGTAAGAAGAAAGTTCTGAACACCTGGAGGAGTGTAGTAAGTGATTTTTCTAGGTTTGGTTCAGTTGTGGATAATGGCTCTGTTTGTGGTTCTGGAGTCTGAACGCCTTATGGACTTCTCTGTAACATTTTACAGGTTGATTTAGTTATCTTTTTTTCTTTAGTGAATGAAACTCAAGTTTGTATTTATTCATGTTATATTTGTCTGATATTTATTTGATAGATCAAAACATTTAGGAAAACTTTTATCCTGTACTATAATCTTTAAAAAAACTGTTTGCTTGGTTTGGCATGAAAACCCAGAAAAATCAGCTTCTTATTGCTTTCATCGCCCAGATAAAGAGAGTTATGCTTGATAGTCTCTGCTTCCCACATGCAAACAGGGCTGCTTTATCAGCAGGAGGGGCGATGCAAACGAGACACAAAGGAAGCAGCAGGAGCACAGATAGCATATACCTGCACACAAAACACACCTTATCGCTGACAGTGGGTCATTGTATCGGAGCGTGACAGACTGCAGTCTCGCCAAGGCAACATGAACATGCAGTGGGAATGATGTCAGCGGCCAGCACTGTGGCGGTTTGACTCCAGACGCTCAGAGAATGGAGCTGTTGTTCAAAATGAGGCGTGATGTCAATGAAGCGCTTCTGTATGACAGCGTATTCGGAACAAATGTAGAGAGAAAGAAAGAGAAAGAAAGGAGAGAATTTCAACAGAAAAACTGATCTCAGAAGTTTTCTAAAAAAAAAAAAATACAAAAAAAACCCTGCAAATTTCTGAGTTTCAATAGTGAAAGATTTTTGTTGGCCGCCTCACACTCACCTTTTCAGATCTTCTCCACAGGACTAAGATCAGTGTTTATGATGGCTTCACCAAAACATTAACCCTGTTATCCTGAAGCCACTTTGTAACCGCCTTGGCTCTATGCTGAGGGTTATTGACCATTTGAAAGACCAATCTGGTTTCTGTCTTCACAAGGTGTGACAGCTGTCCCTGCTGTCCCTGCTGTCACACAGCATTAACTTCCATTCATTTTTCATTCATTCCTATATCCTAACTCTTACCCTGAACATAACTTAAAATCAATTCACACCCTAAATCTTACTCCTAAATCAAAAACAGCATTTCTTCTTATGCAGGCAGTCCCCACAACATGGAAACTGGTCCTTACAGTGTAAATACAAGGCCACACACACACACACACACACACCACACACACACACACACACACACACACACACACACACACACACACACACACACACATATGCATTTACACCCACAGGCTTATACACACCCAGGTTAGGGATGACATCACAGCAATTGTTGGCAAGAAGCCTTTTGCCGTCTCCAATTAGAGCTTATCAAACTTTCCCTGGTGGATTATATCAGAAGTTTCTTCTCTGCTGTGGTTGCCCTTGGTTACCTTTTAGATAATTCATGGCTTGGTTTCTGATATGGTGCATTTCTCCTTCAAACCAAACACTTTTGTCTTTAGTGATGTGTCTCATTAACTTCCTCTGTTCTGTGTGTTAAAACATGGGTGTTTGCCTGAGTTTATGTTTGGACTTGTTGGTAAATGTGAGTAATATGGAACCCATTCAGTAATAAAGACAGCAATTAGCCTGGAGCAGCACTAACAGCTCATATAACAGTATTATCTACCAAGGTGGAGTCAGCCTGGAGTGTTGTTAAAGAGCCAGGGACACATTTGGAAGAGAAAGTCATGTAATGTGTTTTATGCTTTTATTGAAGCCTAAATCAAAATGTTGTTTTGAATGAAAGATCCAAGACTCGTTGACTTGATGAATTTTGCCGTGTTTTCATTAAGCAAATTTATTTTCGTAATTCCAGTTTGTGCAATGACATTAGGGTGAGAGAGAGATATATATTGGTCAATGGAAACGCATCTAATATTTGATTTAGACTTTGTGCTGCCAAGAAGAGTCTTAAATACTGATTTAACAAGCATTTTTCCACAGAATCTTGCAAGTTGTCTGATTCAAATTAAGGAAATGAGACTTATTGAATGGTTAGGGTTGGAACAGTTTGAACATCAGATTAACAACCATCAATAGAGGCAATACAAAGACACAAAGAGTTTTTGGAAATTGAAGAACTTCCTGTTTGGTTCATTTAGAAATTAAACACTAACAGATTTTAAGATTCCTACAACTTATTTTGTACATAAATTCATTTGTTTTGGTTTGGTATTAATTTTCTAAATAATTCACTGCAGTTCTGTTTATTCCATGTTGAATTGAATGTTGTGGTAGTAAAAAAATGTAAAATATTTTTGTTTTAGATCAGACCTAATGGTAGAAATTTGAATCCATGCCTCTCAGTAGTTCTGTGTTTTACAACCTGTTAAACAAAGTTTTTATTGGAACTGGCAGATTATTTAAAATGAATATTTGGAAGCCTTTCCTGCACCATTTTCATCATTTGCTACTGCAACATAAACAAGAAGATTCTGATAAAATATTAAAATGAACAATTCAAAAGGTAAATGTAGGGTCATGGGGTCAGACTGAAGGCAGCAAAGATCAGAACCATTTCCTTCCTGCTGGGTTCTGTAAAGACAGAGGCTTCACTCCCTCCGTCCTCTCAGCTCCACCTAGACCCTGAATATTTCTGCAGCTGCTATCTGTTTAAAGGACATGTTTGTCCTTACGGTTGCTATGGTCACTGGTAAATTTTCCACCGGCCAGCAACAACCTCAGCCAACAAGCTGGAAGATGTATGTGTCCTTCCCATTTCTTTTAGGTCTACGACCAGATGAGACCCGTATTTTTAGAGTTCCAGACAGTCTACTTAGGAAAGGTTTTGTTGGCTTTTGTGTAGATCAGATTAACGTGTTTCTTAGCAGAAAGCATGGCCTACTAACCAACGTGATGGTGACTCTGGTGTCAGTTGCTTAAACGTGACACCATTGGCCTTTTGGTGTCTTTGGATTTTAAAGTTGTAGAGTACCGGGAGCTGACATCGCCACAAGATCATAAGAAGACAAAAGGAAGCTAATAAAAAGAAACTACAACTAACAGCAATAGCTTTCTGTGGAGCAGTGACTACAGCTTGTGTAGTATCTGGACGTGTAGACAGAACCAAGAGCGCTGGGACTGTGATGAGCTTCACTGACAGACTTCTTTCAGGATTTAAAAATTTCAATTTTCAGCCATTGATGCATCCAGATTTACAGCGCCTGGTTTCTTTTGGTGCAGAATTACGATGCATGTAATTACATCAATTACGTAAAAGTCATATAAGATGCAATATGATAGTTTATACTGCAGACCCTTTGAAACTTATTAGTTCCATGTCCAAATTAGTTTCACGTTAGTGGCATATTTGGTTAAAAGATTTGGATATTGGTCACATTTGGTTAAAAAAGTTGGATATTGGTCATATTTGGGTAAAAAAAGTTGGTATTGGTCATATTTGGGTAAAAAAAAAAAAACAATCAGACATTGGACCAAGTTGGACTTGGTCGCATTCAGCCGCTGTTTGAATGTAGCCTAATTTTACACTGAGTTCAGATCGGAGATGGACCCATTGCCCTCCACTGGGATTTGGCCTTGAAGCTAAAACAATACTCAGAATTTATTCACAATCATTTTCAGTTTCTCCAAAGACAAGGCAGTGCCATACCCCTTCCCCTCCCCCACCAAAAAAAAAACAAAACAAAAAAACCCATCAGACGTTGTCCGGACAGCTTGTTTTCAGAGGTAAAAAAATTATTTCAAACTATGACATAAAACATTTGTGTGAGGTTGATCTCGTCATCTGAAAGGTTAAAGCTTTCTTTCTGAACATGAAAGCTCATGTGTCTTCATGAGAAAAAGGTGTGTCCTGCCCTTCAGCTACTCGTCCTCACCACACCTTTTTGAAACCATTTGGGTTGACAGACAAAGCCGGAAACCTGATCAGGGAAACAGAAAGAGATAAAAGCCTTCCAGGTGAGCTTTCTTTCATTTCACAGTGTTTACTTGGCATCAGTGTGGATTTTTTATCTGCTCTTCTAATCCTTTCAAAGCTGATCTCATGTCAGGGAGTGCTGCTCATTATGCAATCCCAACAGGAATAGAGTTCCCACTGCGTGGGCCTGCAGCAGCCTCTGTGTGGGGTTTAGTTTTGGGTGAGAGGGTGATATATTTTGGTAAAAACCTAATTGCCTGTTGCGACCATCTGTCTGCTTGTAATGAGCTCATTTCGAGTTAATGGGAATATTGATTTTCTGTTAGTAGAAACTTTACACAGAGAAAAGCAGCAGACGGTGTGAGTGATGTCACCATGTGTGAAAGCAGTGCCAGCTTTCATTCTTTCACTGCATCCCTTCACATTTGGGTATGTTTAAGGTTTTGTTGGAAGTAAGAAAATCCTATATTGTTTAGAAATTTTAAAATTTGTTTGTACTATTTAATTTCACACCTCAATGAAAAGTAGTAATTAATCCTCACCAGCAGCTGAGTCGGACTGAAAAAGACAATCTGCTTGATCCTATAATGCAACAGCTGGAATGATTTTGCTGATAACGCCAGCTGTTGGAATATCTGCACACACTTTTTCTTCTGACTGTAGTATTTTAAATTTGGAAAACGAAGTAAACATTGTTTCTCTGGAAATCCCCAGTGTTGCAATCCAATACACTGTTATCAACTTGTGTACAAATAAATGTAAACCTAGCATCTGTAATTCATATAAAGGTTTTAAAAAGCTGATCAGATTGTCTGAATAGAATAGACTCTTTATTCTTATTGTAAAAATAAAACATTGTGTAAAGAAACTTGGGTGCAGTTTTTCTGATAAAAAACAATTTATTTTAATTAATATCGTAAAATGTAAAAGAAAATATCTAATCCAAAGGTAGTTTCTATCTGTTCTAGACTCGTGTCACGTCATTGTATTGGTCTTGTCTTTTAGTAAAAGTGAACTCATAGCTACTCTTCAAAATGGCTAACTGCAGAAAATGAAATCAGATGGAGGCAAATATGTGTTGAAATTTATAAGTGAAGCAATGGCTACAAGTAAAAAAGCAACTTGCCTAAATGTTTTCACACGTCACAGTCATAACTGTGACCAACAAGGCTGGACGAGTTTATCAAGTTTGTCTTGCGTTGGTTTATAGGAAACGAGCTGATTTGGGTTCGCATTAGAACAAGACACTTTTTAGTTCCCTACAGTCACAATCAGCACTGTACTGATACTGAACTATACTCCTGGAACATTTGAGTTCAACATGAAACTAGGGTGGAAAAGCACAGCATCTGGGACTAGATGTAAAAACAGTAGACAATCTATGATGACATAGGAGCCATAGCAGGTAGCATAGTAGGGGTGAGCAATTGGAACTTTTAATCCCAAGTTTTATCATATTTTGTGGTAATATTGAAATAACAATAAAAGTGATTTTTAAGAACTATTTACTGCTTCTTTTTTAGGTAACTGAGTGTGTGCCACAAACACGTAAAAGATCTTGATTCCCAAATGTAATGTGCTTCCTTAGGACACAATTCACGTAAAGAAGTGTGATAAATATGACACTAAGCTGTATGAACAAACAGTGTAGAAAAAAGTCAAACTATCATTCCTCACAATAGGGACAGTTTTTGGGGGTGTTTAACAATCATTAGTAAAAGTCCATCGTGAAAGCGTATTCTTACCATAAGAAATTATGATGAATGATAAACAATACAACAAATGCCTACCCCCTATGAAATATCATTCTCTTTTAAATACAAGTCAAGGCACTGGTGAAATAAGTTCTTTTTCCTTAGATAACAGAAACTTGAGTTCATGGAAAATGGTCAGAATGCGTGTGGAGTTGTGAAAGCTTTGCTCGGTCTCAGCTGAGGTGCAGCTTAGCTTCCAGCCCGGCTGGCTGCTGAAAGGAGAAACTCTCTGGCACATCTGAGTTGTTACAAGGCTTTTGTTGCCTAAAAAGCAGCCGGGTGGGGGTTAAACTAAGCTAGGAAAAAAAAAACATAATTCATATTTGAACATATGCCAAAAGATTTCACAACATAAATCAGGTCCCATCCCTGCTGTTTACAGCAGTTTCTTGGTACTTTTGGGCGGTGGTGCAGTTCTACTGTACGATATTTCTGATCTCCCAGATGGCAGAAGGTTAGATGACAAAGTGCAAACAAGAACAGCTGCTTGTTATCCTTCTCTGAGACTGTTTTTCGTGCTAATTTAAGCCAAACAGTATTTAAACAAAACTGCTCATCCAGTAAATGGAGCCTTTGGTGATTTTGAGAGGTGATGCTGCTTAGATGAAGAAAACCTGTGAGTTTGGTCCCTAGCAAGACATAAAAGCAGCTCTTGAAGGGGGTGAGTGGTAACCACTAACACACACACATGCAGGACCTCCTCCCTCCCTCCATTCGTCTCACTCTCACTCTCTGTTTGCACAACCCCACGCCTTCAGCCAGCACAAGAAACTTTCCAAGAAAATCAAGACACTTTTTTTGGTTTTGTTACTCTGAAGGAGCAACATAATGAAGGAAACTGCTTCAAGTAGCTTGCTATGACTGTCATCCATGATGAAAAGAAACCCTAAGCATTGTTGATTTGGTGCTAGAAAGGATGGGTGTAATATTTTGAATGACTTGGGCTCCAAGTTATCCGATAAGGATGTCAACATAATTTTCACATAATTTTTAATGGTCACATAATTTCCTTTGAGCTTTACATTGTGTTATAATATTATTCCCTCATCAAAAACATACACGGAGTGTCGCCTTGATTCTTTCATGCTTTTTTGAGAAATCCTTTAATCACCCGTGGCAACCGTTCAGTTGTGCTAAACATGTAATTGAACATTGCACGAGGATGAAGCTTGTCTTTGGAGCTTCAGCTTCCAAACTACCGAGCTAACGTCTTACAGAGCACCCATCACCCGCTACTCCCCCACTCAGCTCCTTCAAACTAGCCAGCAGTAATTAGCAAATACTACTACGGTGACAAAACAGGATGTGTCTGCAATGAACTCATTAGATGAGCTGTTTCTCAGTATCTGCGTTCCCAATTACAATTGTGTGCAAAACTTTGTCAATATTTCGCCAATGTAAAACCCCCCATTAAGTTAAAAATGCAATTAAAATCTGTTTGTTTGTGCGATAAGTCACTAAAAACATGCTATGCCAACTACTTTATGTTGCCTTCTTTGTGGTTTGCACCAGTGGATACATCTGGTTGTTGATTATGTGAAAAAAGTGTTTTCATTACAGTTTTGTGTTATGAATAAATTTCAATAAAAAGAAAAAAAAAATGACCTCATTCTAGTGTCAAAAGCTTTTATCGACAAACCAGAGTTTTCTCAAAATTGCTGTTTCCGTTATGCAAATTTCTTTTCGAAATGTGAAACGTAGCTGTCAAAATACTGGCGAAAACATGTTGAAGGAACAATGTTATGATGACTTTCTGAGTTTCAAAAAGAGAGCTTCTTAAAGAGCCAGAGGCACAGTTTCAAGGCGTTAAAATTAGGAACTCAAATTTCATTTACGCCACATTTGATTATATAATTTATATAACAACTGAAGGTAACATAATTACTTGATTGTGCTGTAAAATTATTCTATATGGCTGAAATACACATAATAATGCCCCTTTGGTAGGATTATAAAAATGTGAATGTGCTGCATACAGTGTTTTGTCCTTCTCTGTAGATTTCCTCTTAACCTGTTTTTCACTTTTTGACCCCTCCCTCCCAACAACCTCCTCCTCTCCAACTCCATCCAGGCAGCTCTTACTCATGTCAGATCACTTCCCATCACGCCTCGCCTCTCCTTCACACATCTCCATATTTCTTTGCTGTGTCAACAGAACGAGGATGAGGTCCTTGCCTGCCTAGCGGAGCGTCCCTGCTAAAGATGGCCGCAGAGAGGTAGGAGGCACACAGTGGTTCTCGCTCTCTCCTCAGTGCACATACATTCCTTGTCAAGGATCCAGCCGGCGGAGCCTCATGCGCTAACTGAAAGCAGATGGGAAAAGTTTGTACCTTATTACAGTAACTTCTGTGGATGATGAGATTTGTCTCTAGTTCTGGGGAAGTCAGTGAAGTCAGTGAAGTAAGGGATAAGTTGTGATTTCTTCCTAATTTAAGGTTGGAAGCCAGAGGCTGTAATTTGTGCAGCTGCAGCGTGACCTGCGGTTGATCTGCTGCACATGTGCGTGCTGCTCCATGGACAGCGAGTGTTTACTGCCGTCTCCCATTGGGGGATTTTCTTTCAGCCTATAGTTGTGGTCAGGAGATTGCCTCCACTCATAGTAGGAAAGTTTTGTCCCTTTTAACGATTTATGTCAACTGTTCTTTTTTTAGGGTGGAATAATTACTAAAATGTTTGTAATTATATACACAGGCTCAAATATATATAGATCTATGTATGCTCTGCCAATATTTGGTCAAATGTCCCTTTGTAAGAGGCACCACAACTACAGAGTCTTTGTCGGGATCAACAATATTTTGGTTAATTCTGGCTGGAAATGGTAAACTGGTTGGTTTCCTGGTTCCTATTTTGTGCTGTTTGTAAAGTTGTAAATGTGTTATATTTTCCAAACAAAATCTTTTCATTGAGAAATTTGTCAAAAGCACATGCGCTGTTTGACAACATGCTAAAAACACAGTGCTGTATAGTGTACTGGCATGATAACTACAGCTGACTCTGTTAGTCAGTGTTTCAGCTGGGATGTATAAACGTGGAACTTTTTCCCAATCAATATCAGAAAATACCAGCAATTTCCAGGCAACAGTCTTGTATAAACATAACTTCAATCATCTCATTTCTGGGGAGCAGTGGGGGCTTGTCCACATCACTTTGCCTCCCAGTGAGTGTGCTACTTGCATCCAGAGGATTGTAAAGCCAGAGTCTGTTTACTGTCTGACGTCAGATTTTCTCTGTAATGAAAGGATGTCAGAGGGCCTGCAGGAATCCGCTTTGGACCTCTGAGGTATAAAAACTGTTTGACAGCTTGGTGTGAAGTCCAGGGAGCAGCAAAGCAGGGACGATGAATTTCTGTCTCTCCTCTGTTGCGTCATGTCACTATGCCTGTTATTGTTCTCCTCCCTGCATGCCTATCATAGATGCTTCCCAGCCAGGCGGAGGTTAAGATGGGGGCCAGCCTGCCCGACTCAACATTGTCATATCATTCCAGCATTTCTGCTATTTTATGAACCAAGATGTTGCGGTTCTGTGAGTGATGATGGGTATTTGTTTTCTTTTTCCACATTCCTTAGGTTTTTCTGTCGTTACTTCCCTTCCTGTGGCTCTGAAGGCTCCCAGTAGGCATCTTCTCTGTGTGACATGACTAACCCCACGTGATCTGGCGTCCATAATGGCCTCCGTGGTTGCCAATGGAAACAAAGATGGGCAGTCTCTGGTGTTGAAAGGGGTGGACCCAGAGACATGCATGATTGTGTTCAAGAACCACTGGGCTCAGGTAAGGCACCAGAAGTTTTAGGGGGCTTACAGCTGCATCTCAATAAACTATACATTTTTATTTACATGTCAATAAAAACACAAAATTGTTTTTTTCAGCGCAACAATGGAATGACCTCTTTTATTGCTCCAACAATGTTATGTTTCTCCCATACTTTTTCCTTCAACTAAACTTTCCATTGATGTGCTTGGCTTTCGCAGGGTCAACATCCATCTTTTTTGGCAATAATGCTTTTTTTTTTTGGCTTCCCTTCTTTCCTATTAAAATGAGCAGAAATAATTGATATTGCTCTGTTTGTCATGAATACATAGCACAGTGCAGTAATATAAAAGCTTTCTTTTAATGAACTTTTGGATGGTGGTCTGGTTTGTTGAAATGAACCAGTACATTACTGAAATAAATGTGGGAATGAAAAAGAACATCTCTGAACTGCTCATCTTAATTTAAGCTTTACTAAAGGCCTGAAAGCTTCTAATGGACGAACCTCCGAACATATTTATTTAATCATCAAAACTGTCATATTTCCCATGATAACAGTTTGTATTTAATAAGAAATCTACAAATCAGACATAGTTGAATGCAGTTCCTTGTGTCCTGTCCAGTTTTCCTCGAAGCGTGGCGTTAAGAACTGCGGCCGAGTGAGTCGTTCTGAAAGGCTTAGCTGCCGCCTCCGAGCCTGAGAGTAAAAAGTGACCTCAGTAAACCTCAGTGGTGAGGGCTGCTGGAATCTTGGCAGCGTGCAGCAGTTTGTCTCTGGCTCTTGGCTCTCCAAAGCGCCATGTTTACCCCTGTGGGACCAGCAGGGCTGCTAACTTTTAGCTGAACTGAGCCTCCTCCCTCGGTCCTGCCTGAGAGAGACTGGTCAAGGTACGCAGAAGTCTGATAGGAACTAAGTGTGGTCCCTAACATCACCGACTAGAGCTGTGTTTTCTTTTTAGTCTGCATTTTCTCTGTTGTTGCCAGAACTTTCCTTTTCCAGGGTTTGGCTGTGTCGGTTAAATGAAGCCTGATGTTGTGGCTTTTATTCCAGCTGGATTTCCAGTCTCTGTTTTCTGAAAGCTTTAAAGCTGCAGTATGGAACTTTTACAAATTTGTGCCATTGTTGCAAATCAGCTTGTTGATTAATGTTTCATTGATTAGTAGGTTTTTAGTCTTGATAGGAGTGTGATTAAAGCTTCAAAGTTTGTATTCTTCTTATTAAATGGCCCGTCCCAGGCCAGGTCAGCAGATGCACATGAAACTCCCGACAACACCAACCTTACTTAACCTCATACGAAGGTTTGTATGTCAGAAGAAGGATAACAGCAGCTTGAAATGCAGTCAGATGAAAATCTGACTGGATTCATCTTTCTCCTTCATGTTAAACTTTATCAAACTGGTCAGTCCGTCCCATTGTGGGAAAGTAACCAGATACAACCTTGTATATATCAGTGACATACAACAATAATGGAAAACATTCTGTAAAAGTTAAGCACATATAAACACATAAAACTACAGAAGTCAAAGAAAACATTTCCATACCAATTTTAGGGTTCTTTAGGGTTAAATTTAAAGAATTGGTTCCAAAATGTTTGACACTAGCTACGTTTGAATTCAAAATGTACACAAAACTTTGTCAATATTCCACTAAGATTGAAAAAAATACCATTTTGTAATTTCCATTAATTAAGAAATGCAATTAAAATCACATGTGAATGAGTTTGTTCATGCAATAAGATATTAAAAATCATGATGCACCCTCCAACTACTTCCTGTCGTCTTCTTTATGATTGGCAAAATCCAGTTCTCAATCATGTGACTCGTGCTGTGAAAAAGTGTTTCCATTGCAGTTTTTCAAAATAAACCAATTTCAATATGGCCAAAAAACCCTCCACCTAATTCTAGTTGCAAAGACTTTTTATCAACAAATGAGAATTTTTTTTTTTCCAAATTGGCAGGTTTCCGTCAAGCAAATGTATTTTCAAAATGTCAGAACCAGTCTTTTTGTTAGATGAAACTATTTCTTGAAGCATCTACCTCTGAACTACAAAGCTTCACACACAGTTAACAGGCAGAACTGAGGAATTTGACACCAGGGCCATGTGACTCATACTGTTGTGCCAACACCCATAACTCACCCATTTGCAGAACTTGTTTAGGGACTCAGTGAAAACTCAGAGCTGTTTAATGAGCACAGAGCCACTGTCTGTTGATACAAAAGAGATTAGGAAAAAGAGAGGGATGAAGAGGAGTAAAAAGGGATGAAATGATGTTAGAAAGAGGGATGAAGAAGAGTCAAAATGATTCATATAGTAGGGATAAAGTAGATGAGTTGGATAAAGAAACGTTTTTCTGGATAAGAATGCATGTCCTAAGTATTTGTACTTTTCCACTAACATTTTGAGTGAAAATCTATTAAGCCTTGTTTCCAACATTCCGTATTGGTGTCCGCTCTAATGGAGCCAAAGACCACAAACCAAATTCCTCCAGAGCCGTCAGACTTCATAACGCTCCTCCGCCAGTGATGAAGAAAATAAAATAAAAAAAAAGACATTACAAGTTCAATACATTATCCCCCTTTTGTTTAAAAACGATAAGAATTCAGTCCTGATCGCTGCTTTTCAGCAAATAAACAGAAACTGACTCATGCTTCCCGGCTGACTTACAGGCCTTGACAAAGGAGCCATCACTAAGGTGAGCCCCGAAATCCAAACCACAGGGACCCATGAGGTCCATCAGACCCATCAGGTCAATCATGTCCATCACTCTGCGGCTGGGAGGATAAACTCCTCCTAAGCTTCCATAAGCTCTGCCCAGTTCTCTCACACACAGCCAGTTATTGTCATGGCAACAGTGTCAAGCTGGGGACACTGGGCCCATTATTGTGACTCTGGTTTCCACCCAGTGGACACACATGGGAGGGTCTGCCAGCAACAAAAGCTGCTTTCTTCTGAGCCGCAGAGCTAACTTTATTTGTACAGCATAGTCTGTTTCCACCAGTTCCCACCCAGATTCCACCCGATTTCCACCCGTTTTCACCTGGTTTTCACCTGGTTTTCACCTGGTTTTCACCTGGTTTTCACCTGGTTTTCACCTGTTTCAACTCATTTTCACCAATTTCCAAATGTTCTCCATCCATTTTCACTGGTTTCTCCTGCTGCCTTCCCGTTTTTGATCCACTTCCACTTGGTTTCCAGCAGTTCTCACTGGGTCCATTCATATTCCACTCTTTTTGACCCAGTTTCCACCTTGTTTCCACCTGGCAGACACGTTTCAAACAGAAGGTAGAAATTCTGCAAGCATCTTACTGCTTCGGGTGGATATTGTAGAACAGACAGACTCAGACAAAGTGACCCTTCTGTGTCCAAATCAGAACAGATCAGCCATCATTTTTTCCTTCCCTTTATACATAGTTTTTTTATACCACTTTTACAATGTTTTCATGGAGGGAAAGGAAAACACAACTCTTCCAGTTGTAGTATCTGGACGTGTCAAGATGAAGCTCACCTACAGACCAGCATCCTGGGTTAAATCAAAGTCTCTTCATTTCACACCCGGGTGTGTAAACTAAAACAGCCAGGAATATTCTAACCCAGAATGTTTCTGGGTTCCTTCCTGCAGGTTGTGAAGATCCTGGAGAAGCATGACCCGCTGCGCAGTAGCTCAACACTGGGGGTCATCGGCCTCGGCGCCGGGGCGGCGGGGGGCCCCCGCTTCGGCCCCATCCCGGGGGACGAGGCGAGCGCCGTGCAGAACTACGTGGAGCACATGCTTTTCCTGCTGATGGAGGAGGAGAGCGGCCAAGCGGGCGCCATGGGGCCCATCTGGAGTTCGTGGTGTTGGAGAACGTGATGGAGCGCCTGTTCGTGTGGAGCCTCCGCAGGGAGTTCACCGATGACATGAAGCTGGAGCAGCTGAAGATGTACGAGATGCTGGTGGGCCAGGCGCGACAGCCGCTGCTGCATCACAAACCCATCCTGCGGCCCCTCATGATGCTGTTGTCGTCCTGCTCGGGCGCGGCGGCGTCAGCAGTGGAGGCGGAGCTGGTGCTGCTGCTCCACCAGCTCTGCTGCGTTTTAGCGAAGGACCCGTCCATTCTGGAGCTGTTTTTCCACACCAGCGAGGACCAGGGGGCCACCAACTTCCTCATCTTCTCCCTCCTCATCCCCTTCATCCATAGGGAGGGCCCCGTGGGCCAGCAGGCCAGAGACGCCCTGCTGCTCATCATGTCGCTGTCTGCTGAGGATGAGAGAGTGGCCAAGCACGTCTCACAGAATACCTTCTTCTGCCCGGTGAGGCTCCCACAGCATGCACACACACACACACCCACACACACACCATGCACACACACACACCATGCACACACACACACCATGCACACACACACACACACCATGCACAAACACACACCCACGCACACACAGGCTCACCAAGTGTTCTGGTGCTCTAGTTTCTGAAAGTTTTCAGCAAGAAACAAGAGCTTGTTTAAGTCAATAATTACTTAGTATTGATGAAAAATAGTAGTTATAAGTGAAGTAAAGTAGAAAAAATTATTATGACAGATTATTTCACCTGTGACTACTTTTTCATCCAAAGGAAAAATTTAGTTTTTTGAGCTTTATGTTATGTTATAATGTTATTTCATAATGAAAAACATACCTGGAGTGTTGCCTTGACTCTCTGAAAAATCCTTTGATCCCCATGGTAACCATTCAGCTGTGTTTATCTCCTGGGGGAACCTACTGCCTCTTACAAGGACAAAACTCCTCCTCAGAGCTGCAGTTTCTGAGTTTCCACCTCACCTTGCAGCCCTCGCCTGTGAATCCCACATTCGGCCCCTTCAGACTAGCCAGCAACAATTAGCAAACACCTGGTGGAAATGAGCATCTTTTGAGCTCATTATGCAAGCCAAATTTCAGCAAAACACTGTTGAAAACATTGTTAAAGGCTTAATAGAGGAGTCAGGTTGTGATGACTTTCTGAAGGCAGAGTTTCAGAAAGAGTAGGTATTTTTAAAGAGACAGAAGCCCAATTTCATGGCGCTAAATTACAAAGTCAACTTTCTTTTAAATCATATTTGATATATACAGCATTTTTATAACAACTGAATATAGTTACATCATTATGCTATAAAATGGCACAATGTACCTGGAAAAATCAGATTACTGCCTCTTTATTGTCTTCCAGGGGAAGTATTAAGTATTATGTAGATGCTGCAAACTGCATAACTGGAACCAAGAATGGAATCATCTGGGATTGAAGGTCCCAGTTCTCATAGTATGCTGTCTCCCAGGTGTTGGCCACTGGACTGAGTGGGCTGTACTCATCCCTTCCCACCAAGCTGGAGGTTTCCACTGAGGAGTGGCACTGCCTTCACAAGGAGGAGTGGCTCCGGATGCCGTCCCTGGTCCAGTTTCTCAACTCACTGGAATTCTGCAACGCTGTGATCCAGGTGAGCCTGTGGGGTGGAGTCTGTGTGGGGGCAAAGGTCACAGCCTCTCACTAATGGTCCTCTCAAATGTCCCCGGCTGCTGTTTAAATTCAATACTCTTGTTCATAATGCACAACAGGACAAATTGTAGATGAAGGGTTAAAGAAGACCTTTTCCACAAAAGTCTGATTTTGCAGGTTTTTGTATGTCCATTTGGGTTTCTACAGCTTCTAAAGCTGCCAAATCAATTTAAAAAATCATTTTTGGGCAATACATAAATGTTTTTTGCATCAGAAAATTCTCCTGATTATTGAGTCAGTCTGTGTCGTTTGTTACCTAGCAACTCAAACTGAGTTCCAGCACGTTTGGTCAGCTGGTTTCACCGCTATATGCAGCGTATAATGGCTGCTAGAAAACACAAATGTTTTGTTGTTGACTTATCATTCAGAAACAACCTAATGGAATTTTGTTGGATGTGCAGCAGTCTCTACTGCTGCTTTTCAAAGATGTGTGGTTGTACAATTGTGCAACTGTTTGCAGCAATTTTCACATGTGAGCCTGAATGTTGAGTTGGTAGGGGGCGTGGCCTGCAGAAGTTCATTTGGAGTCAAGTGACTTATTGACTTTGTGCCATCTGTAGACCTTTCATATTCTGTTCAAGGAAGAACAGTAGGCCACCTTTAAAGAACATAGGCTGCCTTCTGGAGCAAAACACAGGAAATCAAAAGATATTTCTCTTTTTATTCTTCGTACAAACATGTGGTCCCACCTGATGGACAGTAATGTCTCTGTTTCTCTTGATGCTGTTTCCAGGTCGCCCATCACACCATCAGAGACCAGCTGTTGGCTTATATCTATAATGGTTTCCTGGTACCTGTCCTCGCACCAGCACTGCACAAGGTTTGTTGTTTTCTCTCATCACCATCACATGTCACTGGTTCTGGATGACAAAGCAGAGGACTTATGTTTTAACTTGTACATGTTATCTGGATTATGCCAATTTCTGCTCTATGCAGCTGACTCTAGAGGAGGTGATGACCACCACGGCGTACCTTGACCTCTTCTTGAGGAGCGTGACCGAGCCGGCCCTGCTGCAAACCTTCCTCTCCTTCCTCCTCCTCCACCAGCATGAGGGCGTCTACATTCTTGACACACTGGTCAGCCGCATCAACACACCCTTCCAGGTACACCACCAGATCCACACATTCTTTGTCTTCTTTGGAAATGTTCATCCATCCATCCATCCATTTTCCGTCACCCTTCTCCCTAACGGGGTCGGGAGTTGCTGGTGCCTATCTCCAGCTGCGTTCCGGGCGAGAGGCGGGGTTCACCCTGGACAGGTCGCCAGTCTGTCGCAGGGCAACACAGAGACAAACAGGACAAACAACCATACACACACACACTCACACCTAGGGAGAATTTGGAAAGCCCAATTAACCTGACAGTCATGTTTTTGGACTGTGGGAGGAAGCCGGAGAACCCGGAGAGAACCCACCCACGCACAGGGAGAACATGCAAACTCCGTGCAGAAAGACCCCGGGCCGGGAATCGAACCCAGGACCTTCTTGCTGCAAGGCAACAGCGCTACCCACTGCGCCACTGTGCAGCCCGGAAATGTTCATTATTTTATTATTATTTTAGAAATGTTCTTCTACATTTATTTAATGTAAACAGTGTGACTCATCAGCCCCAAACTTGGGATATTGGGGCTTTATTGTGTGACATTATTAGTTGTATGAAAAGCAACCAATGTTTAAAGAACAAAAGAACAAACTATAAAGAACAAAAGAATTCCCAGTAGAACAAAAAACATATCTGCCCCTTCCAGTTGGCTTTAAAGGGGCAGTAATATCCAAAATGTACTTTATTGAGCTTCAAATCATGTTATGATGTTATTCATTCAACACAAACATACCTAGACTATTACTCTGATTCTTTCCTGCAAGTTTGAGAAATCCTTTTTACTTCCCATAGCAACCATTCAGCTGTGCAAAACATCTAAATGGACCAAGCTATGCATTCGAGGATGAAGATCCTTCAGACTAGCCAGTAGAAATTAGCAAACAACTGGTGGAACTGCACATCAGCCGCCTACTTCTCAGTGAAATGTAGAGCTTCAGAAAGAGTAGGGGTTTCTTAAAGAGACAGGGGACCAATTTTGATGTGTTAAAGTACAAAGTCAAATTTGTTTTTGAAGCAATGTTTGATATATGCAGCATTTTTATGACAACTGAAGTCAACATAGTTACTTGATTGTGCTACAAAATGGCACTATTTATCTGGAAGCCTCATAACACTGCCTGTCACTGCCCCTCTAAATAGATCAAATCAGACAGATTTTTTTCCTCATCCTTTTTTGTGTCTGTATGCTTTCATGACGACTCCAGTTGGGAACTGTGTCCCTGGCGCTCTTTCGGACTCTGATCGGCCTCTACTGCGAGGATGTGATGCTGCAGCTCGTTCTCAAGTGAGTGGCTCATGTGTTGAGCTTCATCTTGTCATTTATGACAAGATGAGCTTTTCCCACCAGGATTACTCTCTCAAAGCCCCCCCGACCGCCTGGGTTTTCCTGACTCGCCTTCCCACCTGCCTCTGCAGATACTTGATCCCCTGCAACCACATGATGCTGAGTCAGAGACGAGTGGTGAGGGAGAGGGATTTCTACTCAGGATCTGCGGCCAAGATCCTGGCGCTGACGCCGTCCTGCTGCTCCCCGGACCGCAGCCCCCCACCCCTCCGCCAGCTGGAGTCCATCCTCTTCTCCAAGGGGGGGGAAACTCCAAACAACTCCAGCAACGCAGGTAGCTAAGGAATGTATGGAAATTATTCGTGGTATACAGTTGAAACTAGATATTTAAACGACATGAAAAGACACAAAACCCTCCTTTTCCCCATGTCTGAGACGAAAACTCTTCCAGGTTTTGATCAGTTATATTTAAAATAATGTTCATGCCACCAATGATTGTTTCCATTCTAAAAACAACTAAACCAAAAAAAAAATGGAGTACAATGATTTCCTTTTTATAAAAATGCGAACATACAAGATCCTCTTTATGTTTGTCATCTACAATGTTCTTTTTAAAAAAGAAACACGACAGTTGACTTTTGTTTCATTAGATATTGTTCAGTTTATTCCTAGGCAGGTGAAAAAGTCCTTAGTAAGTTTGTTTTCTCTGTATCTGACAATATTATACAAAATTATTTTCTGAAGTAAAAACTAGAAGTGGACGTGCCCAGCAGGTCTTCATTGTACAGACAGAATGTCCCCTAATCCTGCATAAGCCTCTTGGTGGGTTTATTTCCACTCTCCTGAGGAGCCATTGTGCTTTCCTCCAGCATAAAGCTCCTTATGAAGTCAAAATGAACGAAAGCTTTTCAGACACGTTTTAAAGCCCCTAAATCTGCAACACGGCCATATTTGTGTTAGGAATGTTGCAGTAACGCAGCCGGGATGTTAAATGTTGTGGAAATAAGCTGCAGAGAGGTCAGGAATATAAAAATGAGATATAACTGATCACCACTGTGTGTCAGGTGATGATTTGCATGTAGCTGCAGTGTAGAACAGGGAGGATGATGATGGTGTGTATTACCAGACACTAAGACCTCCTGCTGCTCCGCTCTGTTACATCACTTTACCCCCTGCTGTCGATGTCAAACTCATTATTTCTGCTCTGCAGTAGTTCTATTAAACAGAGTGGGGGACAAACTACTCAGTACTAGAGTAAAAGTATTGACACTCATGATCAAATCTTTCTCAACTACAAGTAAAAGTTCAGTAGATTTATTCCAAAATTGACTCATGAAAGTACTAAAGTATTCAAAAATACAAATGATTTTCTAACATCAGTACTTGCTGATGTAATCTGATGTCATATTATCCTGTAGAAATACTCTGCTACAAAATGTCACACCACCTGTAAAAACTTCAGCATAAAAATGCAATAAGAAATCTATTATTATTATTATTATTATTTAAAACAGTAACATTGGTAACTATAAGTATGTAATTCCATACTTACCACTTTTGCCCACAGTGCTCTCTCTCTCTGTGAGAGGATCTGGTATTTGGAACTCACTTCCTGTCAATTTAAAGTCTTCAGTATGTTCAAACGAAACGAACAAAAACAATGCATTCATATGTGATGTTTGTTTATATCGTCATGTTTCTAATTTCTGTGTTTTATATGTATGATTGTGCATATGTTGTCAATATCATGTTTCATTATTTTACATTATTAATACTATTTAACTTCACAGTAGCGTTTAGAAAATCCAGACTACGGACGAGGGCTACAAATTAGCTCCTGCTATTAGCACCATGATGCAGTCATGAGACCAGGTCTGCCACTGTAACACATTTTGCCGGATGATAAATTGCCCCAGAAGTTGTTAGAATAAATGATAATATTGTTTTGAGACCATTTTCAAGTAATGTAATGGTAATGACCTAATAATGCAAGAACACATTCTGAAGAATCAATAAACTTTCAATTCTATTAAATGTTTAAGATTGGATCTGGAAGACATTTTAAATATGCAAGATTAATAAACTACATGGTGCATGAACTGCTGTTTTCTTCAGTTTGTGTATTTTATTTTTGTCTGTCCTTATCAATTAAAGCTAATAAATAAGATGGATAAAAATGGCCGCCTGTTCTCTGTTGCCATCAGACCAGCAGGGCAGCTGTTCAGATGAGGACGATGGTTCTGGGAACCGCTGCATCATTGGCTCAGAGATCCACCTGGACGTCAGCTATCTGCATTACCTCTACGACGCTCGCCTCAGCATCAGCAGCTGCATCCGGGCCTGCCGTGTGTGGTCGGCGCCGTACGACGGCGAGAACCCTCCTCCGGAGCGGTACCAGGCGGGCGTCCTGGAGGAGCCAGCGCCGGATGGCCGGCAGACTCAGAGGAGAGTCCCGCCCCCACCGCCGCCGCTGCTGCTGCCGCCGCCGCCGCTGCCTCGCCCCCCACCCACCTTCGCCCAGCTGGAGCTGGAGTGGGACGACAGCTTTGACGCGTGTCCAGTACAGGAAGCTGAGGCCACCGCGGACCCCAAACCTTCCTCTGAGCCGCTCCCCAAGCACATCCAGGAGATGAGGCGGTCGGCCATCATGCTGGTGAAAGGCTCGTACTCTGAGGAGAGCGACTTTCAGGACGACGTCATGGTGTACGACCTGGTCGCCAAGAAAGACGCCTCAGAGACGGAGCCGTCGCCACCGGTGGACGAGGCCCAGTCAGCCTCACCGAAGAACGGGCTCAGTAGAACCCTGACGGCCGATAGCGCAAAGAACAGCTTAAAGGCCAAGGTCAAAGGTCAGACTGACTGCAACGGGAACATGCAGAAGGCCACTAACACCAGTGAGGATCTTCTAGCTCAGTATGAGGAGCTGATCCGCTCGCTGGTCAGTGAGGCAGGTGGGAAACCGGCGAGGGCTGATGGAGAGGTGAGAAAAACTGCAGCAACAGAGGAAGAGGAGGAGGAGGAAGAAATGGACTTCACTTCCTTTACAGCTGAAACTCCAGAGTCAGAGAAGCCACAATCTCCGGTGGGGGCCATCCAGAGGTTCAGGACTGGAAGCTGCAGAGGAAACTACGCTTTACCTTTCACAGGTCAGTTCAGGCTCTCACTGCAAAACCACTAAATCTCACCGGAGAATTTTGGTCTCATTTCCAGTGAAAATGTCTCAATACAGCTGAAGTTAGACAAAACTAACTTATCAGTAATCTTTCAGAAAGATATAGGTGCTTATTTCATGTCATGTTTTAAGTCAAGTTATTTGCTAGTGGAGCTGATACTTTTTCCATCAATATTAAGGAATTAGTGACTTAAGGTCCTATATTTTGCTCAAAAGTTATAACTTAATTTTGTTTTATTTAAAGTTTACTGAGGTAGTTGTACTACCAAAATTCCTCGATAGGATTTTGTTTTTACAGTGTGCAGCTTTGAAAGACTAAAACATGGAAACACAAAGAAGCTGCCTTCCTAAACATTTCACTATTGCTTAAAAAACACAGTTTAGCAATTGCTGTGTTTTTGTAATTTTTTGTTTTTTCGAATTTTATTGAATGTTACAAATTGCAAATAAAATGACAGTAATACAATAAATGATAAACATTCAAATGAGTAGGTAGAAGTACAAATGTATTAAAATTTTACTTTATTTCATTTTATTAGTTTGTTCACTAAACATGCAGCGCCATCATTATCCGATCACTTCCTGTTGCCTTCTGCTCTGTGGATTGCACCAGGCACAACATCCAGTTGTGCATTATGTAACTCATGATGCAAAAAAAAAAAAAAAAATAGTGGTTCCATTATTTTGCGAAATAAACCAATTTTGATATAGCCAAAAAACTCCCAACAAACTTGAACTTATTGAAAAACAAGATTTTATTTTTCATTTTTCCCTGAAATTGGCGTGTTCCATTAAGCAAATGCATTTTCAAACTGTCAAATTGAATGGCGGTTGATGGAAACGCAGCTCGTGCTCCTCCTGCAGGTCCCTTCATCAGCGTGCTGCTGTCCCGCCTGGAGAACATGCTGTCCAACAGCCTTCATGCCAACCTGCTGCTGACCGGGATCCTGGCCCAGCTGGCTGCTTACCCACAGCCGCTGCTCCGCTCCTTCCTGCTCAACACCAACCTGGTGTTCCAGCCCACCGTCCGCTCGCTCTACCAGGTAACACACACACACACACACACACACACACACACACACACACACACACACACACACACACACACACACACACACACACACACACACACATGCAAAAAGCTTATTTCACTTCCAACTAGTACTTTTCGTTAATATTGAGGAATTATTGACTTAAAACAATGACAGCATGTTGGAGCCATTGTAGATATATAAAAAAGGACTACATTTCCTCCAAACCTCTCAGAATAGTTCTAGAAAAAAACAAGGACATTTTGGTTCTGCAAAAGTCTAAATATTTCAAGAACAAACACAAAAAGTTTTAGATTAATCTCGGAGAATTTTTCTAGAAGGAAACTTGGAATTTTCATAGTCCTTTGGCACTAATACGCCTTTGTGTAACGGAGCTTGTTTTAACTTATAATTCCTATATATATTGACACAAAAGTTCAAAAGTGAAATTATCTGCCTATGGAAGTAGTACTTTTATTATCAATATAATTACCAACGTTAAACAAGCTGCATTATTTTGCTGAAAAGCTACCTGAAAATAAGTTTTGTCTTATTTTAAGTTTGCTAAAATAATTTCACTAAAAACCAGACCAACTGGAAGGTTTTGTGTTTTTGCAGCGTGGCTACCCTGTGATCATGTGGAAGTGAAGTAGATTCTTAGTAAAATGATTTTCCTCAGGTGTTGGCTACTGTGAAGAACCAGATAGAAGAGCTGGCCGCCTGCAGGAAGGACTTCTCCGAGCTGATCACTGTGGCTCAGCACTGGCTGCTGGCCAGGGAGGCCTCCTTCATCACCACAGGTAAACTCACACCTCAGCTTGGACTGATTTCTGCCTCAAAAACTGACTCATCTAGTCCAGCTCATTTCCTTATGAAAAAATAGGAGCAATAATTTGTAACAAGCTGAAGAGGAAGTGCAGTTGAAGTATTATTTCACTTCTCTGAGACAATGAATATATCCTGGCACTGAGGCAAAAAATATTTTTTGTCTAGATTCTTATCTTAGTGCACCAGAAATGCACTAAAAAAACTAGTTTTTTTTAATGACAAAAAAAAAGACGAGTTCTAAATATAAATGAAAGAATCTGCCAATGAGAAATTTCATCCATATCAAGGAATTATTGACTGAATAAGCTGCTATTTCCTGCTGAATTACTTGCACATTAGTTTTTTTTTCAAGCACACTAAGATATTTTCACCAGAAAAATAGATCAGAAATACTTGGTAATGTTTCATGTTTTTACAGTGCACACATTTGGGTTCTGCAGTTCCTTCTAAAGTCACTCGTGTTCATCACTGATCATGGCCTAATGCAGCTAACGGGTACAAATCAGACAGAAAAGACTGCAATAACAGAAACATGAATAATTGTGATGATATAAAAAACTGTGCCAAAGCGAGAGCAGCAATAAGAAGTGATGCCTCATTTACAGGTCTGAACAGATCCGATGATTATTTTCTTCAGGCCGTGTATCTGCAGGTTTCTCCTCCTCCAGGCTGCGTCTTTCTGAGCTTCAGCCTGGCGTTTGAACTGGATCTTCTGTAGCTTCACAGCTGAAAACATTCTGAGAAATATCAGCACGGTGTTTGTTTGTAGAAAGATGAACAATGAAAATTGTAAAGCGCACATATTATTCTGTTTACTTGGAGCTGTCTGTTTTTAGGATTTTTGAATCATTAAAAAATATTGAACTCCCTTCATTTTCGCTCAGTTGAAACGTTCATCTGTTTGTTTTGGGTTCTCGCAGATAAAAGCAGCAGCGGCGGGTCCAGCCAGTACGAAGGAGGAAGGATCCTGAGGAACTCCCCGCCTCCCAAACCCAAAGCCATCTCTCTGGATCAGACGGAGGTCTTCGCTACGGTCCTCTTCTCCGAGTTCCTCAAAGAACTGGCAGCCATCGCTCAGGAGCACTCCATCCTGTCCCACATCCCCATGGAGGAGTAGGAAGCCTCGTCAGTGCCTTTTCAGGTGCTCTTTAATTAATCAAAGGGTTTCCCCCTGGTTTTTTTATAGAAAGATTTTGAAGATATTTATTTTTTCAAACATATCAACTTTGATTGACTTCCATCCTCCTGCCTCTGTAAAGCCTGGAGACAAACTGTAGCTCCTCCCACCAAAGACTTTTATATTTTTCCACACGTTTTCTGAACCGTCTGAATGTTTCCTGCAACCAGCCGCAGCGGCGACACGCTGCTCTCTGCTTTCTGTTCTGTCTCAGACGTTGTCTTCAAGCACTGCAAAAACACAAAATCTCACCAAGTCATTTTGAATTTCTGGCACAAATATCTTAGTGCACCTGAAGTAAGAGAAAACTAACTTACAAGTAACTTTTCATCAAGAAACAGGAGCTTGATTGAATCAGTGCTTCCTTTATATTTATGTTTTAAAAAGTACTAGTTCCATTGGCAGATCATTTCACTTATAGTAATACATGTTTCTTATGTTATAAGTGAAATAATTTCCAAATTGAACTAGCACTTTTTCATTAATACTAAGAAATTATTGATGTAAAATAAGCCCCTATATCTTGCTGAAAAGTTGCTTGTAAGTTTGGTTCCTCTTATTTCAAACATACTAAGATATTTGCACTAAAAATTAGACCAAAAATACTTGCTAATATTTTGTGTGTTTGCAGGGTAATATTCCACATCCACTTATTATGTTGCTTTTTGTAGATACTGAGACCTTTAAAGAAACTCTTCCAGCTACAGCTGTTACAGGTTGAGTCAAACTGCCTACAGATTCACAAAGTGCATTAAGACTCTTCAGGTTCAGACGTTTCGGTGCTGCGTCACCGCGGCGACTCAGGCACCTCGTTCCTTTTCTGACCCGCTATTGGCTCTGTACATTTTCCATCACTGCCCACATGATTACTAACACCTCCTGTAAAAATAATATATCTGAAAAAAAAATCTTGAAATAAATGCATCTGTGATTTCAGCAGCAGAATCAAATAATAATAATAAAAACTTCCAACCTTTACATTCAATATATTTATGTAAAGGTTCCTGAAAATATATTCAGGAAGGATATATTTTTTCAAGATGGGTTGTATTTACCAAAATCCCCAACAGCTACTGTAAAATATGTTTAGCTAAACATTTTGTATAAATTCATAGTTTTATCTCTAATGTGTTGAGTTGATTGTCTTGTGTAAATATTTATAATTAATCATGTTTAATGTCTTTATCTCTTGTCTGCCTGGCGTGAAGCACGCAGCCCACACTGCAAAAACACTAAATCTTACCAAGTATTTTGGTCGAATTTCTGCAATATTGTACATTTGAAATATGACAAAACTTACTTGCATGTACATTTTGAGCAAGAAATATGAGCTTGTTTTATGTCAATAAGTTCTAAATATTGTTGGAGAAGAAGCAGATCATTTCTCTTATAACATGGGGAAACCAAGATTTTTTCATCATTATTACAGAATTTCTAATTCTTAAGAATTTTGCTGAAGTTTCGCCTTATTTCAAGTTTTCCAAGATGGTCTAAGATGTTTGGACTAGAAACTAGACCAAAAATACTCTCTGAGTTGTATTTGTTTGCAGTGGAGAGATCCACTTTGCTCAGCCACAATTCACAACGTGAAAAACAAAAAGACATAACAGTCTTTGTCCTGGTCCTGGTTAGCTGACCAACTGGTCAAATTATTTCACTTATGGGAAAATGTCTTAAAGGTGAAATTGTCTGCCAGTTCTTAACTTTAAACAATCTACTAAATGTTTCTCAACAGTTCCATATGGGTTAGTTTTGTCTTATTTAAAGTACACTAAGATATTTGCACTAGAAAGTAGACTAAAATTACTTGATTTGTTTTTGTATTGTGAGCATTCAACATGAGAGAATCTTCTTCTGGGCAGACAGAGCGTTTGCATACTTTAGCCAGGATTAATCACTGTACATGTTGTATCAATCCCAGCAGATCCCATTACAGACATATAACAGCATCAGACCCGTAGTAAACATGCTGGAACTTTAGACCTCATTTTCATACACAAGGCAGATGTGCAATAATGTGGAACTGATGGAGGGAACCTCGGTCACCACGTCTCCTCAACGTTTAATCATCTTCATTTATTTAAGACTTCTGCGCTCTTTCAGCTTTACAAGGGGTGCCAAAAGATGCCGTCTTTCTCTGTGTACAGAAGAGCAGAGCCAGGTTCACCACTGCTGTATGTAATGTGCCTTTCACCTTTACCTGTTTATGACGTACAAATCATAAGGAAAATGTTCTGAGGAAAAAACACTATGCAAATGAAATGTATTGGGGATGTTAGCTGTTAGATCACTGTGATTACGGGTAGGGGTATTTAAAATGTTTGTTGAGTGTTTTTTTTTTCTTTCTTTTTCGTCACTTTCTTTCTCTTGCTTGTGAAAAGGCGTTTTAAAGCTTTTAAAGCATAAAATCACTTTATGGAGGGTTGATGCTCAACTTGATGTCCAGTGTAATCTTATGGCACAGTAATGATTATCTGGGCATGAAAATGAAATAAAAGTGTTTTATAGACCTTGCTTGTTTGTAATCTTATTTATGTAGCACCTTCTCAGCAACAGTGCAGCTCAAAGAGCTTTACATGAATTGGATAGAAATACAAATAAAACAACAAAATCAAAAGAAAAGTGTGAAACTGCATATTGGTTCCCCATGTTTAATAAGAATAAACTAATCGGGGTTTCTCTGGATTTCATGTTCTCTTAAAATTAGACATTGGTTCTCCATGTTTGATTCTATCAGTAAGTGTAAAACTAAACCTAAACAAGTGTTTTTGCAAGAATTTGTTTTACTGTTTTAAGGGTTGAGAACATTTGTAATTTCACAACTTCAGTACATATTTTAACATATGTCATTTTAAAACCAGGGAAGGTTTTAAAATAAAAGAAGATTGGAAGCTAGATGATCATAGTAACATACATGTATAATTTGTCTAACTGCCTCCTGCAGTTTTGGCCCCTAGTGGACGTCTAAGATCCAGGAACCGTTTCTGTCAGATCATTCATTCAGAGAATAAAGATGACTGAATTTGTTTGTGTACAACCTGGCAAAGACAACTGTATAACTACTTTTTAAGCGCTTATGTAAACGTACATGATATATTATAAACGTATGATTGTGTGTTTTAACTGAGATTTTAGTTTTATCACTGAGGACTTTCTGAGAGAAAAAAAAAAGTTACGCAAAACTTTGCTTGATTAACTGAAAGCACTTAATAGTGACAGAAAAACAAAAACAGAAGAAATCTGGTCGAGGGGGAAAATACTTTTCAAAGATTATATTTATTAAAAACTACATCCTGACATCTGCAGGGAAGGAAACGCACACTTTTTATTTTTGTGATCTTGTCTCAGAAGCAGCCGACAGACTCCAGCTGCCTTCAGCGGCCGATGGACTATGTTTACATTAAATATAAATCAACCAGAGGAGCTGCGCGGAACCACTCAGAGCTTCATGTCAGGGAAAATGAATATTTAACAAGATTTGTGCAAGCGTTTGAGAAATAATGACATGCTTCAACCACAGGAGGGCGCTCAGTGCTCAGGCTGCTGCAGCATAGGGTGAACCTCCTTCATCCTCAGTAAACTAGAAGTTGAGATAAAAGTTTCTGATCCGATTGAACTCTGAGAACAAAAACTGGTTTCTACTTCAATCAAAAATGCCAGATAGAAATATAACGAATAGAAATGTTATTGATTTATTAACATTCACATCCTATTTATAAAAACAAAACTGTCATTATAAACACAATGAAGCTTTAGCATTTTACCTAGCAGGAAGTGGGTTTTACTGTCTAACCACGAGCTGAATTCAGAGCGTCTGATTGGCTCAGAGTCAGTGACAAAAATGATGATGTCATGATGTCTTCTCTTGGAGGATTTCCCTGACCAGAACCGGGTCGGCTCTGCCTTTGGTCTCCTTCTGAACCAGACCCATCAGCTTATTCAGAACTTTCTGGTTTCCGCTCCTGACGGCTCGAACCTGCGAACACAAACACAACCTCTGATGTCACACGGCTCCGCAACTTATGAGAGCAACGAAACGATCAAACAGTCCAAAAGTCAACCGTCAGTTTTGTGTAGAAACTGTTCACAGACAGAGAGCAGGCTGACACTTTATTAGGTACACCTGCTGTCAGACATGCAGCAACTCAAAGCACTTAGAGCAGGCAGACGACTCCCTGGAGTTTTAAAGGGACAGTATCGTGTTTTCTAACCACACAGAATCATTTTATAGCACAATGAATCAACTATGTTACCTTCAGTTGTTTTAAAAATACTGTGTTTGTATCAAATATGTCTTAAAATAAAATTGGTAATTTAGTGCTTTCAATTTGGGTCTCTGTCTCTTTAAGAAGCTCCTGCTCTTTCTGAAACTCCGCCTTTAGGAAGTCATCACAACATGGCTCCTCTATGAACCCTAACAATGTTTTTACCAGCGTTGCACTGAGAAGTAGCTCCTATAATGAGCTCAGCAGGTGTTTGCTAATTGCTGCTGGCTAGTCTGAAGGAGCTGAGTGGCGAAGCCTTCCCTCTGCTTTCATCCCCCAGAGTGCTTTGTGATTCTGTATTGAACGTCAGTGAAAATATTAAACTATCAAACATATCCACTGATATTGATCACTTGTCCATCGCGATATATCTGACTGATTTATTGTCCAGCCATTTTTGAAAAACTGAGTTTCCCATTGAAAGCCAGAGAACCATCAAAATAAATGTTAAAAAAATACTAAAAACAAAATCCTCATGTCTAATGACTCTATATGATATGAGAGATTCAGAGATGTGAGCGCACGCTGACCTCGTCTGGATGCGAGTCTACGACCTTCTGGCAGATTCGGTGAAGGTCGGCGGCGTCGCTGACGAGCCCCAAGTCCCGCTCCTGGATGATCTGCAGAGCTGCCTTGCCTGGTGACCTCCACATCTCCTGGAACACCTGGAGAGGAAAGGGAGCAGCAGGGGGCGCCGACAGGTGAGGATGAGAACATACAGGAAGAAACCTGCGGGAGGCAGAGGGACTGGGGGGCCGCAGCACACTGACCTGCTTGGCAGCAGAGGAGGAGATGCGTCCTGATTCCTGCAGCTCCAGCAGCTCAGCCAGGGCGGCGGGGAGGACTGGGCTGGAAGCAACGCAGAGTCTGAGTTAATTACACTGGAAGAGATGGATGAGGATTCATAGAGATAGAGATAGAAAAAGAGAAAGAAAGAGAGAGACGGTGATCGCTGGACGGAAAGAAGAAGAAAAAAAGGTGATGAAGATCTGGATGTTCCTGAAAAGGTCCGCTCTAACTTGCATCCGTTTTTTTCTTTTCTTTTTTTACCTTTATTAAGTTGAAAGTTGGAATAAAGAGCTTTGGATTACAAGTTATTATCCCAACAAAAATGGGCAGAGATCACTGAACGACTTCAACTATCAATTATTAAATCAAGAAGAGAGCCTAAAAAAAAAAAAACATTTGCTGAAAGAAAACACTTTGAGAGCAGAAATGAAACCAAAACTGTTAAAAAATATAAACCTTTTGCATTTAAGATAAAAAAAAAAATGTGATCTGTAAATCTATCCTACCCAGAAGTCAATTAGTGGCAGGTTTAGCTTCAAATTCTGCAAATAAACATTTTATTAATCTCATCCATAGAAACAATCACTGTATCAGTTCTCCGCTCTATTAATGTTTCTATGTTTCTTACATATTGATGTTAGAAAAATGCATCAGCTGTTTCATTTCAAATAGCCAGTGGCATCAAAAGCCGACTGTGATTTTAGAAGCGTAATTATAAAAGCCTGAAACCATGGCAACTATTTTCCACCTAAACCAACCACAAAGGCTTTTAGTGTGAAGTTTAGGGTAGAATCAGCTCATTCCAGCCAGGAACTCGTCCTCAGGAAGAAGCTTTTCTCCCTGTCAGACAGTCACAGCGACTTTCTCCAAGCCAGACACAAATAATTAGAAAACACAAAATGATCCCATTTATTCTCCCCGAGAAAGTCATTTGGCTCTGCTCTGGGATTTATCTGCGCCTTCACTTTCAATCACGGTATTTTGAGACGCGAAAAGGCCTGAAATGAAGTGTTTTTATCAGCTGCAGGGAAGAGGCGGAGCATCGTTGCAGAACCGCTCACAGCAGCTGGACCCAGGTCTCTGTCTCTGTCGCTGGCGACGCACCGATCCGCTGGCGACGCACCGATCCGCTGGCGACGCACCGATCCGCTGGCGACGCACCGATCCGCTCTCTTCACTCCCGACGCCGATATCTGAGGCCCAGCGTGGGCCGATACCGAGCAGATGCAGAAAAGCAAGAGCTGAATTGACTAAAAACATTTCTTATTTTACCAGCTCGGTCAAACATGTTAAAATAACTTTAACTTTAACTTATTCAGTCAGTTTAATGCCGGCGGCTTGCAAAAGTATTCAACCCCTCCGGAGTCCATACGGTTGCTGCGATTACAGCGCTCATCAGGCAACTTCTGAAGGCAACTGGTTACACTCGGACCACACTTTTCAGTTTTTTGCCTGTAAAAAATGTGTAGAATGATGCAGACTTTTATTTCTACTGTTATTTTCAGAGTGCGATCAAGAGAAAAGGGTCAAACAGAAGTTTGTTACAGACGTTTTCTGTATTTTTGTGAGGTGACATTATGTGTCCTCTAAGCACCTTTTAAATAAAATATATAATTATTATTATATTTACTTCTACTGCTTCGGACAAGGACGTTGCCATGGTTATTGCTTCACATGGTGGCATCCTTCCGGGTATTTCTACTAATTTACATATGTATTTATGGAGGCAACATATGTTTTCATTTTTTGTATTGATGTCATCCTGCTTTATTTGACTGAACTGTCGTGAACATCTGTCCTCATGCGTTCTGGTGATAAACTGACCTTTGGCTCACGCTCAGGTCCTGCTGCTTCAGGAGCCCCAGCAGCTCATTGGTCACCCAGCCAATCACCTTCCTGGGATCCCTGCTGGTCCCCTTCATCACCGCCTCAAAGTACTCCATCAAGCCGTCCTCGCTCTGCACAGCAGCATTCACTGAGCATTCGTCACTGAGCAGGAGCGTTGCCGTTTAGTGGCAGACTGACAGACGGCCGGTGTGAACTCACCACCAGAGTGAAGCTGTGCTCTGGCAGCAGGCCGTACGTCTGCACCAGCCTGTCTCTCCTGACGCCGGGCAGCTCGGGAAGCCCCGCCCTCAGGGTCCGCAGCAGCACCGCCTCCCCCGCCTCCACGCCCGCAGGCAGCGACGCCTCATCCTCAAACACCAGCAGGGGGGGCAGGTTGGGCTCCGGCATGAACCTGCAGGAGGTGGAGGTGGAGGTGGAGGGTCTCTCAGGGTTAGAGGGAAGGGGGACAACTTCTGACTGCTTTATGACAGTGAAATAAATTGTGATTCTGAATTCTGCTGCGATACAAACTGGGTTGTTGTCACATTTCACCTGCATACCAAGGATTAGACCTGACTAGCCTCACTGCTGCTACACTGCAAAAACACAAAGTCTTACCAAGTATTGCTGCTCTAGTTTCTAGAGTAAATATCTTAGTGCGCTTGAAATAAGACTAAATTAATTTACAAGCAACTTTTCAGCAAAAAAATAGGAGATAGTATTAATTTAATAATTTCTTAATGGGGCAGAATGATGTATTTTCCAGACACATAGTATAATTTTATAGCACAATTAAATAACTATGTTAACTTCAGTTATTATAAAAATGCCCTATATATTGCTCTATATAGAATTAGCCTACTCCATGCTAAGTTCTTGATGTATGAGATGACATTCCCAAATGTGTTTCCTAACATGTCACTTCCTTTAGCTTTAGCTTTGCAACTGGCTAAAAGAGATAGATGGAAAACTTAAAATTATTTACTCACAACAATATCAAATACGACTTAAAAGAAATGTTACTAATATAATGCCTTGAAACTAGGACTCTGTCTCTTTAAAAACTTCTGCTCCTTCTGAAACTCCGTCACAACATGGCTCCTTTATTAGCCGTTTAACAACATTTTACCAGTATTTCACTGAGAAGCAGCTCCGATCATGAGCTCAGCAGCCTCCAGCTCCACCAAGTGTTTGCTAATTGTGGCTGGCTAGTCTGAAGGAGTGGACTCTGAGGGGAGGGCTGCTCTGAGTGGTGGAAGCTTAGAAGCTTGGAGACTGCAGCACAGGGGGAGGAGCTTCGTCTTCAAAGGCGAGGCTAGATCCACCCAGGCGTTTTGCACCGCTGAACGGTTGCCATGGAGATTAAAGGATTTCTCAAGCATGCAGAAAAGAATCAAAGCAACACTGCAGATATATTTCTGTTGAGGGAATAACATTATAAACATGATGTACAGCACAAAAATGTCGATGTTGGAATTACTGTCCTAAAACCAGCTGAAAAGGTTTTGCATGTTGGTTTTGTCTTATTTCATCCGATGCACTGAGATATTTGCATTAGAAACTCGACCAAAAAAGATTCTGTGTTTTTGCAGTGTGAGGATGAATCTGTTCCTGCTGCTGCAGCTCTGCCTCCAGGTGGAGAGAATCTGTTTCAGAGACAACAAATCCAACCTCATCACCTGTAATCCTGAAGACCTTCTTTGTCCCGCATAGCAACAGTCTCCCTGGAGGGACAAAGACACACAGGGAAGAAATCAACACTCTCAAAAATATTTTAGAGTGAGATTTTCACTGACGGTTCAAACACTTTTTTTTTTCAAACAAAGATAATACTTGCTCCAAAACAAAGTGTTTCTCTAAAATTTGGATTTAATTTCAAGAGGGGCAACAAACTGTGAAGCGAGCCCCTCCGTAACCTGGGCCGTGCAAGGCCTTCTGGGAAGCCGCCAGAGCCACAGAAGAAGAGCGAGGGCTCAGCTGTGAGGCAGCAGGCTCATTGTGGGAGCACTGCAGAGCTCAGAGATAACGCGGGCCGACAGCGCCGTCCAAATGCCTCCATTCATCATCATTACCACCGTGGCTGCTGCCGGGCCGAGCCCGGGCCCAATGCTGGCGCCGCGGCCCCGCTTCTTCATCCACTCACCCCGACTTGGAGTCGTACGCCCGAGTCTCGTTGAGCACCGCCCCTCCTCTCCGCACCACCGCCGTCTGTCTCTGGATCTCGAAGTCTGGACGGAATAACGAGAGTCGTCAAACACCTGCTGCCGCGCCCCGGCGGCCCGCACTGCCGTCATGAGAAACGGTTCGGCTGCAAAGGCTTGCTTCAGCAGCTGAACTTGTCCAGCTGCTTTCGGTTCCGTCAGCTGGAAGCGGAGCTCCGTCGCTCAAACTGCGACTGTTATTTCAGCGAGCAGCTGGGGAAACGTCAACGCTCCAGGATGTCCAAAGAAAAACATTCTCATCTATGCAATGACCCTAAAGTATGTATTTTCTGAAACATGAGCAGAAAAAGGTTTTTGGGGTTTTTTTTCCAAATAGAAAACAAGAAAAAACTAATTTGTGTATGAAAATTACTTGTAGCTGTTTATGGACAGTTAGAGCTCAATAATATCTATTTGCATGATTTATCATTTTTCTCTTTTCTCTCCCCGATTCCAAAACTTGGATGACTAAAGTCTTCAGTTTGGTGCTTTGGTCTCAACTTGCCCTGTTTTGAAGGACAGTTTTGTTTACGCAGACTTCATAATTCATTTATTTGTCATTTATGTTGTTTTGTTTGTTTATTATGAATATTTAAAATGTCTTCCAGTTCCAGTGTTTAAATATTCTTTCAATTAAAGTTAATTGATCTTGAGAAGTTTGTTGTTCTCTTATTAATAAACATTTGCAATAACTTCTGGGAAAATTTGTCATCCAGCAGAAGATGTTTTTGTGACGGGTCTTGGAACAGCTACATGGAAACGAGCGAAGACAAGCTATGTGTTGAATATTTCATATTTTAATGATATTTTGGATGAACTGACTGAGATTTCCACTAAACTTTCCATAAACCTCAATCTATAAAAGCCAACATCCTCGTATTTTTGCTTTTAGCTTTTATTTTTAATTCAGAACACTTTTTCTGATAGGCGAAATGAAGGAACTTTACTTTTCTTTAAAGCTACAGTATGTCACTTTTAGAAAAAACAAAAAAAATAAAAAATCATGTTTTTTTCATATTTGTTAAAACTATCACTATGTTGTGACAGCATGCTATGAGACAGATACTCTGTAGATCATTGATCTCCTCAACCGTCAACCTGAGCTCCTCCTGTCTGCAGACATGCACCTCTCCCGACCAAAAACAACCAATCAGAGCCAGGAGGAGGGGCTTAGTGCTGTCATCCAATCCTGTGTAGTCGTTGCTAAATTTGATTACGGCAGCAAAACAACTTTGCGGTTATTTGCATTCATCTGTAGCTATGCTAACTAGCCTTAGCTTTCACCACATAAAGCTGAGGCTGTGAAAGCTGCATTGTAGCAGAGAGCGAGGGGGCTGGGGGTTGAGGAGTTGGGGGTTCAACTTCCAGCTCCTCCTGCGTCCTCACCTATAGCTCTGGCCAGGTATCTGATGCTGTTGATGTTCTTCACCTCCGTCCTGGTGCCCAGCGGCTCGCCTGGCCGGTGCACCGACACGTTGGCGTCAACCCTCAGCTGGCCCTCTGCACAAACAGCAGAGAAGCGCGGCAGCATGGTTACGCCGGTGATTCAAATGCAAGCAGTGGAGGGGAGACAACAGAGCCGGCGGTGCCATACCTGACATGTTGCCCTGACAGGTACCCAGCGCCTGCAGGATGAGCTGCAGCTCTCTGACAGCTGCAGCGGCTTCCTCTCCACAGCTCATGTCGGGCTCCATCACCAGCTCCATCAGACCCACACCTGAGGCAGGAGCAGGCAGCTGGGTTTCACATCCACCAGGCATCGATCTCTGACAGCTCACTGAGAAACTCTTTATGGATTTATAATACTGACATAAACAATTAATCAGCCTACAATTAATGGTCGATGAATGGTTCATTCGATTAAAATGAGTTCCAGTAGATTAACTAACAACTTCCCCTTCAGACTTCTGTTAGTGTTGTAGTTTGGCCTCCACCCAGCAGAGGGCACCACTGGTCACCCTTAAGCAGCAGAAACTAAGATGGCGGCGCTGCAAATAGAAACGGTCCAAACAGTTTGTTGTGGGACGTAAAGTGTATTTTAAGCGGTTCTGTTTTGAAATATAAACACACGACAAACTCACCGAGTTTCACCTGAAAGTAAAGGTTGATTTTGAGGTTCTGTCGTGAGTTAAAACACTTCATTGAGCCAAGTTATAGTCCTTCCAGAGTCACCACAGACAGGACTTCTGTATGAACATTTCTGTTCATAGGTGACTCAATGTTTCACACATTTCATTCTTTTCAGCTTTTGCAGACATAAATTTATGTAATCTAAACTTATGTTTAGATTCTTTAGATTCTAGGGGGCGCTGTGGTTCTCCAACCTGCTCTGTTGAGGTCGATGAGCGTCTGACTGTTGACGTCATCGTGCAGACTCTTGCCACTGTCTTGTTCCAGCTGAATCTGTTTGATGTGCACATTCTTCCTCATCACCTGGTTCCTCTTCCTCCCTCCCAGGAAGCTGTAGGTGAGCATTCCTCCACCGCCACCGGGCGGCGCTGCTGTGTGATCTGGTATCCAGCCTGGAGGAGAAAAGCTGCGTTAAGTCCTGGTGCTGGGTGATATCGGAGATGTCAAACATTTCTACCCACAGTTTCTCTATTGGTGTGAACTTTGACTGAGGTGTTTGCTAATTGACGCTGGCTAGTCTGAAGGAGTTGAGTGAGATTTCTCTGTGAGAAGGAAATCTGTGAAGCTTGGAAACTGCAGTTCAGAGGAGTAGCTGCCTCTCAAAGGTGGTGCTAGGTCCACCCAAGCGGTTGCCACAGCTGAATGGTTGCCAGGGGTGATTAAAGGGTTTATCAAAAGTGCATTAAAGAATCAAAGCAATATTCCAGGTTTGTTTTTGATGAGAGAATAACATTATGACATGATGTAAAGCTAAAAAAGTTGATTTTTAATAATACTGCCCTATCGTATTTCAGGTGTTCCTCTGTTCCTGTGGGTCTAAGAATTAATTTACCATGTTTCTATGGCAACTGCATCACAAGAACTAAACATTAATCACACTTATGCTAAAGACAGAGAAGGTGGGAGAGAAGATAGAAGGCAGATTGTTAGTCAGCAGCTTCCTGACTGATGACATCAATCACTTCCTCTTCCTGAAACAGCTGAGCGCAGCAGCCGCCGGTCAGAAGCTACAGGAAGCCGTTCCTGCTCTGCCACCTGCACTCACCAAGCTGCTCTCTGTTGACTTAACTTTCTACAACAGTTACCATGGTAAACTGTACAGGTGGAGCATTTCTGATCCCATATTAATATCTGTATCGGTTCCGATACTGAACAAAATATCTAGATCGGATATCGGTGACAGTGTTTCCGGTACATGAGGGGCCGATCTATTCAGTCTAATTCTATGTTGTTGTTTTTTCATTTTACATTAATTTTGCAGTTTAGTTTATAGATATTTTATCAAGATAGTTGTTTTTGTCAGATTTCAGTTTCTTTATTGTATATTTTACATTTTAATCCTAATTACAGCATGTAAATCAACGTTTTTACATACATTGGTAACTGTGCTGTACTTATGCACAGTTACCAAATAAATGACTAATTCAGTACATTTATGTATGTGCTTAAAAAAATAAACATTCTAAGTCAATTCAGCGCTGTTTTCTTTATCGGATCAAGTCAGCTGATAATAAACCTCTGATATCGGGATTGGAAGTGAAAACAGTTGACCGGTGCGATCTGCAGTGTGTTGTCCTGCAGAACCAATCAGCTGCCCCATTTCCTGCTGGTGACATTAGAGTTGCCACATTAAGATTTCAGATCGTGACCTCGGCCTTAATGACCTTTGCATGGTCACACACACACACACACACACACACACACACACACACACACACACACACACACACACACTTCTGTGCTTATTCTGCCCACTGCAGCCACACTGGGAACATGACAAAGCCTCAGCAATCCAGACATGGTGGTTCAGTTGCACACTTCATATCTAGGGGAACTTCAGTCATTTAGAAGATGTGTGTGCTCATTAAATGAAAGCCGCAGCTCGCGTGGCCTCTCCGTTCAGGTAGTCCCATTTCACACAAATACAATCATCACATTTTGGTGGATCTCATCAATAATGAACAATGCAGAGTGGAAGATGTCATCTTTCCACCGAAGGCCCTTTTCTCCCTCAGTTCTGCAGCCTTCAATCTGAGCACTGCAGTGTCTCATCAGCTGCGTCGTTAGTATTGTGTGTCTTCCTGGCATTTAGTGGTGTTTTAATAGCATAATCAAGTCACTGCATCACCTTGAGCTGTTATAAAAATGCTCCACTTACAAAATTTGAATTCATAATTTAACGCCTTGAGTTTGGGCCTCTGTCTCTTTAATACACAACATGGCTCCCCATGGCTCCCCATGGCTCTCTTTTCTTCTAATCGTTTTTGTTGAGATTTGAAACATTGTGATATTTGTGAGGCCACATGGTTTAATTTCTGAATGACTTTTCAACTATACAAAACTCTCAGTTTAATGTTTTCCTTACGTATTTTTGAATTTTAAACCTTGAAAAATCACAATGCAAAGGTAACAAGTTCCCAACAAAATGACAGAAAATAGAAGAAATAAATACAGAAAATGTCAAATTGTTGTTTGAATATTGGTTTTTCTGTTTGGTTTTAGTTAAAATGATTTTTTTTTTAAATACAGTCAATTTACATAACTAATTCAGTTTTTTTAACTTCTGTATTAACCCTGCAATGTTGAGTGGGTTTATGGATGGAATCTCTGGATTACATTTCTTAATGGATATTAAAACAATCCAAACAGATTCAAAAGACACAAAGACCTGCTTTACATGAGATGGAAAGTAACAAAATATATTTTTTAAATTATTTTTCCTTTATTTAAATTTTCATTCATTTCTATTCATTTGAAATGAAGCTGGACAATTTATCCTTTGTATTAACCAGCTTGCAATACGAACAGTCAAAATACAGCAAGTTGCAGCTAATTTTGATATGACGGTTTTCTCACCGTTACACTCCTCCTCCAGACAGTCTTATTAAAATAGCAGAAGACATCTTTGATTAACAATCGTCCTCCTTATTATCTTTGCCTGGAGCCGTCCATAATCCTTTTTAGTAGGCTTGGACAGACTTTGCCAATTTAAAATGCTAAACTCTTTAGCACCTCCTGCCTTAGAATTTCTATAAATTTTAGGAGAGGACTCCGTGGGGGAAACCGTGACATTTAATCTTTTCCTTAAAATGTCACACATAATGCCAGGAAAATTAGCCCCAGGCCCGGGGAAAGATCACTGTGCAAGCGGCTCGCTTTGGAAAGAAAAAATGAGGACCAGCAGCAGGAGAACGGCGAGGTTTCTGACTGGAGAGCCCCAGTTATTCATGTCACCATTAAATTGCTGATTCTCGACTCCACAAACAATTATAATGAAACAGAATCTATTTATCAGTCTATGTCACATGAGAGACTGATTGTATTCAGGAAAAAAGCACTGGTTCTAAGTGAATTAATGGAAAAAATATCTCATTCCAATTATTTTGCTCAATACTAGTCATTTTCCTCAGTACTAAGGAATTAATGAATTACCATAAGCTCCTATTCCTTTATAAAAAGCTACTGGTAAGTTTGTTTTGCCTTATTTCATGTGTACTAAGATATTTGCACTAAAAATAGATAAAAATACTTGGTAACATTTTATGTTTTTGTGATTGGAACACCTTTGGGGTGTCCTAATTTATTCCTTAACAAACATTAGCTTTTCTTTTTTTATAGGTTTTATGGAGGTTATTTTTTCAGTTTTAATCATTCATTTTAATTACAGTAAGTAATTTTCTTGCAATGTTTAAAATAGTATAAAATCTCCATATTTTCAAATATGTAATAAGAACTCAAAGGTTCTCGGGGTGTCATTTTTTTTCAGACTACACAGGCAGCTATAGAAGATGAGGACCAAAGGAAACAAGCTGCTAAATAAAAAGGGTTCATGTTTGAAACTTCAAGCTCATTTTCTTTCATTTAAAGGTGATCAACTATATTCTCTTGAACAGGGATTGATCTACGTGTTATACGAAACATGTTTATTACATTTTGTTTTTGCACAAAATAATTCTTAGAGACTTTAGTCTGCACAGTTCAACTTATTTTGTTTTAAAAAAACAAAATAAGTTGTTTTGGATTTAAAGTTGTCACTTTAAATCCAAATAAGCTCCTGCTGGCCACGCCCCTTAACTCAACGTTCACACTCGCAGGTGACAATGGCTGTAAGCAGATGCGCAATTGTATAACCGTACATCTTTGATAAGCAGAAGAAGAGCCTCCTACACAACCAGCAAGAGGCTTCTGGATGGCAGGTCAGCAACAAAACGTTTGTCTTTACCAGCAGGAACTGTACAGCGCATAAAAACAGCAGAGCAGAGATGCTGGAGCTCTGTGTGGGTTGCTAGGTAACAGTGCAGTGCCGGTCACATGCAACTTTGAAATGGCTCATTTTCCAAACACCAAGGAAATGTTTTTATTGCTAACAAACGGCTGGGTGTTTTTTTTAAGTGCTTAGGTTGTGTTTAGAGGCAGTTGAGACCCAAATATAAACATGCATAATGTGAATTTTGCATAATAGGTCTCCTTCAAAAGTCAAAGGCAAATATGTATTTATGCAAACAAATCCAGACAAATGATGACTTTCTGCCTCCTGTGGTAGCACCTTTCTACCTATGAATCGCAAATATTTTGCAGAACGTGGAGAACACACACTCACAGGAAGGTCGGCATAAAAGTAGTGTTTCCTGTCGAAGACTGACTTCTTGTTTATGGTGCAGTTGAGAGCCATTCCGGTCATCACTGCAGCTTCGACGCATCGCCTGTTGAGCACCTGGGAACACATGGCAACATAAACATTCTTCTAGAACAAACAAAAACAATATAAACAGGTTAGGTTTAATATGAATATGCTAAATAATATGACTCACAGGAAGAGTTCCAGGCAAAGAGGCGTCAAAAAACGAAACTGAGGAGTTTGGAGGAGCTAAAAACTGAACCGAGGAGCCGGAGAACAGTTTGGTGTTTGAGCTAATCTGCGCGTGGATTTCCAAACCGACCACTCCGACCAGCTGCTGCGGAGCGCTGAGGTACCAAACACACACAACAGAGAAATGGATGACAGAGATGTCCGTGGCAGAAGGAACACAGTGAACAGTGAACATTACAACATTTCTTCATGTCTTCTCCAGTCCACATTCTCCTTCTGTTTGTTTTTCAAAGAACTGCCTGATCTGCAATAAATGTCAGTTAATTATTTAAACAGGCTCTCCACGTATGAGATACATTTGCTGACAATGTGAAGCAGCATAAAGCTTTCCAAGGCTAACATCAGGTATTTTCAATAAAACTTCTTGAAATGTTTATATTTTTCTTCCTGAAGCTCAATTGGCTAATCTGCGGTTTGCTTGCCATGAAATAAACTTGTCACAATAAGCAATTAGTCAGTTAATAAATTAATCAATTTTCTATTTTTTTGAGGATTTTTTGTTTATAGAGACTAAATAAATTTTATTGAAGGGTCTGTTTTTTTTAATTTCCTTTTTTTCTTATGAATTTTGGTTGATGTATTTTTTATGTTTATTTTTGTTCTTTACAAAATAAAAGTTTATAAGTCTTTCAGGAGGCAAACTTGTATCATTATGTCATCATCATGTTATCATGCAGAACTGGTTATCATGACAGATCTACTATGAACCCAATGTAGTAAGACTTTTCATTATTCATTTATAGCAGGTCATAGTTGTTTTTTTTTGCACAAGTATTTTATGGTGCATGCACAGAAGATCTGTTAAAGTTGTTTGAGATGGCAAAGGTTCAGTCAGGAGAATTTCTAAATGTTAGCTTGACTGTGAAAATGTTATTTTACTTCATCAACATACAACTAAGTACATCCAGCCTCACCATTGTTTACCGCAGATAAGACACTGACTGTTCATAAATACTGAACCCCGAAAACCGAGAACGTTGAAATGGTTTGTATTTTTGCTTTCACACACTCCATGACATCGAGACAGAATAGATTAGTAAAGAAAAGAGTTCACCTTTTCTCCAGAGGCTGACTGCTGCATTGAAGTGTAGATGTGCTGATCCGTCTGATAAACAAACAGGAAGATTGCTGATAATAAGGTATTAATTTGGTGTTATGAAGCAGCTCCCTGGCTGCGATACAGGAGGCGGCCATGATGGCCCAGTCGCTCTGATGCTCATGGGAGTTGTAGTACTTTAAAAGTGACCTTCAACGTTAAACAGAGCGATGCTGCTGCTTAATACTACAAACCCCCGCAGCCAACGAGGGAGCTTTAAACGAGCCCAGCTTCCGTTCAGCACGCGTCATTTCCGCTACACCGATTGGCGGGATTTCTTCACCTGCCAGAAATATTAGGAACGGATTGTTTCCAGCCATTGTCAGATTATTTTCAAGCACGGAAACGAACACAAGCCCTTTAAAGCATGATGGCAAGAAGCGGGAAAGACTCCCGAGGACTGAAAGAGGACATGGTCGTGTTCTCAAACGGGTGCCGGGAGGAGCCCTTAGGGGGGGACGGAGGAGTCTCGGAGGCCGAGTCCCGTTCCAAGGGAGCAGCAGCAGCGGTCAGCCCGCAGAAGTTCACCTTCAGCCCGGAGCCCAGCTTAGAGGACATCCGCAGGATGCAGGCCGACTTCACGGACGAGCGCGACTGGAATAAGTTCCACCAGCCGCGCAACCTGCTCCTGGCCATGGTCGGGGAGGTGGGCGAGGTGGCGGAGCTCTTCCAGTGGCGGGGAGAGGTGGCGGAGGGTCTGCCGGACTGGACCGAGTCCGAGCGGGAGCAGCTGGCGCACGAGCTGAGCGACGTGCTCATCTACCTGGTGGAGCTGGCCGAGAAGTGCCGCGTGGACCTTCCCCAAGCGGTGCTGCGCAAGATGGCGCTGAACCGACTCAAATACCCCGCGAGCAAGGTGCACGGCTCGGCCAAGAAATACACAGAGTACACGGACTGAGAGCTGGAGGGAGCAGGGCAAATAAAACCTAACGTTTTATTTCCAGAGACTCCCTGGACACAGGTCTGCTGTAAGAACCAGGCTCTTCTGGGTTCTGGTTCCCCTGTTACAGGTTCAGTTTCAGGGAAGAAGATGTTTCTCCCTGAAGTTTAGGAGCTTTAAGATTTGGGTTCAAAGGTGACAGTCTGGATGAAACTGTCCACCATAACACTGAGAGAGACTGGCTCATGTTTGTATTTAGTTTTTGTAAACATTTTTTGTCCAAATCAGTTTTCTTTTTTTCTCTCTCTCTTTTTTTTTTTTTTTACTTCAAAATAGTAAAAAATATTAAACAATCTGATCTGTGTTCTGTGTTTCTAACCTTAAATCTGTTGAGTTACTAGGACTTTAGTTTGATTCCCTATCAGGAGGCTAAATGTGGAGTGAAATGACATTTATACAAAATGACAGTCCAAGTTTCGGACATAGTTGAGAAACATTTTGCCATCTTTCTGTAATCTTTAAGAGTCAAATGAGATTTTGAGTTATGTTTGACAGGATTCTTTCATTTGAATGAAATGGATTTTATGGATCTAAAATCCATTTTAAATTAATTTAACTAAGCAGAATACTTGTTCATTTTCAACTCTTCATGCTTGTCAATGGTTCAATTCTACAGTTAAGTTTTAGAAAACGAACAGAACTATTTTTAAACTGAAGAAAAAGATGCAATTTATGTTTTGGGGGGAAAAGTATCAGTTTGTTCATTAAGGTTTATTTAAAACATCCGTAAATCGTCAGACATTAAAAGTTGTCAAAATGCAAAGTTGCAGTAGGTGTAGAAAATGTTGACCTTATGCTTCAATTTTTGACAGTTTTAAAGATTTGACTAAATCCAGTTTGGAAATAAATTTCTTACATTTTTAAAACAACACTAGTCCTTCAACAACAAGCTTGTGTGTTCTTCAATGTTCTGCATATGAAGAGTTAATACTGATTTTGAAATTGTAAAGAAACTTTAGTGATGTAAAAAGAAAACAAATGACAGTTTCTGCATTTCTGTAAAGTGCAATAAAATCAAATTGCGCTGATGTATAAGTCTGCTTCATTAGGCAAGTTTTACTCTCAAAAACATTTTAAATACTCTTAACATTTTGGAAGAGCAATGAATATATAAATCTATCATTTAACACTTCCATATTTATTCTAAATAACTTCCTGTTTCAGATTAACTGTTTGGCCATGCTTACTAGCCTTAGCATTCACAACAGGCTCTGCTAGCTGCAGTGTAGCAGAGAGCAAGAGGAGGAATACAGGGATGATTGACAGCGCTAAGATCCACCTCCTGGCTCTGATTGGCTGTTTTTAGTCAGCAGTGGGAAGAAGCAGAGAGCTCGATTTTTCCCCGACAGAGTATCTGTCTCATACCGTACTGCTGAGACGTAGTGACAGTGTCAGCAAATATGTTAAAAAATATATTTTCCTGAAAGTTTCAGCTGCTTTAACTTTTATTACGTTAGCATTGAACTACGTTTTATCTGATCTCTCCTTCAGAGCAGCCTGGGCTTAGTCCAAACTGCCACCATCAAAACTAAAGCAGCTGAGTGAACACAGAGCTGGTCTTAAAGCTTTAGTCATTAAAAATTTATATTTTTCAAACCAAACGAAGACATTTTTAAACATGGATTCTTTCTGGGCTTGTGACATAGCGTCTTGCGCATGATTTATGATATGGTCTTCTGTTTTTAATGCAAACACATTTTTTTTCTTTCATTCCATACAGAGTGTAATAAAATTATTTTGTTGTACTTGGAAACGTCTTTCAGATATGTAACCAATAACTTGATTTAGAGGATGAAACAATAATGGAGCCTCGTCTTTCATGCCAGCAGAATATTTCTACCAGCAAACTTTTCAAATGCAAAACTCTTTTCCAATGGGATTTTTTTTTTTTTCCTTGAAATGACTGATTAGATTTGAGTCTCACACACTGCCCTCATCTGGAGATCCTGGTAGTCACAGGTGAGTCATCATCAGCGATCCGTCAAGGAGAACCGTCACGCATCCCTGAGGTGCCGCAGTGTTTGAGCCCAGCTTGACTTCAAAGTAAACAGCTTTTTATTTAAAAAGACGCTTCAGAGCTTTTCAGAGCTAGAAAGAGAAATCTTTGTGGCAGGAATCCAAGAGCTTGGATTTCTAAACTTTTCCTTTGCTGATGTAATTTGTGAAGGCATTTCTCACCACGGCGAAGGGAAATCACAGAAAACTTTTCTTGTGATGCCTTCAAAACGAAAGCAGAACAAAGACAGAAGAACTCCCATCAAGCCTCGGCTGTATTTCTCACATCTCAAACGGGCAAAAACTAAGACAACATTTAGAGGTGATTCTTCCAAAACACAAGACGCTGTGACCACTAACTTTCCAACTGCTCTTTCATAACAAAGAAGGAGCAGTTGGAAATGTTCTTCAGGTGATAGAAGGCCGACTTTGTAACTGTCTTAATGTGTCTCTGAAGGTTCAGGTCAGAGTCCATCACTACTGCCAGGTTTCAGGCCTGATCTCTGGTTTTAGTCGTAATAACTGAAGCTGAGCATTGACTCCAGATCGAGCATATATGAAGTCCCATGTTTGTAAAACATATAAAAACTAGACACACACGTTTACTAAAAGTCTAAAGATTTTAAAAGGACCTTCCTTCCTGTCTTAGCTTTTGCTGATACATCTAAACAATACTTAAAATACTAAATTTCATTTCCTCTCATGCAAAATAACATAAAATAAAGAATGTACATTAGGTAATGTATGCTCATTAAATATGTACACTGAGTAATGTATATATTTAAATGATGTACATATTTAAAGAGTACATACTTAATAATGTGCACTCTTTATTTTATTTTATTTGTTTATTTATTTTAATTAAGAGGGAACAGTTGTAAATCCAGACAAGCAGCCTGACAGCAGAGCAGAGCAAACAGGAAGCAGGTTGAGAGACGAGTGGAGCTGACAGAAATGATTGTTAGAATTTGTTCAATCCCCCCCAAAAATGGAAGCAAAATTGCAAATGGCTTCAAAACCTCTTCCGTTTCCATTCCCTGAAAGAACGAAGCGTACTTCTGTTAGTATGAAGTCCTGGCTTGTGTTTCACTGGGAATGATTTTACTGATCCGTACTTCACTTCCACATCTAACCAAATCTATTCGCTGGAAGAGAGTTAAAGCATTTCCATGTTTTGAGACAGAAAGACGGCTTGACGCTGCGGCTCCTAGGGCATAATTAAATGTAGGTTTCTTAGATTTGACTTCTGCTTGATAACGTTCAGAGAAGGCGATACCATCAGGCCTGTGGGTGGTTGACTTGACTCCCAAAAGCATGTTGTGCTGAGTTTCTCGACCTCAACCCGATTAGCTTTCAAAGAGACGTTTTCACTTCAAGTGAGAGCATTTATTGTTTGCATGGAAAAGCTCTGGCTTCCTTTTTTCTCTCCCTGCTGTCACAATCTGCATCTGGCGGTGGGAGCAGTCAGGTCTCAAACAAAGAGGTCGTCCAGCAGCAGCGGTTCACATGTACACATCCACAGGAACACGAGGGAGCGCTTCATGCTAATGGACAGAAATGATGCCAGAAGCAATCACACGTCCTCGTCTCACCAAATGCATGGGAGGCATTAGGGAAGAGAGTTACGGTTTTTCTGTGAACCGTCTTTTGTTTTTATACGTCTCTTGAAAGTAAGATGTCACAGTAGTGACTCTCTTGCAGCAGCTAATCATTTCAGTTTGTGCTCATGCGTGAAATATGACTCAGGTGTCGTCTGAGCCATTCATCAAATCAGATGTTTTCCCATAATTAGCAGTCAGTGACAGCTGTGATGGAGAGAATGATACACATTTGTTCAGCGCAATTCAAATGTTAATGTTGGAGATATTAATTTGAACCTTCATAAAAACAAACAAACAAAAAAAGCAGGCCTTCAGTTAAGCCTACTGTCAGAAATCTGTTTGGTATTTGGTTAATTGTGCTGACAGTTTACCAGAGAATATTGATAAAAAATGAGAACACAGCGGATAAATGTACCTGAGAAACGGCATAAACACACAGAGACGATTTGATTTGTTTCACATTCCAAACATCTGCAGTCGGGCTGGACACTGTCAGCATTACCATCAGGATCAGCCATTTCTTAAAGGGACAGTATAAAGCTCATAATAAGATGTTTCGAGCTTTACATCTTATTACCATCAAAAACATACCTGCATTATCGCAGTAATTAATAATAAGAATCTGCCATTGGAACAATTCTTTTATGCATGTTTGAGAAACCCTTCAATCTCCCGGGGCAACCATTCACCTAAAGGCAGAGCCAGAAAGAGTCAAAGCTTCTTAAAGACACAGAGGCTCAGTTTTAAGATGTTAAGTCAAAGTAATCCTAGATGTATACAGCATTTTTATAACAACTGAAGGTAACACAGTAACTTCATTGTGCTATAAAATGACACTAAGTGCCTGGAAATATACCTGATTTTCTTAAGGAGGGCTCATGTGCCATGTGACAGTGAGGAAGAGGAGAATATGGGTGCGATGTGGTCATTTTTTTTCCACAAAGTTGAAATGGTGGGGGAAGTTTATATAATATTGGTTAACCGTAGCATAGCAGAGAACTGTGATCAGCGCTTACACGAGGGAGATTGACAGCACTAAGACCCTCCTCCTGGTTCTGATTGGTTGTTTCTACCTGAGCGGTGAAAGTCCACAGGGAGAGGGCACAGAAGATACATAATCTGTCTCATATTAAACTATCATCATGACATAGTGAGTTTTAACAAAAATGGCCCACAAAATGAAACCTTTTTTTTTTTTTCCTGCAAAAGTTACATACTTTAAGATTAGTTTTATTAAATTTCTTTTCTGTGCTAAACATTACACATTTTAAATATTGGCTTGACGACGTTAACCGCACTAGCTTTCCCAGGCTCTGTAAACCTCTTTTCTTTATCATTATCTCCGTCTCCCAGCCTCGCCTCTCTAATTACGTCTCTCTCTGAAGTCCTTAACCTGAGCTGTCTGGCTGATTTGCTCGTTTCCCATCCACTTTGGTCACCCCCGCCAATAAATAGCTTCTTATCTTCAGCCCCACCAGTTCCATCTCCGACACTTGTTTCCACATAACACCTCCGCCCGGCTCACGAATGTGGAGCTGATGGACTAATGTTGATTTCCACTGAATGCCTGCACAGACAAGAAAGAGTCCCTGATGTTCCATTTCAGAACTGACTTTATTGCTGCCATCAGCAAGTAAAAAGTGCAATTCAAGATGTTCAGCATCACCTAACAGAGTGGAAATTATCTGTGGCAGCATAATGTCCAAAGTTTCCCTGCAACCCGGTGATATTTAACAGAAATGATTCTCCATCTGAGTTCATTTAAAATTCACATTTTAAATGATTTATTGACTTTCGGTGGGGAGAAGTTCCTAATCCTTCTGGCTGGATTTTACACTGATGGTTCACATTTGATGCTAATATTCACAAATATTAATCACCAATCATTAATTCTCCTTTTAGAGAATGCACCCATGAAGGCTTACAGGAATTTTAGTTTGATGAACAATGGTTTTCTAAATTGTTAACTGCTGAGTGAAGATCATTTTTGTTTTGTTTTTTTAAAGATGACATGTTCAAAATGAAGAGTCACCAGTTAGAAAGCGTCTGTCAGGCCTTCTGGAATTAGGAGAAGCAGAAAGAGTGAATTAAAGAGTGAAAGATTGTCTTTCTTTGAAGAAATTCTCACTTCCTGAGAATCATCAAGGTTATTACTCAATGAAAATGAACCAAATAATAAAAACTAAAATTGAAAAAACAGTTTAACTGAAATAAATAAAAATGCCACTTAACAGGGACAAACTATCACTATTAGTGACATTTAACTCCTAAAATTTTACTGAGCACCAGCTTCAAATAACTGTTTGCTGCTTTGTAAAGGCATTTTAACAGCTGCTCCCTTAATCCGATGAATTTGTCTAACAGAAACCTTCCTCATTTTGCCTGAATCTGTACAAACCCATCTTTGTTCTGAATCAGCCACAAATCTCCTCACAGTACCATAATGCCTCAGTTTCTGTTCAATAACTGATGTTTTCATACCTTGTAATTCGGCATCACACTATCTGGGGATAAAGATTTTCGTCAGCAGAGATTCTTTCTCTTTCCCGTATTGCTTGAAACCTGTGGCCTGCTTAATGATGTGGAACATCCTTCTTCAGTAGATTTCCTTTAATTGAACTCACCAGATAAATTAATAAACCCAGTTCTCTGATATTAATGATAGTGATTCAAAGAGCCCTGACACACAATACCATCTATAAATTTAATAGCACAATGAAAAATGTAATCTTTATGACACTTAAATCCAATTTGCATAATAATTTGGAACACAGTGCAGTAGAAGACAGATGGCCTTTTGACTCGAAGAGGAACTGAAAGGTAAAATATACACACAACCCGTACCCATAGTTTGGAGTGACAGTGATCTTCTGTCGTCTTTGGGTAAGTGCTGGTCTGCTGCCGTACACCTTCATCATTTTTCTCATTTCCCTTCATTTCCAGTCCCAGGATGCCAGGCTCGGCTCAGCGGTGCAGTGGTGATGGACAGTAACCGGTGACTCCCAGAATCCGCTGCGTGTCGTGATCAAAGGGCCGCATTGTTGGAGTGAAATTGGACTTCAGCTCCCTGTTACAACTCGAATCTATAAGGAAAGCCTTCTGTTCTGTCTGCTCTCATTTCAAGCTCTGCTCCTTGCATGATTCATGGCGTCTTGGCTGTATATGATGGGGAAAAGTTTAAATGAAGAGTGAAACTCCTTGGTTGAGCTGTTCCTGGCCAGAGGAAATAAGGGGTTTTGTTATTCCTATATGGGGCTTTTGAACACTTGAAGGAAGCGCCTTCTGCTCTCGGGTTTCGGCCCAGCATACCTGTTGAGTTTCCCATCTTTTATCCTCCTTTCCCGCCGTCCTCAAGTATTACTATTTTCCCCATAAATATCCCGTATTGTGTCCCCTCTGCTCTCATGTTCGTTACGCCATTCCCCCGGTGTCACAGTACTATGCACCTTCATGGACGTTGTTCTCCCCTCCTCCCTCCTTTGACAGTACCACCGGACGGCGACATTTCATAAGTCCAAAACTTGACAGGCATGTCCCTGTGGGATTCAGGAACAGGCGCCAACATTTTTACTTCACATGCACTTTACCTTGCCGCAAAGTAACCTTTAACAATTACCGTCTCCTAAAACGTCTTCTGTGTGTTTTAGACCTCATGCAACACAAGACACTCCCTGAGTGGCACCTCGAAGTCGTCTGCACCGTTGCTATGTTGGACTGTTGCTATGGAGAAGTCTTTCACCGTCTCCTTGAAATGGACAGCTGGAGCCTTACCACAGGGAGGAGCCCTTTCTCTCCCTCTTCTTGCTGCGCGATGCGTCCTGAGCAGCACAGCCTCCTGAAGCCGGTGGGGTTCCTTCTTCTTCGTGGGGATAAAAATAGAGACATGACTCACTTCCACTTAGACAGATGGAGACTGACCACGTTCATAAGAGTGCAGGTGATACAGCAGACATTCCCAATGACTCTCCGCTAGTCTGAGCATCGCTGATACTACCAGCATTTTAAACTTTGTATTTTTATTTTACTTGCTCACTCTAAAGAGCCATAAAATTTATTTATTTATTTTTTGTTGTTGTTTTATTATTTTCTGTTTAATTGGCTTGTTTGGAGCCTGGACTTTAGACAGCCTCATGAATAATACATGTACAGATCCCAGCTACTGGCTGTATTGTAAAATTATAACAAGATTTGCTTCAATATGCTGCTTTGTTTTGCATTTCACGAAATAATTTGGTAAATGATGGCGGTTTCAAAATCATTTTTTGCTGTGCAAGACGTGTTTAACATTGAGGAGGATTTTTATGTCTTTGGGCTGGTGGAGTTTCCACCACCAGACCATCATTTGGAGTGACATGCAGGAGACTGCAGTATTTTTTCAAGGTAACTGAGGCAACGCTGGTCTTCAGGCAGGTTATCGGTTCCTGACAGCCCAGAATTCCTCCATGCACAGCCTGATTGATCAGAACTAGCATAAACTGTCTTGAAAGGGCAAAGTAAATTATCTTAAAGTCAGAACTAACACATTGTGAAATGCTGACATCTCCAGTAACACCTGCAGTTGGATTTGAAGCATGAAAAGACCCTTAGTAAAGACTGCAGTATGTAATTTTTATTAAAAAATATGTTCTTTTTTGTTTTTTTTTACATATTTGTTAAAATTATTATGAAGTTGTGACAATATAGGACAGATAATCTGTAAAATAAATAAATAAATAAAACAACAAAAGAATCTAACTCCTCTGACTTCTCCCAGTGCTCCCAGTACTAACCACAGAAATACACCATTAAGTCAGAAACAACCAATAAGAGCCAGAAGGAGGGTCTTAGTGCTTTCAATCACTCTCGTGCTCACCACCTCGGCCTTACTCGTTGCTAAGCTACAGCTGGTTCACCACAAAATAGCCTATCACAAACACTAATGCAAATTAGCATGGTTTTCCTGTAGTGGTATGTTGTTTTTCCGCCATTAACACATTGGGCAGCGTACAGAAGTTGATTGACAGCGCTAAGACCCTCCTCCTGCCTCTGATTGGTTGTTTTTGAATGGGTGGATTTTTGCAGACTGTAACAGCAGCACTGGGAGGCGATGGCACGGCTCTGTTTCATGTTACACTGTCACAACATGGTGACAGTTTTAATAAATAAAGGGAAAAATAATATCATATTTTAATGTAAATGTTACATACTGCAGCTTTCAGGTTTTGACAAAAATTCTTACTTTGGGAAAATGGACTAAATTGCCTGGTTTCCCTTTAGGTTTCAGTTTCAGGAGCATTTATATTTGTTTCTTTAACTACCACCAGCGATGAAACTAATTATAACAGGGTTGTCAAACATGCAGATGCAATCATTAAAATGTCTTCTAATGGTATGACGACGTGAAATCCAGGTGTTGTGTTTCATGGTTTTGTTGAGGTGCATATAGACATAATTCAAGGTAAACAGAATTGACAAGGGAAACAGATTGTAACTCTGTAAGTTTCAGAAATGCACAAAGAATAAAATATCTCCATTCTTAAAATTGTACAATATCTTGGGACGTGCTAACTGCAGCCATGGCTCTCTCTCTCTCTCTCTCTCTCTCTCTCTCTCTCTCTCTTTCTCTCTCTCTCTCTCTTTCTCTCTCTCTCTATCTCTATATCATTGGCTATGAAATGAAAGACAGTGGATGGATGGAGAAACTCGGCCTGTAGGTCATTTTTGAAGTGTTTACCTGAGGCTGAATTAAGCTGTGCCAGATGTTGATTCTCATCGCTGTTTTCCTTCAAAGAGTTTGAGGCATTGCTGAACTGTCCATTTTAAATGAGATGAAAATGTTCACACCTGATTTAATGCGGTTCCACGGAATACTCAGAGCCCGCTGTGATTAATGTACGTTTTTCCCCCATATATTCCATTAGAAGTGACTTTTAACCAGAAGAGGATATTGAGGATAAAAGCTTTTTGGTCATGGTGAGTTGAATTTCTGGGAGGCTTTGTAGCCCAGAAGTCCTCACAACACCTGGTTTTCCTCGGCGGCAGAGTTTTCCTTAAGGGGTTTCTGAAAGCTCCATCACTCTGCAAGCAGCAGCTGGGGCTGATGCTCTTTGCGTCAACCCCACTGCCCCCCTCTTGTGTTTTAGGGAGCAGATGAGTCCTCGTTAAAACGCCACTTACCTCCTGCTCAGCAGACTCTTAAGCTGCGTGTTTCACTGCAGCGTGAGCCACACCTGCTGGGAACTCTGTCACTGCCTGGTCGCTGCAGAAAACCTCAGATGGATCTTATTTCCTCGAGTTAAAGGGACAGAAGTTTTTTTAAAGTGGGTTTCTGGAAAGTATTTACATGACCTTACCTTGTCTAGCAAGGAACTTAACCGATAATAATGTCTGTGTCGAACCCAATATTGAAAAGAATTCTTGCTCTGGTGTCAATGACAATATGCCTGATTCACAAGGGCAGATCTATTCAGTCTAATTCTATGCTTTGAGCTCTGAGTGACGCCATGCTCTAAGATTTACTTTCCATTGGCTGTTCTACTCCAAATTGCAGAGAATGAACAGATCAAAGTTGTGTTTTTTTTGTTACATGTTTGACCAAGCTTGTGAAACTGTTGGTGTATTTAAACCAGTACAATGTCTTGTACTGGTTTAGAATGAGCAAATAAATCAGTTTTTCAGTACATTTATGTCTGTGCTTAAAAAAGAAATGTCTCAAGCAAATTCAGCCGTGTTTTTCTCCATTGGATCGGTAATGGCTGATGCGAAACCTCAGATATCGGTATCGGTACTGAAAGTGAAAAAAGTGGATCGCTGCATCCCTAGCAACCGCTACCTGAACACACTGATTATTTTAAGATATTACTCCACTGTAAATAATATCAGCTGACAGGAAATGATTTCTGTTTTATATCATAACACTGATTAACTGTCTATGAAAATCTCAAATACAAAAAAAAAAAAAAGAAAGGAGGGCAAAAATAATATGCATTATATTTTACACCTTTGAGCGTTTCATTTCTTTATAGAGGAGGATTAAAGTAACTTTTATGAGCGGGTAATACAAAGCTCTGATTCTTTACTTCAGAGTCTGGCTGGATTATATCTTTAGACAGTTGTTTACTCTCTCAGACAGCTGTTTTATTTTTTAAACAGAGAGCAGAGCTCTTGGTTGTTGGACCAAAAAATTAAGGAATCAACTTTCACTTTATAGTGTCTTACAAAAAAAAACAAAAAAAAAAAAACTTGTTTATTCTGCAAGAGAAAGTTTTATTTCTTTCATTATTTGGTTGCTAAAGGACCCAAGTGGTGAAACGGATGGAGGAAGAACAGAGTACTTTAGTAATAAAATAGGAGGAGTCGATTATTAAGAGCAGCCAGTGAAACAGATGCATCCAGAAAAGTGACTGAAATACAGAGGAAGAGGATGAAGAAGGTGAACTAATCGGAGGAGATGTGGAACAGCTGTGGCAGGATGGAAGCAGCAAAACTGAAGGGTGGAGGTTAGTGAACACAACCAGAGCTGAACGAAGGTTTAAAGGCTGTTGGAACAGATCCAACAGAAACAGAAAAAAAAGCTGTCAATGAAGAGAAACTAAGAAACTAAAAGGAAATAAACTTTACATTCTGGAAAAACCCAAATGCACAAACACAAACACCTGTGGACAGTAACTTCTTTTTACACTTTTAAGATGCTCTTCAAAAGTCGGATTTCTATCACAAATATTTGACTGTGATATCCTAATATAGAAAAAACACAATTTCGCAATTGCGGTGTCTCCATTAAATGAGAAATAAAATAAAGCTTAATCACGCATGAATAAGCTTGCTCATTAGATAAATCACAAATCATAGCATGATGGGTGTAAATGATATATTCATAACTCAGCTGTCACCATCTATCAGCCAATCAGAGGAGATGTTTGAAGAGTTATGATTCAACACGCAGGAATGAAACTACACTTTTGTGAACTGTGTGATGCTGTGAGAGGAACAATATGAACAAAGGAAACTAACTTTCCATTTCTCTTCTCCTTCATCAATTTTACCAGGAGTATCTGGCTCATCATGTGATGTGAAAAAATTATTAAACATTGCTGTGACTGGAAAACCACTTCATCCTAGCAAAAACAATTTTTTTATCGAAAAACCAGAGTGCTTTCAAAATGGATATGTTTCCATTTTCACAATTTCAATTTGCGCATTTTTGTGCTTAATGGAAACACCGAGGTGATTATCTGCCTTTTCGAGATTTTGTTTTGACCTCGTCTTTATTCCTCGTCTCCACAAACAATCATCATTAATCTTCTCATAGCTGAGATCTGGAGGCCCAGAGCAAACAGTCTGGTCTGTGTCTACAGGAGACCAGCAGGATTCATCGGGTTAAAAAAAAAAAAGATGAAAGTTTTTGTGGCAATTCAGCTGCTTAAAACATCTACAAACCTCTGTGCAAAGCTGCAGACGACACAACTTGTTACTGCGCTCATTAGCTTTCCTTCTCATTGCTTCTGCTGATATCGTTGTGTGCAGCTCTGTGAGGAAAACATTCAGAGTAAGAGGCCCAACGAGGGACATAAAGGTGAGTATGAGGAAACAGGAGGAAGCAACAAAAACTCTCTGATACGTTTTTGTGTGTGAAAGAGATGGAGGAGAAAACAAGATGAGAGAAGGAGACTTGTTTTCTGCTGAGCCCACTTATGGAGCAGCAGGGGGCAAAGTTCATCCATTTAGGAGCTGCAGCAGCAGATCGGTTCCTTCCCACAGCTGAACAAAGACACAGCTGTGGCCAAAGAGCAGCAAGAACCTGCAACCTGCAACCTGCACGCCTTTCCTTCACTCTTTATCCTCTTGGATTTTACTTAGTTCCTCTTTTCCACAGCAGAGCTGAATATATATTTAGGAAATGAGATCTGCTCTGTTCTTCAGCTCTGCTGCTGTTAAAGCAAAACTCTTGATGAGGCATCTGGAAACAGGTTTAGGAACATTTGGAAATGTTTTTTTCTGTTTGTTTGCTTTTGCTGCAACTTTCTTTGAGCTCTTCCACGAGGCGAGACTCAACAGTTTTATTATCACATTTGGCAAAAAGGCTCAGTGTTTCCCTTAGTCAGCCTTTTACACTCCTGTTGTAACTCCATTTATCTGTAAAGAAGATAAAACACTGAATGATAAAGCATCAATAATCATGTGTGTTGGGATCTCCGGTAAAGAAGTGCAACGTCTCATTTCTGGTTTCCCAGATTAATGGTGAAATGTTTTTATTGCAGTTTTGCAGATTCTATTATGTCAATACGACTGAAGAACCACCACATCCTAGAACGACTTTCCACTGAGTGAATCTATTTTCATAATTTCACATTTGGTTAATGGAAACGCGGCTATAGAACACTTTGTTACAGTACCGTGGTAACCATGGAAACCAGACCGACATATGTCATTGCCAGGAAGCTGTTGAATCGAAGCTTTTCAACAGCTTTGCTGACGAATGTGAGGTTGGAGATCAACCTGAAGCTCGACAGTTGGGATTTGTCCAGCTTGTCCTTTTTAATCATCACAGAACTAGTTCCGGTTCCGGTTCTGGTACTAGTTCTGGTTCCGTCATGAGGAACCAACCAGAACTCTGGAAAACTGCTGAGGAAGTTTTAAAAACTTCTGAATTCAAAAACAAAAGTTGCAGGACAAAAAAAAAACAAACTTAAATAATGTTTTTTTCCTTGCATTTAAGAAATCAAACAAATTTTTTGGTGATTCTAACTGAGCTGAATCAAGATTCATTTGGCCAGATTTCATTTCAGACAGAGAGAGAAAAAAAAAAGCAGATGTAAACATCTGGTTTCAGCTGCAGCTGCGTCAATATGTTGTTTTCTTGTGGACTATTTTATTTTGGTCTTTTATTGATTCAGTGAAACTGGAAAATTGATAAATGCTCAAAATTGACCTGAAAGCACTGACAGAGCAATGGACTTGCAGTCATCTTAAATATAGCTTATCATAAGGAACAGAGCTCTAATTATGCATCCACACTGATGTAACAGGTCACACAGAGCAGGGGAAAATATTTCTGCAAGTCAAATTGTAAAAAACTCTAAAATATGTGCATGCATTAGCAGGATCGCTCCTTTGAGAGGCTGCGATTAATTCCACTTTTCACATTCCTGCTTCGCCCTATCAGGATGTTTAGTCTCTTAATTGCAGAGCAATTCTCCATAAATCCCAGCCTACGACAAACAGAAGGACGAGCTTCCTGGAGCAGCTTTTTAGAGGTGAATCAAAGCGTCGTCGTTCAAACCAGCTGATGGTACAAACTGGCAAAAATAAAGCTCCAGCACACATGCAGACGTGAGACATGCATGTAAGTACATGGATTTAGAAAGAGGTGGCTCAATGGAAACAGGCACCAGACAGTAAAAGTGGAGAATTTTAATGGACTCAATTCCTAGTTGTGAGGTTACCGTCTGATTCAGAGGCTTTTTGCGTCATAACTAGTTACAGTACGGAGCCCCCTGGGGATCTTTTTCTTTTGTGTCTCCTCGCATAAAGTATTGCACTCCCTCACAATAAATGAACAAACACACACACCCTGGTCTGTGTTGTTTGCGGTAATTTTAAAATTGCTCAAAAGTACTCTTTTAAAGATCCTCAGTGAAAACATGTTTCTACATTTTCAATCCTTCGGTTCAGAAACTGGTGGAAAATTGATTTATTAAGCTGCATTTTGTTTTCTTTTTTGTATGTGTGTGTGTGTGTGTGTGTGTGTGAATTTCATATTTATACATACAGTGAACCCTCCCTATAATGCGTTTCACGGTCTCGCTGATTCATAGATACATATATATATAGATATAGTATATATCTATATATATGTACATCTATATATATAGATATACATAAATATATGTATATCTATATATATTTATTATTTATATGTATATTTTATATATAGCCTATATATATGTGTGTGTGTGTATGTGTGTGTGTGTGTATGAATTTCACATTTATACATACAGTGAACCCTCCCTGCGTTTTTCGTTCTCGCTGCTTCACGGATTTTAATCATTCAATGTGTTCTGCATTCTGATTGGCTAAACAGTCTCTTCGCTTCTTCTCTACATGTGTCAATAACGTTGCGTTTTAAAATGAACGCGTATGTAAAACATTTTGCCAAATTTAAGTTTGCAAAGAAAAAAACTACCAATCAATATATAACTCACCTGCACCGCGGGCTTTGTAAGAAAAAACCGCGACAGAGCGAGTCACTATTCGTCCTACTGCACTTTGTATTTTGTTTTCATAATCATGTTTCATTTTCTCCCGTTCTAATCCGATGACTCGGGTCGCGGTGGTTCGGTGCTGATCTTCGCAATTTGAAGCCTTCGGTTCGTATTGATTATTAAAATTATCATTTTACAGCACGTTTATTCAGTACTTTTATTTGTTAAACAAATGCTTGCATCTGTAAAAAGGTTTTGTTTCATAATATTCATTATAAAATACTCCATAATGAATATCGCGGATTTCGCCTTTCGCAGGTTCTTTTAGGAACTAAACGAGGGTTCGCTGTTCGCTATTTATATGTATATATATATGTCCTCCCTCCGTGTCCTCGCCTCCTAGTGGTCCTACCTTCCAGTGGTCCTCCCTCCGAGTGGTCCTCCGAGTGGTCCTCCCTCCGAGTGGTCCTCCCTCCGAGTGGTCCTCCCTCCAAGTGGTCCTCCCTCCAAGTGGTCCTCCCTCCGAGTGGTCCTCCGAGTGGTCCTCCTTGTCCCATAAATGTTAGGTCTTCTGGGATCTTTTTCTTCTTTTCGATGTTACATTTTCTCATAAATGAAAATGAATCCGTTCGTGGCGATGTCTTCAGTGCAGACACTGAAGTCCACACTGAAGACATGCTGGTTTGTGGCCTTGGTGATATGTCCCCCTTTGACTAAATAGGTGTAGAAGTGGGTCGGCTCTGATCCCTCACAAACGACAGAGGACAAGTGGTACCTTTCAGTACCACCGCATTTGGAAGGCACATCCACGACCTGACTGGAAACTATCCGGTGTTTCCGGGTCAGCCTGTGGACAAAAAACACCAGGACCTTATTGTTGGTAAGGCAGTGCTTTCTCTCCAAGGCCGACCCGCACACCGAACAACGGAGGTTTCCCCGCACATCCAGCCAGTAATACAAGAGGGTTGCAATACTGGCTGAGAATCTCACCGGTGGTAGGGAGAGCAGGGAGCCGTTGTTCAGTAGCTCCAGAAACATAGTGCCACAGACAGAGCAAGAGTTGTTGTTATACAACTCTCTGTCTGTGGCACAGCCGAAAGCGTCCAGCCAGACCATGGATGACTCCAACAAACATTTTATGTCGAAGTCCCTCCCCATGTCTGATGGCTGACACCTCTTCCTCAGCTCCATCAGAACAGGGGAAAGGTCCTCCTGATAAAAATGTTTGTTGGGGTCATGGACCGCAGAGAGGATGAGCCTCGTCCAACTGGGGATGGACGAAGCCTCCAGAAAGTCCCTTTCCTGAGCGAGACACCTCCGTGTGACGCCCAGGTTCAGGACGCTCTGGAGAGCAGCGTCCACCCAGCTGTAGCGGAGTCCATCCTCTGCTAGTCCATGGCCTACCAATGCCGTCGTCTGTGTCTCTGGGGAGTCTGAGCCGACTCCGTCTTCTTTTGTGTCCGGGGGACAATCGATCTCAAGGCCAACGGAAATTCTCGCAGTCAGAATATCTTCCTTGTCCAGGGAACATCTTAAAGGAAACATCCTTGTATAAGTGGTGTGGAGAGGAGTATTCACGGGAAGGACCAGCGAAACCAAAGCTCTTTCAGTGGCTTCAGCCACAGCTTTGGCCGCGAGGTCAGTCGCAGACAAGTCTTCCCCAGTCGGGGGAGACTTCTCTGCAACCATGTCCTCGCCCTCCTGTTCCGCCATCTTTGAACAAACTTCCCCCGCTGGGTCAGTTTGTTCTCGGTCAGTCGGAACCCCCTCAGGACTGTCTCGCACAGAGTCCATCACACCTGTTGCCTGCTCTGAGCAAACCTCCCAGCCGGGCAGGTTTGCTCAGAGGCAGTCGTGTCGTCCTCTGTGCGGACGGTCCCTGAGGGGGTAGAGGCCGCGGTCCCACTCACACCCACTTTGCAACAAACCTCCCCCTCTGGGTCGGTTTGTTTTGTGCCAGTGGGTGTTGGACCCTCGCAGAACAAATCCTCCTCTCGACGCTGATGTTCGTTTCCTTTGGAGTCCCTCGTAAAGTAACGGTCCGTTATCTTCTTCATGCCGGTTGTAACGGCATAGCCGATGCCCCAGCCAAGGGGGATAAACAAAGGGACAAGCACTTTTGCTAGACCGAACATGACTTTGCTGAAGAACGCTGATGCTCCATGAACTGTCTTGATCTGGCTGATGTTTTCAGACTCAGTCATTTAAGCATCAGAACCTCTTTGATCTATTGTGATGTAAATAATGTAATCTATGACCTCATCAGTGAGCTCACTGGACTTCAGCCGCAACGTCTTGCTTCTGATCGTTTCCATAGCAACGATCAGATCAGTTCTGCATAACTCAAGCTGACATAAATACTTACATAAAAAGTAATATTTTTTTATATATTTAACATGAGATTAATAGATTTGTATGTGATTTAATTTTTGCATTTGGTCTTAAGCTATTTATGAAAATGGCTCTTTATTAACCATAACTCAAAAATACTCCAAATAGTTTGGATGTATTTATCCTTTCTTGCTTTCTTCCCTTCCTATTGAAAGTTTCCGAATGGAAAAAGATGGAAACATGTTTGACCCGTTTTGCTTTTGCATTTTCCACGTAGGTTTGTGGTCCTAACGAAACACTTTGAACAATAAAATGCAGCTTTTTAAAAACATGATAAACCTGAACTTAGCGCCGCTCTCCTTATAAATAACCCTGACTGATTATATTGAAGCTTAAATCAGGTTTTAGATTATTTCTAGTTTTTTTTTTACTCTTTACTCAAGTTTCCAGATTCTGTTTTTTTTTCAATCACATTAACATCATTCTAGGTGAATCAGTCTCTTCACTAAATTATGTGGTCTTCATTTATTAACAAAAAACAACATAAATTACTTATATTTATTTCAGTTCATCATGTATATATTATCAAATCAGACTACTTTTTTTTACTTTATTCCCCTCAGTTTTACCTTTCATCTTGATTTATTTAAAAGAGGACTACATAAATGTATTAATGTAAGCACTCAGTCCATCCAGTCATATATGTAGCAGATTTGTCCAGTCAGCCAAGATTTCATTGGAATGTCCTGATGTGTGCTGATTTGTCACTTTTACCTTCGTGTATAAAAATGATGTCTCAAGCTTAAAATAGCAAACTTTCTCTGTGACTTCAGCATGGTAAAAACACCATATTATGCAACCTCCGGAAACTAAGCCATAGTGCAAAAGTATTTCATGTCCAGTTCTTCCCCTTTTGCAAAAAGGACAGATAAAGAGATCTTTGCAGACTCCTCAGCTAAAGGTTTAGGTGTCCTCTGTCTCTTTGAGCCCCTCCGTTATGCCGTTTCCAACGTTCTTTGGGGTGTTGGGCCGAGAAACAGTCGGTACAATGAGCTCAGCAGTTCAACCAGGTGTTTGCTAATTGCTGCTGCCACTAGTTTGAAGGAGCAGAGTGGGGTAAGAGAGCTCCGTGAGGCTGCTTGTTTAGGTAGCGAGAGGAACCTGCTGCGGTGTTTGTACCATTGATGAAAGCTTGAAATACTTTGGAATGTTGGTGAAAATCAGTTCATTTGCCTCTTTATCTGAAACGGGGTGTACTTTCTTTGTGGCGTCACGCGGCGTCTTCTGCCTGGACATGTTTTCCTCCAAAGTTTATTGATTCCTGCATATTTAATCAACGAAGCTGTTGAATTTTCAAGACTGGATAAAAAAAAAAAAAAAAAACATAAGGCAAGTTAAACAGGTAAATTAGCAAAATTGAATTGCTGTGCAATCTTTGATTGAGCTATTCAAAGTGATTTGGCATCCGGCTGAGGCGTTCCGCTGTGTGTTTGTGTTTTGCTCTCCTTGGTCTCGTGTGTCTCTAAGCTCCCGTCCTGCAGAGGAGAGTCTGGATGAGACAGTGAGAGCAGCGGCTTCAGCTGCACCAGATAAGGCCTGTAAAAGAGGTCAGAGAAAATTAAAACACGCGACAAAGAGCAAGGGAACGTTTCTGAGGCTCACTCAGATTGTCGGGGGACGAGGCAAAAGCATTTATTGTAAGAAGCAGAGAGGATGAAAGAGAGACGGACGGAGCGAGTCAGATTACGCTCTCTGAGCTTGTCGCACATCTCGGCGGAGCTGCTCCGTCGCCCGGCTGAGGCTGCGCTCCCATAATGCCGTCTGATTCGGGGGCTGTGATAGAGCGCTGAAGGATAATAAGCAGCATAATTTTGCAGGAAGGTGTGACCAGACTGGGGGAGTAGGATTTCAGCTGGCGTGTCATGTTGCTACTCATTCTGTTTCAAACTTCAGATCTTTCACTTTTTTTTTTTAAATTCTGGCCAGTGTCCATCTTCATTTTTACACTGCAGTGAGGTTAAAGGTCGGGAGCCGACATAGAGTTAGAGTTCAGTTGTTATAAAAATGCTTTTTAAATCAAACATGACTTTGATATATAAAGTCATGTTTGACTTTATATAACATGACATCTTTCTATGATGTCATGTTATTTTATCAATGCCATTAAGATAGAAAGTCAAATTGTGTGAATACTCATTTTTACTTTCTATCAATTTTCTTTACTCTTTTCCTCTGAGCCATCAACACACTGGGAAATTAATCGATTCTCTCCTAAACTCCTACCAATCTTATGATGAGGCTCAGCTCACTATCAGCACTTGGCACAGTTAATGAAGCTCATTCAACGATGGAACATGGTAATAAACTTGTCAGCGTATATTACAGTGCAAGTCCGATGAGCGGGACGAACCATTTCCCGCCCTCTCGTCTTAATGGCAGCCGTCTCCTGCTTGGCGTCTCTCCAGACAAGCTCCTCATTTCTTCCCATCAATCCTCAACAGTCTGGGCAGTTTTACAAAAAGAAAAAAAAAAAAAAAAAAAAAGGTTTTCTCGTTGGGCCACTTGTGCCCCGTATTAGAGCCTGAAAATCCAGACGGCGACAATAATTCGACGCCACATTTAGGTGATTTTCTGCGAAATAACGAGCAACGATAAATAAACGGTGACGACCAGCCTGACAGTGACAGAAGTGTGAAAAGTCGGGGCTTCACCAGAGCTGTAGTTTCAGATCTGACTCTCCGTCGTGGCCTTAAGAAACTCACACCTACAGGTTTACAGAAGGGTTTTTGTATTTAGAACAGGGTATCAGCGCCCGAGACCCCCAAAGCGTTCATTAGGGATCACCTCCGGCTGCACCGCAGCCAGAGGGACGAATCAATTTACAGCCACGCCGGCAGAAATATCTCCCTCTGCTGACCAGCCATCACATTAGATATCCTGTCATCGGCTGAGCAAAGGGAGGCGAGATGATTGAGCATTCTGGGGTCAAGCAGGGCGTGTGTGTTTGGGGAGCTCCATGTGCAAACACCGTCCCCTGATTTACAGAATGAAAAAATCCTGAAAAACATTAATATTTAACCCGGTGTTTCGGTCTGCTCCTAGTTTTCTGTTTGTTCATAGCTTCGATTTGATCCCAGTGTCCATCCATGTCCTGTCCAGTGTTACTCATTTCCGTCATCTTAAGTTAGCAATTGTCTCCACTTCTGTTTTGGACTGAAATACTGTTTGGGGATAATATTGGCGACACACACATCCTCCTTAATTCAGTGAACACACACACCAGCAGCGATCTGTGCAGCCAGCAGGGATCTGTGCAGCCAGCAGGGATCTGTGCAGCCAGCAGGGATCTGTGCAGCCAGCAGCGATCTGTGCTCACACCCGGCTCTCATCCTGGTTCCTTATCGTCCTCTGAGTCGAGGCCTTCGGTGAGGCAGGTTTCCAGCATCTTTCCACTTGTTGACGCAGCATCCGTGATCCTCCTTGCCTCTCTGTTTACAGCGTAATTCAACCACATGACATAGAGAGGAGAGAGGAGTGGGCATTGTCACGTCTGAGAAACATGTAGGACGTGTTCATGTCTGATGGTCTGTGGGCCGCTTTCAGCTCCATAAAGAAGCAGCGGGCACAGAGCGTTCCTGGACAGATTTATTATGTCATTATGGGAGGCATTGAAAGATCCAAAAGACTCAACATGATGAAGACAGAAAAGCTGTTTTACAGACCCAAACAACGGGAACCATGAGCAACAGAGGGGCGACTCTCAGGACAAACAGAAGAATCTGAAAAAACATATGCAACATGGGGGGAGTCTAATTCCTGGATGCATTACAGCTGTGGGGATCAGAAACCTAAGGCCAGTTGAGGAAGGAGAAAATCCCAACAAACAGGAAAACGATGGATTAGGTGATGATCGAAGGAGCACAGAAAACTATTTGTACGTCTAATTACGCGGAAGTCGGAGCAACTGGAAGGAGAGCAGACATGTAGTGGAAAACACGGAAAGTCAAAGAGAACCCAGGCTTGTTTTCAAATCCATTGCTTTCTTATTGTACCATGAAGCTCACTGCGCTCAAACCCTTTGGGATTATGACACCTTTTCCCATATCCGACAACTAGATGTCTTAAATAATTGACAATCTTTGCAAAATACAGAAACGTTATAATAAAATCCCCTCAGCCGGAGAGCAAGGCAGGTTTTATGGAAGTGATCCATTTTGCTTCAAGCTGCCTGGAGCCGTCTGTGCACGTCTGCCTTAAGTGAGCTGTGAAATCTGACTGTATAACTGCTCATGGGAAGGCAGGCATTTCACAGCCGGCCAAACACAGCTGCAGATGTGTGATTTAATGTGTGCAGGTCGGAGTAACAGTAAATATGAAGGTGAACCTCGAACGCGGCTTGTCTTTGGGTTTTTGCAGCCACTGGAAAAGACACGATGTGAAGACAGGAATGCATTAGGCGTGTGTGAGGTTTCCCGTGAAATAATGACGGTGCCGCCATTTAGTCCGAAGACTAACGACATCCAAAATGAAAATCATTAAATCTGCGTGAAAACTAGAAAAAACGCTCAGGATGACGAGCATGAAAATTTGCAAACAAACACTTGACATGAGACGCTTTTTGTGATTTGACAAATGACTGAAAAGCCAAAGAAAACACTTGGGTGTCTGGTCTAAGATTCTTCGATATGTGAGCGAGCGAGGACTTTTCTCTGTAAAGTAGAACGTTATTTCCTTTTAAATCGAGGTGTTTATTTGCAGAAGAAATCCAAACCTATTTGAAAAAGTAATTACCTTTAAACCTACTAATTGATTGTTTCACCCTTAGATAGCAGCAACAGCTCCAGTCAAGTGTTTGTGATAACTTGCTCTGAGTCGTTTCTGGCTGTGGAGGAATGTTGTTCCTCTCGTCTTTGCAGAACTGATGTAATTCAGCCATATTGGAGAGTTTTTATGGTCGTGCCACAGCATCTCTATAGGACTCAAATCAGGACTTTGACTGAGCCACAAACTTTTCTCAATATTCTGCTAATGTCAGAGAAAACAACATTTGGAATTGTGGCGATTCAAGTGAATAAAAAATCTCAAATAAGCAAATAAGCTTATTCACGCAATAAGCCATTAAAATCAAGGCAGTTACATGACATATATCAGGCTCTAGAAAAATAATGGATTCAACACGTTGGAATGACACAGAACTTTTTATGAATTTTGTGATGCCATAAAAGCTCTGGTGTTGTCAGCTGTACATTGTCTGAAAAAAGTAAAAACAAGCCATCGTCCTCCTACCACTTCCTGTTGTCGTCTTATTTGTGGTTTTCGCCTGTAGTAACATCCAGCTGTTGATCGTGTGAGTTGTGTGAAGCAAAAAAGAAGTGTTCCCATTGCAGTTGTGCAAAATACATCTATTTCCTCCTCATCCTACAGCAAAAACTTTCTTTCGACAAATGTGAGTTTTTGAAGCGTTTTCATTAAGCTATTTATTTTCATAATTTCAATTGGCTCAATTCCATGGTTAATGGAGACTTGGATATTGGTGTGCTGTCCTGTGTGCTTTGTGAGTTGTAAATGGTAAAAAGAAGCAATTTGAATAAAGCATCCAAACAATGTCGTTCTGTTGCTTCAGCTCCTGTCTAAGGTGGAGACACATAATCCTCTCAGTAACCAACACAAACACAGAGCCTATAAATATGTTTCTTGTCCCATCTGTTCTGCAGAGCACTCTCATTAAATGTTTTTTTTTTTTTTTTCCAGCCGACCCAGTTAGGGGACCTGCTGCTAATGACGCCGGATCCTAATCCACTCCGTTCTGCATCGAACATCAGAAAAGTTTTCTTTCCTCCCTCCTCGTCTCTCGCTAAACTTCCTCCACTCGTATTAATGATTCGCTGGCAGCACAAAGAGCGAAGAAATTGCTTGTGTAGTTTGTTCTGAGATCGATTGAGACTTAAGGAAAACGACGGATTCGGGGCAATGTAATTTATGAAAAGCGCAGGAGGAACTTGTAGTTATTGGTTATGGTTTTATTTCCACCATTTCCCCAGCGCAGCATATTCTCCGTCCTGTGGCGTTAGTGCGGGCTTTGGAGTCGGAGAGGAATAAAAAATAATAAAGGCCGGCTTTATGTCCTGTGAAATTAAATTCAACATATAGCCATATATTTTTTGTCCATTTGTTTCACTGCCTTCCTTATGCCATCCCTCCCTAAAAAATACACATACATCACAATGCGCCTTTGGATTCTTTTTTCAATGTGGAGTGCATGTTTTTGTTTTATAGTATACCCAGTGGTCTGGAAAATGGAGCAGGAAATGTTATGGTCTGGAAGCAGGTTTCTGATGTATGAGTGCTAAGAAGGCTCCTGCAGGAATTTGGAGGCTGTAAGATGTTTGTTTCCCTGATGTTGTGAATGTCGTCCTTAGTTCAGGTTCAAACTAATTAGACGGAATAGCAAACTGCTCCATGCTGCTCCCTCGAAGCCCCTCTTTCTGTTCCAGGCCCTCGGTTAAACCGGTCGTTTTCTTGTTTTTACTTCCATGCAGTCAAACTTTCTCGTACTCTTTTAAAGTATTCTGGATCGATAGATCTTCAGGCCGTCTGAAAGTTTTTCTTCGGCCTTTGACCGCCTGTTAAGTTGTTTTCTGTCCACTGCGTACATCGTAGCGCCGCCCACACTCCAAAAACACAGAATCTTGCCAATTAATTTTGTTCTATTTTCTGGTGCAAATATCTCAGTGTTTGATTTTAAGCATCGTAATTTACGAGCAACTTTTCAGCAAGATGTAGGAGCTTGTTTTTCGTCAATAATTCCTTAAAGGGGCAGTGATGTGCACAATTATAATACTTTATTGCACAATGTTCCCTTCAGGTGTTCTAAAAATGCTATAAAAGGCAAATATAACTTAAAAGAAATGTTGCTTCCTGTTTCATAATCTTTCATAACATGACTTCAGATAATGTTATGAGTCAATGTGGTCCAAACAATGGAAAAAACACAAAATGTGTTTGTTGGTAAAGTTGAGTCCAAATTCAGCCATTTGCCAGGATATTTTAGAACAGTTCCTGCTAACTCATGCTGATGTGTTTTTATGTAGCTGCTGAGCTCGTCCTGCAGAACGACCTGTCACCTCCCCAAACAGACAAACGTTCAGCTGCTCTGGAGGAAGACGCTGTGAACTCTGAGACACACACACTGAATGGTGGAGGGTTTACAATGACGAGGGTTTGTCTGGGGTGAATCACTAGCAGAGTTTCCATCAACCGCAAAATTGCACAAATTGGAATTATGAAAATAAACTTACTGAGCAGAAACACACGAGTTTCGAAAAATCTCAAGTTGTTTGATGAAAAGCTTTTTCCTCTTTGATGAGCTGAGTTTCCAGCCTCATCAAAATGAAAGTATTCAGCAAAACTGCAGTGGAGACACTTTCGTTCCCACGTCACACGAGTCATGTGATCAACAACTGGATGTTGCTACTGGTGTGAACGACGAAGACGATGAAGTCGAAAGAGGATGATGGTTTGTTTGAATCCATAGTTCTTCTGTAAAATGTCCTACTGCACTTTCCCCAACGCCACAAACGTAGCCGCTACCAAGTAGGCGGGGCTTGTTGCTCAAACATGACTGAATTATGAGTATACCTCATGTACATCTGTTGCTGCCATGATTTTTAACAACTTATTGCATGAACAAACTTAATTACATGATTTTAAATTCCTTTCTTACATAATGGAAAGACTGCGATTGCAAAATTGCATTTCTTCGAGATGAGCTGAATACGTCTGTAATGGAAACGCGGCGACCTGCTCTGAGGAAACCAGGTGAAGACGACTAAATTAGCAGTCTCCTTAACCCGCTCCCTCTCCCTCTCTTTGCTCTGAGCTGTGGCTCCTGAGGCAACGTCTTCTTTAAGCTGCTTCTGTAGAGCAAACACACAGCGTGGCGATGGCGCTCTGGCATTGATACCTCACTGTTGCTAACATCTCCTCTTTGAAGTTGACCAGTCACGATGAATAATGCATCGTCTCTACTTCCTCCTCCAAAGACAATGTTGCTGCCGGCAAACTTTCTGCCTTCGACTTTTTCTCCCAGAGGACAGTCGGGAGAAGTTTCCCCCCTCTGTCTCTTTCATGGCTGTGGCAGGTTAAGGCAAACACAATTATTTCTGGAAACTCTTTCGTGTAACCCGCAGTAACAGATGATCAAAGTTTTCCCTCTCAGTTTGAGCCGTTTTAACCCGCGCTCTCTCCAGGCCCCAGCTAATCCTCGGATGCAACTTCTCTGATTGCATCGCTATCACAAGATGCTTGACAGAAGCGATCCTGGGAGCGGGGGGATGGGGGCTGAGGGGGGCAATCAAACGTAATGTCATACTCTGGAGTTTTGACTGATGTGGAATTGAGGGCAGAGAACAGTTCGCTCACGCTCTAGTTAGGTATCTCACCACAAATTTCAACTTTATTGCACTTCTGTTTACTCTCACCAGTGTGACCGTAGCTGGGGATGAAAAGTTATCACATCATCGTAGGATGACTAATAACATCTTCCTCTGCAGTGATTTGTAAACGATACGCTGCGTTCACAGACGCAATAGAAAATCTGTGTGTTTCTCTGCTTTTCTCATGTCGCTTTCACTGAAAACACTGAATCAAAGGTCTACATAATTCACAAGGCATCATTACTACAATTCCCTTTATGCCTCTTTGATGACATCAACAGCAGCGATGTTGTTTATTCAGCTCATCAGAACATCTCGGTTAACAAGCGAGCGGCTCTGATGTGGAAATTTATTGTTGTTCACGGCCAATTCTCCTCCCTTTGATGAAAATACTGTCAGCAGTGTCATTATGGCACCTCTGAGAGAGGGGTAAAAACGTCTGTGTGTGTGCATGTGTGTGAGTGAGAGGGAGAGAGATCTGTGTTTGTGTCGTGGTGTGGGCTGCCAGTCTGGCCACGCTTGTCTGCAATTACGCCCTCCAGTGGGAACGCTCCAATCTACTGCCGTGGAAGGAAGCCACGGCCGACTCCAAACACCCCGGAGTGGTCTTGGATTTGTCACATAAGCTGCGTTCAATCTAGAGGCTGGGAGGCAGAACGCATGCCAGGGAGGGGAATGACTGCTCCAGTCTGAACAAGAATCCTGGGTGCAGGGATGCCATGACTCCAGGTTTTTGCTTATTGCTGCCTTGTGTGTGTGTGTGTGTGTGTGTGTGTGTGTGTGTGTGTGTGTGTGTGTGTGTGTGTGTGTGTGTGTGTGTGTGTGTGTGTGTGTGTGTGTGTGTGTGTGTCTGCGTGTTCTGGGACAAGCCAGTTCTGACGTCCTTCGGATAAAAAGCACATGGGAGACTCACCGAGATCAATATCTAGATTAATGGCTAATGTAGCCGTTTCCAAGTGGCAGACAGTCAGTAGTGCTGTTTCCATTTATCATAGAATTGTGCAAATCGAAGGTATGAAAATAAATTCGCTCAATGGAAACTCACCAATTTGGCATTGTTCAATAAAACATTTTTGTGCGAGGCTCAGACGGGTGTTTTTTGGGCCGCATTGAAATAGATACATTATCCAAAACCGCAGTGGAAACACTCTTTTCACATCACAATTCACAGGATGAAAAAAAGCGATCCAGTGGATGTTACTACTGACAGAAACCAAGAAGAAGACAATAGCAGGAAGGTGTCCCTAAAAAATGGCTTCACACAATTCATAAAGTTATGTGTCACTCCAACGTGTTGAATCCTTAGTTCTTCTGTACAATTTCCCCAAAACGCTGCATATTTAGTACAATTGATATGTTGACCCAACACCTGAATAAGACGCCACCTCTGATTGGCTGACAGATGTTGAGTGCTAGCAACATGGCTGAATTATGAATATATCTCATGTAACTGTCTACACCTGTCACTGCCATAAAGTTTAAAGACTTATTTCATGAACAAGCTTCTTCACATGTAATTTTAATTTTATTTCTCATTTAATGGAAACAATGCAGCAAACCTGTGTTTTTTCAGTCTTAGCAGAACATTGACAAAGATTTATGCAGATTTGCAATGGGAATGCATCTAGTGTGCAGTGACTTTGGAATGGCTGCTATTTTATTTAAGATTCAATCAGTTAATTTGCTGATTTAACTTTTCATTTTCAATGTTCAAAAGTGAAAAATCCATTTTTGAATCCCTCTAAATTTGACTCCCAGCAAACTTTGATTGCAACATCAAAGTTTGCTAAGACGTTGCACCAGATATTTACTTACACTGCATAAAAAGACAGATGACCTTTTATTTATGACTATGATCTTTTTTAAATAGTCGCTGAGAAAAGACAGTCTGAGGTCAAAGGTCTTTCATGTTTTTCTCTCTTTGATTTCCATCGGTGTCGCTCCACACAGAGGGAACCTGAAAATCAATCCTTTCTCTGAAGCCGGTAATATGATCAAACATTGAAGTGCTTTTTAACATGTCAGTAACAGGGATTGCTTTTTCTCTCGCGGGTGTGTGTGTGTGCGTGTGTGTGTGTGTGTGTGTGTGTGTGTGTGTGTGTGTGTGTGTGTGTGTGTGTAGTTGTGTAGCTATCCTACTTAGATCCATTTCTGGCATATTTACTAACCTTCTGAAGACCAATGGGGACCAAAACCTACCCCTAGTACGGTGGACCCCCTTGTTTAGGGTCAGAGGTCAGGTTTGGAGAAGAGGTGTGACTTAAGTTTGCGTTGAGGTTTGTGTTAGGAATAGACTAGTGTTAGGAAAAATAAATAAATGCAGTTACTAAAATGAATGGAAGTCAATACAAAGTCCTAATATGGGTAGAAATATGGACGTGTGTGTGTGTGTGTGTGTGTGTGTGTGTGTGTGTGTGTGTGTGTGTGTGTGTGTGTGTGTGTGTGTGTGCGTGTGCGTGTGATGGTGAAATTGCAGCCCAAGAGATGCAACATCGTCCTTTGAAGTGTGGGAGGAGCTGCTCTCAGCAGTTCCCATAAAACGGAGTGGAGACGTTTGTGCGCCATGTTGCCTTTTCACACTGAGCAAAAGCACTTGAAGCTAAACAAGGTCACACGCACATCCTTCTGTTGCAGAGCATCTGAAAGCTGAATCTAATTTTAACTCATTTCAAAATTCATCTCAGGCTCACATTGGAGTGCATTCGTCTTCTAGAGGGTTTGGGTCAGACCCGGTCCAAATTTCTGTCGGAACAAATGGAGTATGGCTGGAAGGGAAGGAAAATCTCAAATTTCTCAAAACCTTTTTTTGGCTCAATGAAGCCAAACAAAAATGTTTGGGCCATATGAACACATTTGTGAACAAAAAGAACAGCTTACTTGATTTTTTATTTTTTTTTACCAAGGCAGACTAGATCATGAACAGAATCAGATTCCAGTCGGGCCGGGATCCAAAATGTTCAGGGATCTGCTCAAAAAAACTAAAACTGAGGATTTTGTCTCCAAGCTTCCAGGTGAGTTAGAACATAAATCCAAACGGTCAGAGCTTGAATGCCTCACAGGTGAAACATTGTGTCCTGATGACCTTATCATTCAGTCCCTTTCGGCTTTGCATACACTAATATTGCATCCAGTGCAGCTGCAACAAAAACCCAGTTTGTTTAATTCTACTGACTGTTTCAAATACCATTTGTGACTTCACAAAAAAGAAAAGAAAACAACTTCTTCAGTTTTATTGATGTAAATCCATCATGCTGAACTCTTCACACTTTCTACAGTTTCCTGGAAACAGCCTCTGAACAACAGAATGTGACTTATTACACACAAAAGACGCCACCGGCATGACGACGAGTGAGGAGCCGCTTCCCGTTTACACGACCTGTTGCTTTTCCTCACAATATCGACGCTGAACTAAAGGATTCCTGCTGTTATTTAGTTTTTTCTTTCCTCGTCACTCTGCAGAGAAAGGCAGACTCTGTGAAGCAGAGTGACCGTGATTGTTTGTGTTGCGGTTTTATCTCTCTGGCTTTGCTGTTGCTAACCGTGTTTTCAGAATCAGTCCCGAACAATTTGTTGACTTTCATATCACAATTCTGCTCTCTGCAAGCAAATTGGTTGAATTAGTTTCAGTTTACTTTTTTATGATCAAACTTGCAGCCCTGAATCACGTTTGGGGAAAGAAAACTAATAATGTAAGGGAATTCTTACTTACTTTGGCAATAAGTCAACATTATGAGTCTTTAGATGTGATATAGTGAGTTCCTTCTTTGCGTATGATTCTGTTTTTTTTTTGCGGTTCATCAGAACAATGAGAACGATTAAGTATTACACCAAAGACTGCATGCATACTTAGCTTATGATACTCAAAGTCTGATTAACCTACAACAAACATAGTTATCCAAACGTATTGAAACATCTGTTCGGTTCAATAAAGGATCATTTGAAGCATAATATGTAGTTTCCTACAAATTGCACCCCAAAAATTAAAAAAATAAATGCATAAATCCGGGTTTTTTTCTAGATTAGATTTTTTATATACAAGTACAAACAATGTGACTAAAGATGAAGTGGTGGATGAGTTTCTCTAGATCTACTCCTTTAATCCTGGAAATGTTCTTCTGGGGAAAGAAAGCTGACTTTTTATTCTGTCATGGTAACTAATATAAGTGCTTGTTGTGGCCGAAGCCGATGGGAGCATGTAGATATTAAACAGGAGGGGTCCCAGGATGAACCCTGAGGTACCTCTGGCTGCTCTGATGAGACGTTACCTGTAGACACAAATAAGTTCCCGTCCAACAGAACCAGCACTGTGTGGTTCTTCCACAGGCAGTATTCATGTGGATGTCATTGAACACTTTGACAAGGGCCGTCTCCGTACTGTGGTAACCACGGAAACCAGGCTGAAAGACGTCAAAGCGGTTGGTCATTGTTAAGAAGCCGCTTGACTGTTGAAACAGCTTTTTCAATATGTTTGCTGATGAACTGGAGGTTGAAGGTCGGCCTGGAGCTCTACATTGATGCTCTGGTTTTCAGAATTGTATCATTTTAAAATAAATGTTGTCTCTGACCTGTTTGTTCACTATTATAATAATAAAGTTGGATTTCTTTTTCGAGCAGCTTTTATTTGTCAAAGTGTCAGCTTTGTTCCCTGTTGTGCTTTTCGCATTTTAACATCAACATCTGATTATCTAAGTTTATCAGACGTCAACACAGTTAAGTGGCTCAAGTTTAACCCCCAGAGTTTAACTCTTCACTTTTCTTGTTACAGACACATTGCTGTATTTCATTGTTCTGCATTGTTCATTTATTTCTCTTAAAAGCCAGTATTTAATCCAAACCCCGCTCTTCTAATCCTCAAACCTCCAGCCACTGCAGATGAACCCCTTTTTGAAACGGCTGTAAATTGTGATGCAATAAAACCGAATGCTGAATGGAAGCTACAATTGACGCCTCAAGCTGAGAGCCATCATCCCAGTTTATTCATCCTACATCTCAGTAAATCAAGAAGCACAGCTGGACTCGACAGCAATATTTACATCCGTTTAGCCGTCATTGTATTTGTTTTGGGTTGAAGTGCTCAGTGTGGGGTTGGCAGAAAAAGCAGCGTTGCGACTAAATTACATTTTAAAATAAAGCATCGATTTATTTTAAAATGTCAGACAACATGATGATGCACTTGTTTACCTTCAGATTTCTGGCCTTAGAGCTGACAGCGGTGTGTCAAAACTCCTTAAATCTAAATCTGCATCTAGATACGGGGTATCACAGTATTTTCTGGAATGTTTCTGTTGAAAGGTTTCAGAAACAAAGGTTGAAATGGCATCAGTTTGCAGCATGTACTGTATTACTTCAACAAGTTGGACTCGAATCTATCCTGTATCTTACTTCAAAAAGTCAACTTCAAAACTGGTGTTTCCATTAAACACGTTTTTGAAGCATTTTTGAATTTCCAATTTACACAACAATATGGTCAATGGAAACAGTTACAGTTGGGCTGTGGCCTGTGAGCCTCTTCCTTTTTTCCTCCAATATATATCAATGATCATTACGGCCCAGCACTGACCACACATCCTAATGGCGCGTTCACACCAAACGCGCTGCGCGTGTCAAAAACATGTCTGATGATTCAAGTTTGACACATATGCACTTTGAATGCAGACGCTTGGTATTTTACTCTACATTTAGCGTTTCGTGCGTCAAGTTTACATTAAAAGTCTTAGTGGAGGCTCGTCTAACACGGTGACAGAATTGCTCAGGCCATTGTTTTCTGTTACCAGCCTATTTGTCAGATGTGCTTCATGCATCTAAAGCTCCAAACACTTCAAATGCGCAGCACTAGATGCATGAAATGCGCCGTGACTGGCCCTCCAGGCGCCTCCACATAGACTTTGAATGTGAACCAGACATTGATGCTCCAAACGTGTTTGGTGTGAACGCTCTCCCTGAATTAGTAAACTGGAATCAGTTTTTCCCCCCTGTCTTTTAAAGAAACAGGTTCCTCTTTTCTGAGTGGCCTTTCAGTTTCAGTACAGGATGTGACAGCAATCCTGGACTGCAGCTTCTTACCATCTTCAGCCAGCATCTTCACAAGATCATTAGCTTTCCTTCTGGGTCTGATGCACACGTCACTCCAAAACATGTGAACACCTCCATCACCGGGACAACGAACCCATCTCCTTCCTAAATGGGGTGATAATTGTTTGAATGAGGCACGTCCAGGCATCTGGCCTCAGGATCAAGAAGACTAGTTCAGATCCAGAATTGTCTTCTTGATATGTTGACCCGTGGTGAAAAATTGTGCAGTCAGTGAGCAGAGTAGTGCAGCTTGCATTTAAAATACTAAGAGTGTGTGTGTGAGTTTATGTGAGCATATGTGTGCAGCCTGTAAGTATATGGAAGGCGTTTAATAAAAAACCTTTTTGTGCAGGGAAGGAACGTTAATGCTCAGCTTTTAGATTCACCGTCTGCCGACGACGGGCAAAGAAAAAATTAGAGCGCAAAACATTTGTCTGCGAGACGCCTGCTGCTCTGTCTCTCTGCCATCCGGGGACGAGCGGGAGATGAAATGATTCATCACAACAGAGACAGCTTCCGGAGAATGAGATGAGATGAGATGAGAGTGGGAGCCGAGTCATTTTATATCTCCCAGAGAAATACACAAAGCTGAGATTAATTGTAGCGGCTGGAAGCCAATAATACGTGAAGACGGGCTGGGAGGGAACCTGGCGGTGCGCCACAGGTGTGATTTCTGACACCATCTGTCCAGCAGCTGCATCACTCCTCTGCTGCCGAACAAACCAGAGGTCAAGCGGCTTTAAATGAGACGTTCTCCAGAGCTCTATGGGTCAGCAGCTGCGTTTCCTTTACGAACGTTAACAAAACTGTCAAATTTTTTGCTAACGTCAGTAAAACACATTTCTGCACTTGTGGTGTTTCCACGAATTGAGAAACACAACAACACATGATTAAGTTTGTTCGCACAATAAGTCAATGAAAACCATGGCGCGCCATCATCTTCAAACTGCTTCCTGTCTTTGTCCTCTTTGTGGTTTGCGGCAGTGGCAACATCTGGCTGATGATCATGTAATTTGAGGGAAAAAAGTGTTTTGTGAAATAAACCAATTTCAATATGGCCAAAAAATCCCCCCAACTCATTATGGCAGCAAAACTTTTTTATTGGAAAAACTAGTTTCTTTGAAGTTGCTGTGTTTATATTTGAAATGTCAAATCGCCAACTATCTGGCTGATTATTTGGTCAATGAAAACGCAGCTACTGTTGCTCCATATTATATGACGCCAGGCTTGTTTACAGAGGAGCACCAAATACGACTGTTATAAGTGATAACTTATTGATTTTTGAGCTACTTTTATACAAGTTTGTGATAAATAACACATGAACACCCCGGGCACCGACGCCACACAGAGATGAATCTCTTTGGTTTTCTGTTTGATATTTATCCATTTATGCACAAAACACAGTTTCCTTCTTTACATGCAACACAAACTGCAGCCTCTGAAAGCATTTATTGACATGACTGCACGGTTTTTAAGAAGTTAGAAAGATCCGGAATAATTACCCGGTTGTTTTCGTCCTAAACTGAAATGATGGACAGTTTTATGGGATCCAGCGGCCGTCATCCTGACACCACTGCTTGGGGTAAAAGCAATTTAAAGCACATTTCACACTTGATTTGAAGAATGAGTGATGGCAGGGTATTCTTAGATTCATGGAGCTGTCTTCATGACACATCATATCCACAAGCTGCGGATTAGATCCCTCCAAATAAATGTCTCGGTAAGAAGCTTCCTCTGAGTTTTTCTCTGTGAGTTTGTGTCCATCAGTGGAGGCAAAGCTCTGCACAAAGTTTGCCTCTGAAAACACCAACAACCTGGAGCGGAGGAGAACACTGTCTGACTTGAAGTGGGAGGTTGATGTGAAGGAATAAAACCTGTATCTCTTTTGTAAAATACAACTGAAAATCATGGATCATATGTTGATGTTTGTGGTTGTAGCATGACAACCACAAGCCACAGCGAAGCTGAAACGGCACAATTACAGCTGCAAACAGCTCTAAATGTTACTTCCGTTGCTAACGGGACACTCGTCATGTTGTGCATACATTTATTTTTAACGTAGAAAGCATTTCGGACAAAAAAGAGTTAAGTGAGAGAGCGCATCCATTCCCGGTGCCTTCGCCCGACAAGCTTTTAGGTCAGCGACTTGATTAGCTGACAGATGATCCTCCGTGGAACACTGAGCAGCAATGATCAACACCCAGCTCTCCTGATTAAAGTCTCATTTCCTTTGTGGAAACAGTAATTATCAAAGCTGACACGACTCCGTGGCTTATCTCCCCGCAAAGCTCCCTCTGTCTCCGTCCTCTGCAGTCATGCACGTTGCAGCCTCATAATGGATTTCAGCCGTGCAGCCGACACGTGAAAGTAAACGGTGGTTTGGATTTCACGCAGCTATTTCTGTCCAGGGTTGCCGGTGCTGAGTGTGTGAGAAGCAGTTTCAGGAATAAAATATTCCCAGAGGAGCGAATTTGTTTAGGGTTGATTCAGTTGCGCAACATTGCTAAAAGCATTGGAGCAATGAATCGCAGCTGAAGTCTGTCCATCCATGTGGAGCCACAGCCTAAACAACAACACACAAGTAAAGCTGAAGGCGGAGTTTCAGAAAGAACTGGAGGCTCTTAAAGAGACAGAGGCCCATTTGCACTACGTCAAGTTTCTTTTAAGTCATGTTTGATATATGCAGCATTTCTACAACGACTGACGAAATCATAGCTACTTGATTGCGCTCTGACATGGAACTAAGTGGTTGGAGAATACACACAGCCTCTTTAACAAATAACTATAAATTATTCAAATTTACCAGCTTCAGCTTGAAAAACAAAGAAGGTCAAGAGGATAAAGGCCTTCACCACATGTTTAGGCCACACTTTTCAAACTGGATGACAATAAGCCCGAACCAAACATTAAGTCCAAACACGAGGAATCAGCATTCAGTTTCTATGTACCACAAATCTGGAACAAACTTCTGAAAAACTGCAAAACAGCCGAAACACTGAGTGCCTTTAAATCAAGAATAAATAACCCAGCTGAGTAGAGCTGAATTTAAACAATAATAAATGGAACTCTGGCCGACATATCGAAGTGCATTGATGATCTTGACGATCTTGTCAAAATGTAACGTTTGAAACTGGTTTCTCAATCGGTGATTGTATGATGTTTTTTATGACTTCTTATTCTTGTGTTTGTATGATGAAAAGCCCTTTGTTGCTGAAATGTGCTGTACAAATAAACTTGATTGATTGATGAAGTGAGTCCTTGGTGACAGGTCCCCCCATTATGACCTCAGATTTAATGGCAGGACTGACATTGTCTCTGCTGTCAGACAGTTTTTTTTATTAAAATTTACCTTTGGAAATGAACGACTTTAGAGAAGTGTGCATGAGGCTACAGGTTAATGTGTGAGGCGCTGACATCCCGGTGTGAAGCTGTGTCCTTGTCACGTTTCGTTCATGACAGCAATAGCAGTTGGGATGTGATGACAGTTGGATACGCTCGTTGCATCAGCCCCACCAGGTAGACTCTGTGCTCTCTGAACATTTTCCTTTTCTCTCTCTGTTCCTCCCTCTTCATCAGAAGGCTGTTCCTCTGCTATCAGGTTCAAACATCTTATCTACCTAGAAAAACTGTAACTCACATTCTCTGATGCAATCACCCTTGTTTACCACCTCGCAGTTAATTTCAAACAATCTTTTAGGGGATCTAGGGAATTAGGATCTCATCTGATCAGACATGTAGACTCAACACTTGTCATTTTCTATAAGAAAAAACAGCAACAAACTAAACAAATCTCATAATACAGAGGTAGACAGGGCAAAATACTTTTCCTTCTTGTCCTGTCCGGTTCAGAATTGCCGTCGGAGAGATGCGTTTAGAGGCATAATTGGTGCAGTGTTCTCCGAGAAGACAGCCGTCATAGAGGGATTGTATAAATGCCTGTACAGACGACCCTGTGCTGCAAGAGCACCTTCCAAATAGATCACCCTGAGTGAAAGTTACAGACATCAAGTTAGAGAAAATGCACTACCGGGTTGTGTGACAGCGAACGAGATCAACACACAGGTGGGGATGGCAGAGTTGGTGTGCGCACCCCTGCACTCAATGTGTCAAGGGTGAATGATAAACCTGTTGGGCTACAATCCACCGGTGGAAACTCTGGTTCCACCAGTGGATTGCATCATTGTTGTCACAGTCTCTAAGTTCATTTGTCTATCCAGACCATCTCTACGAGACTCCTGGCTTTCTTTACACATCTGCCTCCTGGTCATCCTGACTTGCTGACCTACAGCTTCAGGATTCCTGGGCTGTCAGCCTGCAGTCAAGCTTTGCAGCCATCAGCAGCTTCCGTACACTCTCCATCACTGTCCTCCAAGGCTTCTTCACCACTCATCTCCTGGGTGCCAACAATGATACAACCAACCTAGACATTGTGATGGAGTTCTCCGGCGGTGAGGCCAAACCTCCACAACGTCTTGGTGGGTTTCCCAGGTCTTTGTCTTGGTCTCTCTGGATTTCTCAGGACATCACAGCAGGTCCAGCAGAATGCCGGCCCATGGGATCAGCCATGTCCCCCCTGGACTGGAAGCTGTTTGTTGTTTTTACCTCAGAGTGGCCAACTCTGTTATTTCTATATCAATTTGATACAGTAGGGACTCCCACACTTCACATTATATGTGCCTTCTGTCACCTTTTTCAGCAGTTAAAACCGTTTAATCCATTGTTAACATGCTATAACCTGTTTTTCCAAACTGCTTTTAAACGCAACACGTGTGCCGGGTTTACACCTGTGTAGCAGCGAAAGAGACCTGCTGCTGCTGTGCAGAGCTACTCAGGTGTGTGTTAGAATCATGGCAGCAAACCAGCAAAACGCAAAGAACTTGGCAGTTTTTCCTCCAAACTAACTGGCTGAGTTGAGTAAAGTTGTTCAATACGGGTAATGTTAACTAAAAGATGACTATCTAATACCAATACAGCACTTTAAGCTTATTAACAAGTAGCTTTTAGGCTATGTTGTTATTTATGTTCAAAAGTGGATAGTACTTGTGACATTGGGCAACATTTTTGGAGAAAAGGTACTTATATGAGTAGTTTTTACTGCACTGTTCCTTTTTCTTTCACTTGAGTAATATTATCATGGCTATGTACTCATTTTGCCCCCCCTTGTTAAACCCATCTGGAGCCGGAACAACCTCACAGTTCCCCATATGGACAATAGACTTTTTTGTGTCACTGAAGACGTGAATGAAATAAACTAGGAAATGAGGCAACACCAATAGTTTTACATTTTACTGCGATACAAAATGTCAAAGACATCTTGTTATGAAAACACTAAAAACTATTTTGCAGCACCTTATGCATGTATATCATTTTTATGATTAAATCCTTTCCAGACAAATAGATACAACGAGTTCAATAAAACTAGAAAATTTCTGAAGAAATTTATCCGGAGCCTGCCGAAGTGTGCCCGTCGGTTTGGATCCAGCGTTCTGATGCTAAACATTAGCATCAATGCTAAAACATTACAAAGTGGCACGTGGAGAATCGCAAGACTAACATAACATAGACTTGCACCATTCAGTATGTGACAATTAATGAATCAGCTAAAATGAGCCAAAATGCTATTGTCAGCGTGAATGCTGAACTAAAACTCACACAAACATCTTTGTGTAATTAGATTATGTTCACTGAAGATAACTCAATGTGGCACAGCACAGGCATCATGCTGGTTGAATGTTTCAGCAGAGATGAATGGTTTCTCTCTGCATGTTGTCTTAAACACCAGTCAGTGGAAGAGAAAGAAAAATGTTTCACAACACAAAAGGAAGTTTCATTTTGTTTCTTTTTGCAGCTTGTGATGGAGGCTGCATTTTGATGTGGGATTGTTTACCGAAAAAATACCAGTTTTCATAAATGGAGGATAAATAGGAAGTTCTTAACAATGCTGAAATGACAGAGATTAAGGGCATAATTTGATTAGATTCACTTTTGCTTAATAAATGCATAACACTAGTCAGGAAACAAATCTCTGTCTGCGTTGTTCCTTATGAAAACTGCTGCTAAATATTTAACTTGAAATCCCGTTTCTATTCATTTGTCTTATTTCAGAGGCTTCTGGCAACATCCTTATGTAGAGCTGTCTGTGTAGTTATGGTAACTAATCTTATTACTTGTTATTATCTGAATTAGAACTAGCATGTAGATATTAAACAAGAGGGGTCCGAGGATTGGACCAGGAGGAAGCTCAGATCTGTTCCAGTCAGCAGGTACCTATTGACACAAAGAAGTCCCTGTTCGTCAACCAGTCCAGAACAGTGTCAGATATTGCACTCAGGTCCAACAGAACCAACATTTTTTGATAATAAAAAAAGTGGGTGACTTTTGTTCTAACAAGAGGGGCAATAACATTTATGCTATTAAGATATTTTCTGTTGATGAGGTCATTTTACGATCTGCTTTTGGGTTTATTTACATGACCCTTTCTCTGATATTTGAATTTATTTTCTGATCTGAAACATTTTTATGTAACACTAGAGCAAAAAGCAAAACAACAACGGAAAAAAATCAGTAAGCGGTATGTATGCTGTATACTATTTCATACGTCACAAAAACAATCAGACCAGTACATCTACACGTGTGTTTGTGTATATGCTATAAAATGAAGTCGCTCAAAATGAGAAAATTGAAATCGTTTTTATATGACCTGCTGGGTTTTTAGGAAACCTCTGCTCAACTCGTCAGTATGAAGAAGTGAAATGGATATGAACAACGGGTCTGCTCTGTCTTCCATCATAAAGGAGACAAAAAGGCGGTTCAGACCTCCAGGGCTGAAGAGAAAATGTTTCCCATGATTGTGTAATTTATTCACCTGACAGACTGCTCCAGGCCTTTGTTTCTTTTCCTCTTCCTGTTTGTCTCTTACTCTGTAATTTCTATTTTTTTTCCCTTTTTCATTTGTGAGAAACAGCTCATCGCATGTTGGGTGTGATTGAAGAGGGAACGGCTGCTGGGTTTGTATAGTTTTCGGTGGAAGCATGAATCCTGTCCCAGCTGGTGTGCAGCTCTCCCATAATGAGCAAACGTGACAAGATGAATGTTTGGCGGTCGCCGTGTGCCCAGCCCCGGAGAGACGCTTCGAGGGAAACAAAATTTAAAGATATGCATCTGCCTGTGGGAATTTTTTTCTTTTTTTTGGCCACAAATTAAACTTTTTTTCCTTCTTCGTCTTCTTTAGCGACAATTACACGGTTGACATTTTCTCCCCGGCAACTCTTGCCGCAGGTGTCCCTGAGTGAGTCACAGAAGACGGTGATGCATGGGTTGTTATCTGAGCTGTGGCATCCTTGTTAGTGGAAAACAAGCCACCAAAGGTGTTCCCCAGCTGTGCCTCGGGAACCGAGCTCGGCTAATTTCCACCGAGGAACCGAGCCTCTGAAACTGCAAACAATTAAGCAGCAAACACATCGTTATTTCTTGTTAAATGAGATTAATTGTGTTCAAGAGAAGCAAAAAACATCGCTAGACGTGGGACTCCATCTCTTCTCAGGGTCTTCCTTTTACTAACACGAAAAAGAAAATATGACCCTTAGTTACATTTCTAAAACTGAAACCTCAAACAGTCAGCTGCAACATGGGATAAATAACATTTTTTTTTGATGCTCTGAGTAACCTGTTGAACTGTTTTAACTTGCAGTACAAGAATGAAAGTTAAGACAAGAGGATGAAAAGGGCTGAAAAAAAGGAAATGAAACTTTTAATTCTTAAAGAGGCAGAATTATGCATTTTCCAGGCACATATTGTCATATTATAGCACAACTTCAGCTAAATAATATTTTTATTATTTTATTGCCTTTACTGAGGCAATAGTAATAATACATTAGGCGTAGAAGAATGTATAAAACAACTATTAACTAATAACTTTTAAGAGTGTAGTGACATACACACATTCTGCATTTCTTACAATGTTTAGTCAAAAAAGTTTGGTACATAATACCTCACTCTGCTTCTCTTTCAGTCAAAATAATTTTGACACAAATCATCAGTTTGGGCATCAAAGTCGCCTCCTGAATGGATTTCAGACGCCGAGTGAAACAAGATGAAAGGTCTCTGCCAACATTAAGACTTTCAGAGTGAATGAAGTCCATTTTGTTTCATGAAAGTAATGCTTTATCATTAACAAAAACATATGATTACCTGTAATGGACCAGCTGCAAGGGCAAGCGGGAGAATCACGACTTCACGTCACGGCTTATTTCCTAATGAACACTGCAAGATCAGACTGTTTGAAATCTGACTGAAATTAGCGGTTTTTAAATCCAGTATTGTAATCAGTATAAAAACAACATAATCATCTGAACATTTTTTTTGTCGCTATCTTGACTTCAACATTTTTTCTTCACGGTCAGATTTGAATTAAAAGCTGTCTAATGGAATGAATTCATTTATCAACTCATACCTAATGTTTATGCCAGTAATTCTGAACTTACTCATAGCCACTATTCACTGGACTGGACTCGCAGTGAGATCCAATAAATTTGACAATTATTGAAGAAACACTTAATTTCTGTTAGTTGTGATGATTTTCTGGTGTGCAACATTTCAGATTACACCAGATCAGTAAAAAACAAACTTCAACAAATTTAAAAAAATATACACTTTTAATAAAGATGTAAATCAGACCAAACTTCTCTTGTTTTAGGCAAGTCAGAGTCACCAGAAGTGTTTTTATTTGCTGAAAGCCAGAAAACTGAAACATTTTTTAGAGATTTGTTTAAAACTTTCCTCGGTTTCAGAAGTTCACATACTTTTGCTCTGACTTGGGTAAAACCTTCCGGGCTTCCATACGCCCGTGTGTTTTTAAGCAGTGTATGTAAACTTTTGGGTTCAACTGTATTTTGTATTCTGTAAAAAATAGAAAAAAAAAAACCTGACAGACGAAGCTTTCTCTGCCCTTCTTCTTGTTCTGATGTGGGAGCTTTGTAAGTTACAGCTGCACCACAACTCTGAGTGATAAATAAAAGATAAGAGGTGCAATCAGCCGTGTAGAGAAGTCCTGCTCAGGAACTGGAGGGATTTTATCGTCTGCAGCTTCCTGACTGGAGCTGCTTGGATGGCAACACTCATGGCAGAGCACACAGATAACAGCTGGCTTTAAACCCGTCCTCAGCGCCGACACATGTGAACACATCGGTGATTCCCTCAAACAAAAGCAGACAACTCTTTGGAAAACCGACCGTCTGCCAGAAACTGACATTGGTGTAATGCTGATAACTTAAGATTTTTTTTTTATTTTAATATTACAAGCACCAATTAATATTACTCTCCTTCTGCAGAATAGAAAATACAAATCGATAACCTTTTGTGTTTTCCTGTTTACCGACACAGCAAAATAACATGAAGGATTAAAACAGCTAAAAGCAAAACGTTTGTCCAGTGACTTGCATAACATGCTGCATGTACTCTGAATCAAACCTGTGACAACTACAAACTAATGTATGACTGCCTGCAAACTGACACCAGGCAGCAGAGGTCTTCTCACCTAAAGTGAGCACAAACACACTGCAGAAGGATGAAACAATAACAGCTGCTAACAGAAAATGAGCCCATCAATCAGACGGACTTAACCTGATTCTGGTGGAACCACAACTCCGATCCATCGTCCAGGATTTATCTGACAATAAGACGCTCTGCAAAAATCTGAGAGCGAAATCTGTAAACTGTGATGGCTGTAATGGCAGTATAACGTAGAGGGTCTTCATTCTCACAGAACGTTCCGTCCATAAAGGGTGTAAGAGCTGGAACACGCTGCCTGCTACCGTCAGAAAGGTCAACCTGTCTGCTGTAACGGGGCTGTATTATGTGACTCCCAGGCACATAGTTACTGGATCGAGCTACAAATTTGGCATTTTGCTAAATTCAGTACATTTACAATATTGTGTGTTTATTTATTTCAGGTGTCCCATTTAAATAAAAATTAATCATACATAGATCTATGCGAATTCAGAGGCGTTCTGCTGTTTCTTGTACTCGTCAGAACGGCATCTGCAGCCGCAAGCGGCACAGCAAGCAAATACTAACATTATGACAGCAGCAGCAGAAGCTTAAAAACAGGAGGATTACAATCAATAACTGTTTTAAATGTGACATCTTGGAAACATTTATCCAGAGCAGCATTAGCGTTATGCTAAACCGGAGCAACGACAGCATTAACTGGACCAGCATTAGCATTACGCTAACGAGAGCAACAGACGTGTCATGTAAACCAAAGCAACGTTCATATCTGATTATCAGCAAACAGAAATTATTTTAAGAAGGAATCGTTTCTCTGTAAATGTTTTAATTGGGGAATTTATTTTATTTATGATGTGAACTTTTTCTGTTTTGTTGGGAATGTTTTGGAAACCGTGTGTCATGTTCTGTGTGTTTTTGTTGAGTTTATTTGAGTTTTCTGTGTGCTGAATCTCCTCCTTGTCCTGTCTTCCCCTTGATTGCTTCAAGGTGTGTCTTGTTCCCTTGATTACCCTCAGTGTATTTAAAGTATTTAAAGTGTCCTTTGTTCCTCGTCGGGTCCTTGTCTATTCACGTCTTACGTGGCGTCTCTTCTCTCTGTGCTCCAGCCCTTTGTATACTCTGTGTTTTTGCAAGGAGGATAATTCTTCTTAAATGGAAATCACCACAACCTCCTTCTTTTTTACATTAGTTGAGGGATATTGTTTATTTTCTGAAACTTGAGAAAATAAGGATGTCACTACGGGGTTCCTCTGACAAATTTGCAGAAATCTGGCAGCCATTACTACGATTGGTTGGTCAAGTTAATTTTCATTCTGTCCCAGTCTAGTCCTTTGTGTATGTATTTGTCTGCTCATCCTGTGTCCTTTCCCTCAGATTTTCCCTTTCTTATAGTTCCATATTTACTTTCCTGGGCACAAACTGCACTTTTTGTTTTTTTTTTGGTATGGCAGAATGCATCTTAATTTTATTTATTTCTAAACATTTTTCTTTTTTGTTCTTTTCCTTATGACTTTTTCTTATTGCCCGGGAGTGATTGGAGGTTGTTTTGTTTTGTTGTTTTTTGTTTTGTTTTTATAACTTAAGGGAATTGTATGGTTTGTTTAATCAATCAATCAATCAATCAAATTTTATTTGTATAGCACATTTCAGCTACAAGGCATTTCAAAGTGCTTTACATCATAAACACAAAACACAAAGTCAAACAACATAGAATAAAATTTTTGTCACAGAATTTAAGCGCCTGTTTTCGCCGGACTCCGCCGTCCGTTTAACCACAGGTATTCATCGGGCCCCGTTGCCCACAACAGGAAAAGGTCTCACAACCTTTTGACACGGAATTTAAGCGCCTGTTACCGCCGGACTTTATATGTATCACATTTCAAATGTATGGTTATGCAATTCCTGTTAAAGACCAAATAAACAAAGTTTGCAAAAAAAAAGATTCTCTTGCGTTACTTTCTCTAAAATGGCTGTAATTAGACATAATATTACACCTTTAAGGTCAAAATGATTTTGAGAAAGATATTCTCGCCGTACAGCAGTAACTCTTTATATCATGTATTTCTAAAACCAGCCACGTTAGCTGTAATAGCAACAACATTTTATTCTGCATCAAAGATAATGAGCAGTGTTGTTGGGACCTGTGCTTACTGGCAGCGGTTCTGCAGCTCTCCAGCTTGACACATGACGAAATCAGCCGATTTAGCAGCTGCTTTGTTTATTTGACCGGCAGATCTGCAAATCTCCAGAGACGTTGCTCCTAATCTGGGTCGTCACCGTGTTGCTAACAAACCCCGTGGTGATTGACAGACACGTCCAATTAGAGATGCAGCCGAGTGACACCAGTGCATGTCGGAAGAATCTCATTTACACCGCAGCTGTCAAATAGTCCCATTGATACCAGAGCTGATCCACCAGCTTTTGATTTTTAGGTTTTATTGTCCAGGTACAACTGATCATGGAAGACCCAGTTAGACGCGGTCGAGAGGAAAACCCTTTTTAGTGCTGCTGTGTTCACACAAAACAGAGATTACAAAAGCATTCAAACATCCATTCATGTACAATTAAGGTATATTTCTTCAGGTAAACTAACACAAAGTTCATACAACAAGGGAAACTAGAACATTTCTAAAGAAATTTAACCGGGGTCTGCCAAAGCGTGCCCGTTGGTTTGAACCCAGCGTTCTGATGCTAAAAATTAGCATCTGTGCTAAGTTTAGCAAACATTTACTAAATAATGTGGAGAATCATAAGTATGTTGACTAACATGGACTTACTCCATTCAATGCTAAAATTAGCTCACAAGCTGTGCTTAACGGTGTTTTTTTTTTTATTATATAAAACTCATCGAAAGACTTATATTTTCATTCCTAACAAGGATAATTTTAGCGTTAAGTTTATGTTATTCCATGTCTTCTAACGGTAAGATTTCTTACTGCTGCTAGCGTTGACTTGCTAACAGTGTTTGCGAAACGACTCGGCAGAAAGGGCAAACAAACATAAAAACAGTGGATGACTATAGTAGTGTTGATCCAGCTGCTCCCCTTAGACCTCAGACAAAACATACACTGCTTTTTTTTAACCTTAGTTCATTATACAGTCTGCTAGTTGTTGTGAAAAACATCATGTATTCTAAACCCGATAGACCAAAAACGTGCAAGCAAACGAGAAGCAAATCAGCCAACACCAAGCAATCAGACTTTACTTTTTTTTTTTAATTCTTTTTTTAGTGCTAACAAAAGAGACGCTTACCATCACAGACTAGAAGTGAAACAAGGGGCCCGAGTCTATACAGCATATCATTAAAAATGGGAAGATTCGTTGCTTATGATCTAAGAACACGCCCAGTGTTGAACACAGAAATGCTTCATCTAGATAAAACTTCTGACTTCAACTTAATCATTCTGCTAAAAGCCTGGTTCACTACAGTTTGAGTTGGTCCCACCAACAGATAGAAAGATGGTCAATCGCCTTCTCCAAGTCCACAAAACATATGTAGACCGTTTGGGTGAACTCCCATGCTTCCTCCAGGTGTAGAGCTGGTCCAATGTTCCACAACCAGGACGAAAGCCACACTGCTCTTCCTGAATCCGAGGTTCGAGTATCCGACGAACATTCCTCTCCAGGATTCCTGAATAGACCTTGCCAGGAAGGCTTAAGAGTTTGATCCCCTTATAATTGGAGCACACCCTCTGGTCCCTTTACTCAAAGATGATGCTGAACTCTTCCATCGTTCCTGCTCTCTGGAAGAGACCCCAATACCAACAATATTTCAGAGAATCAGGCATTTTTTTTGTCCAGATGTTGCTCTTTCTTAATTTGTTTTTTGTTGATATTGGAGATTTTTTTTTTTGCCCAGGTGGAGACGTTTGGAGGCTGCCACAAAGTAAAACAAAAAAAAAAAAATTTTTTTTTTTTACAGCCATTTGGAGTGCAAACCAAAGCATTTTATTTTGCCATTGAGGATGGTAAAAATAAAAAAACAGACTCAGAATTGTAACTTTCAAGTACAAGCAGAATATACCTTTAGTCTTGATTGCATGTTTTGCGACTCGTGACTAAACCCAGTTGGTTACTTATTTGTCTCAGTATTAAAGTAAACAGATCTTTAGCAATAAGTATTATATGCTAAAAAGTTTGTTTGCACTGTACCTCATTAAAAAACTTGCAGCAATTAAAAAATCCATGGTGGGAGCCAATATCTTAAAAGTTCCCGAATGGTACATCGTGGTAAACACATGCGACTTTGAAACATCGTTGGTGCTGTCTCCTCTGGGGTCCTCCCTGGGTTTTACCTCCATGATTTCTCCGTTTTTCTGGACATCCTTTGGTTTTTGTTTGGATTTAATCCGATGGAGCTTTATTTTCAGAGCCACAATTTCTTTATTAAGCTTATTTATTGCTGTCCGATTCGAGCCAGTCCCACGCTCTGGACTTTTCCCTTAATAAATTCTCTGCATTTTGTCTGATTGAAATATTGGTCTTTTCCAGGCGCACATTTAACTTAGAGATGTCATTATTATCTCTTTTCAAAATCTCAATAGTAGCTTTAGCTTCCTGCAATTCTACATTAAGAGCCTTGACCTCTTTTTCAAACTGCTCTTTTGCATCTAAGAGCGTTACATTTTCTCCTTTCCAGATCCTGACATTACTATTTGTGCTACCTGTGAGGAGCTCAATCTTTATCCTGAGGTTCTCCACTGTCTTTTTTAGCTGCCTGTTGTCTTCCTCAAGTTTCTTACAACGCTTCTCCAAAACATCCACTGTTGCAATAAACAATAGGGGCCGGCCATACAGTTCTATGGCAGGCCCCAATAATCACTGCATTCCATATGCATTGCTATGGGCAGGCCCCATTTATTAGGGCGTAATTAGTAAAATGGCAGCAAATTTGCTTATTTCATAACTTCATAACCAGCGACCGTATTTCCTCTGGTCTGTTTAACAGCTAGAGTCTCAGATCAACTCAGCCCTCCAGGACCGTCAGCAGCAGAAACAGCAACATTATACTTGTTGGGGAAAATACAGAGCATTTGCTTTGCATTTCCCCGCATGATGGCAATGATATGGTATGATCCAATTAAATTCTGGATTAATTTGGGTTGTTGCTATGTTGCTGTAGGGTCTTTTAAGACCTTTTTGAACTTTGAGCCCTTGTCCTCCAAAGGGCTCTGCACGGCCCTGTTCAGCAGCTTCAAATGCAGAACAACCAGATTCCACAACAGCTTCATCCCCCATGCCATAAGACTACTGAACTGCCATTATTTTAATCTTTTATTATATTTATATTGATGCTTTTACATAAAAGTATATTTTTACACGTAAATATTTATTTCGTATTGGAGCCTTGCAACAAAATGTCTTTCAATTTGTATATTTTTAATGACAATAAAGTCTGTTCTACAACCACCATTAAAAATGCTGTTATTTGCATGAGGCAGCACTCATCCAGACGTTCCCAGACTCACATTCACACACAGTCAAGATTGCGCCAGTGATTCCACAGCTCTTCACTAATTATTTGTGAGACAAGGCTGCAGCGAATAGAGAATGAATGTGATTAGCAAAAAATGATTTTTGCTTAAATGATTTGATCAGTCATTAACATAAGACAAAAGACTCAATGTCCCCAAACCAATTTGCTGTGAAGATTATGAAGTCAAAGTAGCGTCAGAGTAACATCAATGTCAATGTTTTTCTTTCTGCTTCACATACCAGACGACTCCACTGGAGAGAACATCTTTGTGAAGCCCATTATCTCAGACTTTAAATTTTAACTGAAAATTTCAAAACTAATGTCCACATAATTTAGTCTTTGACTGGTGTTGATTTTAGTGGCAGTGTAATTTAAAAGGAACTGCATGAGACATGAATGATGTATTTATTTTGAGACTTATTATTTTGTCTGTGCTAAAAAAAAAAGAAAGAAAAAAAGGGTTAAATTATCTGTTGTAGCTGCGTTTCCATTGTAAAAGTGAGTGCTGCGCAACGCAAGTGATAACCCGCCCGGAACAAGAAGCATTAAATAAGCTTGGAGGAGAACAATTTTAATAATTGAGGTTCTCGAATCACTCAAGGAATTGTTTGAGCTCTAAACTTATCCAGAGCTTCCCTACAGCTTTCAAGTTGCTTCAATGTCTCCTCCTTCCTACCGACCTTATGGATCTTTCAAATCCCCCACTGATGCTTCCAGTCTTGTTAGCGAGGCCTTTGTATCAGCGAACAAACTCTGGTTTTCCTTCCTCAGCTCTCTTGGTTCGCGCAGGGCCTCAGCTACTGGTCCGTTAGCCTCATTAGCTTTTCCTCCCTTGCTAGCTGAGGTGTTCTCCTGTTGTGGGTCTTTTGTCTCCGTTCGGTCCGTGTGTTGTTTACCAGCGGTGTTTGCTGTGGTAAAGTGTCTAGTAAATCATGAAATTTTCCAATTAGTCACCGACTTCACAGGAGCCACCACCAAATGCGACCGTCTCAAAGCATGGCACCACCGGAAGTCACCAACTCACGTTGTTCCATAAAAAGGTTTCTGAGCTTATGGATCTTTCAAATCCATAAGCTTGTCAAAATGGATATATTTTGCAAAACTGCAATTGAAACTCCTTTTTTTCTGTTTTATACAAGTCGTGATCAACAGTCAGTTGTTACTACAGGCGGAAATGACAAAAGGCGAGAGGAACTGATAGAAGGATGACATTTTTTTTTTTTTGTCACATTTTTGTTTTTGTGAACAAGCATATTCACATGTGATTGTAATTTTTGCTTTCTTTTCAATGGAAACAAAACATTAGCTGAGAGTAGACAACCCAACCATTTGTGCACATTTGTAATGGAAAGAGCCAATGATTCCTTCAGTATCAGACCAAGGCGTCTGAAATACCACTGCATGAAAACAAGCCAAACAATGATCAAGTTCTTTAAGTGAAATATGGAAAAGGGGGCAATTATTTTTAATTAAAAAAACAAAAACATCCTAACTGAAAAAACAGAGTTCATGATTCAAGCAATAACTGACTTTGATCCGCAGCCTTCTGTCCTCTCACTGAGCACAAAAACATATTTGGTGTCGCTTCAGTACCATCTGTTTCAGGGATCATGTTGAGAAAAAAAGGTTTAAACGTAGCTCTTCAGTGCTGATGGATGACAGCAATAAATAAGCTCATTTAAAATGATCACAGCGTTCTCCATTGTTGCCTAAAACACCTCATTGGACAGATAAATTGCTTGTTTGTGCTTTTCACTGCAGCTCTTCACTCTCTGTCATCAGCCTGAGGTTTCATTTCAGCTGCAGTCTTAAAGCAAATGCAGTCTTTTTTTTTTTAAGTGAAGCAAGTGGTTGTAACTAAAAAAAATTAACCACTTCATGGGCGTTTGGTTTTTCACTTTCTCCTATTTCCTAATTGTTGCCATGTTCATTTTTTTTTTTTTATGTTTAGTTCATGTTGTGTTCTCTTTTATATTTGTATCTATTTTATAGATTATTGATCTTTTGGTAAGTCCCACAACCATTGATACACACACACACCCAAAGAAAGCCCGTTTTGTCCCTTTTGATGCCCATGTCAACCTTCAGTGTCCTTCAGGTCTGACTGCTGCTGTCATGTTGCCTTTGGAGGCACACGCAGCGTGAAGCCGGAGGAAAACGCTGATCTGCTGCATGAGCGGCGGCGGTTATGTAACGGTCTCTCGGCAGCAGGTGTGACACACTGACAGTGGCCCGTTGTGAGGAGCGAGGGGGAAGAGGCGGACAGCCAGCGCTATTTTTACAGACGCTATCAAAGCTATCAGAAAGGTCAGGTGGGCTGCAGCGCTGTAACGCAGACCAGCTGAGGGCTTATCACATTCTAGCTCCGCCTTTGAGATGGAATAAAGACTATGAGATAAAAACAGAGGAACGTTTAAGAAGAGTAACTACATGAGGAAGGCGCTGGTGTGTGAAAAAAATGCAGCTTTGAGTGGGTAGCAAGCCAAATGTCAATGTCAATGTCAAATTTATTTATATAGCACTTTAAAACGGGTATGAAACTGCACCAAAGTGCTGCACAGGAACGACAGTTGCACAAATAAATAAAACAGAATATCAAAAAGGGTTGTTTCAATTAAAAGCCAACGAATAAAAATGAGTTTTGAGAAGTGATTTAAAATGATCCAGGCTGCTAGCAGATCTAATCTGAAAAGGCAAATTGTTCCATAAATTAGGAGCAACAACAGAAAAAGCCCGGTCTCCTTTCCTTAATCGGGTCCGAGGGACTGTAAGTAAAAGCTGATTGTTTGATCTGAGGGTTCTGGACACAGACTGAAATTTTAAAAGGTCCTGAAGATAAGAGGGAGCTAATCCATTTTAAAACTTTATAAGTTAATAAAAGAATCTTAAAATCTATTCTATACATAACAGGCAGCCAGTGTAAATTGGCCAACATAGGCCTTATATGGTCATGCTTCCTGGTTCCTGTAAGAAGCCGTGCCGCTGCATTCTGGATCATTTGAAGTCGATGAATCTGTGATTTAACCATGCCACTATATAAAGAATTGCAATAATCCAGACGAGTGGTGATGAAGGCATGGATCAGTCCTTCAAAGTCCTTAAAGCAAAAATAAGATTTGATTTTTGCTAAAATCCGTAGGTGATAAAAACTCGATTTAACAACAGAACTAACTTGTTTATCGAGCTTTAAACAGCTATCAAAAGTAAAGCCAAGATTCCTAACTGAGGTTTCACAAAATTGAGCTAAAGAACCCAGAATCTGATCTGGTTTTGTAGTATAAAGACTTTGGCCAAATAGTATAACTTGAGTTTTTCTTTGATTTAAGTGAAGAAAATTTCGTCCCATCCAAGATTTAACTTCAGTCAAACAATCTGTCAATAGCTGAAGAGATTCATTATTTCCATTTTTAAGTTTAAGGGGCATATAAATCTGGACGTCATCTGCAAAGCAATGAAAAGAAACGTTAAATTTATGAAAAATCTGACCTAGAGGTAATAAATATAAAATGAACAAAATGGGACCTAAAATTGAGCCTTGGGGGACGCCATACTTTAGAGATTTGGCCCCAGAATAGCATTGGTCAAGATTAACTGTGAAAGTTCTGTTTTCTAAATATGATTTGAACCATTCAAATACTGGGCCTCTCAGGCCAACACAATGTTTTAATCTGTTTAAGAGAATCTGATGATCAACAGTGTCAAATGCAGCGCTCAGATCTAAAAGTAATAAAACCGCAACATTGCCTGAATCAACTGTTAAAAGAAGGTCATTATAAACTCGAAGACATTTATTTAAAATGGGCAGCATTTTGTAAAAAAAAAAAAAAAAAAACTTTTCTGAGTTGTATGTCATGTTATAGAGCAGGGGTGCTCAAGTCCAGTCTTCGAGAGCTACTGTCCTGCAACTTCTAGTTGCAGCCTTACTCCAGTAGACCAGGCTCAGCTATGAACAGGCCTGGTAACGAGCCATTCATTTGATTCAGGTGTGTTGGAGCAGGGATGCATCTGATAGTTGCAGGATGGTAGCTCTCGAGGACTGGACTTGAGCACCCCTGTTATAGAGTCACCAAAAACAGACCTGGAGTTTAACCTTGATTCTTTAATACAAATTCTTTAATCTTGACAATTTTAAACTTATATTGGATTTTGTTCTATTTCAAGGTGATAGATTATGAAGTAAAATTTATTTTAAGCCATATTTGATTCAGCATTTATACATCAACTGAATTAACTTGATTCTGCTATAAAATGGGACTAGGTGCCTTGAAAATGCATAATACTGCCTCTTTAAAGTGCTGCATAATAAATACATAAAACTAAATTTTTCATGTTGCACATTCAGAATACAGAGCCTCGTCCTGCAGCCCTACAGTTAGTTGGACTGTATCTAACTCCTGGGTGTTTTCCTGGGTTACAGTCGAGTGTTTGGATCGAACCTTGATGTCCGGCAGCAGGTTTTGCCCATCAGTTACTCTGTGGGTGTGTCTGTGCACCACTGCCTTCTCGATCTGAGGCTGGATCCGGCAGATAACCGCACTACTTCATACTGTGTGAGCAGGCAGCTGTATCTAAGCACCCACTACTTTACATCCAGCACAGAATTCAATTAACTGCCCAACTGGAAAATGTGTGTTTGGGGAAATAAAGCAGTGAACGGGGAGAGCCAGAGAAACCTCAGCAACTCCTGTGTTTGTGCACATTTGCTATGATTTGCTGGAGCAGAGCAGCAAGAACGTGTTCGCAACGTTTGGCTGCAGCGTGAAAACCAGAGAACGACACGATGCAGATCTTCCCCACACATTCCTGCTGGAGGAAAACAAAGGGAGAAAAAATGATGTGGTGTTTGGTGGCTCCAGGCAGCCTTGTTCACTTTAATAAGCTGGTTGTATCTCATTAGAAGATGCAGGGAAAACTGACAAAGAGGAGAAGATTTTCTCCATTCAGGATATGGGCGATTAAATGTTTTCTCCAGGGTAATATTCTCTATTAACAGACAATATTACAAACAGTCTTTGTTCCTTTAATTAAAATATGATTACAGTAAATTGCTTGTACAACATTCGAGCATCTGTTCAAAAAATAATAATAAAGAGAGCTATGAGAAAATATATGTGCCTCTTTTCAGATTTCTTCAGTTTTTTGGTGTTTTTGTTTTTTGTAGGTTATAAAATCATGAAAGAGAAATTGCTGTGTAAACATAAATGCTTGTCCCAAAACAGAAATAACCAAAGTTAGAGTGTGTTTTACTTACACAAAGATGCAGTGAGTTCTTAAATACGCTGTCGATGTCATTTTCTTTTAATCATAAAACTGAGTTTAAAAAAAAAAACCTCATTCTAAATTTAGCGGTAGGTTGAGGTGGTTTTTTGGCAACATCAAAACAGATTCACTTCACCGAACTCCAATGGAAACACGTTTTTCACGTCGCACAAGTCACATGATCAACAGCCCGATGTTACTACTGGTGAAAACCACAAAGAAGAAAACCACAGGAAGTGCTAGGAGGATGATGGTTTGTTTTTGGGGAGGTTTTTTTTTCCAGACAATGTGTAGCTGGTTCCACCAGCATCACACAGTTCATAAAATGTTTTGTGTCATTCCAACATGTTGAATCTATAGGTATAAGATAAAATGGCAGGGTGTTATTTTAGTTAGTTTTAGTATGCACTCAGCTTGTCTTCATCTGATATTAAACTTACTTTGAAGAATGAAAATTTAAATGTGCCAAAAAAACAAGAGACTACGTCTAAATAATCTCATCTTGAAAGTGAACAAAACAAAGATTGTAGATTTCAAAGGAAAACTCCACTACAGGAGATCAACATCTACAATAATTCTTGAAAAAACTGGAAGTAATTTAGTTACAAAATACATCATGTAGGATATACATCAAAAGGCTCCAATAAAACTTTTGTCCAGACAGTACAAAAACCATTACATTTTTCTTTGGGATCAATAACGTATTTTTCAACTTCAGATTTTGAAAATAAATGTATTTAATTGAAACACAACAATTTTGGAAAAACAAATTTTTTGACGATAGTTTATTTTTTTGGCCGTATCAAAATTTGTTTGTCTTACAAAACTGCTAAGGAAACTCTTTTTTCATATTTCACCAGTCACATGATCAACAGGATGTTGCCACTGGCAGAAACCACGAAGAAGACGACAGGAAGTCGACAGGCTGAGGATGATGGCACCGCATGTTTTTTAATAGCTTTTTGCACGAACAAACTTCTTCATGTGTGATTTTAATCTCAATATGGAAACACTGTAATAGTGGAATTGTGTTTTTTCGACATTAGCAGAATATGGACAAATGTTTTGAGCACATTTGTAATGGAAACGCAGCCAGTGTGCTTCTTTCAGGGTTCTTCTCTCTACCTTTGGTGGGTTCGATTTTGTGAAGAAGTGATTGGAAAATGCACTGAACCCAGCTGGAGAAAAGATGTTGACTGAAAAAGCTGAGACTGAAAACACGGTTCCTCCGAGGGTTCTTGTCAAACTCGGCTCAGGCTGAGAAAGGTTGTAAAAGATTTTCAGAAAAAGAAGCTAACAGAATCTAAACTTCTTCTCTTTTGGCAATCCAACATCTCCCCCCTAAAACTTTCTTATTTAAACTGTGGGGTGATTGTTTTGTCGTAAACTCTTGGGAAAATAATACCTCTATTTAGTCTGCAGAGATTAAAAAAAATCAGAAAATCTCTATTTTTTTTCTCTCTCTCTCTTATCTGTCTTATTGCCCTCGTGGTTGAAAATCTCCCGCTGCCAGAAGACCCATCCTTGCTTGTCCCAAAGCAATTACAAGCCCGGCTATTTCTTACTCTCAGCTAAACATATTGAAGTCTGATATTGCATGACTTCCTTCTTCCACCTCCTCTACTAAAAGATAACAGTGAAAAGTACTCTCATACTGCAGCGAAATTGTCTGGGGAACTTCTCAAAGACATTTTCTGTGAAGCTGACCTTGCGGAAAGCTCTCTTTGATTGCGGCTCAGAATTAAGTGAACTAACTGGCAGCCTAGGAGAGAAATGTGAGAAAGAACGGCGGTGGAAAGTGGGGAAGTTAATGGCGTTGCGTGGAAGCCAAGCCACATCACTATCCAGCACTGCAGCTGCAGCTGATTGTCTCCACAGCGTGCTGCGCTGATTAATCTGATGTCTGACAACGTCAACACAACAACACCCGAGATCAGGAGTTAAAAAGCGGGCGCTCGCCACCCAACCCGAGCATAATGAAACACCCTGCGTCACCGGTGGAGACGTGTGTATGCTGCCTGACGGGTCTGACCGCTGCCATCAGGGGAGAAATACAAACTATGATGTTTACATAGTATATATGACAAATGGATAAAATAAAAGCTTTGTTCAGACAGTAGAACTGTCATAAATATCTTCATTAATAAATAAAAGTCTTAGTCATGAAGTTCTGTTTTTTTATATCTTGAGACAAATTTTTTTGTTTCATGTTGTGGTTCGTTGTTGTTCTGTGTTTCTTTGCCTGTGCCTCCAAAACACATCTGCTACAGATGTCCGCTTTCAGTTCTCCTGACACCGGAGAAAGTCTCTTTCTTTCCCCTGTTTCCCTGCACCAAGCTCAGACAGTTTCCTCCCTGGTTTGGGGACGCGGCCAGCGTGCTGGAGTATAGTGGAGGGGACAGGATGCTGATGAGGAGGCCTGCAGCCTCACCTCCACCTGCAGCGCCCTGCTCCACCGGCTGATAACGAACCTACGAGGCTGAACTCGTCTCACCTGTCACCCTGCCACCCGGTCGGTGTTCACTCCACTGCACAGTGCGCGGTCCTGTTTCTAGTTTCATGACTTCATGCTGGCAACATTCCCCAGCATCATCCGTATTAAAATGACTAGAGTGCAAGCGGTGACATTTAAATGGGTTTCCCTGTTGAACTGGAACCACTGCAGCCTCTGGTTAGCCGTCTGCTAGGTGTCAATGCCTGATTAAAACTCTACATTCTTCCTCTAAATTAATCGTACCTGTTTGTACACGTTAACTGATGTTGATTGTTTCCGCATTGTTACAAATCTTACAGTGTTTCTTTGGTAAGACATTTCAAGCAATAGCTAATTGAAGGGCCTGAACAGAATATGGCAAGATCTGAACTAAAGTGAAATCAGTAGATCATTATAGGAAAAAAAAACCCTAAAGGAAAAAAAAGGGGAAAAAAAATTAAAAATGAAGGAATGAAAAAAAGGAGAGGAAATGGACAGAGTGCAACAAAATTATGCCCAATTTTCACACTTAAGAAGCATCCATCCAAGAAATTACTCCACAATAAAAGAGTATTAGGAAAAATGTCTGTTAAAATACTGAGCAACATGATGATGATTTAATATTACATAATCTGACAAAAAGCATCAAGTTATGTGCAAAGTTTGATGTTTTAAAAACTGAAATGAAAACAGCAATTTTTTTTCAATGTTATTTTTTTATGCCTATATTAACACCATGGGGCTTAAAGGTAATAAAAGTGGCTTTAAAACACTTTCAGTTTGACTTGTGTGGATTTGATTTAGAACCAGTTTTGTTCTTTTGTTCTTTGTCATTTCTGCACAATAAAACTAGTGATCTAGATCACCAGATGGAATAATTGTATGTTACAAATATTTTACTTTACATTAAATTTTTTTAGCAGTATTTATACCCTCTAAGAACACTAAACATATCCATTTATTTAAAACACAGGTACTCTCTTCTTTGTAGGTTGCTGTGTTTTATTTTAACTTCTGAAACAAGACTGAGAGGCCAGTAGCATAAAGCATTTTGCTCCAACAAAGTGAATTAGCAAATACCCGTTGTCATAAAACACAATCAGGAAATGATTCAGTTTCCCCTCAAGAACAGATCCGCTGTGGTTCAGCTGAGCATTAGATCTGCGTTCCATCAGCTTGGATAATTGAAACATATTTCAATTAAAACACTAGTCATTAATCAGAGGCTATGCAGAATATGAATCTCCTATAACAGCATTTTAATGTACTAGTGTCTTTCAATGACGTTCTACTTTGTAAATAAACTCTAACCCCTGAAAATGTTCAAGTAAACATAAAATCAAATCACAGTCTGCATCTTATCAGGCATATTGACTGCGCTCAGAAAAAAAAACAAAGACGTCGTTTGAGTTACTGTCCCCACTTTATTAACAACGTGTAGCTTCAGCGCAGAGCAATGTGTGAAACCAATCCACAGACAGGGAGCAGGACCAGGCAGCACGCATCTCAGAGCCAAAGGCCAAAGTCCCGCAATAAATCAATAGCAAGGATGATTGGATGGGCTGGCGGCCATAGCTACGCTGTTAGTTATCCTCCTGCTGGTGCATAAGGTTAAGTCTGAGCATGCAGGCCAGCTGCGGGTCATATAGCTGAATTAAATATGAAATACATCATTACTGTGTTAATGGCAAAACAACAAAATTGGATGCAAGGGCTCCCAAAGGTATTTACTCTTGACAATTTCAACATGCCATTTTACATCAACTACAGTAGTTGTAAAATGAGTTACCATGACTACACAGATGATACGCAGCGCAACATTACGATGTCACCGGGTCACTGAACTCATCCAAGCAGTAAACAGAAGCTTGGAACAAATCAATGTGTGGAGGCTTAGTTTAGTCCAGCTGAACAAAAATAAAACTGATGTTATTATCTTTGGACCTAAAGATAAATGATCTTGAGTCGGCTCACAGCTTCAGTTATTACAAACAAAAACTAGAGATCAGGCCTGAAATTTGGGTGTAGTGGTGAACTCTGACCAGAACCATCAGAGCCACATAAAGACAGTTACAAAGTCGGCCTTCGGTCTTCTAGGATTAAAGGACTGATGTCTCAGCAAGATCTAGAGAAACTGATCAGTGTGTTTGTCTTTAATTGCATTAATTACTGCAACAGCGTTTTCACATATCAGTTGCAGCTGATCCAGAATGCTGCTGCTGGTGTTCTGACTAAAACCAGGAGGATGGAGGATATCGCCTAGTTCTAAAGTCCTTCTACTGAGAGAAATAGACTTTATAGTTTATAACTCACTGAACGGCTGAGCACCAGAATACATTAAAGATCTGCTGTTGTTGTGCCAACCTTCCACACCTCCAACTACTTCCAGCAGTGGCAACAACCAGTTAGTGACCATGTGACTCGTGTGTTTCCATTGTAGTTCTGCGAAATAAGCCAATACAGCAAATAACAAACAGAAGTAAACCATTTCATGCTAGCACCAAGATTTTTTATCAAAACACAAGTTTTTTTTGGAACTGATGTGTTTCCATTCGGCAAATTTATTTTTGAGATACCAAATTGTGCAATTATATGGTCAATGGAAACTTAAACAGTGTCTTCTCTTTGCTGCATCTTATCCAGACATAGAAGTTGCATGTAGATCTGCCATGTCAGTTTCTATACAGTTTACATTCAGTTTACATGCAGTTTATATTCATCATCTTCTGTCTGGTGATTTGCATTCATTTCACAATGTGCATTCACGTGATTGGAATGTAATATTCCTCTGAAAGACGCAGTTATCTCTTTGCCAACAGCAGAGAGGGGAAGAACTCCCAACTCAGGGAAAATAAAATATGGGGGCAGGCCAGCGAGAATATAGGGTATTAACCTACAGGCAGCACGGTTACCTGCTGATGTCTTTGCTCCATGACGCGATTTTGAAAGTGTCCTTCGCTGTACGGGTGCCATAAGCGAGTCTAGTCAAGGTCAGCCGCATTGAAGCTGAATGATTCAGGGCCAATAAAGACAAACATCCCCAGGGCCCCAGAGCCCCAGTCCTGAACCGGCAGCTGAGTGTGATTTATTCCCCTGCTTGAAATTTTCAACACTTCAAGTCCACCAGACATTAGCAAACAGCAGAGTGTACTGTTGGTCATTAACCAAGTTATCAGTTCATCTGAAATCTAACAAATCTCTGAGGTAGGGCATTTCCTCCATCTCACTGATTGTTGTAATGCATAAAACAACAAATTATTCATCTGACATAAAATACACCTGAATGCTTCAAACTAAATTAGCTTCTTTTGATTGTGCAGTGTTTCCACAATCAAGCGGAAAATTACTGATTTCTCGTTTTAGGTGCTACATAAATTTAAAGGCACACTAAATTTAAAAACAGTCACTGTGAGATCCTTTGTACTCCGTGAAAACTGACTCGCTTCCTTCATAGTTGTCTGACTTCTCAAGCTTTCTCAGGGGAGACCAGTTAGTGGGAGCTGGGCTACTTCGAGTGCAGATGTTTAAAGCAGCTTTAAAATCCAAACTTCACCACCCCGCCCCGCCTTCGCTTGAGAATTTGATGTTTCACCGTGGCTTTTTAAAAAAGGGACGCGCAGAGATTCCACAGAGACAACAGGATTTGTGAAGGAAATCTGTGATGAGACTAGCAATGCTCTGCATTAACTGGAACTGTCAGAGAGTAGAAAAGAGAAACAATAAAAATGATGATAATAATATGCCGATTCAGAGTTGTGTTTGGGTCTCTGGGTGCGTCATTCGCTGCTTTTTCGACACAAATGTGCGTAAATCTTTGTCTTTATGCCCCTCATGTAAGAAAAAATCAAAACAAAACACAATTTCACAGTTGCGGTGTTCCCATTAAATAAGAAATGAAATTAAAATCACACGTGAATAAACCATTAAACATCTTTGCAGTGATGGACATAAAACAGTTACATGACCTATTGACCCTTTGTAACTACGTCACTTAATCATTCCAGGCGCCATGTTGAGCGTCGGAAGTGAGGGAGGAGAGTATTGAACACAGTGACTGTTTTCCCAAGTCGTTTTTGCCAGTTTATTCTTGGCTTCTGCTTGTTCGAGTCGAACAACCTTAGTTTATCTGTGAATGTAACACACTTGTTTGGGGTTCAGACATGGAGATATTTACAAAAGTTGGAAACAGCTAGCTTAGAAACCGACCCATACCTTCTTCCTCCTGAAGTGTTGGTCAAATTCTTGACTTTGCCTGAATTCACAGCAAATGATTTATGTCACTATGTGATAAAAATCATTTCCCCTTAAACAGGAGAAACCTTAAAAACGTACAAAAGACGAGATGCTAACCAGTTTTTTCCCTTCATACTACATGATGGTCCGGAATTGTCTCCATGGATACTAAAGGTTAGACGCGTACCTTTTCCAGAATGTAATATTTGATATCTTTCTAATTGCACCTGCTTATAAAGTAGGTGAACGTTAATTTTACTTTGTAAAAGTATTCTCTGCAAATCCACGATTCCATGGAGGACTGACAGTCACCGTGATTGACTGCTGCTATTCAACTTTCCTTATTAAAAGTTATAAAATAAAATGACAAGTTTGGTTTGTGTCCTTGTCTGCTTGTGCAGCCGACTGCGCCTCACCCTATAAAAATGTTTACAGGAAAATCAGCTGAATAGAGTGATATTAGGCTACAGATATCTGTTTTTAGACGAGTTATAAAGGTTGTTTTGACGTCCGTCATGGCGGAGTGGGCGGAGTTCTGGAGAGGGTGACATCAGGTGAAAAGGGTGAATACCCACTCAGCTGTGCCCTGCCAGTCAGTTTCACACAATTTCCAGTAAGCTTCATAGCATCAAAGTGGTGCGTTAAATATGTCAAGGGTAAACTAATGATCTGGTCAAATTTAAAACCTCTACACAGGAAGCAACTAGAGCTGATTCTGATAGTAAAGTCTCTGTACGAAGTGACCTGTAGAACAACAGGATGGTTTTTACACTTTAAAGTTTGACTTATTTTTCTATTTGAGAAACTGCAACTTTTTCTAAGACAAGAGATTCTGGTTTTCTGGTTTCACAACAGTTTTCTCAGAAGCAAAAGGTTTTAAAATAGTGATGTACAAAACTACTATATGTTTAAATTTTCCATTTAAATGCTCATCAGCTGTGAATAAATCTGTTTGGTGCAGTCATGTTCTGAAGAGCAAATCATTCGATCTCGTTGGGTATGAGAAAGTGGGGAAATAACGTCCCATTTAAGGTAAATGTTAATACAAACCTGAGCCATGTTTGAATCATATTCATGTCTGGCATCCTGTTATTTCCTCTGGCATTGTGTAACACTCCGACCTATCAGACGTCCTGCTGGAGAAGACAGCTGCAGTGCTCAGTGCTGCTGTTCGGTTCCCTACGGGCCGAGCCAGTCGACAGCCTTCTCACTTCCCCTTGGAGAGCCTGTCTCCTCGCGTCAGCTCAGGCCCCGGCAGCCCGGCGGGAGGGACGTACCTCTGGATTCCCAATGAGGACAGGCTCTGTGTGTGAGACACAGAACATCTCAGAGGGGTTGTCTGGACCAGCGGTAACCAATACGTGAGCTGGTGCTGATTCTGCATGGAGCTACAATGGAGTTTTTGTGGGACCACAGACAAATTTTGAGTTGTTTACATGGAGTTTTTCTGTTTTCTTTAAGTCGTAACTTTAAGGTCAGCTTCTTGTGAAGGGTTTCCTTGGGCTGAGGGTGAGGAGTTTTCCAGCCACATGGTGTCATTTTTAGAGCACAATCAAGTAACTATGTTACCTTCAGTTATGATAAAATGCTGTATATATCAAGTGTGATCTAAAAGAAATTTTACTTTATAAAATTGAAATTGGACCTCTGTCTCTTTAAAAACTCCTGCTCCTTCTGAAACTCCGCCTTCAGGAAGTCATCACAACATGGCTCCTCTATTAACCAGCTTTGCACTGAGAAATACCTCCTATAATGAGCTCAGCTGACATGCCGTTCCACCAGGTGTTTGCTAATTGCTGCTGGCTAGTCTGAAGGAGCTGCATTGCACAGCTGTTTTGTGAGTCAGACCCTCAGAAACTGTGAGGAGGAACGCTCCATTTGTGGCCTTTACACAAAAGGCTCATTGCATTTTACACAGCTGAATGGTTGCCACAGGAGATTAGAGGATTTCTCAAACATGCATGAAAAATCAAAGCAACACTCCAGATTATAACATGATGTGAAGCTCAAAGAGGTTTATTTTACATAACACCTCCACTTTAAGGTGCCTGGCTGTGAGTACAGGGTGAAAGAATGGACCAGCAGTTGCGTTAGCAGATCAGGGCTTCTCCTGCAGAGATGTTCACAAGTCGATTCTCAAGTGTGTAAAGAGTTTAAAATGAAGATTCTCTCAACATGTCATCTGATCTGTACATGCTACAGCTGCAAACTCAGATTAAAAGAACACATCCACTTATTTTTTCACTGTGAAGTTAACCAATGTCTTATATCAGGTCAGTTAGAATTACCTAATTAATGTTATTTGCTCAACGCTTCAATAATGGGAGAAAATGTTTTGCATATCAAAGGTTTGCATGTATTTCTTCAGTATTTGGTTCCTCTGCCTTTGAACCAAACATCCTTGTTGAAACATCCTTGTTGAAAATCTAATCAGGCGGCTTTGGCTTCTGGGAAATATCCCACAGCAGGAAGATCTTGGATCGTGTTGTCATCTTATCTTGTGAAACTGCAACCGGAGCTCCGGTTTGGGTTGTTGGCCGACTGGATATTCTCATATGCGGATCCTCAAAATTCTTTTATTTTGCTTCAGAGAAGCTTAGGAACTTTTGGATGAATGGCATGGATACGCCTAGATATAATTTGAATCTGTAATTTGAGTGGTGTGGCGCATGCTGATTGCTAACACTTAATAACGGACTACAAATATAGCGATGACTCCATCAATGAGCCGATGTGGAGACGAAAGAAAAAGAGGAGAAGCAAACAGCAGCGATGAAGCAGCTGCAAATTAACTTTGAAAGTGAGCTTTAATTAGTTCTGCTAATGTAGCCTCACTGAGGCCTCAGCGGGGCCAGAAGCACACATTGATTCTTCCTTAGATAAGAGCCCCCACAGACGGCGCTGCTCAGACGTGCTTCCCTCCACTTTTCCTGCCGCATCAGAAGTGTCCCCTCGCGGTCCCCGTACAATTACAGTCGCTGCCAAACGTCAGACTCCCGTTAGCCTGGCGAGAGAAACCCCACATTTTATAAAGTGCAGTTTACGAAAACAAAATACAACAAATCAACATTTTGGCTTTGAACATTTCTGCAGACGTTTGGTGCCAAAATTCCAAAATGCAGACTAAAAGAAAGTAGACATCAAGATATTTGTTTTATCTCTGGAGTCAAGAGGCATTGGTTTATTCTTCATTATGCCAAAGATCTGCAAAAATACATATCAGAGAAGGTAAGAATGAATCAGAGCTGACCGGGTATTGGTGGCCGTTCTGTACGCCTTGTGCTCCGAGTGACATTTAATTATTTGATATTAGATTTAGAATTCCTAATTGCACTTTCTGAACCATTTGAAAGGCTTGTTGCTGTTTATTTTTACATGTTGGACCAAGTTGGTGAAGATATTTGTGTATTTAAGTGTGCTGCGCTGGTACCGTTATCGTCTAATTAAGTTAATCCAGAACTGTTTTTCTGTATCGGCATCAGCTGATGGTAAGCCTCAGATATCTGCATCGTCATCAGAAGCAAAAAAAAGTGGAGCGGTGCATCCCAAGCAGAAATAGCTGGTTTAACAAAGTATTTACTGAAATGGCCCATAAAATACACAAAATATGTAAAGTATGAATTAACAGAGAAACTAAATAGAAATAATTTAACAAAATGTCAGTTTACATAGACAAGGAAATAATCACAGTATGAACACAAATGAAACCCGAAACCTAAACTGTCCAATTTTGTGAAAGTTTTCTATCTAAGCCAGGAAACTCCGAATAGCAACGTGTTAATCCATCCTCTGGGCCAGCAGGGGGCGCTGTCATTGACTTTGCAGCAATCCCTCACACCCAGCATGCATACAGTGACAGTTTAGTGTCAGATTAGTATATTCAGAACTATTTGTGGGATTAGATAGCCTGTCGAAAACAACAACTACACCCTTCTCAAAGGGCAAAAATTAATCAGACATAACAGAAGGCGGCTGAACAACACTCTGTGTGCACTCTGCACAACTCCAGAAATGTTGACATAAGGCAACTCTGGTGGGCAAACTCTCATGAATGGCATGACCTTTCATGTTAAGACTCAGTCATTCAAATTCCTGCAGTAAATGTCACCAAATGTCACATCAAGAACAGCAAGCGATGTAAAATGTGATAAAAATAAATAATAATAATAATTAAAAAGACTGCACAGTTTCTGTGCAATCTGTCTTAAACTGAGGGGAAAAAACACTCTTAGAAAGAAAACTGTCACTTTGTCTGAAACTCTGCAAGTTTGCCAATTAGGGCCCTGTGATGTTGAGAACTGTGGGGAAATGTCTGAGGAATCAATAGGCAGCTAATTTCATGCAGAGCACAGAGTGCCGAGCCAAGCTTGGTGATTATGTTTGAGAACACTGAGGTAAATAAGGGTGTTTACCATGTATTTATACATCTTAAAAACCCACATTCCTGGCTGGGCACACCGCACAATTAAACACTCGTAATTGAAAGACTTGACAAATAGGCTGTCCGTATTCACAAGCTCAGCAGTGGCTCTGAGTGCGGCGCGGCACGGCTGCATTGAGACTATTTTCCCCGAGTTCAGAGAGTCTTGTAACTTATTTACAGTCGAGTCAGGCCGGCTGCTGCTGCCTCTTCATGGAACATTGGCCGCTGAGCCGTGGACGTTTTCACACCGGACTCGCCGGTGGCCATGAGAAACGTTTTGATTGGCAGTTTTATCACTCGGACACTTTGCATTTGAACCTCAAAGCAAGAAAGAGCAAAGCATCAGTGCAGCAGGTAGGAGGAGAGGAGAGTAGTCATGAATATTAGCTGACTTCTAGAACAGGTGTTTGATTATGAGGAGTGATATCTTTAGAACCATTGATGAATTCAAGTAAAAGACCATGCAAGGGTGGCAATGATGTAACAACATGGAGGCCAGAGGAGGTCAATGCTAGTTGGGCTTCAATAACAAATGTGCGCAAAATGTCAATATCAAGAAACTTCCCTTCAACTACTTCCTGTCGTCTTCTTTGTAGTTTGCGCCAGTTGTTGGTCATGTGACGTGTGTGTGATGTGAAAAAAACAGTGTTTCCATGGTAAGGTGCAAAATATTCCAATTTCAGTATGGCCCAAACAAACTACCTCATCCGAGTGCCAAAACTATTGAAAGAAAAAAACAAGAGCTTTTTCTAAATGGATGCATTTCCATTAAACACATAAATTTTTTTTTTTTCCGATATGTCAAATTTCACAATTATCTGGTCAATAAAAATGCATCTAATGATACAGGTCCAGCAACTTTTCTAAATTGAGAATGATGCAGATAGGCTAAGGTTGTTTCTTCACTTTTCTTAAGATTTACATTGATTACGAGACAGACGGACAGACGGACGGACAGACGGACGGACAGACAGACAGACAGATCTGACCATCCATCCAGCCATCCAGTCTGTCTGAACCTCATTTGCCACCTGTCAAAGTAAATTGCTTTCATATTATTAGTATGCCATCACTTTCTGCATTTGGAAAATTATTCATAAAGTATTAATGATCAAATCTCCGAGTGCCCATTATTTTCTTGATACCAAATTAGGTTTTATAAATTGCCATCATGCAAATGATGGATCGCCACGGTAAAGACATTTGTCATGAAGCTAGGAAACATCAAAAAATGGGGAAATGTACAAATATTCTCTCCAGTGTTTCAGATCAAAAGAGCCCAAACAGCTTCCACACACCCGGCGCCCTGGTGGATCTATTAGAGTCACAAACAACACCATAAATTTGCAGAGCCCAAGAAGTCAGGCAAATACAATGAACTGTTGACTGGGAGCTAAAATCCCTGGGACAACATTTGCATCTCAATAAAAAGCCCCAACACAGCAGGTCAGGCTTTCTGAATGTCTCAGCATGCAAAACATCAAATGACCAAACTGGAGACAAATAATGTTTTGACCGGGACAGAAATTTATGGAGACACAGGCCCTTTTACACAAAACAGCGCAGTTCAGACGGCTGTAATTGAAAGCAGCCACAATTCTACTGCAAAAATTAGGGCAGAGCTTAAAAACAAAAACAGGGATTTAAGACTCTCCAGCTCAATAAAAAAAATCACACACACTGTGTCCTGTGAAAAAGTCTTAAATTATCACATTCCTTTCTTTCTTTTTGAGGTTCTTTGTTTGGAATTTGCAAGTTTCTCTGTGCATGGATGGATGAAGTCTTTCAAACGGCTCCTGAGGTTTAGATTTTTCCAGGTTACCTTTTCTACAGGGAAAGGTGCATCTGCAACTGTTTTGGGAAACAAAAGATTCTAAACCTTGAGGGTGATGTCTGTTTAAAGTTTGCTGCAGTTCGAATATTGTGTTGCTCTTTCAATTTTATTGATTATTAATGTAACACTTGTATTTTCAGTCGTGTCTGGAGAAAAATCCTCCAGTCAAAAGTAATATTGGGGTTTTAATCCTCTAAATGCTGAAGGCCATTTTGAAGGGGCCTAAGTATGTTATCTTCAGTTGTTTTAAAAATTCTATATATAAAATAGAATTCATAATTTAACACCTTGAAATTGGGCCTCTGATTCTTTAAGAACTCCTTTCTAAAACTCTGCCTTCAGCAAGTTTTCACAACATGGCTCCTCCATTAACCCTTAAACAAGATTTTTTTTTATCAGCGTTTCAGAAGAAGTAGCTCCTACAATGAGGTCAGCAGATGCTCAGTTCCATCTGAGCATCTGATGGGACTGAGCATCAGATGCTCAGCCTGATGCAACATTCCAGGTGTTTGCTAATTGCAAACACCTGGAATGTTGCACCAGGTGTTGCTAATTGCAAACACCTAGTGTTTGCAATTAGCAAACACCAGGTGTTTGCTAATTGCTGCTGGCTAGTCTGAAGGAGCTGAGAGCGTCACGTGGGAGGGATGCTCTATGAGGTGGAAGCTTGGAAACGACAGACCTGAGGAGGAGCTTGCACTGAGAAAGCGGAGCTAGATCCACCAAGGTGTCTTGCGCAGCTGAACGGTTGTCATGGAGATTCAAGGATTTCCCAAACATACATGAAGGAATCAAGGTAACACTCCAGGTATGTTTTACATAATACTGCAACTTCAGTGCAGCTTCAGAGTGTAACTTCTGCAAAAGAATCAGCAGTTCTGACCATACGACACCAAAAATAAATCAATATCTGAGTGAAAACTGAAGTCTACATTGCTGAAATGAATTAATACTTTTTACAGCTCAACCTTTTCACAGTCTGGAGTGACTTTACTAAGTTGGAGCAAAGCCACATTGCTTTATAGTTCTGTTGTAGAAAATTACAGCTTCTTATTTTCCCAGTGGGAACCTTTTCCTTCATTCTGTAAAATCTTCAGCTAAACCTGTGCAGGCAGTAAAATGTGAAGAAGAATTCAGAAGCAACTCCATCAGTCTCAGCTGACATGATGTACATAAAGCAGCAGCAGCAGCAGGAACACACACACACCAAACAGTGCAGAGGAAAATAAAGCTTTGGAGAGACATATGGAATAATGTCATGACCCGCAGACATGCAGGAATATTTCGCTTCAGTTATTTTCTGTCTTGATCATTTCTATATTGACTGTTTTCCTGTGTTGTTATTGTAATTTATCTCTTCCGTCCATTTGGATAAACTTTAGTTTCTGTTTATTATTTATGCATCAGCAGCCACTGCAAATGTAATGTGAAAAAACAAACATGGTTTTACTGTTTCTATTAAATATGAAACCCAATCAAAATCACAGGTGAAAAGTTTCTTTATGCAATAAGTTATTAAAAAACATGTCATGCCATCATCGTCGTCTTTTTTGTGGTTTGTACAAGCAGCAACATCTGCTTGTTGATCATGTGAATTGTGTGATGCAAAAAAATGTTTCCATTGCAGTTTTTGCAAAGTAAACTAATTTTGATACGGCCAAAAAATCTTTATAAAAATAAAATTTTCAATAAAATAAAAATTGCGGTGTCCAGTGAGCAAATTAATTTTCAAAATGTGAAATTTTGTAATTACTCTGAATTCTAAAAAAAATCAGAGTAAAAAAATTTTTAATTCAGAATATGCAAATTTCTGGTTCAAACTTAGGAAAAATATTCAATGCACACAACTATAATCCAAATCACAATTTAAGTTTTCACAGCTTGTGGACACAAAACAGCTGAAAGCGTTAATCTTTAAATATTTAGGGCCGTCCTGGCGAATCGGAGCGAGATTCGATCATAACTCTGCTCATGGCCAAACCACGACTTAACGAGCGCGCCAGAGATAAAACATGAAAACCCAAGAAGAGCAACGGCCGACTCCTCCGGCTGAACTGAAGGAAAACCACGAGCAAGAGCTGCAGGGGCTTCATTTCAATGCCTGCCACCTCCATTGATTTAAGGCCCGGCATCAGCAGAAGACTCATTTAGGCGAGTCATCTGTCTCGCCTGCCTGGGCCTGCTAAAAGGTTATTTAGCTTCCTGGTGCTTTGGAGCAATAGATAAAGAGCAGAGAAGAACACAGCCGCTGTGTGTTTATGTTGCCCATTGATTGCCATCGCCTGTTTGTGCCGGGCCGCTTGGATCTGTGTCTTTCTCGGGAGTCAGGGGAGGACAAGACACACACTGTAAGGTTTTGCAGGGTCTTATTTGTCGGTCGGCATTAAATGAGAACGACGCCACGGTCTGGGTCCTTCTGATGTGAAGGGAAAATAGGTTTTCCAGTTGCAGAACATGAGAAAGGCAAATTTGAAAAATGCAAATAATCCATTATTTGCAAAACAGAAACCGGTCCTGACTTTCTGATATTTAATATAGCATGATGCTTCTAAATTTGTAATTATATATATATATATATATATATATATATATGTGTGTGTGTGTTTAAAAGGCCTTCTCATATCCAAGTTTTAAAGGGGCAGTGTGATTTAAATTCATTTTTTTTAACTTTACATCATGTTCTAATGTCATTCCTTCCCTCCTCAAAAACATAGTTTTGCCTTGATTCTTCTCTTCCATGTATGTTCAGAAATCCTTTCATCTCCAGGGCAACCATGCAGCTGTGCAACAGGCCTGGTTAGACCCAGCTTCACCTTTGAGACTCAATCTCCTCCTCAGAGTTTCCAAGGCTCCTCCTCACAGAGCAGCCCTCGCCATGACTCCACCCACTCAGCTCCTTCAGACTAGCCAGCAGCAATTAGCAAACACCTGGCAAAACTGTATCTGTGAGCTCATTGTAGGAGCTCCTTCTCAGTGCAACGCTGGTAAAAACCTTGTTAAAGGGTTAATAGAGGAGCCATGTTGTGATGACTTCCTGAAGGCGGAGTCTCAGAAGGAGCAGGAGTTCTTAAAGAGACAGGGGTCCAATTTCAAGGCGTTAAATTAAAATTTCTTTTAAGTCACCGATGACAATGAGCCTGGAAAACACATAACACTGTCCCTTTAATGGACGTAAAATGAACATAATCTGTGACCATTTGGTAAAGCCTAATTTAACATGAAGACAACATTTATTATAAGACATAATAAAGTTGTTATTGTTGTAAGACGTTACCACAAAGAGGTTTTTTTAATAAGAGATGATACATTTTTTTCCCCATCTCTCTGAGGATCTTGGACCTCAATTTAAATGAAATCTTCTTTGTAACTCTTAAAAACATACAACACACACAAAAAAATGTCTTCCAAACCTTTTTAACTTCCAGATTCTGTTGAGATAATAATTGCCCCAAACAAACAAGCCGCATCGTTATTTATGAATAAAAAGAGCTCTTGCTTTCCAGAGAACAACTTGTGTTTACTGTCTTTGAAACACAGATGCTTAACTGTCTTGGTTTAGATGCAATGATGGTGTCTGAGGGGCACAACCAGGATGAATGTTTAATGCTCTCAAACACACACTTATCCTGCATTCCAAAACAATAGAATGCAGATGTGTGTGTGCACACACACGCGTGCGCTTCCAGCTCTTTATAATCAAACAAGCAGCTTTACATCTTTGCTATGGCTGTCAGAGAGCCTACGTCAACAGATGGCCCCTGCAGGGGCTCCGACAGACTCGTTTACCTCCCTAAACAAAGTTGTTGCCGTCGGCTGGCAGACGGCTGACACCACGCCTCTGCCACGCAGCGTAGCGGTCTGGGTGGGACACCGAAACGAGCAAAACCAACACCCATCTGTTCTCGTCCCCTCTCAGCCGCAGTAAATGGATCCATCATCGTTCCTCCATTCTTCTGGCCTGCTTTCTGTTATTAGCGGCATTAGCTTTGTGTGTAATTAATTAGTGCTTTTAATAGAGGATTTGTCAAAGTAATGGCTTTCATTTAAGAAGATGTTTTTGCTGTTATTGATTAGGCTTACAGTCCGTTTATACATTAAGGTTTATGCAAACTGTCGAGCTTTTGTCACCTTTTAATGGCGACGTTGTTCTGCTGCTGATGTAGACGGGCTTATTTATTTCATATGAAGGCAACATTTGACTAAAGTATTCCCATCATTTGGATTTTACAGATACCTTATAGGGCTGTCAAAATGAATCATTAATCCTGCATTAATTTTCATTCTTTTGACGCCGTTAATCTCTTTTTAAGGTGGATTGAGTGTGATTTGCTTCTGTCTCAGCTGCTTCTCTTTGGGTCTGATGTATCGTTTCTTTAAAATAAGGCATTCACCTCTCCTCCTCTGCGCTGCCTGGAGGAGCACAAAAAAAAAAAAAACCCTGAATTATTTTACTGTTGTAGACAAAATAAGATTTTACATAGCAAAGGATCATTTTTTTAATCCAATTAAAAATTATCGATTGATAATTGATAGCCCTGACTAATGTGTAAATATATGTTAGTGCTTTTGTAAAAGATTATCTCAGTTTAATCACATATTCTATTGATTTATTCTGATGATTAATCGAGGAATCAGATAACAATGTGATAAAATTAAATATTGGTAAATTCCACCATAACAGCAGTCTGACCATTTGATATAAACATTAGCTCAAATTTTCATTTTTGTGCATCAATACAATTATTTTTCTGTCGTTTTGACCAGTAACAATAGCGGCTCACTTTTTATGTTAAACTGGACAAAAATTAATCAAAAATCTGAGATTATATTGAATTTAATAGTAACAAGGCAGGGTCACAAAGACACCTCTGAAAAAAAGTTTATCCTCTTTAGTTCATGTATTCATGTTCAGTCAATTTAATGGATGAATTCTCACTTTGACAGTTAATCCAGTGAAACCAACATCCTTCAGTTATCTATTCAGCTAATAATTGAATTATTAGCTGTGTAACTTAATGAGTATAAATCCAGTTTTATTCAGTAAAAGTCAAGGGGTATGAATACTTTTGAAAGGCGGTGATTGTGTGTTAATCATAAAATGGTGATGAAGAGGAGCACCGAGAACATCAGCTTCATCTGAAAAACACAGCCAGGTCAGCGAGGCATTTTGATTGGACCACAGCCCACTTTGCTGCTCAAAAACACTTTGACCAAAAATGGCAGACTTCATTTATCTGGCCTCCATCCCCAGAAACGACTTTTTTTTCTGGGAGGGATTTTTGCGGGAAATCCAGCCGTATCTAGAGACCGTCCTCTCCGACTTCTGAATCTCAAATGAAGTGTGTGTATGAGTCAAAAAGGGAGCTGAATGCAGAGCAGCCGCAGGTTTACATTAGATTAACAGCCTACATCCGCAGGTCTGTTCAGCTCAGAGTGCAGCTCTGCTCTGTTTTTCCAGGGCTCAACAGAGAAGTGGGATCAGAAAGTAAGCTGGGGGGTTTTATCTGAGTCTCTGCTGCAGCTCTGCGCCTGCCTGCACGTGCTTGATTTTTTTTTTTTTCCTTCTTCATCCACTCCAGCAGCAGCAGCAGCAGCAGTAACAGAAGCCTATCTGAAGACAGTTGTTGCATATCAATCGGAGCGCAGGGCGCAGATCCATCACTGAGCCACAGGCGGGGAACTTCAAGCCTCGTGTTGCCTGCTGCTGCGTCTACAAATCGCGCAGCGGAAATGAATAGTAGTGTAATTTTAAGATGAGGAAAGCTCGTGTCAGCAAAGTGTGAGGGCAGGAACTCGGGTAAAGCTGGTGGAAAAGCCACCGTCTTGTTAGTAAATGATGGCTTTACATGGCAGTGTGGTTCAAGTCAAGATGACTCAGCTGTTTCCAGATTGTTCTGTGGTGTTTGCCTGGTGGATCCCACCACGCCTTAACGACTCTTGTCACCGATTCAAAGTACTGACCGCGGCTGTTTCTTCAAAGTTTTTATTTTTTCAGCCAGCCTCCCCTGACCCCCGGGTTTCCTGAGCTCTGCTTTCCTGTTCAATCATCTGATTCACAAGACAGATATTGATTTGTTTTCTCACCAGAGGCACCAGATGTCCCGGTTTGAAACGCGCCGCCACCGTGTTGGTGACTCCCAGTCCCAAAAGTGGAAACGTTTCCACTTCTTTGTGTCTACATGCGTCATTCAGTGCCCTGCATGGTTTATGCTGCACCTCAAATTGGAGCCTTCTCAAGCTAAATAAAGGCCACTGGGTCTTATGCAACCAGAGTGGATGCGTACGATAACACTCGTCTGAGGAGGAGAAAACAGAAGACATGTTAGTTTTACTCAGGCTGAACAGAACTGGGGCTTCACTGAGCTTCTGGTTTTTTGGGGGGTTTTTTGTCTAAAGGTTCTGGTTGCAGTGCGTGTTAGAACGGCTCCTAGCGGCTGGATTAAGTAGAGATGACGTTGCATAAAAACACACAATCAATGAAATACTTCAACCTGTTTGTACCTGTTTCTTTTACCATTCAACACACATTTGAAGTGTTTTCCAGCCAAGTAATGAAGACCTTCATTACAGTGCGTTCACACAAACGCGTCTGACGCTTCAACCTGACTCTGATTGGACAGCCTGACTGTCTGCAGCTGTACAAAACGAATCAAAGCTGCAGAGAGAAAATTAGTTTCTGTCATTTAATTCATGTGGATTTAACATAAAACTCCAAGTTTCCACAGTGATTCAGGAGCTGAGCGGGGAGACGATCAGCCTCTGTAGACTCTCAATATGCACTTATGTTTTTCTTTTGGACATACTGTGGCTGGATTTAGGAGTAACAAAAGTATTTTGGCCTATAGGAAAAAGGCTTTTCTACCTTGGCTCCTGGAGTTAGCTGTGGCTGTAAGCTGTTTACTACTAGCTGCTGGGGGAGCGGCTCCGCCTCACCCCTTAGTGATCGACTCCTTGCAGCTCCACAGCGCCCCCATTCCCCTGCATGGATCTCTGAGTAGCTGCCTCTCAGACTGCCAGGATCTCATCGTACTCTCAGTCCCTGATACTCTTTGTCAGTTGCTAATAAGAATGATCGATCCGCCATCGTCGTCATGGAAATCCTCACTGTGCTCAGAACAGAGCGTCACTGCATGCGGAGTGTTCATTCTTCAAGTAATCTTTGTATACAGAACATAATACGCTCTTTGCAGAGCATCGAGTTTCCCTTTAACACAATTTTATATTGTTTCACATGAACAGTTTTTACATTTTCCAGTTAAAGTACCTACATTCCTGCTCACTTGAACTAGCAACAGGTAAGACGAGGTGAGTCTCCTCAGTCTGTGTAAGTCAGGTGATGGAAGATGAGTTCAGACAATGTGGATGGAAGCTGCCATCACCCACCATCTCTCAACGGGAGAAAGTTCGTTTAGTCCAGGAAAAGTGCGCACCAGAAAGCACCTTGATGACCTCTCAGCTCTTGGAATAGCCTGCTGTCACCTCGCTGGTAATTACCTGCCACTCAGGGCAGTGGACAGACCCACAAATAGATGGGAGTGGCAGTCAGGGATCCGGTCCAGACAGCAAGGAAAGCGAGCGTGTAGAAAAGACAAGGAGGGCTCAGAGGATGGTAATGAGGCCTGTGAAGCAGCGCGGGCTGACAGAGCAGCAGGGCTGGACTGCAGGCACACAGCCATGATCCTCATCTATGGACGTCCGATTAGGAGCTTTTATCCAGGGGACATCGTTGTCTTCCATCTCAATACTGTCAATACTTTTGTACTCTGATAAGAAATCAAATCAAAGTCCAAAAGCAAGCATGGTCATTGTATTCATCTACTTTTAAAATATCCTTCACTGTCTTTAATCGTTCATGCTCCTCATAATCTGTCATAATTACTTTTTATTCATTATCATAAAAATTTAATGCTTGCTGAAGTGTGTAATTTTCACTATATGCCATCTTTGACTTTATGTGTGTTGGACAGTACAGATTCCAGGAGGGACTGATTGGTTTTTTATACTTTTGCTTTAATGCAGCATAGAAGAAACAGGAGAAATCTGGAAATGTACCGTGTTTACTTTTTCTCCTTTTTGCTTGATTGAGATTTTAATTAAACAGAGGATACTTGATAAAAACGAGCAGGAGTCATTATATCTATGGATACTTAATAAATCCCACCTTTTTATTCTAAAAATTAAATAAACTAGATTCTGGCATCTTCAGATTTCACTTCCCTGGTTAGCAAAAGTGTGTCCCCTTCTTTTTACTACCTGTCTTATTCCTCTTAGCAATATTTTCCATAAATTCAACATCAGTTTCTATTACTTTGCTGATGATGCTCAGCTCTTCTTAACTACTTCATCAAACTACTTCATTCCTTGGTTTCTCCTTCTCTCAATCAGAAGAGACATCCGGGACAAAAAGCGACTCAAAACTCATCTCCTCGTTAGCCTTTTCTTTATAATCTCATTTGTTTGTTTTCTTTTCCTGCTTTTTTCATTTATTTTCCCCTGTGCATTCTTGGATTGTTCTTTTCCTTTTCTTGTAAAATGTCCTTGGGAGTCTTGAAAGGTGCTAACAAATAAAATGCAATTTTACAACAATTTTGACTGAAGCTAATTTGCTAAATTAGTCCCTTGTCGGGGACTGATATAAATTGTTTTTATGGTCATCTAATAAAAACAATTTAATGCAAGTTTTAAAACATGGAAAGAGAACACTAATTAAGGTAAGACAGTATAAAAAAACAAAACAACACAAAACAAAAAGTTCCTGCTAAACTAAATTTCACAAATGTTCTTAGAAAGCAATCGTTCTCCCCAAAAGTTATAAAATGCAACCCGTAAGTTTCAGTAAAGTACCAAGTATACTGCAGGACAGCAACTGGTAATATGCAGCAAATTTTAAGCAAAGTAATCAGCAGGTTGAACGTTTTAGAGAATTACTCCATAAATGGGAATTTCTACAAAAGTTCCAAGAAAATATCTAGCAGGATCTGAGTTACAGGAAAGTAAAATCAGGAAAGTTTTAGAATGTAGTCAGTAAGTAACCAGAGACAGAGACGGTTTGTTACCGTCAGGTTCCAGGGAAGAACCCAAGAAGTTCAGAAAGTTCTATGGAAACATTTCAGAAAAGTTCTGGAACGTAACCTCTAAGAGGTAAAGTCCAGTCACCGTCGTCCTGGTAAGGTTCTAGAGGCTCTTGAACGCCACCACCATTTTGTTAGGCTGTGCTAGTCTAGCACCGTCTCTATTGTGACATCAAAACCCGTCTTCACTGTCACAACTGACAACAGTGTTAGTCTACTTGTTGCATTTAAAGTAACATAATGTGCGATGACAGAGGGGAGAGGAACATTATGATCCAATTTGTGTGATTGCACCAGCAATAAACATGCAGTGATCATAATGAGGCCCAGAGTGGACCGCTAAAAGAACCAGAGCAGCAGTTTGCTACCGGAGTGATCATTCTGGGCCTGAGAGCATCGAGAAGAGCAAACAGGCAGATAGAAATATAGAAAAGAAAAGAAAGAAATTTCATTTTGTTTCCAAGCTACCTGTGCTTACTTTGAAACAGGCGCTAAAAGTCGAGTCACTTCTGACTTACAGAGTCTCAAACAAGCCTTTATACCAGAGGACAAAATGCAAGGGAAACAGAGGGAGACATTCTGGCTCCCTTGCAGGTGCAGAAACAATATTTCTATCAGAGAAACCTTCAGAGTGTTAGATCAGACAGTGAGTTCATTATGGGAAAGTTTATAAGCATCAAAATAGAGACATAACATCACCATTGACTTAATAAAGCCATAAAGTATTTGCCTGTAATAACGTTTCCCAACCACAGTCGATATGAACCGTGAACCTTCATAAATCACCAAATGACTGAGAAAATGGCTGATAGCAAGGAAACTTCAGCAGAGAGCAAAACCATGAGTCTCAAACAAGCCTAAACTCATGGTTTTGCTCTCTGCTGAAGTTTCCTTGCTATCAGAATCATTTCTAAAGTCTTAAAACTCTTAGTATGCTTTTTCCACTTAAAAAAATACAAATTTCATCAGTTGATATTAGTCTTGCCTGTAGTGTTTAACGGTTTTGCCAAAATATCCTAGATTTTTTTCCTAACTAAACAGAACTAAAAACAGTGAGTTTGAACATATAGCAAAGCAAATGTTTTTTTCTCCAGAAGTCGAACTAAGATGTTCGACTCATCAGCGGTAATGTAATAGTTAAACCTACCAACACCAAAGCATCGAGTTATAATTCAGAGAACAAACACAAAATGCAAAAATGTTACACATTTATCTTTCCTGAAGGTAAGATAATTACTTGATTGCATTATAAAATGTCATACTGCCCCTTTAAATAAAAACTGTTGGTCTTCATTGGGGTTTTCAAGATAAAAGGTCCAATCCAACACAGAAGTTACAATTTATTCACACACAGAAAACCAACTGCATAACATGACCCAGGACCTAAATCCAGAGAAACGAGAGGATCTGATTGGTTGAGGTCAAGAGAGAACCCTGAACCTGGATCCTCTCTCTGTTCACTGACCTGTTCACAGAAGCAGTTTGTTCAAACTCTTAACAGCAGCCTGGTCAATAGTTTATTCTTCCTCATCTTCATCCTCTGTCTTGGCAAAAAAACTAAAAATAAAAATAAAGTAATGCATCGCCTTTGAACCAGCTTCCTGCCAAACGATTCAGAGAACATGAGAGGTGCAGCTTTCCTCAAATGTACAACATGAGTCTGCTGAGGAATAGAGCCAGAGCAGAAAGCTGCACTCATTCAACAGGAACCCGCTTTGGGTCGCCTGAGCTGGAACTGATTGTCTGCCTGCTGTGATGTTTATGGGAGAGTTTCTTTTTTCAAAAATAGAAAAAAAAAAAAAAAAAAAATCTTTATTTTTGTGTAGTTAGACGTCTGAGGAATTCCATCAGAACCTCCCTGGAATCCGCAGAGGATTCTCTTCAAGTCGGAGAGCTGCAGCGACGATGGGAGGAACCTCTGCTGCTCATACAGATGTTTGCACAGCTAATTAAATACATATCTGGCCATAGATCTCTCTCCACTTTGTAGAAAAACTGTGTAGAGATAAATTGCTCATTAGAAGCCTCCACGTCTTTGAAAACATCCGCCGGTTCAACGTTATGAGCGGCGCCTGTGAGCCTTTGATTAATGATGCTCCTCCCCAGCCGTCTGCTCCCTAATGCAATATGCATGCATTGTTTGGTTTTTTTGTTCTTTTTTTCTTCCCCTTTCGTTTCCGCCCACCACTCTAAACGGACTGATTACATGCGCAGCAGAAATGAATAATATGGGTTGATTTGGTTCATTTCATTTGCATGTTTGCGCAGCTTTCATTTGAAGCTTCATAAGGAAGTCAGTAAACAGAGGGAGCGAGAATCTGTTTCCACACCGTTTGGTCCTGTCCGAGTTCGAGTGGGTTGAGTCACGCTGGACTGATTCGGCTGAGCTGCCTTCAAGCTCATTAGAAGTTTTCAATTAGAGGCCGACTGAAGTCCGGAGCGCAGGCGGGATCCCAAACTCTCCGGCCTGTTTTAGCCATTCCCTTTGCTGCTGCAACGGCTCTGAATGAGTGAACTGCAGTGCAACATGAAGAACAGCATTCACTGTGGTTAGCATCTAAAAACAAATATCTCAGAAATGAACAGTTGTCAGGATTAAAGGTTTCCTAAAATAAACCCCCCAAAATGACCAATTAAAGCCAAAATATCTAATTAAATATCAAATTTTGGAACAAAAAAAATGACATGTTTAAACCTTATTCTCTCTGTAAAGTAAAAAAACAACAGCTTTTTACTGCTGACAAGACAGAATTCACTCCACTCAAATATAAATAATACATTACAAAATACTGAACATAATAATATATTTTGCTGCATAAAGTCTCCCCAGTGTTTGTGCAACACAGATTGAAGGTTATCAAACCATAATATTGTTATTGTTATTGATCAGAAATATCTCAAAAGAAGCAATTCAAAGCTTTCTGCCAATCAGAACCACCTTGTGCCAAGACATGAGAATCCCCTGTGCAGACTGATCAAACTTCAACCAACTCAATGACTTTACATGTTTTTGTTTGGTGAAAACAACCAAAATCTGCCATGTTTTCTCACATATATTGGTAAAACCTCTTGGCAGAAGCACATTGAGGATCATGCATTGACTGCACCCGTACAGCATCACGCTAAACTTTACAGCAGCTCAGAACCTTTCCTTGCAACAGCACCTGCAGTCTGCTCCTTGATCCGGTTGCGCTGAACCCTCTGCACCATCGTCAAAACAATTTGGAGAAGGTAGCTCCAGGCAGAGCTGGCGGGCGAATCCCAGACGCCTCCCTGATCTATTCATCTCTGCCTAATGAAACCCCCACCTGCTCCAAGTGCGCCGTCTCTGACAGGAAACGTTTCCGGTAGCTTTGGAAACCCAGCAGAAACCAGGACGCAGACCGGATATGGTGTGTTTCATCGTCTCATCCCACTCAGTGTCTGACTGACCACAAGGCCTCCTGTCTCATTGGCAGTGCTGTAGAAATCGAACAGATTATGAGGACGGTTTGGGATAGCATGTGGGTGTTTTTCTGTTTTTCTTGCCTAAAGGAGCCTCTTCTCATAGATGAGATCTCCTCTGGTAGAACGCTGGAATGACTGACTGCCTGTTGCAGATTCCTTCGACTCTTCTTCAGCTCTCTGCAGAGGAAACAACCGCTGCATCTCGACATTCTCTGCTGTGTGTTTTAGAAACGGACCGGCCCCCCGCCCCCAACCTCTCCGTTTCGCCCGGCCTTCCCCCTTCAGACGGTTTCTGTAAAACATCTGCTGTCTCCGTGGTCAGGCTCCTGGGTTTTTTCCTCTCCTCCCTTTGAGTTCTTTCTCTCGCTCTTATTTCCAACATTAGCCTTCACGTTTCATTTTCAGACACTTTGATCAGTTTTGTGTGATGCACATCATCATGCGAGTCCTCTCACACAGCCAGAGGCCACCATCATTATTATCAATCAAAACACAGTCTAGAGCATTACAGCACGCCAAACTCCATCTGCAGCTTTCTATGTAAAAGTCCTGCTGGCTTCAAAAGATGTGTGTCTCTGGATGATGTCGTGTGTGTATGTGTGTGTATGTGTGTGTATGTGTGTGTATTGTCTCCCTGACAACATTCTGGAGCTCCAACTTAAACCTTCAACCTTTATATTGACTTGAACTCTGTCTGTGTTTGATGTCTTTCTCTTCCCATTTTGTTCGTCTGGTTTCTTCTTCTCGCCGCAGTCTGAGCTTCTCCAGCCCGACATCATGAGCTTGTTTTGTTTCACTGGTGTTTTTCCTTTCATCTCCTCTCACCAACATCCATATAATATCTTCACGCAGCCTGTAAACGGACATCATCATATGAAACTGACTTTTTGAGCTTTACATCATGTTATAGTCTCCCGTGGCAACCACTCAACCGTTCAAAGCACTTGGGTGGATCTCGCTCCGCTCCGCCTCACGGAGCACTTTCACCCACGACTCCCCCGCTCAGCTCCTGCAGACTAGCCAGCAGCAACAGGCAAACATCTGGTGGGGCTGCTTCTCAGTGAGACGTTGGTAAAAATGTTGCTAAAGGGTTAACAGAGGAGTCATATTGTGTTGACTTCCTAAGACTGACTTCATGACTTTCAGAAAAAGGAGGGGTTCTTAAAGGGACAGAGTCCCAATTTCAAGGCATTAAATTGCAAAGAAATGATTTCTTAAAGTAATATTTGTTATATTTAGTATGTTTATAACTGGGCTGCGCAGTGGGTAGCGCTGTTGCCTTGCAGCAAGAAGGTCCTGGGTTCAAATCCCGGCCCGGGGTCTTTCTGCACGGAGTTTGCATGTAGTTTGCATGTAGTTTGCATGTTCACCCTGTGCATGCGTGGGTTCTCTCCGGGTTCTCCGGCTTCCTCCCACAGTCCAAAAAAACATGACTGTCAGGTTATTTGGCCTTCCCAGATTCTCCCTAGGTGTGAGTGTGTGTGTGTGTGTGTGTGTTTGTGGTTGTTTGTCCTGTTTGTCTCTCTGTGTTGCCCTGCGACAGACTGGCGACCTGCCAGGGTGTACCCCGCCTCTCGCCCGGAACGCAGCTGGAGATAGGCACCAGCAACTCCCGACCCCGTTAGGGAGAAGGGTGACGGAAAATGGATGGATGGATGGATGGATGGATGGATGGATGGATGGATGTTTATAACTGAAGCTGACATAGTGTGTGGCTGGAAAACACAAATGTGCTGACTCGTGTTTATAACCCCAGCTGCTAACAGTGAAGCCAGTGTGTGTGATGCAGGAAGCAGCACAGTCTCTTCCTCATTTGTGACTATTAATAAAAGGAGCTGCTTATGGAATAAAACAACTCCTTTGATGTGAGACTAATTAAGAAAGAAATGACGAGTGAAAAAAAACCCTGTGAATTGCATAGAAAGGGATTGGCAGCAGCACTGCAATTATTATGGCCTTTATTATCCGTTTGCTCTGACTGTGGTTCAGCTGTTAAGAGTAATCAAACAGGCCAGCGGGGGGAGCTGGCTCCCTGGTGGGGCGTTTTACCCCCCACCTCCCCAGCGCCTCACCCAAATGTAAAAATCAATCGATATCAATCTCGAGGAACAAAATATAGGATTCTGAGATGAAAATGTCACCACAAAGGTCCAACAATCCCATCATGTATATTTTAAAACAGATTTGGGATGTTTGAGAGCAACAATCAGTAATTTTTCATTTTTCTCTTAATATTTTCCAAATGACTGAAAGTGTCGGTTGCTTTATGATGCCAGGATTGAGGCACTGCAGGCCTCAGAGGTTTAACGTTGTAAAGTCTTTGATCGCAGCTGAAACCAGACAGTTGTTAAAACTGTCAACGTGTCATGAAAGCATAAAATACAATAGATAATCTGTGAAATAAAAACACAAGTTCCTCTGTCTCCTCCCAGTATTAACTGCTGACATACACCACTAAGTCAGAAACAACCAATCAGAGCCAGGAGGAGGGTCTTAATGCTGTCAATCACTCTCATGCTCACTCCCTCCTGCTTACTCTTTGCTACACTACAGCTGGTTCACCACAACATAACCTTCCACTGAAGCTAATGCTAGTTAGACCCAGGCCTAATTACTGCCAGATCTGTGGAATCAAGAAAAACCTGAAGTAGAACCTGTCTGGTACCACTGACAAGGCAAACAAGATCACAAAACAACTCTTTACATCCCGGCTAAAGAAATGCAAGAACAGAGGAGGAACTGTGTCCATCAGTTTGGATACAGTATAAAGCTATTTCTAACACAACAATGTCCTTGGTTGTCCCTGCAGTTCCATATAGAATCCCTCAGATAACTCGTCCATGACGATGTCCATATGATGCCATGCAGCAGAAGGTTGTTCTGCTATAGCATATTGACTATAAATACTGATCTAATGGAATATTGCAACATCCAAAATAAGAATTATTTTTTGACAATTTGACAAGGTTAATTAGGAATTTCCACTGGCTACCATAAATACATTTGAGTTTGGATAGACCCCCCCCATGGTTACCAAGGTTACTGTACAGCTCAACATGCTTATGAGAAAACACACAACTGGATTTCTCAGAGCTTCGGTCTTTAAAGAGCAACCAGACAGTTGGGCTGGGTGATAAACTGATTTCTTTTAATGACGATTTAATTTTTGGAAAAGTGCTTGAAAAAACTGCTAGAGCCTGAAGAACAACTTATTATATAATTATTCATCAGAAGCATTTTAGAAGATTAGCAGGAGAAAATTATAAGAAGATGAATGTTTAAGACTTCTGGACCTTGACTTCAACGGTGACCTCATGATTCATGAGGTCAGCACATTAAAGGTACAGTATGAAACAAATAATATAATTCTTACATATTTGTTAAAATGCTGTGATGGTTAAATAGAAGATAGATAATCTGTGGAAAAAAAAAAGGTCTCCAACTCAACTGAGTGAAAAGTTACACAGTGCAGCTGAATCACTTGTCTTGTCCAAACTCAACCTGCAGCTCTCAGTTTCTTGCTCAGGAGCCGCAGAGTGTCACTGCCAAACGCAGCAGGCAGCGTGGAGCACCAAACACACACACACACACACACACACACACACACACACACACACACACACACACACACACACACACACACACACACACACACACAAACTAGCTTTCAAACTGGGGGAAAGGAGGCGAAGGGTGCAAACACATTCATCTGACACTGGATCACTTTGAACCCTATCAAGTCTTGTCCCATTTTAGAAGGAACCAGGAATGCAGCGGATGTATCACTGCAGGGCTCACGCTGCTCTCTGTTGCAGAAAATTGGGCATATAATTACCACTAGAGTGGATTTGCTTACTCATCTCCTCCTCTGCAGATAAATGGAAGCAGCGCGCCGTCGCACACCTTGTTCCCATCGGTTCAGCCGAGTGGGACAGGTGGTGTCGGACAGTCAGCGGGGAGGGGAGGCTCCTACCTACAGCGCTGGCATCCTCTCCTCTCCTCCGACGCACTTTCCCCACCCACGCACACGGGCCCTGCAGATGGGTTCCGGTGTGGCACGAAGCCCGACGCTCCTTCCCAGGCCTCCGCCGCATGCTAACACATTTTGACTGCGAGACATTTAAAACCCGCAGGAACAAGGTCAAAGAAGAGGAAGATGAAAAACAGGCCAGAAGCTGTGGATTGGTTTGTGGACTGAGACAATGTTTAGGTGATTTATAGAAGATCTGAAGATTTTCTCTGCTAGATTAGGAAACTTTTCATCCCATGTAGGAGGCCTGGACGTATGAAGGAAGGTGTTCAGATCAGATGAGAACAAAATTTAGAGTTACGGTCACTATAAGTGACACCCTGAAGAGGAGGACAGTTAAGTCAGTGGCAGCATCATGCTGTGGCGATGATTCTGTTCAGCAGAGACGGGGAAGATCACCGTGGTACACAGCTGATGGGAAAATGGGTGGAGATAAACAAAGCAGATGGAGGCTGTAAACAAAAGAAGGCGGAGCTAGGCCCACCCAAGGGCTTTTCACATGCTGCATGGTTGCCATGGAGATTAAAGGATTACTCAAACATGCAGGGGTGTCAAACTCCAGTCCTCGAGGGCTGCTGTGCTGCAGATTTTAGATGTGCCACAGGAACAAAACACTGGAATGAAACGACTTAATTTCCTCTTCATTGTGTGGATCAGTTTCTCCAGAACCTTAATGAGTGAATTATTCTCTCAGGTGTGGTGCAGCAGAGGCGCATCTAAACGTTGCAGGGCAGTGACCCTCCAGGACTGGAGTCTGACACCAGAGCATTAAAGAATCAAAGATGATGTAAAGACAAAAAACTGTGATGTGGAATAATACTGCTCCTTTAAAGCTGAAGAATTTGAAATACCTCCACTGAACCTGAGTAGCAGCGGGGATGTGAGGAGGAGGGTAGCAGTTGGTGCATCCATGCAGCTGTGGGGTTGCAGGAACCTCCTGACCTTCTTATCAGGAGGTCAGCATTAATGACCGGCACCAACATCAGCTGTCCAAAAGGAAGGAAAGGAGATTTAAATGTTCCTGTCATCAACCACTGACTGCAGCTTTATGGCGATTAAACCTTTTCATCACCCATTGATGTGCTGCAACAAAACCTCCCAAACAGGATTAGGCTGAAGTGTGAAACACAACCACTTCTGATGCTACGGTCCTTTTAGAAAATCTGCTCACAATTAGGGGGGCTGCAGCGCTTCAGGGCAGGATTAGCGAACAAAGAGATGGGAGATACACTGAATGGAGCATCCAACGCTCTTCCCTTCCCTGAACTTTTTGCTGCACCATCAGCTCCTGGCAGAGAGCATCCCGTCGCCCGCTCCGTCCCTCACGCCGGGTCGTCCGTGTCTGGATGAGTTAGTGGTGCTGGGGTGGCAGGCAGACGTGCTTTGCTTTAGCGCCGAGAATGGAAGGGGGGCGGCACATTCATTCATCAACAGGATGCACAGTGCAATTGTGGCAGCAAGAGTAAAGTAGATAAATGGCTAATCACCTGAAGGAATGAGATGATTCATCTCTTCCTGATATTATGCTGGTTGAAGGACCGCCAGCGGGGATCCATCAGTGTCTGCTACAGAGCAGACGATCCTGTTTGTTACGCTGTGTGAACTCTGAGCGTTTACACCCATTAAAAAAAAAAAACTTAATTAAAACAAAAAAGTGTTTTCAGTGAACATAGAGCTGCTATGAGTAAAAACAGAAGTGAAGAGTGCGGTTTTGCAGAATTAACCAGTCAAGTGGGATAATTGTAGCTTTTGAGATTAACAAGGAAGATCTTATCAGGCTTAACAACCGGGTCGTTGAATGAGTAGATTTTTATCGTCAGTGGTAAAATATCTGTTTATTCTGGCAGAAGTAGTGATCTGTACATATAGCTTGCCTGATAAAATACTTATAAAATTGCAGCAAAACATTTAATTCCCAAAACCTTGTTATCAAAACCACAATGTATTAATCTACCTTTTTCAAATCGTTGCAATGTGATCTTCAGTTTGATGCTCTTAAATTCTGCAAAGAAATCTATTTTATTAATGCAGTTAATATAAACATTTGGGCTTTTCCAAAAAATAACAATAGAAATATTTAAGGCAAAACAGCCCTCATACAGAATAATCACTGTAGCCATATTTTATAAACACTGAGCAGTTTCTCTAATGCAATTATCCTCATTTATATGGTACAGTGACAGGACCAAGATAGTAGTATTAATCTTAAAGAGTAGTTTAGAAAATCACTAATATAACTAATAAATCACTCTATTGCACGTATGAAAGAACATAGAGCTAAAATTAAATATAAGTACACTTCACATCAGTGCTCGCAAAATATTAGCAAAAACTTCAACAAACAGAATTCTTCATCTTTCAATCTTTGACTCAGGCTTGAAGACTAAAGACCAACACAAAACTGTGCAGATTGAAACAAACTGTGACAGAACAAAACAATTTATAGTGTCACTTGCAGAATAATAGTTTTAAAAAAGGATTTGAAAATATGAACTACTATGCCTTAATCCTATTTACAAAAAAAGTTTTTATGCCAAATGTGTTGGAACCACATGGGCCCCATAAAGCGTTGCCCATTCCCACTTAGTCCACATAAAAAAGGACTAGGGCCTGCAAATCCATGCCCAGGTCCAACCCAGGAACGGTCAGCACATGCTTATGTCATGTGGGTTCAATGTGGTCAAACCACATGGGTCCAAAATAGTGTTGCCTGTTTGTGTCCTATTCATTGCTAGCCCACATAAAAAACGACTAGAGCCTTGTTATTAATTCTTCAATGGCTCATATCTATGCTTTTATTTTGAAGTGCTTCCTTTTATTTTGAAGGTTTGTTCTGTTTATTTTCTTCTTCTTGAAGTTGCTCAGCTGGTCTGTCTGCTGTTGAGACCTGAGCTGCAGTCACTGATGATGTGAGTCATGGTGTCAGTCATGTGACATGAATAGATAGATCATCACTACTGACAGAGATGTTTAGCTGCTGGTATATCTCTATAGTTTGTTAATGTCTGTTTTACTCTTAATATGTTTTATTAAAACTATCTACCATTAAACTGTTAGTTTTGAGCTTTGACCAGTTAGTTAGATTGGTTCTGAGTTTTGCATCATTTAAATTTAAAGTCCTTATTAATTTATTAATTTACAGAGGGAATGAATGCTGTTTTTTACTTGCTTGTGAATTGTTATGTTTACATTTTTTCAATAGTAATTTTGAACCTTTATTTATTATTTCTGTATTTTCAGAAACTGCTTCAATTTATTTGCATCGTTGACATCACTCTTCAGTGAACCTATTTAAACACCTGATGACCAGCGTGCTTTCTGACCGGAGCCCTGTAGTGGTCAGTTAACAAAATCCACCAACAAAAGTCAAAATCCTCAGTAGGCCTACCGTACAGAAGCATGTACGGTCAGCACATGCTTATGTCATGTGGGTTCAATGTGGTCAGCCCACATGGGCTTCCTATGTTGGGCCCAATGTACAGAAACTACATGGACCCCACAGTGTTGCAGTTAGCCCACATTATTGCTGAATAGGGCCCATACATTTAGCCCATATGGGTCCCATTGTAGGTTAAGCACATGGGTCCCATGCAGTGAGCCCAGATTAGAGCCATGCCCACTCATTACCCATGTAGCCCACAACAAACCCATGTGGGGCCCATTCATGCATGCTGGTGAAGTATTGATACAAAAACAGGCATATTTTTCACTATTAGGCCTGAGCAGGAAATATATTGACTTTTTGAACGTCTAACTATATGAAAACTCACCGAATTTTGCTGGCGTTAGTGAAAATGTACTATAATTGTTTTGCAAAAGTTGCAACAGGAAGAGCTCAACAGCTGGCGACTTTCAAAACATCGTCTGCATTTACCTCATTGCAAAGGTCAGACGTTTGTCACTTCTGTGTCGTGAGGTCAGGGGAGGCAAGTGAGACAGAGCCTCACCTGTCATAATGGAAAAATAAAATGATAAAATAACTTTGATTGCTACTTTAATCCTGTGGTTTGTACAGTAAACTAGTTTTTATTCAGCTTAACCAATTTAGATTTTTTTTTCTTCAAAGTGGCTGCATTTTCTTAATTTCCCATTCAAATGCTGGGAAGTGAAGCTGATGAGGCAGCAGAGAGCTGATCATCGCCTGGGACTGATCAACCTCTGACCAACTGCACTGGCTGCCGGTGGTTTTATACACATGGATTTTTTCAATTTAAAATAAGAATCTAGTGTGTGTTCGTAATAAGACTCACAAGTGCTTTTAATAATCATAAAATAAACATTAAGTCTAAAACCGTACAACCGCAACAGACTGACTGTTCTGCTCGTTGTGTGGGAAATATTTCAGTGTTTTTATTTTTTTTAGGGGCATTGTTGTCAGTTGCTATGGCAACAAGTCTGCGTGTAGCCTGGCCTATGCAGAGAGAGATGGCTTTGAGTTGCACTTCAAGAATTTTTTCCTTTGTTGTGGAGAGCAGCACAAATTAATAAAACCTGTGTCCAAGTTTCATTGTTAACAGAATTATTCAGCTGCTATGGATGAGATGTAGAAGAAAATTCTTTTTGCCCTCCAGCGTTGTCCGCATGGGCGAAATTTCCTTATATAAATAGTAACATGTCAAAAAATGTGAATATCTGATTATGATTAAGTCAGTGCCTCACCGCACGTCACTGTCACACTTCCAGAAGTCTCCTGCAGCCGTGGGCCGTGGTCAAAGTGCAGGCCTGGTCTACAACAGGCAGGACGCCAGCCATGTTGAACTGAACTTGTTTTTTTAGTCGTTGGATTTCATCGAACGTTTCTTGGCTTGAAAATTGGTGAGTTTGGGGATCAAAATCCTGACTTTTCCTGCAGGTTGAAGTGGGGTCCCACTATGGCCAGAAGTTTGGCTGAAATTTCCACAAATATTTCATCTGAAATATTTTTTCCCTTCACATCATAACCAATAAGATTTTTTTATATGTCTGATGCTGATCAGCATCTTCAATGGGATCAAAATCAGTGTTTTCTGGCTGCCTAATTATTTCATTACTATTTTCAACCAATTCAGCTGGAGAAATGGCAACAAGGTCTGTCGCTGTAAAGAATTACAAATGTCTCCACTGTGTCAACAACATATTTCTGAGCCACTGCATGCTTTGCGTATTAACAAAAAGGCATTTTTCTGAAAATAGAAGTTGTGCCACTGGACTGAAAATGCAGCAAAAGCTCAGAAACAAACAAGAAGAACCTCTGCAAATCCTGCAGAAGTTCTGACACACTAGCTTTAAAGATCACAGGCCGGGTCTGACTGTTTGGAGGTACAAGTGACTAACTGCAGCATCTAAACGTGAAACAAAAAGGCCAACTTGGCCAGAACCATATAGCAGAAATGAGTATATAAATCTAGATTACATCCATTTAGTTTACAAGCAGGAAAGATGCACCTGAGTGGAGCAGAGCAGCTGTTTACAAAACATGATGCGAGTCCCTGCCAACCACAGTTCAGACCCCCCCACACACACACACACACACATTTGTTTATCTGTGGGTGTGCAGCCCCCTCAACACTCCCACACAGTAAACTGTTTCCTGGGCCAGAAACCAGCCATCGCTAGGCAACAGGGGGATCCCTGCTGCACGGGGCCGATTCCGTTGCTGCTCGAACTGAGTGGCCTCATGATGCATCACTGACGGAACACAAAAGCCCAAAGGAAGAGCTTAAGATTGTGCAAGTGGGAATTACAAAAACAAATGTTTATTAGAAGCATGGCAATAAAAAAAAATATTTTAGTACGTTTTTGCGCTAGGATGAGGTGGTTTTTCCAGCTGTATCGAAATAGGTGCATTTCGCACAACTCCAATCAAAACACTTCTTTTATATCGCAAGTGATGCGAAAAAAATCGCTTGTGATCAACAGTTACGACTGGCTGAGACGACGAAGAAGACGACAGGAAGTGGTAGGAAAATGAACGACTTGAGCAAAAGTATTCACGTGTGTCATAAGTTGCGCTATTTAATGGAAACACCGCAATTGGGAAGTTTGGTTTTCTCCACATTATGGGAATATTGACAGTTTTGTGCACATTTCTCAACAAAAACAGCTTCCCAGCTCTTTGGGAAGCTGGAGTACCTGGGAAAAGCCTAAAATGCGGAGGGAGAACATGCAGACTCCAGCCAGATCTCTGTGAGGTCACCGAGCCGCCATCTGGAACAAGGTGCAGTCTTGTTTGAGAAAGTCCGTAACCTGAAACTTCTTCACCCGATTCTTGTTTTTGACGTCATTGCTGTTATTTGTTTTTGATTCACTTCATCCTAGAAAGATTAGGATAACCGAGGAGATGATAACCATCCAGGAGAATTTAACCAAATAGTTTTGCTTTATTGACCATATAAGATGCCTTCACAGAGGTAAACAAAAACAGACAACTGATATGCTTGAAATGAAAAAGAAAAACCCACATTTTATTGCACTTAAGTTATAAGAAAATAAAATTCTAAGTGAATCAAACAAATACACAATCCCTTTCAGGTTTTTTTTGTCTGTTTTTAGTTTGTTTGTGTTTTTTTTTTTTGCTGTTTTTTGCCAGGCAGTTTTACATGAACTGAACAAAATAAAAACACCTGCAACAAATCTGATTTCTCAAACCAGATCATAAATTAAAATCAGACGGAGAAAACAACAGGAGGGGATAGAGCGAGATTGTTTTCTTTCTTTCTTTCGTTCGTTCTTTTTTTTTTTTTTAATATACAGTGTTATACCACTTTCACAGTTCGGCTGGAGCTGTGACTCTGGGAGGTTTTGAGACGACTTGTTTTGGCTACAAGGTGTTTTGTCCATGTTCGTTTCGGTGGGACACCGAGACGCTCCGCGGCCCGACCTGCCAGCTGATGCTTGATGGTGCTCTCCTCTGTTGCTTCAGACACCTGTGGAGGGGAAAAACAAAACAAAAAAACAAAAAAAAAAAAAAAAAAACAGTCTCACACAGACATATGGGCCATTCTCTCATTCACAAGTTAAAATCAGTACATCTGTTAGTTTGATTTCTTTTTTAACCTCTTTTTTTTTTTTTTTTTTTTTAAGCCAGTCCACGCAGCATTTTGACATTTTTCCCAAAGAACAGGCTGGAGAAGCGTTGTCCCGAGGAATGTGATAACAAGCTGCCAGCTAACACGCTTTGACACACACACACACACACACACACACACACACACACACACACACACACACACACACACACACACACACACTCACACACACACCACACACACACACACGTTCTCTAACAGTGTTACAATTCCCCCTCGTTTGTGTCTCCTGTCAGTTTCTGTCGGACGCGCTCCCTCCTCATAGCCTCAAACGCAGAGGCACGTTTGGCTCAAGTTTCAGTGGCAAAAAACAAAACAAAACAAAACAAAAAAACAAATGCGGGAAAAAAAAAAAAAAAAAAAAGAAAGGGTCGGAGGATGGTGATCACGTCACTTTTCTGGTTGAAGTCCAAACGTACAGAGTCCTGTGAGGAATTTCGCCTGTGGACTAAAACGTCACAGCAAGTAGAAGCTCCGTTCTCTGGTTCCGGTTCCTCTAGCAGCATTAGATTCAGTTTGGCCACTCGGGGGGGCGGGGTCAGGGCAGGTCGGGGTCAGTGGATAGTAGAGGTGTTTGTCCTCAGCCCTCCAGCTTCTGAGGAAGCCCCCCCAGAGCTGAACAGCACTGACGGTAACAGAGACCGGACTGGACCGGACCGGACCGGGATTCTTCCTCTAATACTGAAATTCTGCATGAAGCATAAAACCAACAACAACGACAACAACAAAAAAACCTCTTCAGATCCTGAAATTCACAGTTGTGTTTATGTGGAGAAATCAGAAGTCCAGAGCGATGAGAACGGAAACGGAGTGACGGAAACGGGCCGGACCACCCCGACGCCCCCCACCACGTCCAGCAGCTCTTTGGGAGGAACTGTGAGGGGAAGCCAGTCATCATGGCCGCGTGATGACCGTATGCACACGCTGTGATGGGAGGGAGGGGGGAGGGAGCAGGCGGATGGCTGGGTGGGTGAAGGAGTTTTAAAAAATAATATCTCTCTGTACATCTGAAAATCTGTCCCACTTGAGTAAAAGCGGGTTCTCTGTGCGAAGCCGGCCTCAGGAGAGTTTGCTCCGTTTCTCCCTCCAGATCACCTTCAGCGGGAGGGGCCGGCGGTCCGAGGGGACCGGACTCTGAGGAACTGAGTTTGTCCGTAGCAGGAACTCCAACGGTAGACGTGGACAGCGGCGGGTTTTGTGATTGTAGACTCTCTGAGTGTAGGTGAAGAGTTTTTGGGTCTCCGGGCTCCCGTCCCCCTCCTCCTCTCTCTCGCTCTCTGCATGTCGCTCTTCTCTTCGTCCTTCCACGGCGTGTTCCCCCGCACCACTTCCTGTCACTTCATGTCCACGTCAAAGTCCAGCACCAGCAGCTTGGTTTCCTCCGTGCCGTTGCGGCTGCCCACGGCGCACACCAGCTTGGTGTTGGACGCCCGGATGCGCCACACCACGCCGCCGCTGCCGCCGCTCTCCAGGGTCACCAGGTTCCGGATGAATTCGCCCGTCTTCAGGTCCCACAGTTTGACCGTGCCGTCGTCGGAGCTGGTGATGACAAAGTTCTTGTTGAACTGGAGGCACGTCACGGCACTCTGGTGCTTGTGGGGACCTGGAGACATACAGGCAGAGAGAGGACGGTCAGGAGGACAGAGGACAAGGAATTCATTTGGTGGCGTTTAGGCTTCAGCACACAAACTTCACCAGATGAGAAAAACCAAGAGAAACCGTCAAAAAAATACACCAAGAAAACCACAGTAGTTGTGAAAATATGACTTTAAAATCCTTCTGTTAGTTTGTAAATCACTGAACTGTTGCGTCATCCTTCCAAACCTTCTCAGCTCTCCTGGTTCTGTTTCTGCTCTGCATCTCCAGAACCAGAACCAAACATTGAGGAGCAGCATTCAGCTTCTATGCACCACTAATCTGGAACAAACTTACAGAAAACTGCAAAACAGCCGAAACACTGAGCTTCTTGAAATTGATGCTAAAAACCCACCTGCACAGATTTAATGTTTAACGTTTGTTAGTGTTTTCGCAGTCAGTCGCTGTATGACACGTTTATGATTGTTAAAAATGTTTTCATGATGTAAATCATTTTTGACTGCCTTGTGGTTGAAATATGATATTTTTGCAACAGTAGATTTTTAGTTTATTTTGAAACAGTTTAACATCATTTAATATTATGAATATTTTAGGGCAAATATTCAAACTGTGCATTTGTTAATGTTTTGCCATCCAACTTGTCTTTCTGAGATGCCAGAGATCCGGCTCCAGAGTTTTGGTGCAACTTTTTTGATTTAAATATTTTTCTATGAAGGACTTTGACCCCTTGACCCCGTGCACCTTCCAGCTGCTCTGGGCTTCCTGCCAGAAGGAAGAAAGGAAATGAGGAAATATATTAAACCTCCTCTGCTCAGTTCTGGTCTGACGCACCAAGAGAACGGTGTCTCACAGAGAGAACGGTGTCTCACTGAGAGAACGGTGTCTCACAGAGAGAACGGTGTCTCACAGAGAGAACGGCGTCTCACTGAGAGAACGGCGTCTCACTGAGAGAACGGTGTCTCACAGAGAGAACGGTGTCTCACAGAGAGAACGGTGTCTCACTGAGAGAACGGTGTCTCACAGAGAGAACGGTGTCTCACTGAGAGAACGGTGTCTCACAGAGAGAACGGTGTCTCACAGAGACAATGTTTTAGTTTTTGGTGACAAGTTATAGTCGTGGTCATCAGAGCCAAAGGCTGCACTAGCGAGGTTTCCACTGCCGTTTCATTTCACATTAGTCTGTCTGGATCAGTGAGGTTTATCACCTCCTATAAAGATTTACAGGAAAAAAAGTAAAAAAAAATTTATTTTACTTTTTTTTTTTTTTTACCACTGAAAGTCCTAAATTGTTTAGCTGGAATAGATGAGAAAGACAGAACATGCAATCAAAGCTGCTGCTATTGTAAGGATGGGTGGATGGATGAAAACGCTGACGATATTATTTAGTTAAAAATAATAATACATTTAAAGGGGCAGTATTAAGGGTTTTCCAGCCACATAGAGCCATTATAGCACAATCAAAGAACTCTGTAACCTTCAGCTGTTATAATACATGTATAATACGTATATAGCAGTATATATCAAGTAATTTTACTTAGTAATTTAACGTCTTGAAATTGGGCCTCTGTCTTTTTAAGGAGAGAGACAGATGACTCCGCCTTCAAGAAGTCATCACAACATGGCTCCTCTATTAACCCTTTAACATTTTTACCAGCGTTGCTATGAGAAGTAGCTCCTATAATGAGCCCAACAGATGGAGTTCCATCAGGTGTTTGCTAATTGCTGCTGGCTAGTCTGAAGGAGTTGAGGGGGGTGGCTGTTCAGTGAGGCCGAAGCCCGTTAGCTTGGAAACCGCAGCTATAAGGAGTAGCTTCATCCTTGAAGGCGGTGCTATGTCCATCCTGGTGTTTTGCACAGTTTAATGGTTGTCATGGAGATTAAAAAATTTCTCAAACATGGATGAAAGAATCATGCCAACACTTTATGTATGTTTATGAGCAATAAACATACTTGCAATAACATATAACGTATGAGAATAACATAACAGATGTAAAGCTAAAAAAAAAAGCTAAAGAATATTTCAGTGTGAGGATGAATTCTCAGGTTTGGGTTCCCTCCCTCAGAACCGATCCAGGCTCCCACCACCATGTTGGCCTCGTTTTCTGACACAACAAAGCAGCCAGGATGAAGGTTCTGGTCACTGGACCAGAACCTTCACTGGTCATCACTGTCCAGTGACAGTGATGACCTTGTTGTTTCACTATGGTCTGATCAGATCACACTAATGACCATGACCTCATTATCTGACCTACAAAGATCTGCAGCCCCGTCCTGCTGGACCCGACTCCTCCCCCTTCTTGTCTTTTCAGGGCATCTTTTTGTTCAGATGCTGTTCTGGCATGTGGGAGGCCAGCTCACTGGGCTGCAGGCTGCTAATGAGGGCATTTAGAGACAGGGGCACCAGTGACAGCTATGGGTATTCAGGAAAGGGACTTTGGTCTTCCAGTGAGACACTAAGTCCTGGTAATGGAGATAAAACTATTCAAATGGACACAAAAGAAACAAGGAGCTAAGCATCAAGAGGAAGAAAAGACGAACCAGGATCTCAACACACAGCAGGAGGATCTGTAACATCACTGATGTAACTCAAGTCCTCAAAACGATGCTAGCGCCTGGTTTATCCACATCAATTTCAAAAGTTTACTTTTGTCAAACAACAAAATGTCAGGTTTCCGTGAAACTGGATCCGCATCAGAGGACAACATGGACTGAACACGGCTAGTCCGAATGGAACAGGGGGAATCTGTCAGTTTTCCAAAACCATCAAGCAGAGGTCCATGAATACAGAGCCACTCTTCAGTTGTCCTTCTACAGGCATCCAACGTATAATCAAAGTTTTAGGGTACATTCACACCAGACTTCTTTAATCAAACTCTAGCTCATTTGACTAGAAAGTCTGGTTGGTTTGGGGAGGTGTGAACTCTGGTGCGGTTTGAATACGTGTGTGAATGTCAAGTGGACTAGAGACCGCTCCAAAAGCAGGAGGGAGACTATATTGCATGGCATTCTGGGTAAATGCCACACCTAAATCTTGTGCTAGTGAAGGAAATGGCTTCTGGACTTCGACCAAAGACAAGAGAAAGATCCTACAACCGCTAAAATCTGACGCTGCTCCAATTTTTGTTTACATTTTGTGAAGACGGAAGTTGTGGTCATGTCTTTCTCAAAGGTTTTCATGTCGTTTTCTTCAGTGATTCTTGGTGCAGTACCACCAGAGGCCAGGAGGAGAACAAGTTTTCCAAGAGTTTGGTTCATTTGACTCAGTGTGAAAGTGAACTGCTGCAGCTGAGAATGTAACAAATGTTGCAACTTTGGTCCATAATCAAACTGACTGTAGCCCACCATTATTAGCTTTTACACAATATGATAGCTGTTTATGATGCTTCAATATTAGAAGGAGGTGAAGTGTGAAAGAAACAGAAAATATGTCACGGTATTAGTGTTTGCTAGAATATCTATGGCTGCAGAATAAATAGAAAATTTATCAACCTCACGATTTCTTAGTAAGCCTGTTACTGCACACACTTGCAAAACATATTGGCTAAATATATAAAAGCAACACATTTATACTAGGCATTCCATAATACACAGTCAAGCTCAGAATTATTCATACCCTGGCACCTTTACGTTCAAAGTAATCCTTTAATTTGACCAACATGTTTCTGACTGGAAGGAGCGTTAGTGTTTGGCAGCCATGCTCCTCCATTATGTCTGGCAGACATAATGGACGTGACAGCAGCAGCTGTTTGCTACCGTCTGCATAATGATAATGGCAACACAGTTCTGATTCTTCTGACCAGAGCTCACCTGCAGTCCACGTGTTCACCATTTGTGTGGTCTTATCAGTACATGTGAATTATTAAATACTCATCAATAATTTCTGCCGTACATCAAAGTTTTTCACAAAAGGAGGATGTCCATCAATAATAAAACAATCATCTTTAGATTCTCCTGAAGAAACCGGGTGTTGCTACCTCAGATGAACAAACAGAAGATCTATCAACCCTAAGAGTCAGATAAGTTACTTCCATCCCTGGTGCTGGTTATCTTTTATTTGTACCATCAAAGCTGCAGTATGACACTTTCACAAAAATAAGTTATTTGCTCCATATTTTTGAAAACTGTCACCATGTTGTGATAATATGAGAAATATAATCCTCCACCTCTTCACAGTGCTACTGTCTTAGCTTAGGTCTTAGGTCAATCACCTTTGTGGTAAATGTTTTAATGGTGGAAAAACAATTTACCACCACAGAAAACTGTTTACCGCCATCATTAGTGGCCATACTAACTAGCCTTACCGTTGGTAGCAGCCTATATTGTGGTGAACTAGCTGGAAAGAGCTAGTGGGGGAGGGTGAGGGTGAGAGTGATTGACAGCACTAAGACCCTCCTCCTGGCTCTGATTGGTTGGTTGTAACTGAGTGGTATATTTCTGCAGTTAGTGCTGGAGCTCAATTTCTTTTCACAGATTACCTGACTTATGATACCACGACATAATAAGTTTAACAAGTATGTAAAAAAAAAAAATATATTTTTTTTTTACATAAAAGTTATATGAGCAAAGGCAGTAGCTGTGTGTGTTCACCTTGCAGCGTTTGGAGACACTGGCCCGTCTTGATGTCCCAGATCTTGACAGTGGAGTCTGCGTTGCCTGAGACCAGGATGTTATCTTTCAGCTCCATGCCGCTGGTGAGGGACTGGTGACCCGTCAGGGTGTGGATGCAGTTCCCCGTCTCCACATCCCAGACCCTGATGGACGTGTCCAGGGAGCCGCTCACGACGTGGATCCCGTCAAACTGGGAGAATCAAAACGATCGCTTTAAATATATTCAGGCAAGGTAACTGCAGCTGGCAACTGATTGCAACAAAAAAAAAAAAATCATTTAGCTGAAGCAGCATTCTCGCTTACAAACTTTTGATTAAACTCATTCAATGGGATCGAATTTTATTGATCTGCAGGAGCTCATCTTTTTTGTCTATATGTCCAGTAGCAGAGCACGGTTACTGCCTAACAAAGAGGAGGCGGCGCAAAAGCCATCTATTAGCAGAGTAAACAGATTGGTCATTACTCACTGGAGAACATCTTAAAGAAAACCGCTTTCATTCATAGAAAATTTAAAAACTGCATAGCAAATTAAATCAACACAACTGAGTTCCAAACATGACTGAAGCTCCCCACCAAAGTTCAGAAGTTTCTTACTTCTTTCTACTCCTTTTCGAGCATGTTAAGATTATTGTTGTTACAAAATAACTGTCTTTTGCATTCCTTGTTCATGTCTGTTATTTTATTCTACTATTATCCTCAAACTAAAATAAATAGTGAAACAAATAAAAACATAGTAACAAAAGTTTCCAGAGGTCACAAAAGGTCAACCAGCCAGTCCAAATTTGCAAAATTCAACAAACGTAGTTAATGAATTATGCTACGTTTGAGCAGCAACAATTTTCATTAGTGCCTCTGTCATTTTAAAGATACTAATTGTTACCAGAAGTCACAGAAGGTCAACCAGCCTTCTCAAATTCGCTTTGGTGAACTGTAAACAGCACACAAAGCGTGAGGAAGACACACGCCACCTAGAGGCGGCTCCTGCAGCTGACTCAGCTTACCTGTAAGGAGTACACTCTGTTGGTGTGGCCCTGCAGCGTGTGGAGGCAGGTCTCCGTCTCTGGGTCCCACACTTTGACCATGAAGTCGTAGGCCCCGCTGACCACCCGCCGCCCGTCATACTGGACGCAGCGCACCGCCGCCACGTGCCCCATGAGGACGTGTAAACACTGACCCGTCTCGATGTCCCAGACACGAAGCGTGGCGTCACGAGAGCCACTGACCACCCTGCAGATCAACCGCAAACACAGACGTGGCGATTCAGTCGCAGTAGCAAAACAGTTTAAATTGCTTCACATTTATTCACATTAGACATTCATGTAGTTCAAGTCCAAAAATAGTAACTTGTTTTATATTGTGATATACATTGATATCAACATATCGTTGCCTACCTAAAATATTTTTATTAAAATAAAAAATTTAATTAAATTAAAAATCACTTTTGTCATTTTGTCAAGGAAGAAACTTTGGCCATTACTTTAGGAAAGTGGCAATATGAAAACTTTATTTTGACAGGATATTTTTCCATATCGGGCTGCACAGTGGCGCAGTGGGTAGCGCTGTTGCCTTGCAGCAAGAAGGTCCTGGGTTCGATTCCCGGCCCGAGGTCTTTCTGCACGGAGTTTGCATGTTCACCCTGTGCATGCGTGGGTTCTCTCCGGGTTCTCCGGCTTCCTCCCACAGTCCAAAAACATGACTGTCAGGCTGATTGGGCTTTCCAGATTCTCCTTAGGTGTGAGTGTATGTGTGTGTGGTTGTTTGTCCTGTTTGTCTCTGTGTTGCCCTGCGACAGACTGGCGACCTGTCCAGGGTGAACCCCGCCTCTCGCCCGGAACGCAGCTGGAGATAGGCACCAGCAACGCCCGACCCCGTTAGGGAGAAGGGTGACGGAAAATGAATGGGTGGATTTTTCCATATCCACGCTGGCCTGATGATGAGTTTCTAAAATTCAACATTCTCCATTGGTTGTCAGTTAAACAGCAGCAGCTGTGCTAAAAGAAAAAAACGCTTTCTGTCTCTCATTCTGCAACATTCATGTTCTCACTTGAAAGTACAGAATGTGCTCCTCAGCTCAAACGGCCGCCTCGAGCCACGTCTTGATGACAGAAGGCAATATGGTTGTAGGTGAGGAAGAAGACGGGTTTCAAAGTGTAGAAACCCGTCACGGCTTCACCTCCATCGGCCGTGAACTGAACACCGCAGACAAACACCAACAGACCTTCCGGAGCGTCTCGTAAAATCGCTTATATACACAATATTACAGCAATAACTACAAAGCTCACGCTCTTTATTTAGTCAACGCCTCGCAGTGCTTTAAAAGATGGAAATCACTGACATGTTCTTTCCACCCGGTGAGTAATCAAATACTACACACACACACACACAAAAAAAACCTCGACTGGCCCCGAGGCAAAAAGAGCACTTCTGAATCTCCAGAGTGCTGCGGCGTGAACAAGTGAGCAGCAGTTCACTTAAGACGGCTCACAGGCTCCGTTTATTCGCTGTGAAAGTGCGAGCTGCCTGTTGCAGAGGCAGGAGAACTGCTACAGGCTTCTGCTCCAGAGCTGCTGTTGCTCTTTCCCTGTTGCTCGCCAGTTGTTAATCAGAGGAACAGGAATAAACGGCTCAAGGCTCGTTGTTTTTTTTTTTTACAGTTGATACTAGACAGGTGTCAACCGTGATGAGCTCAGTATGTAGATAAAAATATGATGGCTGCAGGAGTACATTTAGCCTGCGTTTTAATAAATCATACCAAACCAGAATATTTGATTTATTAAAATATTTGTGAACTGAACATAATTTTTTTGTTCTAGAATGTTACACTGCATGAACTGTAGGGACGCACTGATTGCACGTTTTCATTTCCGATATCAATACAAGTATCTGAGGTCCAGTATCGGCCAATATCTGATACAAAAAAACAAAACAAAACAAAACGAAAACAAAGCTGAATCAACTTAAAACATTTCTTTGCTTTTTTTTTTTTAAACACAGAGATAAATGTACTGAAATACAATTTTTTTTGATAACTGCCCCAGTACAACACACTTAAATATACCAAAAGCTTCACATGCTTGGTCAAACACTTAAAGACAACTCTAATTTGTTCAGTCGGTACTATTATCAGTAGAACAGATTGAATCGTGGCCCTAAAAATTGAAATCGGATCGAATTGTTACACACTGAAAGATTCACATCTCTATTAGTCACACATGAAAAAATAAACTACAACAAACTTCCTTTTAAATTATTCAAAAAGTGCATTTAGGAATTCTAAACAGAATGTAAAATAAATAAAGCACGGCGTCGCTCAGAGGACAAAGGGTGGAATTAAACTGAATAGATTGCTCTTATGGATCGGCCACATTGTCACAGAAAACCAGTTTTTCGATATGGACACCGATACGGATATAAAAATCGGATCGGTGGATTTCTAACGGATTCAGTTCCTATTAGAAAACAGTAACAGGACGTCTCCTGAAGCAAAGCAGTGAGAGGCTTCCTACCTTTTTTCATGTAGGTGCATGCAGCGTACTGTTGAGGTATGCCCGTAAAGGGTGTGGATACATTCTCCCGTCTCTGCATTCCAGACCTTGAGCGTGCGATCGGTGGAGCCGCTGATGATGATGTTATCTCGCATCTGGGACGACCACACGCCCCCGGTGTGGCCCACCAATGTCCGTAAACACTGTGGAGGTGGGGAGGGGGACACAGAGACAGAGTCAGGACTCCTCACTGCCTCCCAGAGGACCGGCCCTCCGGTCTGCATTTACACACACCAGCATCACAACAGGTTCACAACTGGAAATCTCATTTGGGATTTCATTTGCCGTCGACCTCATGTTGCCTTCGGGGGAAGGGAGGGAAAAAGAAAGAAAAATTCAATTTCTGCGTCCCTTTATTGGAACAAAGACCTGCTGCACACCGCTTCTGCTCACGGGCAAAACACCCCGTTCCTCAGCCAGCTGTTAGAATTGCTTTCACTTATCTGTTTGAAAGGCAGACAATTTATTGTTGTTGAGAAAGGGGTTGACAGCCATCCTCAGTAAAACACATCCATTCATCCTCATTAGGGATGCCTGATTAGCTATTGATTACAGCAGTTATGGAAATCTTTCTGATCAATTGAATTTGCGTCTCTGCAGTTTGTCCCACGTTTGGGTCGATTTAATTATCCTAAATGCATTAAAGCGAAACTCTCTGGCGATGGGCTTTGGTGGGTGGGAGGGAGCAGCTGTGGTTCTTTGAGCGTCAGGCTGAAGCTTGTCGCTCCGCTGTAGAACATGTGACCTCTGACTGTGCCTGATAAGCTCCAGCTGAAGGGAACATCGGCGCAGACGGAGGAGTGAAAATGAAGCGGCAGACTTTTCTTCTCCCGTGAGGACAGAGGACCTTCACTGACCGCTGCACGCCACCGTAACGTCCAGTTACAATATCTTATCTTACTTCATTGGATGCACTTTCTGCACTTCAAACAAGCTGCATCCAAACAAACATCTCTCCAACCTTTTTATATTTTGCTTTTTTTTCTCATAAATTGCTCACATCAAGCTGAGGTTCTTTAAAAGGTTTTCTCTGGCCAGGCATTTTAAAGGGGCAGTGCCACTCTGTTTCCATCTAGATATAATCATTTTATAGTACTATCAAGTAACTATGTTAATATCCTCAGTTGTTATAAAACAACTGATACTTTACTGAATATCTTTCCATCATGAGAATCTAAATATTACTTCCTAGCCAACACAGTTGGTTTAATGCCTTTGCACAGTACAGTTCACTATTTGAATGCCTAAAGATCAGTGTAATAAAATCCCTCCAAATTACATTTTTGACAAATAGATTCTACAGTTTTGGGTTTGATACCGAGAGGGCTGCACCTTTATGTAATTTGCGGTGGACACATGCGGATCCAGGATTCATGGGGTATATTAAAGGTTCAGAAGGAAGCTCAGAGAACAAGAATCCGAGTGATTAGAGCCCCTCAAACACTGCGTGGGAAGAGACTGCGTCTGAGATGAGCATCTCAGCAATCCAACATTAAACAAGCCTCTCCCTGAGAATGAAGGAAGATTAACGTTCTTCACTCAAACTGTGAACGCCCGCTTTAAAGACGCAGATGTGGTTGCAGATCTACAGAACAGGGTCAATTGTGTTTCTGCGTTAAATATCAATAAAGAAATGAATGATCGTTGTGGGGAGTATAATAAGGGTAAACAGAGGCAAATGTATGTTAAGCAAAGATTAACCCTGTAAGACTGTGCTGTAATATCACGTCTCAGTTTCAAAGAAAAAAAACAAACAAAAAAAACACCATCAATGTTGACTTTTCTTCTGGTTTTTACTCAAATTTAAAGACGGAACTCTATTATTCAGTCTGCTGTGCTATTGGATGTGAAATCTGCAATAAGCAGGAAATCCCTTTAATCACATGATAAATTAAAACGACCTTAATCATTTCCATTTGCATAATTTAACGTTTTTCTCTTTCTAACAAAAACCGATTGATTAAAGTCTTAAGTCTGGTGTGTTGGTTTTTTTGAAAGACAATTTTGTTTAATAAAACAAAATAATTTCATTTCTGTTTCTGTTGTTTTGTTTATTTTGCATTTTTAAAATGCCTTATAACTGCATTACTGTGTTTACCATTATATCACATGAAAATGTTCTCACAATATTATTGTTAATCGCAATAACTTCTGGGACAATTTATCGCCCAGCAAATGTTGTCCTCATAGGCCTAAATCTACATAATACTTAGAACGTATTTTTTGTGCAACACTTGTACAAAATACTAAATAATTTCATTATATAAGATTACGTTTTCATGACACATTACAAAAACAAAAAGTCTGAAAACACATTTTTGTCTCAAAAATATTCATAACCAACTATTTACATGTTTGAAATGTTTTCTTTTCCCATGTTTTCTGTATTCAGGTGTTCCTGGGTTTCATAACAACCACAGGTGAAGAAGATTCTACATATTTACAACCAAACGCCACATCATTCAAAGATTATTGAGGATTACTGTTTCATCTTCATACCAGACAGCCTGAAACAAGAACGACGGGAGAAAGATGTTAGAAATGTTACGTGTCAGTCTCAGGGGGTGGAAAAGCCTCAAAGCCAAAATTACAAACACATAAAAGAAACACGCTCCAACATGTGGAAGCTGAATAAATGTTTTTCCTGCTCTGCCTCCAGGACACTGAAAGATCCAGAAACGCCAATGAACTGTTAAAGCTGTCTAGGAGACATGTTTCACCTTCACGTCTTATCATCACATCAAATAAAAGAGTTTAAATGTGTCATTGGGGACGACTAGAGTTAATTATTCCTCCTCATATATTGGGTACAGTCATTAAATGCTTTGAAAAAAAAATCCTTATCCAAACAAAGATTAAATGTCTTTTTCTCTAAAAACAATCAATAACAATCACTACTGACATCCAGCTTCCTGTATGCTATTATTTCCAGCAATTCTTGCATGAGTTTGGTGTGGAGTGCTTTAGATAGCAACATACTATTGTGCAATAAAAACATGAGTGCGTCCTCTTTCAACAAAGAGTCAGCCATCATACCTGACTGAGCCTGAGGCTGATTGTTCACTACAGGAAATAGTAAACTAATGCTAACAAAACACCTTTCCCGTCGGACGAGATGCTGAGGATTTGATGAAATGTACTTGCATAGTTTCTCTGATATAAAGGACAATGCCTCCTCTGATCAAAGTTTTCCAGGGGTCATAAACAACAAACTTGCAGCCTGGCAGTAATTCTATTCTGCATGTCCTTTCACCTCTTTATGGTTTTCATATTGGGGTTTCACCTTCAGGATTCTGGGCGTGAGGATGTAGCTGACCAGAGGGCTGCCTAGGATCGTCATTCTCTCTCTGTCTGTCTCTCCCTCTGTCTCCACCCTGGATGTTTGGATGTTTCTTTATGACAACTGTATGAAGATGTTATTGTGACTTAAATTATTTAATTGGGCATCTTTTCAACTGTTGAAGGTGAGCAACAGAGTGAAGAATAAACCTTCCTCTGTGTGAAATGGGATAATTTTTCTTTGGAACTAAAGTTGAGATTTTCTTTTGTTAGTTATTTACAACTTAGTGGAGTTTCCTCCTGAAAACTTGATACCCTGGTGTTACAGGTACTAGAGCAGTCATACAGCAGCCTACTGTGCTTTTGAGATAAAATGTAACTTGGTATTTATGTGTTATTAGAAGATATTATCAACAATATCTAAACAGCAAATATAAAAAAAAATGCTCATCCTTTATCCATGACTTGTCACTTTCTTTGCTGAAGTTGTTAGCTTGCAGACCATTAAAGACAGGAAGTGGTCACAGAGTTCCAGTGAATTAAAAAAAATAATACACCTGACCTCAGTCTTCCTCTGTGTTCACTTACTGACCGGACTATGTTGCCATTGTGCTTTCAACAGTTCTACTAAAGACACTTTTATCTGTCTCTGCTTACAGGTGTATAAGAGAACCTATAATAAATAGACAAACAACGTTTAGCCTGTTGGGGGCAACAGGCTTTTTAATAGTCGCCCTGTGGGAGACTATGCTTACTATTTATTATATTTTCAATGAAGTCAATAACCTGCTCCAAGTATTTAAATGGAACAATAATGACTCTGCATAAATTTCCCAATCTTAAATTCTTATCAATGATAGCCTCAGATGAAGCAAGCTGAAACGTTTGTCTTGTTGATGGAAAGAAGAGGGTAAAGCGCGGATCGCTGCAGCTCCCCAGCGGACACGCCCCCTCTTCCCTGGATGCAGCATCAGTCCACCGGTCTGCCATCTTAAATCTGCGTGACAGCCGAGCCTGCTGCTGACAGGCACCCCAAGGACAAGCTGTGCTCTGTTAAACACAAGGCAGCCACCTTTGAAGCGCTGAGATGTGTGTGCACCTGTTAGTGTGTGTGGATGGGAGACTGACAGCTCCAGCCCGAGCCCGAGACACGCCGAGACAAAAGGTTCCTTCACTAAAGACAGCATCTTTAAACACCTCCACGGGAACAAGTTAGCAGCAAAACTACTTTCATGAAGACAAATACAAGGCAGTTTTGTTTTCCTTGTATTTTTCCTTTATACGCACAAATATTGAGATAATAAGAGTTAATTTTCTGATTGTCTCTCAGTGTGGGTTCGATTCAGTGTTTCATCCAAAAATATAATCCAAGGAGAGAACAAATGGAGCAAAAAAAAATATAATATATATATATATATATATATATATATATATATATATATATATATATATATATATATATATATATATATATATATATATAGGATTTAGCTGCACTAATTTGTTGAAAATATTAACATTTAGTTCAAGTTTTCAACTCCCTCAACTTTGATACGAGCAGAATTTCACATAGATTGGGTTTAATAACTCTATATACATATATGCATATAGAGTTGTTGACCCTCCATCAACCTGTTGGGTTGATGGAGGGTCAATCAACCTGTTGGGTTGATGGAGGGTCAACAGCAGATTTCCTTCATCACAGGCCAATTCTTCCCCAATCCTGTTTTAATTCAATTCAATTAAAAAATACTCTATTGATCCCAAAGGGAAATTAAAAGTTGTTGTAGCTCATTTCAAGAGTTATTTTAGATGGTGATGGAAAAAGGATTTTTGGCTGAAGCAAAAATTGACATTCGCAAATTTACGCTTCAGAAAAATGTAGAAACAAAATATCAGACTAACTGCGTTTTTTAAACACGTAAAAATAAAGTGCAACAAACCTTTTTTCAAATGATTTAGAAAGTGCAATTAGGGATTCTAAGTGTAACGTAAAATCAAGAGCACTCAGAGCACAAAGCATAGAATTAGACTAAATAGATAGATGTGCCTTTATGGATTGGGCTCGTCGATACCTGATTAAGAATTTTTGTCAATATCAGGACCGATACAGATACTAATATCAGTGAATTTCTATTAAATATGCCTGATTGCTCCACAGGTAACACTTGAAGGTGAAACAATATAACAGGTAATGACTAATAAAGGCTGGCAACAGAGAAGAAGAAGGAGGAATGATGAGAGCTTGGGCCCTTATAGGATTTTTACTAGGTTTTATGGGGATCGACAGACGGTTCACTGAAAGGGTTGACTCAGCCTCACTGACTGTTCTTTCAGGAGAACTGGGGGAGGCAGTGTGAGGGGGCAGTGTGGTCTGACTGCAGCACCCAAACAAACAGATTCCAGCTCGTTTTTCTGCTGTAAGCAAACAATGATGAGGCAGTCCAAACGCTGCAGGCGACGAGCCGCCCGGTCTCAATGAAGGTGGTTCATCCTGCTGCTGCTGCTGCGATTCACTGCACACTCCTTCCCCCAACATGCAGCCGCTGAGCCTGTAACTCAGCAACCCGTCAGCTAGCCGTTTGGGTTTTAGTGAAGTAGAGCCAAAGCCAGCTCCCTGCCCGTCGGATCACCTTGGTGAGATCGACTCAGATCAGCAAATGCTGTTACTGGTGGGTTTGTAATTAGCCATGGGCCCAGAGCCAACGTTAGCATGTGTAACGGAGAATCTTTGCATCCATAAAAAGCTTTCACCACACCCCCACCATATGCCAAGAATGCCAGAAACCCATAACTGAGTGGAAATGCACAGCACAGATGCCTATAGGCACGTTAGATGTTATTGTTTACATCTGGAAATGTGCAACACTGGAGGGCAAAAAGAACAACTCAGTTAACTAAATGAAACATGGAGATGTAGGTATTAATTTGGAATCACAGGAAAGGGAAAAATAATACAGAAAAACCATTGAACAACTGCAAACCACTCATATTATTATTTTTTCTTGCTTTCTGTCAACTAACCTAAACATATACCTGTTGCCGTAACTGACAACAGCTCCACCTTTGTATCAAGATTCAACACCTGAAAACACAAACATTTCCCATACAGCCAGTTTTGTATGTCGCTTTTTTTAACTGAACCACGAGACTCTGAGTTCCACAGCATGTTAAAATTGTCAAAGTCAAGCTAGCATACTTGTGATACTTCCCTCTCTATCTTCTTTTTTATTAAAACTTATACCTGACCTGTGAAATGTGAGTCTTGTATGCAGTAAAGCACCACACCATTTTTTCTGTTATACATCACATGTATATTTAAGATTTAACTCGTTATATTGAAGACTTGACAGTTAGAACCAATGCTAGTCATTGTCAGTGAGCAGTTTTTCTGCCCTCCAGCAGAGAGCCGGAGGATGGTATCTAACGTGCATGGAGTCGCATTGCAACATGTCTATAAAGAACTCCACAAAGATGGTTTCTGAATACGGACATAACATTGTGGGGGAAAAAAACATAAGACATGTTCCAGTTATGAGCTTAGATAACCATTATGATTTGTGACATTGTAACCAAAGCCATTATAAACTGAAGTCCAACAAGGAGGCATAAACACTGATCTGCAACCTCTCCACACCTCCACCTCCTTTTTAATAAAGCAGCAGCCCAGTGTGACCGCTTCAGCTCCTGCTACGCATACCAACAGTGTGTGCAGGCAGATGCTGTGGAGCAGCACTGCGAAACGCATCAACGTAAGAAGCCAAACAGACTGGTGAGGCTCTTCAGAAGAAGATTGGATCTGGATGCAGAAAAAAGTTTTAATCACCAGTGACCGCCAACAGCCTGCTGCTGTGAGTTCCTCCAGCTGAGACACGCGGTGAACATGCTGCCTTTCAAAACAACACGGGGAAAATCCAATATTTGTTTACATACAGCATTAGGAACAAGTAATCATAAAGCTTTTCATGTTTTATTGCTGTATTTATTTCTTTTACGTGACAGACCAACACCAGGCCTGCATGACTGTGAATCAAATTAACACTTAAAAGCAAACATTTATAATTTATTGTGAAATATTTTGATAATTTTGATTTATTGTTCCCATTACAAATTGTAGTTATTGACAGTAAACAAAACAAAATTGAGTACTTAATTGTTCCACGATTAAATCAATAAATATCAGTAAATTTGAGGATCTGTTTAAAATTAGTTATGGCATGCAGTTTAATGATATACATCAGAATTTTTGGTAGTTTATTGTGTTTTATTGTGTCATTGTTAAACAGAAATCCTTTATTATAATAGGATTTAATCTGCAATTACAGCAGAGTATATATTTCTGGAATGAGGTTCCTATGTAGAGGAAAAGTCTCCACTGATCATAGCTGTTGTTGAGAATCAGCTTTGATTCTGCATGATGTCACATTCACTGATCAGAAGCTTCCATTGAACATCGAGGACTCCAACACCTCATACGTCATCATCTAAACAGACCTGGGATGATTCAAGCTCCTTCCTGACTGTCTTTTTTAAAAAATGAGACCTTTAATGCTTCCTCAAACAGGTTAGGAAACGTGCAGGGGCTATAAAGAACATCCATCACGTTTTTTGCACAAAATCATTCCTAGATAGTTAAATTTTAATCTATTTTGAGCTCCTCCCATAATGTTTTAGGGCCTCTCTATCTTTAAATGCAAATACGTTTTTTGCCCCCAACTCAACGTTCACACTCGCAAATGAAAAAGGCTGCAAACAGATGCTCAATTTTATAACCTTACATCTTTGAAAAGCAGAAGTGAAGCCTCCTACACAGCCAACAAGAATGCAGCAAGTGGTTTCTGAATGGTAAGGCAACAACAAAACACTTGTCTTTTCCAGCAGCCGTTCTACAGTGCATACAGCAGTACAACAAGCTGACCAAACATCAGCACCGCTTGGGGATTTCCTGAGGTTGCTAGGTGACATGCTGGCAGTGCCTGCTGATTTGTGACATTACAAACCAGAAGGTTTTTGAAACGGCTCATTTTCCAGACACCAAATAACATCAACTTATTGCCAAAAAATGGCTGAGTGATTTATTTTAAGCACTTTGACTATTTTTACAAATAGTAGAAATCCAAATGGGAGTACACAAATTTACATTTTACATAACAGATCCCCTTCAAAGTTTCAGGCAAAAACTGCTGCAGAAAAATTCCCATGTATCTTTGTCATAAATTGACAACAGAGGTGACTGCTCTCACTTCAGAAAACCCTGCTAAAGAATAGAAACAGATCTACCTTTCCTGTGATGGCCGACCAGACCTTCAGTGTGTTGTCGTCGGAGCCGCTGACAATGCGGTTGCCGCAGAACTGGAGGCAGGTGATCACATGGTCGTCGTGTCCCTTCAGCACCTTGCAACAGGAGAGACGGGGTGAGACAGGATGAGACAACAGGAGGATGACAGTGGCGTGTCTCCAGGGGTCAGAGTGAGATAAAAGGAAAATGGAGGCAGTTTCAGGGAAGTGTTTGGTTTTGAGTTTATGTGCCTGCACAGAAGAAAACAAAGACCTCAGGAAGATAATCTGTGTCCAAAAATGACCTCCAGATGTCCCAGAAGCAACGGCAACCTCCAAGGTCTCCTAAAGATGTTATTTTTCAGGGTCGTGATGTGAAGAAAATTTTCTTCACAGGTAAAAGATAAAACCAGACCTCAGACTGAAGGACACCGTCCTGAGAGCCTGCTCCATTATTATTTCAGTGGAACACTGCAGACGTGACTTATCACCATTTTCCATCAATTCCAACCCTCAGGCTTCATTTGAAGCTGCTTTCTTTAACTTAAAGGTGCATGATAACAGATCTTCATCGTCATCTAACCCTATTGGGAATCAATAGAGGAAGCTACCTTGGGTGATCTCAGGTCCCCTCTCCTCCAGTTGGTGTCTATTCTGTGCTGCCTGATGTAGGCGCTCTTCCACGGGCTGTGGGTGAAGCCCGGCTTGGCCACCTTCCTTTTCCGTGGGGGCAGAGGCTCGTCGATACCTCCAGGGAGAGAAACACAAGCAGAATGTGCTTTACAGTACAAAATAGCCGGAGTGTCTAAGATCTGCACCACCTTCAGCAGGGTGGTCACTGTGGTCAAACGTCAAGCTCAACACAAATCCTAACAAAAACACTCTGCAACTTTTCTTTGAAGGCAGAGATTTCTGTCTAGATAAGAGCAAAGAAGCGTGTTTTATTCTATTATGACAAATATTTAACTTCCTTAACGAATGCATTGTTCCCAGACGACGCCACACTTCCTGCATCTGGGTTTCCCGCTGCCATTTTGATAGCTTCCCACCTCAAGAACTGCAGCGGTTGGATGTTGTTGGATTCAAGGGTGTAAAAACAAATACGATAAAACAGCAAAGAGACGTTTTCATCACATCCAGTGAAGCTGAGCAAACTTTGTTACTATAAATTGGGAGTCGACGACTGTGGCTGGCTAATATCCAGAGGAAACAAACACAGATTATCTAATATGGCACAGACTGACTTTAATCACTTCATCAGCAGTAAGGATGTTTTCAAATGTTTTTTAAAATTACTCAGTCAATAATATATTGAAGAGATTGCTGTCAAAATATGTAGACAAACCTGTGCACTAATATGAAAAATTTATTTCTATCTATTTCTTCTTGCTGCAACACTTGTGATTGAACAAAAGAAATTTCAGACGCTGCTATACTTCAGCAAATGCAATTTCTGCTTTTGTGTCCATATTTATAATCAGATTTCTACAGACAGCACCTGCTCATAGTTACACTCCTATTGTTTGTTATGCGTCACACATAGCAGGCGGTAGAGAAGGAGGCACGTTCTTGTTAATAATCTGATTATTAATGCATTTTTGGCTTTTCTGGTGCTCACATTTGCAATGTGCAAAGTAAAAAAAAATTTTGAGACACGGATCAACTTTAGGGACTTAAATGCAATCACACATGCGGTCAATTCTCGTCACAGCCAATCACGTCGTCATCCTCCTCGTTGTACGACTCTCAGCAAACACAAATGACTCGTTGACTGTTGCTAGTTACTGAACTGGTTCTCTCAAAGAGCTGAAAAAGCCTTAAGAAACTAATTTAACCCTCAGTAATGATGCTGTTATGTAACACTGTTCACCGGTTGCCTACTAAGATGGCACATTTCCAGGTTAATGTTCCGGTCTGGTCTTTTGGGAATTTTGTATAAATAGTGGAGCATTCAGCCCTCACTTGCAAAAATAAAAAGCTTAAAAGTGTCACTTCCCCGTTTGGTAAAACAGACAAGATAATACTTCATAGAAGTACCCTCCCATACTATCTGTTACGGGAGGGTGAACTTTGATTCAGGTGTTCACTTGTTTGATCTTATAACAACTGCTTATCTTTAGTGAGACATTGAGTTCTTCCATCTGTCTGTTCATTTGCTGTTGATCCAAATCAGTGTTACAGAGACAGCAATGAAGGATAAATTCAAAAATAAAATAACCTTCCTCAAATCAAACATGAATCTGGAGCATAATAAAACACATTTTTACAGTGTAAACAAAGATCCGGTCCATGGCGACGTAATCAGCAGCAGCTCTGTACAATTTCTGCCAGATGGTAATTTTTGAACAGTCATTTCTTTAGTGATAAGCTACAGCAGCAGGGTGGGTTGCTACGGGTTACTGGCTCTTTCTGCTCTAATTGTCAGCTCCAGCCTGACTCCACCATTATTATTAGCTATCTTTACACCTGGAGCTCTGGCTCTTTTACTGCTTCCTGTTTAGTAGCATGTCAGTCTCAGCTGATCCGACATTTTCCTGCGTTAAGTCACACCGCACTGGAACAGAACGGAACGTTGCATCGCATGAGCGGCACAGCAGAACAGTGCGTCACAGGACAGGAAACGGGACATAGTATTGATGGAAAACTCATCTAGACAGGTGGCTCAGACCAACCGAGCACCGTCTGAGTTCTTTGTGACGCTACAATTTAATCACTAGCCGTTAAGCTTGTGATGTGTGAGACCCCTGACCTTTTTAACATCAGTGTGGCAGAGTTGGCGTGTTCTGTTAGCATAGCTAGCAAGCAGAACAACACTTGTGTTCACCTTGTCAGCTAAAGAGTCAATCATGCTGTTTTTAGATGCTTTCAGCTCACTGAGTGATTCTACAGGGAGTGGGGGAGCTTTGTTTGCAGATTTACATCGATTTTAATGCATGCTAGTATTTTTGAGTGATTCATTTTCTAGTATCCATTATTTCGACAACCCCAGTGGGAAGCAGCCAGACTCACCCTCTTCCCTGCATTTCTCTCTCCACAGCAGGTTGTCCTCTGCCAGGATGCGCCAATAGCGACACGTCTGCGCCGCTTGCAGGAGGTCCTTCGGTTCCAGGAATGAAAGTACGTACAAAGCCAGCTGTGGACGGACCAAGACAACGTTAGAGGGCTGCAAATTCATAACAGAACAGGACAACAGGCAGAGGGCCAGGCGATACGAGGCGCTCACCTCTTTGGGCAGCAGGGAGATGAAGTCGCGTTGAAACTGCGGCTCGATCACCTGCATCATATGCTTGACCTGTGTGGGCTCACAGCTGTCGATCAGCTCATCCAGTGCTAGCAGCTTCTCTGGGCCGCTCCAGCTCTGCAGACAGCACAAACAAACGTGGATACAGGTTTCATTCAGGGGCCAGACACCGGCTGACAACGACACCAAACACCAAACGTGCTCAGTTTTAGATGACATCATCATTACAGCATCAAACTGGAAAAGGATGTAGATCACACCTGTCAAACTCAAGGTCCGGAGGCCAAATCTGGTCCACCATAGCTATTTATGTGGCTTTGTGGACTCCAATTTACATCAAGCAGAGGGAGTAAAAGTGGAGTAAGTCCTTCCACCTTTTTGCAAATCCACAAAATTCATGCAAAATCAAAACGTTTTTCAGATTTTGATATTTGAACAGTTTAATGTGTTCTATCAACAAATTCTGGCACAACTGGACCTTTAACAACATCCAAATTTTTGACATAGAAAACAATAATTGTTGCGATTTCAAAGATAATAAAACTCCCAGGATTCATCCATCGGAGTCAAGATGGTTTAATGCAAGAAAATTCGAACATTTCAGGCTTTTCCCAGCATCCTTTGCTGCAGCCCATTACAGCTGAGCTGAACAAAAGTGCCTCGAAAGACAAATGAATGAAAGGTGAAAAGAAAATGTGACAAAGACAAAGGTCAAAGTTCATTTTCAGTCAGTAAAGTGTGGAAAAGAAGCAAACGGAGCTGACTGACTTCACAGAAGAATTAAAGGCTGACATTTCTATAAACTCACTGTGGTAGTGGTGGAATTGGGAAGCCGAATGCAGTTCATCTTCCAGTAAAAAGGCTTGCAGCTATTTTATTGGATTGCCTATAATATGCAGTTGTTGATATGAAACACTGAGCCAGTTATAGACATTCTGCTGCGCAGTGTAACGAGGCTCTATTGAACCAGATAGATGAGCCAAACATAGTTTCACTCTGATCTACTTCTGTAATAAACTCTGGTTTTATTTCCAAACCACATCACTTCTGCAGATATTATTTAGAAAAAAAGAAAAGTGGGAATTGCAGAGCACCAATGCAAGCATTCACACATAGCATCGCCTCCACGTCTCTGAGCATGACTGGACGAGAAAGTGCAAAAAGTGAAGCAAACAGAACACAGTTATCCATCGAAACTGTGTTTCCTTTGGCTGTATAATTACACAATTTGACATTTTCCATTCATTTTTCCCATTTATCAAAAAAATAAATGGGAACATGCCAATTTGGAAAAAAAACTTGTTTGTCGATAAGTTTTGGCGTTTTGGTGGTTTTTCAGCCGAATCAAAATTGGTTTATTTTGCAAAACTGATGGAAACACTTTTTTTACATCACAAGAGCCACATGACCAAGAGCTGGATGTTTCTACTGGCACAAACCATGAAAAAGATCACAGGACGTAATTGGAGGATGATGACACAGGATGCTTTTAAAACAGCACAGTTGTGTAAAATCAACTTGTTTGAACTTTATATGATATTATAATGTTATTCCCTTATCAAAAACAAACCTTAAGTGTTGCTTTGATTCTTCCATCTCTATGGCAACCATTCAGCTCTGCAAAACACCTGGATGGACCTAGCACCACATTCAAGCGAAGTTCTTCCTCAGAGCTATAGTTTGCAAATTTTCACGTCAGCAAACACCAGGTGGAACTGCGCATCAGCTGGGCTCATTACAGGAGCTACTTCTCGGTGCAAAACTGGGAAAAACTTTATTACAGTCTTAATAGAGGAGCCATGTTGTGATGACTTCCTGAAGGTGGAGTTTAAGACTGAGCAGGTGTTTTTAAAGAGACAGAGGGCCGATTTCAAGGTATTAAATTACAAAGTCCATTTTATTTAGAGAAATATGTGGTGTACATAGCATGAAGTTAACAGTTGTGTTAATTGTGCTATATAATACTATGGTATATAATACTGTCCCTTTGCAAACTTATCCACATGCTCCAGGTCTTGGGTTTTTCCACCAGTGTATCAGTGGAAAAATTTGACACCATAAAGTTGCTTTGCAGCACCACTCGATAGTTTAATTCCTCCAACTTCAACATTTCAACCGTTTCTTCAGAACAACACTCTGAGGTGTCTGCTGAAGCCGGCAGACGTAGGGCCCATGCCATGGAAAGGCTGGGCTCTGAGGCTGATTACAGGCGGAGTGGAAAATCTGGCTCTACACCTGTAATTTGGCAACTGAAAGGTTTAGCCGGAGGTGCTGGTTCTCAGGGTAATAACGGGCTGCAGAGAGCTGCCCACAAACACAGCGCTGAGCAACAGATAGTTAACTCTTACATCAACTCCAGCCACTGATCTTCAGCTTCAAACACGAGCCTCTCCTCCTCAGGTCTGTCCGTCAACCTGAGATTAAAATGATTTTCTCTTCTAAAATTTCTACCGTGTTATAAACCATCTTTCACAACTGCCGCAAAAATTTGGTGGACTGAAAACATGGTCAGAATAACACTTGAATACACTCCCCCCCCCCACACACACACACATTTATTATAGGTGTAACAATATCAACCCTATTAAAGCATTACGACGTACGTATGGTTGTATTTGCTTTAGACGGATGCATGAAGAAGGATTCTGGGATTATGGCGTTAAAACAACAAACAGCAGGAATGCACTTGATCCACTTTTGCACTTCCGATGCGGATACCTGAGGTTTTACCGATCTAACAAGGAAAACTGTTCTGAATTGACTTAAAATGTTTCTTTCTTTTTTTTTTTTTGTTTTAAACACAGAGATTAAAGGGACAGAATTACAAATTTATTTGGTAAATCCACTAATGGCTTCAGAAGCTTTGATTAAAAATAACTCAACTATAATTTGTGGAGTCCAGGCAATTAGGAGTACCAACAGCCAATGGAAAATAAATAAAGCGACACAAACAATAGGTTGACTACGTTGGTTAAACATGTAAAAAATAAACTGTAGCAAACCTTTATTGAAATGTTTCAGTAAGTGCAATTAGAAATTCTAAATACAATGTAAAATAAATAATAATGATGTCACTCAAAGCACAAAGCACAGAATTAGACTGAAAAGATCTGTCCTTATGATTTGGGCAGGTCGTCACTGATGCCCAAACCAGAATTTTTTTCAAATCTCGGGATTGATTCAGATATTGATATTGGATCGGTGCATCTCTAAGTAGCAGATGAGAAAATCTGTTGCAATGGAAGAAAATCCTGATCTGTTCTGATCTGGAGTCAAAGGGCTAGTCCAGAAGGATTTCTAAAAGCCTGGAAAAAATGTATCTTCTCAATCTAAAATACTTCAAATTGAGTTGTGTAATTGTGGGGGAAAAAAAATAGGGATTTGATGTTTATTTTTGTGATTCTTTACTAGCTTGCGATCTACTGTATCAAATACTTTACTTCTTTAATTCACCACAAACCAGTAATAAGAAAACAAATTCAGCCTCTACAGACGACACTTCATCTCCCTGTTGCCGTCAGAATAGAAATATGTTTGATGAAATAACGTTTAGAACAACCACAGAGGGGTCACAGGTTCGCACAGCTATTAGAAGATAATAAGTCATAACTCTCTGTGGAAATGAAATCTATGACAAGTCATTACAGCAACAAAATCATCGCGATTATCAAGGCTAATAAGTTTATATCGCATATTATTTCCTTCCGGTCGTAGGTCATTACAGCTGCAGACTAACAAGACACAAAAAAAAGTGACGAAGGTTTGAAAAGTAAATTTTTCAATAAAAGGTTTAGGCGCTCGGATGATGTGGTTTTTCGGTTATATCAACAGGAAGTGGCAGCTGGATGATGGTATAGCATGTTTTTAAAGACTTATAGAAACAAACTTATGCACACGTGATTTTAACTGCATTCAATCAAAACGCTGCAAATGCAAAGTTTTGAGTACTTTTGGTGCACATTTGTGATGGAAACTGAGCTACTGGCTGTTTTACGCCTAACTCCACTGACTGAACAAATTAAAAGTTGTTTTTACATGTTTCACAAAGCTTGGAAAACTATTGGTGGATTTAAGAACTGGTGCAGTTACCAAATAAATTTGGAAATTAGAGCATTTCTGTCTGTTTTTTTAAAAAAAAAAAAAACGTTTTAAGTCAACTCTGTTTTTCTGCAATGGATCAGTATCGGCCATTACAGAAAGTGAAAAAAATGAATTGATACATCACTACGAGAAACATTGAGATCGTTTATCATATTCAGATGATGCGTTAATAAAGAGTTAGCTCTGAACCTCTTTTCATTGCTGTTCTGTCCAGCAGCTACATCCCAATCCCGCACCACGGTGCTGCTGATAATGTGCTGGGTGACACAACAAGGCAACCAATTACACGGGAGACTAAAAGCGCAGTGATTGGACGGACATCTGCTCTCTGACGGTCCGCCAGAGGTGGCTCACCTGAAATGTTCGGAGCCATTCCTGGAGCCCCGTAGGAGGCTGGATTGAGGTGATTCGTCGTCTCTGCTGGCCCTGGCCGTTGGCCGCTCTGATGTGGCCGAAGGTGGTGGGTGTGGCTGGACACGGGACAATTCCTGTTGGGCTGCAGTTCACACACAACAACAAAGCACCTTTAAAGTCAGCATCGCCCCTCTTGTTGCTCCTCTACAGGAAATGAGCGCACAAACAGGCAGCAGAGGAAGCTCTGCTTTCAGCACGAACAATAAGGACCATATTAAAGGAGTATCTGGCAATGCTGCACTGCGACCCGGACAAATATTTAAATCAGTGCAGTAAGTCGATTAAAAAATGTAATCAAATTAATCTAGCGCTGTGATTAATCACTGTGCCTAACTTTGTAAGCTCACAATATAAATATGCACACACTTCTGGTTCTTGTAGGAATGGTGCCGTGGGCCCTGCTGCACTCCAACCAATTAAATTAAAATAAAAAGTATTACTTGTTTGATTTTTTTTTTTTTTTTGCAGCAGAAAGTGTATTCTCCCAGTGCTCAACAGGCAACTAAGGAAAACTAAGGGAAGCTTTTATTTTCTAGTTCTTCTGTGCTCCGCCCCTTTTTGATGCTGCCTATGCAACTGCCCATGTAACCTCTATCAAAAACTGCCTCTTTATTAATATATTTTTTTAAATGTTTGACAGAATGTTTTATTGTTTCAATCAAACATGTCAGAAGATTCTCAGGTTTTCACGTTGTTATACTCAGGAAGGCTTAAAGAAAATCATTTTTGTTTTAAACGTTTACATACTAATTAAATCTGGACTTACACAAAGGTTTCTGCTAAGCTGCTTTTATTTTCAATCAGGTACAGAAAAATGGAGCAGATATAAGTGGCAGGGAGTTTCCAGAACCACTGATCTGGGTCTGGACCGCAGGAGAACCTCTTCAAGCTTCAGGTTCAGTCAGCTGACGGGAAAAACTGAAAGTCAGGGGGTCGGTTTCATTATCGATCCATTTTTAATGGCACAGGGAGCCTGTTACAGCGCACCATTTACGCAGAAGTGGTTGTGTTGGGTTTGAATTTTAAAGCAGCTACATGTGAACTCATGCATTAAAGATCGAGCACCAGAGGAACAAGCAGCAGGCAGGACGCTGCGGAGGTAACCAGCCTCCTGCTGGAGGACGAACGCAGCTCTGAGAGTTCAGAACACTTGACATTTTTATTGGCACGTTACGCTGTGTGGCAGATGGCAAACAAAGGAACGGACGGGGCCTGGTGACCTCAGGAAAACAGCAGAGAGCAGGATCTCTGAGCATACCTCGGATACTCTGGGCCTTTGCAGGGCTTTTTTCCTGAAGGGAAAGATCGGACCTCTGGGCCATGGTCCAACTTTCTCTTCATCTGAGGAGAAAAGGAGGGAAACAAAGGGAGAACGTTAGAAAACATGACACCACTTGAGTTTGTGTTCAAAAAGTGACACTTCTTTTTAAGAAGGCAGTGCTATACAAGGAATTGATCATCAAACCTTCCCACAAAATGTAAAAATTAAAAAAGGTTTGCATTTTGTACCTCATGATGAAGTGACACACCAACGTAAAGCATAAATGTGAATTACAATGTGACAAAGATAACAATAAACACAATCACCACCATAAATAGTGGCAGTCTCATCCTGTGGGGTTGATTGGAGATGGGAGTTACTGTCCAGAGGGATCAAAATGCACAAAGCAGCGTTATTGTAGATCCTTCCTATCAGCAGCTGTTAGGCTCTAGAAACTCAGTAGGTGTTCACAGCCCTGCCAGTGTTTGCTCATCTCTGGTGTTTGCACAGTTTTAATTTTCCACATATTGTAAATAGCCCATTGTTTTTAAATGCATAAATGCACCACAGAAAAATAGGAAGAAGTCTCTAGAGGACGAACAAAGAAGACAAACAAAATGGGAAAAAGTAACAATTTCTGACAGAATAATTTGTTTTTCTACCAAATAAACGAGTTAAAGTTATGAAGAATCACCGCACGACACTTTAAATAGCAGTTTGGGAGGTTTTTAAAAGATAAACTTTGTGTTTGAACTCAGTTCGTTTACAGAGTGAATCTGAGCCGTTTGGGGGTGTGGAGAAAACTCACAGCTGATCAACACACTGGGTTTTATTGGCCATCCACATGTTTCTATTACTAAATTCACAAACTGAGCTGTGGTTATACAACGCGTCGTTACGGAAACTTCTACGACAATTCAGCTGCTGGTCTCACTTCAGCATCTGGATCAGAACGGGATGAAATGAAAGAAAGCAGCAAAAGCGACTGCATTACATCGCTGCAGTTAGCTTTCAGTTTGTTTTTTAATTTCCATGAGTTTGACATTGTTGGAAAGCTTGAAACCCACACTTTCAAAATCTGTAAAGATCTCGAAACATCCCGGGGAGATTTATTCTGCCCTGGTCTGTCACAAATATTTATGTACATTATGTAGCTTTTTATTATTATTCTACTCAGTTGTACATTCCTCATAAGTTAATCTTGTTCTTATTTTTGTTATTTGTATGTTTGTACACTTTCATTTTTGTGTGTGAACCTACATGCCTCAGCGTTCTGTCCCTTTGCTGCTGTTGAACCGTAATTCCCCCACTGTGGGACAATAAGAAGATATTTCTATTCTACTCAGTCACGAGTACAACAGATGAACCAGATTGAAGAGACGGAATTGTCCAATCAAAGTCCAGATCTGAATCCAATTCAGAGTCTGTAGCAAGACTCGAAAAATTCTAGCACATAAATGCTCTCTATTTATGAGCTTGAGTGACTTTGCAAAGAGGAGAGCCAACATTTTCCATCTTCAGATGAGAGATCCCAAAAAACCGTCTGCAACTAGAAGACCAGTGACATGAAGGCCTTATGAATATTTCTGAATTGAACCTTAAGAAGGGTAGACCTAAAGAGAGTCATCCCTGTGAGAAAGTGCACAGTGGTTAGATGTTTAACAGTGTTTGAGTTCCCATCCTGAACATGATAACCACAAGAACAGGGAACGGTGATCCCTAAGCAACCAGACATACAATAATATCTGGAGGCAAACATGTTCACGCCCAGATTCCAAGGGTACAGAATGTTCGCTAAATAACCACAGAATACAGCAACTCTCAGGAGGAGGGCACACGCCGCATTCTTTGGCTGTGATTCACATCGACGGCCCACAACAAACACCAGAGAGTTACTTCTTTATCATTGTTCATCACCTGTGTGTGCACGCTGCCTCAGGTCCCCATTACAATCCACCTGACTGTGCAAACAAAAGAGGCTGTGTGCAGGACCTGGGCCAGCCAAGTTTCCTTCACCCCATGGCTGCCCCTCTCCCTGGCCAGACTCATCAACACCAATAATTCTTCGTCAGCAAGAAAAATTATTGGTCATGTTCCTCTAGTGTCCTGCCACAACGAGACGCAACACGCAACCGCCTGGCCTTACCATAATCATTTTCAATTGGTTCAGCTGAGAAACATGAAGCATTTTAAGAACAACTTTGTCTTTGAAACTCAAACATAAATTTATCTCTGCTTACATCCCAACATCCTTTATATGGCAGGGTAGGTGATATGGCCGAAAGTCAGAATCCTGAATCATATTGGTATATAATGACATATATCATCATATTCTCACACACACACACACACACACACACACACACACACACACACACACACACACACACACACACACACACACACACACACACACACACACACACGTGCTGTTAGTGAGCCATTAAACTGACTTCCTGTTTGCAAACCTCTATTTACGATTCTTCTTAAAGACTGGAAGTGGTGGAGTCAAGTCACCACAAACCGCACAGGTAGTTCTGTGTCTTGAAGGGACATGAGCATAGCCGACCTTTCCAAAGCCCAATAAAAAAAAATAAAATAAAATAAAAATAATAAAAAAAAAATGAAATGGAAAAGAAAAAACAACTTTTCTTTTCATTTTTATTTAAAATACCAAAAATACTGACTTGGGCAAAGTGGCTTTGGTCATCATCAGCAATTCCTCGGTTAATTTTGGGTTTTTCTTCCAGGCCAACTAGGTATTGTCCACTGTATCGCTTTCAGTTGTTTTGCCTCAACCTGTGCAGGAAAACATGCATCTGTGCCAAGTCAGAGCATAATTAGATGATGGCTTATAGAAACCAGAAACCAAAAAAAAACCCATATTTCCCTTACGAGGCAGACAATGCCGTTTGGATGCAGGTTTATTATTGTACTATTGTATTCTACTCAGGGAACAACGCTGGACATTTGACTCCATGCTGTCTGGCTCTACAGTGGCATGATTACACGTCTACCTCCAGATATGCGCTTTTCTTGTTTATCACTATAATTTAGGGAGAGAAAGATTGAGCGTCTGTTTGTGGTTTCAGCTTCCTGGGCTTACAAAAATGTTATGAACAGCAAATCTAAATGTAAGATGTTTTTTTTTTTTCCCTCTAGAAACTCAAACATATTCAAAGGTATGACTGGCTCTAATATGAAAATTTCTAGAAGGAATTAAACATGTATATTTTAGAACTTAGAATATTAATGACCTTTGTCTTTTTAGGCCAATCAGTGTAATAAATAGAGACACTACATTAAAAAATATATATGATTCAGGCTTCCCAAGTACATTTTCCACTAATTTTTTAAAATGCATCACATTTACCATCACAGCTTTACATTTTCACTTTTAAATCACTGATCATAAACACAATTTTCACTTGAAAATGATCAATTCATCTTCTAAACAAAGTGTTTTTGTAATCCTGTTTTAACAGGTTTAGACCTCAAGAAACCAAACCTGTGTGTAAATGATTACACACCAATGTCCTGCGGGTGAAAGGTTTCCTGTTCCATTTAATTGCTTCAGTCTTCTTATTTCTCCTGAAAATTCATCTCCTGTATGTAAAAGCGGCAAGTTTCACTGGAAAAACTCCCAGTTAATCCATGAAGGGAAATTCACAGAAACATGTCTGGAAGTTTCTAAGCTGGGTCAGGTGTGTAACCTATGTGGAACTTAATTTAAGACAGTGTAATTAGGGTGAGTTATTAGACATCTAGAGTAGCAAATAAGACCCAAAAGCCTTGTTCTTAGAGTGGTGATCTCACTGCATCGGCAGTTCAGTAGCCAAGGAGAGCCTGGATGTGTGTATGCATGCAGAGGGTGTGTGTTTGTGTGGGGTATTGTTTTTTGTGTGTGTGTGTGTGTGTGTTTCAGAGTGAGACAGGAGAGAGAGAGAGAGAGAGAGAGAGAGAGAGAGAGAGAGAGAGAGAAAAGAGGGCGTACTGGTTGAGAATATGTGCCTCTGTGAGAAAATCTGAAACTGGACATCAAAGAAAGAACAGTAAAATAAAGCTTGCTGTTGTGCTAACGAGACGGAGAGAACGCAGTGTTTGGAAATCACCACGGCCGAGTCGCTCCTATTCCCTCGCCTTCATCACCGCCGGGTTCCGTCTCTCCTAACCCAACCCAATAAAGTACCACGGGATGGATACAAAGAGGGTTAACGGCGTTCTCAGACAATCAATCACTCTCAGCAAACGTGGGCGTTTTCATTAAGGCAGCATGTAGAACAGTTCTGTTCAAAAATACTTTCAAAAAACAGAGCTGGAACATCAGAACCCGCTGAAATCTAAACTATGACTTTCAAAAACCACAATGGAAACCAAACAGAAGCACAAATACTCAAACAACGCTGTTTGACACTCCAAGTTCAGGGTTTTCCTGAAGGAAAGCAAAGTCTGGCAAAGTTAAGGTTTAAGGTTCTTAGCACACAAAAAATGTGCTCAAGCACAAGTACTTTTGAATCAAACATGGGGGAAAAAAGTGATTCATTGACAATCACACCTGAAAGTATAAGGAAAAGTGACTAACGTTCCTGTCTTGAGACATTTAATAAGAGAAACGGTCTAACCTGCTGATTCTAAGAATTTGTGGCGCACTGAAAAATCTGTCCCTGATTTTCTTCATTAAGGAAAATCAATGATCAGACTATGCTTGCACATGAAGTCGATCTCATCCACTGATCTTATGTACCTCAGCAAAGGTCTAAAAATCAACCATTGTTCTCTTTTGCTCTGCTGTTCGAGGTTTGACTGACACACCCACCAGGTCAAGTCTGCACGATCTTTTAACATCTCGGCGATTTTCTTGCTATTGTTTAGCAATATTTCAGACAAAAAAACTCCCAAAAAAACTATTGATCAAAATTGGTATCAGCAATCTGCAAGAAAACTGCAATCAGTTCACTGCTGCTATGGATCACCATGTCCAGCTGGTTGATTAGAGCTCAAATAGTAAGTATTTTCTACTATAAAAATCACTTCCTATTATAAATTTTTTACCTTGTAATGATTATTTGGACCAAATAAAAAGTCTCTAAAAAATAACTAGAAATTTAATAGAAATGTTCTACTTTATTTAGATCGCAACTCGGTTTATTTAATACTTAGCAGCTTGGATGTTTTGTCACCATTTCAATGAGCTCCAGTAACACAGGAAGCATCTTTGAGGAGGTTCTAGCTCAACCCGGTCTGACACAGTGACCCATTATCTGTGCTGTGGAGCCTGAGGCGAGGAGCACCATGTCAGGGAAGAGGCAGAGGCGCGCCGATCACATGCACACATCTCCAGCAGTCACTTTGCTCAGAGGAAGATAATCAGTGCTGCATAACATCTAATTATGATAACCCTGCGAGCTGGCCTGCAGGCGGACAGGCTGTTTGTCAGCTCCTTGTTTCCAACTTATTATTAAAAAGTCTAATTTTACAAAAGCAGAGCAGAGTGGTTTGGTCTGCTGTGTGTCGGTTGGATGTGGCTTGGAAATGTGTCCAGGTGGATTAAGAAAGGCAGAACAGCAGCTCATGTGCAGAGCTGCTGTCGTGTGTGAAAAAAAATCTAGATATTTCTCCAGAAACATTGGTGAATAATAATAATAAAAAAAAATCCAACCATTATTAGCATTTCTAACATCCTTCTCCAACCCATATGGGAGCAGAGGCTTTAATTCACTACAGCTGAAGTTAAGAGAGACGAAGAAGAGGCCAAATTGCTGCGATGCAGTGAAGCAGTGAAGCAGTGACCGGTGCCCGCCGTGCCCCGTGATAACATGAAGGCCCCAGCAGTTAGAGAGCCGTCCCTGGGGAGGAGAGGGGGAGGTGGGGGTCCGTCACACCGCGACTCTTCCTCTGCAGCGGCCGGAAGCCGACCATACTCACTTTGTAGAAAATCATCTTTAAAGTGCCGTAGAACCCCATCCTTAGAGCCGGGGTGTGTTTCCTTCCTTTCCTCCTCAGTGACGGTCGGTGAAGTCCAAACGCGTGTGCTGGCGGGGGAGCGAGGGCAGCGGCGGACTGTCAGGTAAATCCGCCTCTGGTAAGAACATGCTCGGGCACGTCACCGAACTGGCTCGGCTGCAGCAGATTCCCACGGTGAGGACGTCCAGAGGAGAAGGGGAGGAGGAAAGGGGGTTGAAAAGGAGAAAAGGTCCGCCGTGTTGCTTCGATTTAACCGGGAGAGAAGGGGGTTGGGGGGAAAGCAGCGGGTGAACAATACGATGATCCCGGAGGCTCGCGAGCTGCGACCGAGCAGCCTCTGCGTTCAGGGGAGGGAACGGATGAGAGAGACACAGAAAGAGAGAGAGACGGCAGGAAAACCAGGGGGAGGAGAGGACGGAGCGTCAGAGCGCAAAGCAGTGACTCTTCCTCTTCTTCCTCCCTACAGGATGGGATTACAGCCTCCCCGGTGGAGGCGGCAGGAATGGTGCAGTCCTACGTCTCCTCAGCAGCACCGTGTGCGGCGCATCCTCTGCTGATGGGGGGGTTATGCAGAGCAGAGCAGAGCAGGGGGAGGCTGCAGGGTGGGGTACGTTCTGCTCGCGAGGGCTTCACTTGTTGCGAAACGCAGAGAACACACACCCCCAGTGGCCTCATGGCTCTGCTTCAACCGGTCCGCATCACACAGATGGGTCCACATACGAGTATCACGTCTCAAAACATCATCCTTTCAGCCACACTGACAATGAAAAACATTATGACCACTGACAGGGGAAGTGATTAAAGGGTAGTATTTTGTATATTCCAGGCACATTGTGCTATAAAATAGCTATGAAGGCAAATGTGTTGCCTTCAATTGGTATAAATATCAAAATGAACTTTAAAGAAATTTTCCTCAATAATTTTATTCCTTGAAATTGGACCTGTGTCGCTTTAAAAACTCCTCTTTCTGAAACTCCGCCTTCAGAAAGTCATCACAACATGGCTCCTCCATTAACATCTTTCACAATGTTTTCACCAGCGATTCACTGAAGAGCGGCTCATATATGAGCTCAAAACCAGCTCCACCAGGTGGTTGCTAATTGCTGCTGGCTAGTCTGTAGGAGCTGAGTGGTGAGCAACATTGAAAGCTTGGAAACTACAGTTCATAGTATCTCGAAGCTGGAACTCTGTTCCCCCAAGTGTCTTGCACAGCTGAACAGTTGCCACAGGAGATTAAAGGATTTCTCACACATGAATCAAAGAATCAAAGCAACACACCATGCATATTTAAGATGATGGAATAACATTATAACATGATGTAAAACTAACAAAAAAAAAAAACCTTTCCTTAATTATGGTGCATGATAGTGGCAGCAGCAAATAAATATTTTGTGCTCAAATACATGGATTGGAAGCAGAAATGGGGGAAATTAGAAGAACATGAGCAAATTTAACAAGGACCAAGCTGCCCCCAGTTGAGTCAGAGCTCCTGGGGAATGTTCCCCGTCTGCTGCATACTTTACAGCTACTAACTATCAAAAGTAGTCCAAGGATGGAAGATGGCTGAACTGGAGACAATGGACACTGAGCTTCACAACTGGATGAAGGGGATCTGGTTTGATGGATCATGGTTCTCTACAGAGAGCCAATGGCTCCATGGGTCGTATCTGATTGATGTAGTCTGTACCCGCCTTCTGTCAGAATAGCAGTGAGTGAAATTCTAAATGATGATCCATGACTGACTGAAACACCATGCACCGCCTGTAGCCCAACGTCAACTACAGCAGCTGAAGGGAAAAATATCACAACCTGGAGTTGGCAGCTTATGTTTATGGTGATGGAAACTGTCACAAACTTGAATATTTTCTCCCATCAAGCCAACTACCACTGAGGGATTTGCTTTAACCTTTATGTAGGAGCATATAAACAGGGAGGAATAAATAAACAAAGTCCACAAAAACATTTACTGTCTATTCACTCCAGGAAAGCCCTTTGGTTCAGAGCAAAACCAGACAATTTTTTTTCATGCTTGAAGGTTTAAACAGATGCAGCCTCCCTAGAGGCTCCAACATTTCATCAGAAGCCGAACAGTCAACGCAAAGTCATGTGACTTAAGCACGTTTATATTTGATCACACCTTTCATACAACGGTGCAGACCACCCGAGGGACACTCTTCCTGCTTTTGTATATGTCACTCCACTACTCGCAGGGGTTCCTCTCTCCCTGCTACCTCTTTGTTTTAACAAAACGGTCATGGAGAGAGCCCCACAGTTTTCTGCAGACAGCCTCCTCTGGGAATGACATTACTATTTCCATCCGGAAGTTAACCTAACCATTCACCAGTCCTATTTTAATAGCAGTTATTTAGTGAACAATCACGCAAATGTACATCATTTCTCAACGTATCAGATAAACATTCTTCAAAAGTCTCCATGTCCCATGCAGGTACCGAAACCGGATAGTGGAAGTGGACTAGTTTAAGTGAAATATCAGACTGCATTTCGGTATGAAGCACAGCAGCAAACGTCTGACCAGTCACACCACATTTTCCAGAGCTCTGTTGAAATAGTTTGACCAGGGCTTGGTGTCGAGCTCGATAAGCGAATGCATGCCTGCGAACAAAATGACACAACTTTCATCAAGCACCTACATCATTCAGAACCGATTTCGGCACTTCGCATGAAGTATACTGGAGTCTTTAAAGGTTTCAATAGACCAGTCTACCTACCAGCTAAAACTGAATCTCATTCAGTATTTCCTTCTTTTGACATCATAAGGCATTGACATTCACAAAGAATTAGCATGGGAAGGACTTTATTCAGAGGTGATGGAACACAGAGCTCTAAAGGGTCGCTTGCTAACACCAGTAACTGCTGAGTGACCTGGAGTTGGAGTTTAGAGGTTCACATGTAACAGCAGTCCAAAATGTGAAATGGGCCACTATTCAACAGAGTTTTATTTTGTTACTGAAGTCCTACACTTCTTCCATTATGCTTGTAAAATGCAAATATTCTACTAGAAGGTGAAGGAATGGATGTCGTTCGAGGGGCACAAAGGTTTAGTGGAACTTCAGTGGTGAAAGAGCTGGGGGATCATGAGAAGTTGAAGTGTACGAAACAGAGTTTGGGGTCTTTGTGTCTTTTAAGGGGGCTCTGATGATGAAGCCCCTCTTGATGGTCTACATCTCTGCAATCTTTACACAGCACTCTGGAATGCTTGGCATGCGAGGGTGGTTGGACTGTGGTCTTTAGATCGGCCGTCACTCTTTTTTTCTATTGGTGAGTGAACCATGGCTGTGTTCTGGGATGTTTTCCATATGTTGCATGGTGTTGTATTGTTAGTTTTATGGGACTGTAGAAGAAAACTACAAGGCAGATATTGCGCGTAAAACTAAATCAAGTTATCTTAAGTCAGACAAATTCAGGTTAACATTCTCAAACACTTGCTGCAGTATTTGAACAGCCGCAGGTGTGTAAATATAAACTTGCTAGAGAGCGGTGCAGGGGATAGCTTGTGGGTAAATGCAAATGCCGTCTTGTTTGACTGCACACACAAAGACAACGTCAAAGTCAAGGTTTCTGTATTGTGACTTAGAAAGACTATGTTTATTTGGAGAAAAATGTAAAGATAAATATCTTTGTATGCTCTCCTTACAGTCAAATTAGCAGTTTTACTTCCTATCCATAACCTATCAGAATTAGATGAGACTTCCACCACTTTGCTGCAGGGTAAATGTGTAACATGTGCAGATGTATACTAAAAACCTCGACAGAATTAAATGACCCGAGGATGGATATAGTGTTGATTGTTTGAGTCCTTATGAAGAGCAGATAATTACATTAACGTAAACTATGTATAATAAACATTACTTAAGCACTTATGCTAACATTTTGCAAGTGTTTAGTCTATATTCATGAGCAAATCAAAATGTATCAATAAATTAAAAGGGCATATAGTGGCATTTTATAGAACAGTCAGGTAGCTTTTGATTATTATAAAAAAGCTGTATATTACTTAAAAGAAAATTTACTTTGAAATGTAATGTCATGAATTTTGGCCTCTGTCTCTTTAAAACGTTGTGCCTTTCTGAAAATCCACCTTCTAGAAGTCATCACAGCATGGCTCCTCTATTAACCCTTTAACCAGCATTGCACTGGGAAGTAGCTCCTACAATGAGCTCAGAAGACGCTCAGTTCCACCAGGTGTTTGCTGATTGCTCTGCTGTCGGAAACATTATGCTCCAACTACTCAAAGTTCAAAATGAGAAATTTTGGAAGCAGATTATTTTAAGAGCTAAATAATCAATAAACTCTATGAAAACACAGACTAAATATGTTATTGTTAGCCTAGCATTAGAACCAAAGATGTAAATTCCTTAGACTGCAGCTGCCAATTCAAAACTGTCATTAGAAATGTAAGGTTGTAGAACACATTGGACTGTTGGGACTATCAGCATCAGAAAAAAATAAATGATGCAGTAAATACAACTGTAAAACTGTAAAAATGGTGCATTATTTTACCATACTTTACAGCAACTAAGTTTTTAAGCCAGTCACTTGTAATAAGATGGGCTCTGGTATCAGCAACAACACATTTCCACAGAATTCAGCTTAGTTCCACACAATCCTGATGAGTCCTGTTGGGTCGCTCAACCTGAATCCTCCCTCCAAACCCACCTTAAAAATCCTGTCATAAGGTGTCACTGATGTTCTGTGAGAGTCTTTGTTCGGATGTAAAATGTGTGCACAGCGGAGATATTTTACCAGAAAAGTAAGTAGGCGGATACAACTTTGTTTTGACATGTTTTACACCACCAGGCCCCCTCATGCTGTCATACGCTGGTGTCTGCTCACCTTCAGCTTAAAAGCCTCATCCAGAAAACAGCACAAATATAGCACAAAGAAACAAAGCAGGAGACCTGGAGGCTGAAGAATGAAAGGTTTGTAAATCAATATTCTTTGAGCCTTTTGACTGTTTTCAAAGTTTTCTTCCAGCACAAAAGAGAAGCAAAGCTTCATTTAATATTTATGCAACAGATATGACGTTTTTCACTTCTGTAGAGATGACAGGCAGTCGACTTGAGCAGATGCTCTTCATGCTTAAGCTGAAGTATGGAGCTTTTAATAAGAATATGCTTTTTACATATTGTCTAAAACCAGGGGTGGACAGTAACGGAGTATGTCTAATTGAGTGCTGTACTTAAGGACTCATCGGTGCATATTTAGCAGCGCGCACACAAGGATGATTGACAGCGCTAAGGCCCTCCTCCTGCCTCTAATTTGTTGTTTCTGACCAGAGTGGTGCATTTCTTCAGCCAACAATAATGGTTCATGTAGGAGATGGAGAAGCTTAATTTTTTTCAAAGATCATCTGTCTCTCACTACACTGTTACAACATAGTGACGGTTCTATGCAAAAGAAAAACAATTTTTACAAAAGTCTCAAACTCCACCTTTAAGGAAACTTGAGGCACGTAAACCCTGGAGCTCCTTATTTTTGCCTTATTAAAATTATTACAATACCACAATCCCAGCTTTTCCCGGCAGCAGAGGACAGCAGTATTATCGGCTGTATGGCCCGGTAGTCCTGCCAGGACGGGAGAACAATGACTGGGAGAGCTGATTGAGATGGACACTGCCTCGTTAGCTTTCTCAATGTGGTCATTTTGCAGCAGCAGAAGTAATGAAGTACAAGAAATCAATGACTGTGTTTGAGTGGCTTTTCTGCTAAATGATGCCCTCGGTCATGATGCTGACGGGCCACAAGAGTCACGCTGAAACAGTAAAGGAGTGGAGTGACGATGCAATTCAATGCAAGAGGCTTGGCGGAGACTAAAAGATGCTTCAGAGAGAAAAGAGTGACCCGCTTCAGCTCACCACATCTGAGAGAAACCAGGGGAGCGGTCAGAAAGCTTTTCAGGACCACTGGACTCAAACCTCTACCTGCACACCATGAAAATGTCAAAAATGGAAAATGTTTTACTTAAGTCTGGAAAACTTTGAAACCTGTTTCTATTAAATACCATTCGAACAGGCTTCAAGGTCAAATCAAATAAATATCCACCTTAAAGTTAAATACTAGAAATGCAAATCTTTCAATATGTAGTGACTCGAGTCAGATTTTTAGGGTCATGATTTGATTCAGAAACCAATTTTTCTCTGGAAATGATGTAGAGATTCTGTTTAAGTGACTGACAAGATGAAAAGACAACATTGCTATATTATTCCTTCATCAAAAGACTACCTGGATTATTGCCTTGATTTTTCATGAATGTTTAAGAAATCCTTTAATTGCTCATAGCAACCATTAAGCTATGCAAAACACCTGGGTGGGGTGACCGCCGCTACTGCCTCAGAGTCGTGCAATTTCCAAGCTTCTGAGCTTCCCACCCTCCCTTGTGACTCCCCCACCATGGCTCCTTCAGACTAGCCAGCAGCAATTTGCAAATACCTGGTGGAACTGAGCGTCTGCTGAGCTCTTTATAGGAGCTACTTCTCAGTGCAACAATGGTAGAATGTTAATAGAGGGGCCATGATGTGAAGACTTCCTGAATGCGGCATTTCAGATATAGCAGGAGATTTTTAAAGAGACAGAGGCCCAATTTCAAAGGGTTCAATTACAATGTCAAATTTCTTTTAAATCATATTTAATAAAAATAGCATTTTACACAGCAATCAAATAACTGTTACTGAAGGTACTGTTATTGAAGGCAACAGTTACTTGATTGTGGCACAATATTGATGTAAAATATATAACCTTGTCCCTTTAAAAGAATTCTATAAGAAATGGATACATAGGACCTATTACTTTATATTTAAATAAATATAGGTTTGTGCATAAAATTCTATAACTTAAGTTACTAGTATTAGTTTACCTCAGCTGCCTGGCTTTTTCTTAAATAAAAATATATCAAAGAATTATTCCAAATATATGCAGTGTGCAGATGGCGTTCTATAATGGCCAAGTGGACGTGTAATGCGATGTGCAGCATACTCTCAAGTAGGAGCACCAAAGATGTACAACTTAAACACGTTTTAAAATCCATATTTGAGCATTTTGAATCAATTCAGAATTCCCATTTGCAATGTGTTATGGGATCGATTTTTTTTTTCTGCACCTCTAGTGGATACGAGCTGCTGATAGTACAGGTGCAAACAGTTTTTCTTGCTCCTCCGTTTCACCCTCTCAGGCTTGGTGATAGGTGCAGTTTGAGCAGTCTGCTCTCATTTAGAAGAAAAGAAAAGATGATTGCAGAGAAGAGTCTGACAAGCCAGATGAAACTCAGCCAGAGCTGGCAGAAACATTTACACAGAAACAAAATGATGTCTTTAATCATCCAGAATTTCCACTCGGCATCCCAGATGAGGCAAAGTGAGCTTATTAGTCACTGCGAGGTGTTCCCGTCGTTTCTAGACCCAGATCTGCTTTCTAGGAGCTCTCTGTGTGTTGGGATTAGCATCCATAGCCCAACTGCTGTATTATTCACTCCTTCTGGTACTATTCTGTGTACAAGATAATCCACATTTCCAGTTGCTCCCCAATCCAGCAACAATCTACTGTTAAAAATATTTTTTTTTAATGAACATAGAAAATAATCCGACATTAAAGTTGCTCATGCTTAGCCAAGTTCTGGTTCTGCTGGAGGTTTTTTCCTGTTAAAAGGGAGTTTTCCCTTTCAGCAATATGAGGGTTTGCTGAAAAAGCAACAGGTTTGGCCATTTATCGTATGGTCTATAATTGATTCTGAACATTTCTTATAAGGTTTTGAGTCCACATTGCTTGGATACATTTTAATTATTGATGTTAAAAAAAGGACATTATTGGAAACATTTTTATTTTCTCCATTGTTTCTTCCACAACAGGATCAATAAATATCTGTAAGTTTAAAACTGATTACATGCAGTTCTTCTATGTGAATTAGGGAAAGATCCCTTTTTATAAATAAGTGGCATCATGAAGAAGATGATTAAAAATCGAAATGTTTTTTTTTTTTGTTTTTTTTTTGAGAAAGCGTAACATGTGGTACTATGATTGCTCTGCCATACAATCTCATGAAAACATGAAATAGTTCTTCATCATCCCTTTTAATCACAACAGTATTACAAAACATTGTGCTAAAATGTCATAGTCCGTATCAGCCACACCTACAACGCAAGCAATTTTGTGCCGTCGCCCCCTGCTGGTCCAAGAGGTGGGACAAGCAGCAACTTTTTAAGCTACTTTGAATAAAGAACGGAAAACTGTTTAACAAAGAGATCAATTAGAATACAAGTAATTAAATGGTAATGATTTTTTTTTATAAAGTGCCTTGAGTTGACATGTCCTATCAATTGGCGCTGTATAAATAAACTGAAATGAATTTCATCCTTGTTGATACAGTTAAGTACTTCAACTGCAACCAGCAGAAAAGACGACAGGAAGTGGTAGGACGACCAAGGTACTGCATGTTTCTTAATTACTTTTTAGGTGAACAAACGTATTCACATGTAATATTAATTATGTTTCTTATTTAGCAGTACAACTGCGAAATGTCTTGGCTATTCTACTCATAGTTACACTGTTTTTATATGTTTGACCGAGCTTGTTAAAATAATGGTATATTTAAGTGTGCTGTACTGGTGGAGAGTCAGCAAATAAATTTGTAATTTGGTACATTTATGTCTGTCTTTCATAAAAAGGAAATGTTTAGGTCAATCCTGCACTATTTTTCTGTATTGGGTCGAAATGTGTCAGTATACAGTGTCAGTATCAGAAGTGAAAAAACTGGATCAGCGCACCACTTAAAGAGGCATTACCTAAAGACCAAGCAACATAGCTGAAGGGCCTAGAAAGTGATGCATTAAATGTTGGATGTTTTAATTAGAACAAAAAGCACTGGAAGCAGTTTTGACTGAGTATGCTTTGCTCCAATCCTTCCCGTCTCCAACTCATTTCAGTTTGAACAAACTCACAGAGTCCTCCAAAAACACACACACACACACACACACACACACACACACACACACACACACACACACACACACACACACACACACACACCACTTCCTTGACTCCCAGTCGGAGTGGGAGAACCCTCCAGAGGCCGGAGTGTTGTTTGTTTACTGCTTCTGTTTGCTTATGTCTTGTGCTTTAAATAATGCAGAAAAATTGTCAATGTTTCTCCCAAAAGACTGAAACGTGTGGGACAGATACTCACTCTCTCATACAACCAGCACTGCACAGCAGTTCCTCTAGTATGGGCTTATATTAATATGCCACTGAAAGACAGCCTGCTGACTTTTATTCAGAGCATAAGTTAAACATGCAGCTTGAAACAGAATAAAGTGCTGTTTAAACAGTGGATACATGCAGATCAGGGATGAGCTGGTTACATTTATGCAAATAAAAGGTTTTAAAATGTTAAAGCCAAACTATTTCTGTGGTTTAAATCATTGCCAGAAACAAAGTTTAAATGTTTGGGTCAATACTGCTCCTTTGGACTAGCCAGCAGCAATTAGCAAACACCTGCTGGAACTGTCCATCTGCAAAGCTCATTATAGGAGGTACTTCTCAGAGCAGCGCTGGAATTAAAGGGTTCTGATGACTTCCTGAAGGCGAAGTTTCAGAAAGAGCAGTAGACAGAGACCCTATTTCAAATTGTTTACAAAATAACATTTCTTTTAAGCTATATTTACAGTATTCAGCATTTTCTACTACAACTGAAGATAACAGTTACTTGATTGTGCTATAAAATGATACTATGTGAATGGAAAAATCCATAATACAGCCCCTTTAAACGCATCTTCCCAAAATTTGAGGAGGATCCTCTATTTATGTTTCCCACTGACAGGAGAAGGTTTTACCAGCCAACTGGTCAACTTTTATCCTCCCATGAGTGGATTTAACACTTTCTGCAAAGAAGCCACAGCATGTTGAGTTATCTGAACTGCAGCAACTTTTCCAACTGCTCGTCCCGACACACTCGACTTTGGATACAAACAGAAAAATAAGTGGGTGTTTGACAGTAGAGATTACGTTTCTCATAGTGGCTAAAATGTATTTTTAATGGGCTTTAGATATGATGAGGTGCAGTGTTTGGTGCGGGACATTCAGAAACTTTCATCTGAGCTCATGATGTTCAACAGATTTGAGGCTAAGAGTCACTTCTAACCATTAAGGTGTTCAGAACATGGAATTGGAACGCAACACGTCAAGAACCTGTCTGAAACTCGGGCTTCTACAATTTATGTATTTTACCAACATATAATTTGATTAAAATGTCATTTTAAAAAAAAATAATTAGAATGGAGAGCCTTTATTGTCACTGCCCTCAATCAGAATAACAAAAGTTTTAAAATGCCACTAAATGGTATGGGTAAGACATTAAAAGCACCGAAAGACACAATTAAAACTCATTTCAAATTATATGAAAATGCAAAAAAATTGAAGAATTAAAAAAAAAACAAACGAGAAGTTCTGGATGTTAAGGCTCTACACAGTCTGCCAGAAGGTAACAGATTGAACAGGAAAATAACAGCGGACCCCGAAATGATTTCGATTAAACATTTTAATAGAGCCTCACCACTAGATGCATATCTAAACTCTGATGTAGGAACGATTACACACCCGACTGAGCAGAGCTCCAGGTGCAGGTCAGGAAACCAGCAATAAATCGGGTTGGTAAGGACACTATGCACCATGAATTTAATAAAAATAAATAAATAAAACACTGTTAGAAGGGTAGTACAGTGTTTATTACTCCAACTAATAGTAGCTGGATTTCTATGCTGGGTATGGTGATGATCCTCTGACTATATTATACATTTCAATTTCTCTTTCTGACTCCAAAGTCAGAAAAATCTGACTACTAGGTGTTGGGTTCATGTTCACACATGTTTGGATGCAATGTCGAGTGTTTCTAATCTTCACATGATGCTGCAGGAAAGGTGATTTTTGGGGCAATGCGTGGCACAGCAGCTAGAGTGGGTACCCGGTGTGCTGGCACTACAGACTTTGATGCGGCACATATCTCCTATAGAACAGGACCCTGAAATGAACTCTATTAAGCATTTTAATGGAGTCTCACTACCAGATGGAGTCCAGGAGATGTGTTTGCCTGTATCGTACGGAGCAGGGTTAGAATAGTTTTGGGGTTTTCATTATAGTTTAGCTTTATTTCATTGTCATTTTTTGTCAAATTCAGTTCATTTCGATTCGTTTTTAGAGTGTTTGCTAGTTTTTGTTAGTTATTACTTAAAAATGCTCAGTTTTAGTTTAGTTTTTATTATAGTTGTAGTTTTCGTTTTTTCACACTGGATTCTGCATTTTTAGGAGCAGAATTCAAAAAGGTCAAAATATTGTATTGTGATTTATTGTGATTTATAGATAGATGCACCGATTCACTGGATAATGAATGATCAGCAGAAGATGCAATTTAAAAAATGTTTTAAATGCAGTTGCGTTGCCATTTTCCAGACTAGCATTAGTGCCACCATGAGGAGTATGGAGTACCGTAATTTGCCAACAGCTGGCATCGTTTATTAGCCTTTCCCGTCACTTTGAAAGGCTAATAAACAGATTCATAAACACAAAAACAAGGAATATTATATCTAGAAATTTTGTATGTTTTAATTAATTTCATAAATGCATGATACAGTTCCAGTTGGTCAAAGTTTTCTCCCCATTAACCACCATTTTTATTTACTTCAGTTAACAAAAATGTTCCCTCAATTTTAGTTTTTGTTATTTCACCAGTTTTAGCTAACTATAATAACCATGGCACAGAAACGGGCAGCCCGAATGATTTTTCACTTGGTTCGATTAGAGAAGAAATTGTTTTACAACACCAAAGCAACAAAGAGCCGTACCTGTGCTCTGAGCCTTTTCTGCTCAATATTTCCCAGCAGTCATAAAGCTAACGTTAGCAAAACCGTTACCAGCAGAGATTGTGGATGAGAGGCAGTGCTCTTCGCAACCAATTCAGCCTTGACCCCAACAGGTGACCTTTCCGATTTCACAATAGGCGACGCACAATGAGCGCCATGTGCCTGGTGGTTTAATCTGCACGGCCCATCTGCCGCAGCTCCAGCCTAGGAGGGCGGAGGGAGTGGCCGGCGTCCCTCTGAAGCTCCTGGGTGTCTGCCTCTCTGCATCCTGGGGGACAGCTGTATGGTAATGTGCACAAGAGGCCGGGGACAGCAGCAGTCACTGGGATTGCCAGGCAGACACAGAACAAGGAAGCCCTTCTCAGTGGGGTAGCCAGAGGCATGAACTTGGCAGATTAGACATTCAGGAAACAAATAATCAGAGGCGGGCACCCCAGATCAGCAGCAGCGACAGCCCAGAGGGACAAGGGACTAGCAAACAGAAAACATCAAACTCTTTGGGGCTGAAGGAATATCTCCCTTTCTTGTTTGTTCTCTAGAACAAACAAGCCTCACTGAATCTGTCTTCAAACTCTTCGATCCACATACGGCTGGACAAAGGCGTCTGATCTGATCTTCAGCAGACTTCAGATCAGTGGCAGGTGATGTGGATACCTGAAGCACGACCAGCAGACTGAAACACTGAAGGCTGCCAGAAAATAACAGATAAATAATTCAAGGCCAGGCAAGTTGCAGACCTAATCTTCATGTGACGATGACGAAGGGCAGGCAGGGCTGTGGGCAGCCTTGAAGGACCCGCTAGACTCTGTAAACTGTTGCCAGGCAACAGGCTTCGCTGCGGCTGGCCTTCAGCCTGTAGCGTGTGCTGCTGCCTCAGGCCTCGTCTCAGGAGAAGACTCCTGTACGCCGTTAAAGTCTGCAAACTCCAATTCTTAAGAGCAATGACCAGAATATGAGGCTGGAAATAAACCAGAAACCTGTCGCCGTGTAACCTAACAGCTTCCCTGCCTCCTTCACCCAGATACCCCATTACCCCACACATGTGTGCATTCACTCCTGTGGAATACTTCACACCTCCGTGGGGGCTGTTACAGAAAAGTTTCACTCTGAGACCTGGCTTCACAAAATGCCGGTCTCTGAGACTCTGATCATATCATGGGTATCATATAAACAAGCTGGTGGCTTGCAACAAAAATGCAACGGTTTAATCTATTGAAATCGAGAAAAATGTGAGATTAGCTTTAAGTTTCAGCTCTCAGGTAAGATGGTGACTTTACTATTTTTGGCAATTGGTCATTGGTTAACCATTATTAGAGTGAAACCAAACAAAAGTGAAGCTGACACCTCCTGAGGCTCTACACAGATGAGAGGTTCTAAATGTGTCTCTTTTCAGGAGTGAGATCAGCAAGATGAACTGCTGCTGACTTAGCAGGTACTTCTATAGCTGGCTTGTAGGAGGGTTAGGAGTTGCAGGGGGGCGTGGAACAGCAGTACAATCTGGCCATCAGGCCCTGGCAGTCCCGAACTGGCCCTGCTCATCACAAATTAAAAAGGCCAGTTGGATCACATCAGCACTTTCTGCTCTATCTAGAGTAGCATGCTGATGTTTGGAGGAGGTGTATGTCTCTGTGTGTGTGTGGGTGAGATCCTGACCAGATCGGGGTGGTGAAGACATATGGCTTCTGGTGTCCTCAAGCAACTTTACTACACACAGTTCCTTTGACTAGACCAGGGCGTCCAAGGTGTGGCGTGTTGGCCATTTGTGGCCCTTGGATACAACTTTGGCCCATTTAGCAAAGGTAGTTGATGCAGATGGAGATGTTTTATTTTTAAAACAGGGTAAAATTACTATTACAATAGAATTTTCTTACAACAGAAGATGCTAAGTACAGCACAAATTATGTTGGTTTTTTTTTATAGCCAAGCTTTTATAATGAGTCAAGCCAAGTCTGTCCACAGACTTTTACTGAAATGCTGACTTTGTTGCAACCAAATCGGCTTTTTGTTTATTTAACAATGAGAATAGGAAACAGCTTGAAACTGAACCAAATTCTGTTTTTGTAAATAAGCATAGATTTGTTCCTTTGAGGCCAAAAGAATTTGAAAAGTAGATGTCTGTTCATACAGCTACTGTGGAAAGTCCTTTCAGGTTATGGATGCACTATGTTGTCTGTATACATGAGAAAGTTTAAGGTATGGTTGAAAAACTCAAAGATGACACTTCACCTGTTTCTCTAGGAAGACAACTACTCTGCTGATCCACACTAGACTGACTGTCCAGATAGGACACATGTCGTCTAGTGAGAAAGACAGGCTTAATGGGATAACGAGCCGGACTCGGAATGTTGTGTTCTGGTCCGGAAACAAAGCTGGGAAATCTAATGTAGCCATGGACTCCCATCCTCTGTCATCTATCAAGCTAGCATAAGTAAATAAGAACACACACGATCCAGATGGTCTGGCTTTGTGTGTGTGTGTGTGTGTGTGTGTGTGTGTGTGTGTGTGTGTGTGTGTGTGTGTGTGTGGGGGTGTGTGTGTGTGTGTGTGTGTGTGTGTGTGTATGTGTGTGTGTGTGCAAATAGAACGGTTTTATATAAATCCCAGAAATGTGTCTTTTTACTATCAAGGAGAGCATAGTTATTGCAAGTGTATGATTTGCAACCTGCTGGCTTTACTTAGATTAAAACATTTTAATCTAAGGTTGTTAGATAACTAGGATCCAGGTATGTGTGATTGAACTGAAACACATTTTATGAAGTGAGACATTTGTTGTGAATTGGTGCAACATAAATAAACTAAATTGAATTGTCATGAAAAGCTTTAAATACTGACTGCATAAACAGTATTATTACCCTGTTAAGGTAATAATTTAGTCATTCTAAAGATACAGTTTAATTATCAGCAGCAGACTGCAGGATAGCTACCAAATTCAAAAACCCAAATAGAAAACCAATCGGCTTGGTCTTCTCCCAGTGTTTCTCTATAAACAGTAGACCAGTAAAGACATTCTAAGCTTGCTTGATAATTATCAAGTGTTTCTGACACACATCTTTTTCTGTGCACACTGTAGATCAGGCGTCTGACATGTACAAATTCTATAGAAGCATCTAGGGACGCAAACAATAAATTAACTTATGATTGTCTACTAATGATTTATTCGATTAAATTTTGTTCCAACTAATAACGTCCGCTTAGACATTTCTGTTAGTGCTGCAGTTTGGCCACCATCCAGCAGAGGGTGTGCGTCACTGCTCATCATAAAGCGAAATCAGGTGATTCAGAAACAAAAATGGTGGAGCTATCACAGAATGAGAAAGAGAAACAGTCCAAACAGAGCCCATAGTGGAATGCAAAATGTATTTGACATGGTTATGTTTACGAATATAAACACTTGTCAAGCTCCTGAATGCTCACTTAGCTAAGCTGCATGGCGGAGCAGCGTCAACTTCTCCACCAAAACTGACTGGTGGAGACAAGGATGGAGCCAAGTTTGAACATTACTCCCAGAGCAACCACAGATACTTCTGTATGCATATCGCTTTGTTCATAGGGAATTTAGTGTTTCACATATTTTATTCTTTTCATCTTTTATTTTTGTATTCAGCAACCTAAGAGATTACTGTTTTGTTACATTTCATAAATACGTCTACGCTTAATAATGTAAGAAAACCACAACATTTATTCAGTCAGTATTTAATACAACTTACAAAATGTAGGCCTTTATGTTATGGAAAGATGGTCGAAAATCTTGACAAGTGAAAATGGTTGCTTATCAATTAATCAGTCGATCGATAAGATCGGTCAACAATAGATCAACTCAATCATAATTTGCATCTATAGAAGCAACTACTCTGGTTAGTCATGTTGGGTTTTTATAACTTAAAAATGTCTATGCAGCTGTTTTGGTTAGAAGAATGTCATAATATATGAAGGTTTTATGACTTTTTTAATGGCACAAATGAAAAAGTATGTACAGAAAACAACTTTCTTATCATTATTTGCCATATTTAGAAGCATATTCCACTTTTAAGAACCAATGGCAAATTAAGAGAAAGGTAGAAAAAAGGCACTTAAAGAGAGAGGGAAAATAATTGAACACTGTCTTGTGGTTAAGACCACATTTCTGCTCAATGGCTGAGGAATATAGAGCAGTGATAACACTCTAGAGAACACCAGAGGGTTTGAAGTACTGCTCCTACACACACAAACACGCGCGCATACACACATACATCAGTGGTTATTTTCTCTCAGCAAGAAAAATTATTTCCCTCCATGCTGAGATAAAGTGTATTCCTACTCTGAGAGACTCATTCAGGCGGTTGAACATATAGAACAACAATCCATATGAAAATCTTTTACAGGGTTTTTCTCCTCCTCTAGGTGGACATGATGTTGATCCATCATGGGCCCGGCAGCGGGAACGCACAGCGGATCCGAGCTGTCAGAGAGGCTGCTCTGTCCTCCGCAGTGAAAAGTGTACAGACATGCATCAACTGACGCCACATCAGCGTCCTGCATGATGAACCGCCAGGAAACGGGACTTTAATGTTTTAGCTCATCACTCTTGATGGCTGATCAGTACCAAAATCATTCCCCAGCTGTGTGGCAGATTCTCAGTCTGATGCAGGGTTATGACAGTTTACGGTTTTTCATGATGGTTCAGTTTTATTTTGTTGTGGCTTTTTGTTTGTCTAGTTTAGTTACTTTTAATTAGTTCTAAGAGTGTCTTTGCTAGTTTGTTTTTATCATTAGCTAAACATGTAGTTTTAGTTTAGTTTTTATTTTAGCACTATTTATAGTTTTTCCTTGCTTTGGTTAATATTTAGGTTAAGTTTGAAAGGCTAATATAAGAAGATCTATAATTTTAGTATGTTGTAGTTTTACAAACACATGACATAGGTTCAGGTATTTATAGATTTTCCTAATTAATTAGTGTTTTTATTTGTAACCTAGGTCTGAGGTAGTTCCTAGGAGGATGCAGGTTGAGTTGAAAATATTCTACTATAAACTATAATGCAAGACAGTTTTATTTTGTTTTTAAAGAGATGCCATTAATTGCATCGTTAATTTTTCTGATGAAGCCGAAAAATTACTTCTGTACAGTGTGTTGTAGTATTTGACACACAAATATATCAAGCTTTATTACTATGTCTTTGTTCTGGGTCATTTGCTGAAGCCAATTAACCTTTTGTAAGATTTTCCCAATAAATTTACATAACATGGTGTAAAAAAGGCGCATGAGAAGGGGAACTGTTGCAAAAAAAAATAACAGTGGAATCAAGATTTAAGAAATCATCATTTAGTGGAAGAAAAAAAAAATTATTTTATTTGAAACAAATTACATAATTTTGATAAATCTTCATTCTCTGAAGATGAATTTTTAAGATAAATAAAAACGTTTTGGTTGTGGGGGCATTTTAAAGTACATGTGGTAAAATAAGTTTCTTTTATAAAAACTAATTATGGACTATATTAGTATTTTCTTTTAAACTTACTTCTAAATATATAAATACATTGAAACAATAATGATAATATTTATCATGCTTAGTCAAATAAGCAAGTGACTGTGGCCTGCTGGGGCTGCACATTGGCCACAACTCAGCAGAAACATGGCTAAATCTTCCTGATGCATGAGAAGGGGAACTGTTACACACAAATAGCTTTTATTTGTGAAAGAATATTCTGCTAGAAATATTTAGAACTAAAGACGTCAAACTTCCTCTAAAAGCCGTTGTGCGTAAGAGAAACGTCCTCCTGAGGAAAACAGGGCTTAAGTTCACATTAAACAGCTGAATCTTTAAGGAAAACTTTGCTTTCAACAATTTATTTTAATGTACAATTGATTTTTAGTTATCTGCTTAATATTCTGCTTTTAAGCTAAGTTGTTGCTTCAGTATTTAACAAAAGCTACAGGCCTCTTAGCATTGACCTTGTACAAAAGGATGTTTTTTTTTTTTGTTTTGTTTTTGTTGCATACTTACCACTGCGTTAATGTGGGAGATGGAAGAGTGGATCTGGTCCACTAATACGGCGCTGAGTGCTACAATCACGGCCATGACAATGTGAGCATTTACCGAAGCTCTTAGCCAGATGTGTCTGCAGACACCAGGACTGCTTTTACATGGCAGTCATAGGAGTGACGAGGATGGATGTTTTTTTTTGTCTTTTTTCAGGGGCAGAAGAGGAAATGGTGTGATTTTAAAATCGGCACAAACAACAAGAACAGCGGGAGAGAGGGACGACGGAGCCGCAGCCAACTAAATTCACACATCAGACAAAGTGGTGCACAAAAAGCTGAGGCTGAACGTATGGATCCTGGTTGGTTGACACATAAAGGCTTTAAATCTAAAAGTTATTTGTTTTTAGGTCATGCTGCCCCCTATTGGTCACATAAATATTTTGAGCTTTTGCACCTGAGAACAAAATGTGTTTGTAAAAATGTGGCTCAGATTAAAGGACTAGAAAAGAGAAAGAAGACAGCAGCATTCACATTTACAGGAAAACAAAAACTTTTTCTTACCTTCATGTTCCAGTCCAACCAGAAGAAAGGAGACATAGAAACAAAATGAGAGAAAGATTTCAATTAAAAGATTTTTTTTTCCTTTCTTTTTTACAGTTTACAGTACGATTCAATTGACTTTTTAAAAGATGAATTACAGATTATCAGAAATCTCTTGAGGGAGTTTTTAAAGGACCAATTTTGTGTGTTAAAGCACAATAAAGTAACCAAGTTAACTTCAGGTTACTTGTCTCTTATGCACCAGTTTTTATGCATACTTTGTTAACCTTTGTTTATAATCACTAAAACGCTGTAGTTTAAAATGACCCTGATATAAAGGCATTAAAACTTTTTGTAGGTTTCTGTTCTGAAGCGACTCCAGCTCCAGTTCTTGGTCTGACTCATCTAAACGAGTCACACCATGAGTCATGTTTCATTGAGTGTGTTTATCATTTGTGCAAATCAAGGCTGCTCCTCTGTCTCCTGGAGAAGACGTCCAGTATGACTCAGCCATGTGTTGTTACGGCAACAATGTCTGCAAGAATCGCTCCAGAATTCCTGCATCTCTGCAGGAACCCCGTACCAGACGGTTTCCCTCTCTGCTGCAGACGGGACAGATGGTCCGCTGCGATCGGAACCACCTGGAGCTAAACCTGCCCAGGACACACTGCCTCCCCTCTGCACCCCCAACAACTCTGGGCCCACTGTCATCAGTGCTGGTTTTTTATAAATAGAAAATTATTATTTCTTTTAAATATCTAAGCGGATGCTGCTTTAGCTAAAATGTCAGTTAGTGTACGCAGTTCTAGGCGCCATGCTGAATCCCAGCCATTACAAAAAGGCCCAAGATTTTATTTCCAACTGGGAATGCAGCCAATTAATCGACTTTCAACTAATTGTTGATTAATGGTCAGTTCGATTGAAATTACTTCCAATCGATTAAATTATTAACAAAATATGACGCTAATAAGCGAGGTTGATTTTGAGGGCGGATGTAGATTAAATCACTTCAACTCTAAGTTTAATAATGTGAGAAAAACAACATTTTTTATCAAGTCAATATTTGATACAGCTGAAAAAATGAAGTTAAAATTTTACTTTATTTACTTTCAGCATATGAAAAATGTATTCCTTGATGTTATGGAAAAACGGTTGGTGAGAGAAAAGATGGTGGCATCAACTAACAGACTCACTCGCACTTTGGTTACCAAGCAACAACCTATTGAGTAACTTAGCAGCAGTTTCAGGTCTTGCCACTGAGCCTCATGACTGCTTAAAAATACACAAGTGAAAACTGTGACTAAAAAGGTTAAAGGTCACATCACAAGTTTGGCAGGATTTCAGATATTTAAAACAAAAAGCAAATCAATAATTATTGATATTGACAGAACTCAATAATGGTTTCATGCTTCACAGAATAGTATGAAACCCTATATTGTGATACGCTTTTCAGCCCTACACATATTCTTTGTTTGTTTCAACTATTGTTCAGGAAAAGTGTCACGTATTACTAAATGTCAGTTGTACTTGAAATGTGCATGAAACCGTCACGTTTTAAAACCCAATGTTCTAATGCGGTTCCAGTGAGGTGGAGAGGTACTTTCTGCCGACATTTTATCCCCCCAAAAAAACATGGAAAAAAGACATCAGCAGCCAAATTTCAAAAGTAATACAAGACACTTTGGCAGCGGCAAAAAAAGGAGATGGCTTTCACTTCTGAACCAGCTTATGTCCTGTTCGAGCCAAGACAGGGCGAGCTAAAGGGAGCCACATCACCTGCTGGCCGAGCGAATACAGGAAGCGTTTATTTAATAATAAGTAGGGACGAGGAAGCATGATTTGACTTTGATTTGATTGTCAGCAATGTCTTCACAGAATAGTGTGAAAACTAGGGTGAATAAAAACGAAATGAAGACGACATTTAAACTAAAAACAGCCCAGGGAGAGCGTGAGTTAAAGATTTCAGCTGTAAATGTTTTTTGAAACATCGGTGAAATCTGAGTGTTGTTAATACGGTTTACCTCGGTAACCATGGTGAGACGTTTTCCGAGCCTTTCAGCATTGCAGCTGGGACGTGATAAGCCTTACTGGACCGTATAGTATTTCATCGGTGCTACCTGTACAGATATGGCTCCTCGTTTCTGACAGATGGATATTTTTGGTCTGAACGCCGCTGCCGTCAGACATGGAGGTACCCACTGCCAAGGTCATTATGAAGATGAGAACTTGCAAAACATGGAAGTCGGGGCCTAAATTACCACTTGCACTTTCCAGGCTGATAAAGAATCGGGTCGGACGGAGAGAACGTGGCCGACAGCTGAAAACAAGTCACAGTTCATCCCAGAATATTTTACCCTCATCTCCAGCACCTTCCTTAATGATCTTAGTCCAAATTAACAAATGATTATGAGGAATTTCACAAAAAATTATTTATTTTTGGAAGAATTTTTTTCTTCAAAAAATATTTTGGGGGGGTAAATAAACTTACTATTATTTAAATTTTGTCATTTAAATAATAATGTTGAATGAAATCATATTTCTTACATATTGGTCACAGCAGCTTTTGCAAACTATTGTTGACAAAGTAAGTCTGATCAAATGGTTTCTTTCAACCATTTGAAAGAAAAAGTTTGTTGCTGTTTAGTTCTTACATTTTTGACCAACAGTCAATCTATTGTTTTTGTCAGTGTCAGATCATTTTCCATTGGCTCTTCTACTCCTAACTGAACTGACTGGACAAATTAAAGTTGTTTTTAGATGTTTGACCAAGCTTGTGAAGCTATTGGTGTATTTAAGCGTACTGTTCAGGTATAGAGTTAGCAAATAAATTTGTAATTCAATACATTTATGTCTGTGTTAAAAAGTTTTTAAAAGTTTTAAGTTAATCCAGAGCTGTTTTTCTGTATAGGATCAGTATTGGTTGATGCCTAAGTTCAGATATCCATATTGGTACCAGAAGTGAAAAACGTGGATAGGAGCACCACTAGCTCAGTCAAGATTATTTAGCTTAAAAATAAACAAATGTTAGTGTATCTTAAAACTGAAGGTAAAACCATATTTAAGGTCTGTGACCGATGGAAGCTGCTTCTTCCTCCCTCCATGAGATACGTCAGAGCCTCCAGGCAGCCTGCAGCAGCTGAGGCAACGACGACATCCAGTATTCACTGCATCTAAAGCATTGTGTAACACTACGACCATACTGTGCAGCATCAGCTCTCGTCAAATCATATTTTAACCAGACTTCAGTTCAACCAAAATGCTCAGCCATTATGAGCTGCTTGACGCTGGAATCAGAATAATCAGGACATGAGAAGGGAAATAAACCAGAAGGATGTAAATGCCTCGGCTGATCCTCTACAGCAGCTTGTGTTCCTGCTGCTAACCTGCAGATTAAACACAACTGCTCGGGCGAACCTGGGTCTGGGCCGCAAGTCGACTGGATCCGTGCGCCTCCCCGGAATGGAGGAGCTTCTCAGAATAGCCAATGGCAGATGCCTCTGCTCTGGGTTATTTGCAGTCCAAGGGCAAAAGAATCCGCCATCCTGCAGCGCTACTGCTGCTGTTCCACCACAGACCGTTAGCTAAGAACTAAATCTTCAAAGTGGCAGAATTATGTATTTTCCTGGCACACAGTGCCATTTTATAACACATTCACACAACTGTGTTATCTTCAGCTGTTATTGAAATGCACTATAAAATGTGACTCAAGGTCTTGAATTACAAAGTCAAAAAGATTTGACTTTGTAATTCAAGACCTTGAAATTGGGCCTCTGGTCTCTTTAAGAAACTGCTGCTTTTTTTGAAACTCCACGTTCAGAAAGTCATTACAACATGGCTCCTTTATTAACCCCCAACAATGTTTTTACCAGCTCCTATAACGAGCTCAGCAGATGTGGATTTTCATTAAGTGTTTGCTAATTGCTGCTGGCTAGTCTGAAGGAGCTGAGTGGGGCAGTAGTGGGAAGGCCTGCACTGAGAAGCCGAAATTTTTAAACTTGAAAACTGCTGCTCAAAGAAAGAGCGTCGCCTTTGAAGGCGGAGCTAAGTGCCACCACTCATTTTGCACTGCTGATTGGTTGCCACAGGAGATTAAATGATTTCTCACACAACCATAAAAGAATCAAAGCAGCACTGTATGTTTTGTAACATTATATGAAAGTGGCCCTTTAAAAAACATGCTGCACTATGATCCTCCAACTACTTCCTGTCGTCTTCTTCATGGTTTGTGCCAGAGACAACATGTTAATCATGTGACTCGTGTGATATAAAAAAAGTGTTTCCATTAAAGTTTTACGAGAGAAAGCAATTTTGATTTTCATTCTAGCGCCAAAGCTATTTATTAACCAAGCTTTTTTTTTTTTTTTCTTTTTAAATAAAATTTTTAAAGCACATAAAACGTGGCTGGCTTTAGAAAGGAGCTAAATCCCTAGAGTTCTGGAGCAGCCTTTTTTTTTTTCATAAAGTTTCAGAATATTTCATCTCTTCAATCGTCCTTTATCTGCAAAGGAAAGATGCTGAAGCTTAAAGTCAGCTTAAACTTTCAGTAATTATGTCAGCAATGATTAGGAATAATCATGTACTTTATGCATGTTTGAAACATGTTAATATGAACTTCTCACATCAAGCAGTTCATCGTCTGATCTAAACGCTTCACAGCTTCATCCAGACATCCTTCCAGCGCGTTGCAATGCCTTGCATCACATACAGAAGTACGGGAAGAAAGAATAAAAACTTGGAAAGACTAATTAGCTTTTCACTCTGTCATGCTCATCATTATGCATCTGGCTATGTGTAAACTAAACAGAACTAGATAAAAGGCCTGGTTGTTTGTGGAGCAGCAGGATGCCCGCAGGCCAGCTTTGGTTTCTGTACACCCGGGTCCGCAGAGAGCGGCGACGGTAAACGCAGCTGCTCCTTCATGCCACACTGCTTAATAAACACCTCTGAAAAGAGCATGAAAGAATCAAGGCAACATTCCAGGTATGCTTTTGATGAGGGAATAACATTTTAATATGTTTTAACGATTTAAAAAGTCAATTTTACATAATACTGCCTCTTTAAGGAAATGATTCATCAGATCATATGACTCCAGGTCCATTTACAGGTCTGTGAAGTATTATGATGTTATAGTTGGCATGATGCAACACACACCAGAGTATCCATAATGCTTGGACTCCACGTTTTTTTCCACAAAACAACTAACTATGTGTTTGTAGTACATCTGTTTTTTCATTCCATGCAGTTGTTTTTTGTTTTTTTAAGCAGTTGTGAGGCACAGTGGCAGAGAGTCAGACTGGTGGCTGCTGCACACCGGTCTGACTCTCCTCCCTCATCTTTTCATTCCAGTTTATGACTCTGGATTGTTGACTACAGTACAATATAAAATGTACCATGTCATTCGGCTCTGTGATCTGGGTGACCCTCCCCTGGCTTCTAGGTCATAATAGGTGATCAGATTAATCTGCCTAATGTAATATTAACGCGTTAAACTTTTTAGATTAATTGCATGTGTTAACATTGATAGCCTCTGGTTTACATTGAAAGTCTATGTGGAGGCACGTCGAGGGCCGTCATCTAGTGCGGAGCAATTTGAAGCATTTTGAGCATTTGACGCGTCCGACAAATAGATCAGCCACTAAAAAACAATGGCTAGAGCGACTTTGACGTGTCTGACGCGCCTCCCTACAGACCTTATATGTAAACCGGACACACCTGATGCGTGAAACGTTAGGTGTAGAGCAAAATGTTAAGCATCTGTAATGCATTTGGTATGAACGCACCACTTTGGAAAACAAAACATTGTTCTTCATTCTGACATGAATAATGAGGGAAAGATGGATGAAGATGAATAAATGCCGATAAAGACCTGAAACCTGGGAGGAGATTCAGTTTCCAGCCAGAGAACCACACCAGAGCAATAGTGGGATGAGGTAGATCAAACCACGTTGGTGTGAGAGAAATGCCCAGGTCAGAGGTCAGCACCTCCAGTCTGCTGCTCCAACAGAGCTGAATTAGATGGCTGAGCGACCTCCTTGGCCTGGCAGCCAGTTTGACCAACGCCTGGTCATCAACCATCCATCTGATCCAAGTGGAGGTCTGAAGCTGCTGAACTCTCTCCTGAAGGGAACCGGACACTGAGAGGAAGCGGCTAAAGAAAGCTCCAGCACACCCACAACACCTGCTCACATGGCAGATGCATTCTGCTGATGGCTCTAGATGCAGACATAGCTGCAGTGGGCACGTCCAGATTGCTTTACCCGACAGGCCTGCAGCTCAGGGAGCAGGGGCGTGATAAAGAGGCAGTACAGCTAAAACCTCCAGTCATTAAAGGATCTATATCATGGAAGCCATTTCCTTCAACAGCTGGAGCTGCATTCCTGTTTCCGGAAGTTCAGACATAGCAGAAAATTTCTCTTTAACCTGGAGAAGAGGACCTCTGATTTAATGAACGGCTGGTTTGAATTATAAAATCCAAATCTTAGATGACTTAACTTCAAATTGGATCACTTGAAAAAAGCTTCAGGATTTAAAATTATAGTTTAGCTAAAATAAAAGTTTAAGATTAAAAATAATATATTTCTAAACCAAATGTGATAAATATAGAACCTCTCACTTCATAAAACCAAACGTTTGAGATATTTTCACAAATGCATACGTTTCTATTTGATGATGGACAGATTTTTAAACTGTTTGTTTGATGGGTCAGTAGGATGTGCAGAGTTTTCTCTACGTGAAACTGATTGTAGCGCACAATAAAAGATAAAAGATGCCACAAACTTCAGAATGAATTTTTCTTGCTTTTTTGTTGTTTTTTTTTTTTTTACATTAAAACAATGCAAAGCATGGTACTAATCAATCTTTGTTAAATTATACTGACTCTAATAAGAGTTTGAAATAAAGTTAAGCAACATGAAACATTACAATTGACTTATTTCAAAAAAGCACTGCTGGTGCCTGCCTGTCTGGCTGTGAAGCTGGCTACTGTGCGCTGCGCTGCTTTCAGGTGTGAAGAAAAACTAGAGACCACAGTCATAAGGGAAAGTTGAATGCATTTTCAGAGCAAGCTTTTGAAAACCTTAATGTCAATGCTTGTTGCATTGAATGACAGTAACCTGTTTATTAATATAGTTTGGGCATCATGCATAATGTTTCAGATGCATTTTGAAGGCTCTGAGACCCTAATGTTGACTCTCCAAACTGTAAAACTTGCTAAACACTTCTGGATATGTTTTGTTGTGTAAATACCAAGAGTGGAAGACATGATTAGCAAATCATCATGATAGCAGGAGTCTAAGCTAAGCTAATTGCTGCTTTAAGCTGCAACTCTGTTACTCTGAGTTTGTATTTAATGACTGAAAGGGTTTTTTTTCCTCTGCCTTTTTAATGCCAAAAGACAAACAAATACATAAAAAGAAAAAGGAGAAAAGCTGAAGTAAATACTTTGCATCAGAATTAATGAAGCACTGAAACAAAAGGACAAAGATTGAAACTGTGTTTTGGTATCAGCCATTTGAACTCAAAATTTGATTTCAGGCTAATTTAGTTAAATTATACCAGGGGGAGCCATTGGAAGTTCCCAGTGAAGCTATTTATTGACAGCTATCACATACACAGCAGAGGCCACAGAGGAGACCAGGGCCAGAAACTCCTGAAACGCCATTACTTAGTTTACCCCACAACGTGCACAGAGCAACTACTCTTACTTTGACTGGACGCCTGGTCGTTCGGCTGGGTTTGGTTCCAGTCGGAGACTACACCCAGTCTGCATGGCTGTTCTGTCATCACAGAGTGAAACTCTGCCCATTAACCAGCATTCACATACTGACTAAAATAGAAAAGTCTGAGCCTGAGTTATGTTTGAATGTTTGAATATGGGTTTACTGGCTCCTCTGGGATCAGAAGTGCAACTAATGGAGAAAGTGTGTCGCAAGAAATGCACAAAAATAAAATAATTGTGTGAATAAACTGAATTAAATGTGAAATTCCTCTCCATACTTAATGAAAATGATTAAGGAGAACTGAAGAGATATGCAATGGTAAGTTACATGAGGATTAACCGGATCACTTACTGGTTAACCAAAAGGAAAAGGAAACGGGCCAGGAGGGCCAAAAGGCAACATGGCGGCCAAGACATGGAGGAATCGATGCTTTTCTCTCATTAGCTGCAATTACACTACGAAATGTATGCAAAGCTTTGTCAACATTCCGCTAATATCAAAAAACAATTTTGCAATTGCTACATTTCCATGAAATAAGTTTGTTCACGCAATAAGGTCATGAGAAAACTCACTGCGCAATGATCCTCCCACTACTTCCCGTCGTCTTCTTCATGGTTTGCGTCAGAAGAAGACATTGATCATGTAACAAGTGTTTCCATTGTAGTGTTGCAAAACAAGCCAGTTTCAAGATAACCAAAAATGTATTTTATCAATAAAGTTTTTTTGTGATCAAATAACTATTTTTTCTAAAACAGCCATGTTTCCATGAAGCAAATTTATTTTTAAAATGTCAAATTGTGTAATTATATAATAAATGGAAACGGAGTCAGTGATACAAACACATGGAAACATCTTTTACTTTCAATCAATATGTCCTACCATATTGTGTGACTTTAAAGTCATTTTGATTCATGTGTGCTGAGGCGACTAACCACCAGGGCAGTTCGTTCATCAACAGGACTTTTGCTGAATAGTGAGAAATGAATGGCGACTATGATCACCTAAGTTTTGTTCTGAACGTTCTACTTTGTCACAACGTTCCCGCCATTTATGGTGAGTCTAAGCATCTCAACCCCATACCCACTACTGACACGTAAAATATGCACACATCTTGCAGAAATTATTATGACTGCTTTTAACCTAATCTCGATCCTTTATAATTAGATTGTTCTTTTTTTACCCTGATATTTTACACAGTTGTGTTCAAAGATTTGTGACAAATTGAAAAGTTATATTGACTGTGCACAGAATAAAATTAGGAATGGGGTTTAGTTTCATTCTCGAAGCAATTTCTAGAGTTACACTCATGAGTTAGACTGCTCACATTATTTCACTGATAAAGCACACGGGGCGGGGGGAATGTAGAGGACCTCGAGCAGCAGTAAACAAAATAGGATCTTAAAATGGAAACAGCAGCTCAGGTGTAAAGTTGCAACTCTTGATGTCTTTGACGCATTCAGGACTTGAGACCTTAACATCGAATGGAAAAAAAATATATATCTGTCTGGCAGCAGAACCAACTTAAATCAAAAATGCAGTCAAGAGTTCTGAAATATGCAAATTGGTAGAATTAATACATATTTTCATATCTCTCAGCGTCACATGAAGCAGACGCACACATTATAACAAGTTTTTACTTGAGACGGGCGTCTTGTGACATCTCTATGAATAACTGCATTAATCTAGATGAACATCAAGCTGACTGAATTCAGCAGGAATGTTAAAGTCGACTAAAATAGGCCCGGTCCTTTCTGCTGCATGGTCATCATCAGCTGGGGGCGGAGCCACATAGAGCAAACCATAAATGGGAAACGGAAACAACGGACAAAAAGACAAATCCATGTCCTACCCCATTCAGCTCCATAATGCTGATGCAAATCAAGCTGCTGTTCACAACCAACTTATTTAAAATTATGAATTGTGACTAGAACTAAAATACTTTGGAAGTTTGTGTCAAATTTAGCAAGAATGTTTGTCAGATAAGTATTTATCAATCCAAAAGAGGTCATTATTTTTTGCTAAGATGTGGTCAAGAACAGAGAATGTGTTGACTAGACTTCAGCAGGCTTATGTAGTTATTTAAGAGCTATATGCAGTTATTCACCGTTATTCAGCAAATCTCTGTAGTTATTAACCTTGTAGTTATTCGGCAGACATTTTGAATCTGCCTGTGAGTGAGCTCTAGCCTCTGCAGTGGCTAGAGGTTAGCCTCTGCCTCTGATAGGATCAGTGATTAAACTGACACCAAAGTGCTTTCCTCTCTGGTGACGGACGCCACTCACCCGTCTGCGACAGAACGGTAAACCTTGCGCGATGATGTTGATGCTAAAGATCTTGAGTACTTTCTGGGGCGGTAACGATTTGGCGGTGATGTCCTTGGAGTCTGGCAGGTCCAGGGCCTGGCTCTTCTGCGGGACATGTACAGGCTTCTCCTTCTCAGCGGCAGCATTTGGCATCTTTGCTCGAGCACCCGACGACGAGAAACGGGGAATGGGGCAATGCCGCAGCATTGCAGAAAAAACACAAGCCCTCTAGTGGATCATGTCCCAGAAGGAGACGGAAGAATCTCTAAAACCTTTCCCAACTCCTCTTGGTATCGTCCAGATACCTCAGTGCGGCGCTTGTTGAGCTTCGACCAGATCAGAAACTCGTCCGGCCGTCTGCCTAGCAGTCTTTAAAGTAGTCTGTGAGGTCAGATTGTCAGCTTAGCGAGGCGCAGCAGCTGATGTCAGAGTCTGAAAAGAGGATGGGCCCAGTCAGACCCAGCTCTCATGACCCCTGGGTGTTGGAATGCGCACCAGGACTCGTCTGACACAGCACACGTGTGATTGGGGCGATTCTTTACCGGGATCGTTCTGTCACCACTCTGACCCCTTCGACCTGGAGACCCGAGTCACAGGGGTTCAGTTCCTAAACAGACAGCAGACAACAAACCCTCATCTGAACCTCACGAGTCGGCCGGGGAGAAGACGATAAGGGTTTGTTAGAAGCTCAGGATCTCTGCGGAAACATGCTGAGGAAGGCTGGTCAGGCTTCAGCAGCAGATATCAGTAGTTCAAGGTTATTCTGAGAAACACGGGCACCTGAGCAAGAACGCCCATTATTTAAAGCTACAGAACTACGTCACGCTAAAACACAAAGAAAAGCATGACTTCTTCTTCCCTCAGTCTGAACACAAGAACTTTACTGGTAAAAATATTAACAAATGAAGCCATTTACTGGGGAGAAGTGGAGCAGACGTAGAGTGGTGTTGTACTTTACGGTCAGTATGCAGCACAGGTAACTACAGACTGAAACTCTTTTCTGCTGTAACTCGATAACCCAAAATATGCTAACAGACTCTTGTGCACAACTTGAGTTCTCGCGCATGGTAGTTTAACCATTTTCTTCACATTTTAGTTTGAAATGAGTTAAATAGAGACTACAGAGATGACTGGTTTCCCTCAGACTATCAGACTGATTGGAAGGACACAATAAATTCACCTCCAGAAGCAAGTGTAGTAAAATAAGCTCCAGAGTTTCAAGAGGAAAGTGAAGGTCAGAAAACAAATTGTACTCAAAGTCAAGAAAATAAAGTCCTAACCTTTCACTACAACTATGCCATGATGGACAATGCAAACTGCATTTATTACTGTCTTTTAATACAGAGCAATGCTATTTATTATATCATTAAAACCAATAACATGGATCTAGCAACAAAAATAAAACTCAATAAAATTCACAAAAATCTAACAAACCAATGTCGCCCTCTGGTGTCAAATTTCAGCATAAGACCAGCCCACTGCAGACAAAGATGTCCCACTAACCAAATTTCTCTCTTTTTTGGCATATTTCTATGAACCGAACAAATAAAAGTAATGAATATTATGTCGAAAACCAAAGACACATATGAAGGAAGAAAAAACTGAGAGAAGTTGGGAGGACAGAAACACTCTGCAAGTTGGTGATGAGGTCAGAAAGGTTGAGTTTGATATTTTCCTGTACTCTCCGACGTCCTAGTGGGCAGCAGGGGCTGCGCGTTCAGTATGGGGCGTTTTAAGTTCAGTATGGGAGGTTGTTTATTGTTAAATCAATTTTCTAAATTTAACATTTGTAATTAAAAAAAAATCAACTTTAAGACCATGTCCAGTCGACTGGCAATAAATTTCAACTTACCTATGCTAGCTAGTTACATAGCTAGTATTGGAGGCTAGGTAGCTAGTCTGCTATCTAGCTAGCAGCCTAGTTAGGTAGCCAGGGCCCATGTTAGCTAGGTGAGTGTTTCCCAACCCTGGTCCTCAAGGCACACTGCCCTGCATGTTTTAGGTATTTCCTTGCTTCAGTCCAGCTAATTTCAACTGATGCCTGATTAACAGGCATTTGTTCAACTGCAATCAGTTGAATCAGGCACATTAAAGCAGGGATACCTCTAAAACAGGGGTCCCCAAAGTGGGTCCTCGAGGGCTGGCATCCTGCATGTCTTAGTTCCCTCCTTGGTGGTAGTGACAACCTTTTCAGAATGTCAATGTTCTTCTTGGGCCTCTTACCAGCCATCAGTTGATGGAACGCTCCTGAGTTCTCTCCCAAAAGCATTAAATCAGGGAGAGAACTAAAACATGCAGGATCCTGGCCCTCGAGGACCCACTTTGGGGAGCCCTGCTCTAAAACATGTAGGACAGTGTGCCTTGTGGAACAGGGTTGAGAAATACTGAGCTAGGTAACAAGTAGTTACCGAGCTAGCATGGTTAGCTAACTTGGTAGCTAGCCCCCATGTTAGCTAGTAACTATCTATCTAGTTAAGTTGCAGTAACCAATTGAGGCTACCGGCATTGTTGCCTCAACTGTCTCAAGTTAAAGTTATATATATATATATATATATATATATATATATATATATATATATATATATATATATATATATATATATATATATATATATAATAGAAATGTTATCTAAAAAGTAAATGAAGTAAAAAGTAAAGAAGTACAAAAATACATATATTTTATAAAACTAAACAGTCCTGTCCAGATAAAATTTAAGACGTGTGATTTACATATTAGAGGCATGAACTTACTTTTTCTAAAATGACTTTAAGACTTTTTAAGGATGTGTGAGCATCCTGGCAGAGAAAAGTCTGTTCCAGCCTGGAGGATCCTGATCAGAGCTTCTGGTCCTGGAAACTTCTCCAGTCCACCTTAAACTCTGCCCCAGCAGGGACATTAAACACCTTTAACAAATGCCTCACATGTCCAAACAAAATGGACATTTTAGCTCTTTTTCTTATTCAGAGCGATTGCTAATGCTTGCAGTGTGAAGGCAGAATTAGCCCACTAGATGGAGCTGGAGAGCCATGCAGGGCCAGGTTTAAAAGGATATCGAGTCCCTGGACTCTATCCACTGGAGAAAAATTATTTTGCTAATGCAAATTATAGGATATTAATAAGTAGTCCTATAAATAATTAGGTTTGAACTGATGACGGTTGGTTTAATTAATTTCTTGGTCATTAACATGCGATTGCTCCCACAAAATGACTGTACCTTCATCATATTCGAATACTGAGTGTTGTTTACATTCAAAAAATCCCCAAATATTATTACTACTCACCAGATAAGGGTCTATACCTAAAATATATAGTACAATAAGGGATGGACAATATGGCTAAAAATTGAATATACTGTAAGTGGAAAAAAAAAACAATCAACGTGGATAATTTTTCCTTTGTTTTTGGTTTTAAGTATTTGAAATCCTGCCAAACTGATGGCTTCACCTTTCCTGTTTTATTCAGTTTTCACTCACTGCTGATGTTTTTTATTTTTAAGCAGTTATGAGTCACCGTGGTGAAACCTGATGCTGCCAATCTTGCTTAGCTCAACATGAGCGGTTGATCAGCTATAGCCTTTCCTCTGCCTGCGTCCCCCAGAATACTGTGCGGCTCTGGTTCAGAATTCAGTGATTATTCTGTATATTGAATTCTTTAATATGTATTATCTATCGCGATATATATTGTTAATGATTTATTGTACAGCAAAACATGCACTCAATAAAAAAATAAAAAATTGTGCCTTCCCCCCACTGCAGATTCTGACCACGTTCACAGCTGAGCAGACAGCAGCTGTGGCGCTGACCTGAGCATTTCTGCAGGTGAGCAGGTGTTGCGCTAAGATAAACTCTGGGACATCCCAGCTGACTCCACAGGAGGGCGTGCGCTGGCCTGCAGAGCAGTGGGACAGAACAAGCAGCAGCTTACCTTCTTGCTGGAAGAACTTTGGTGTGGACATCCCGTCTCCTGATTCCTACTGGGGGTGGACACACTGTTCCTGAGGGAGGGGGAGCGCAGCCCTTCCTCTCCCTCTCCCCCCTCCTCTTCCTCCTCTTCTCTCCCACTCTCCGCTGAATGTTCAAACTCATCGCTATCTTGGTCCATCTCCTCATCATCCTCCTCTTCCTCCTCCTCCTCGTCCTCTCCCTCCTCCCTCCCATGCTCCTCCCCTCCCTCTGTCCTCCCCTCTGTGTCCTCCTCCTCTTGGTGACTGCTGCTGTTGTTATTCTCCTCTTCCTCCTCCTCGTCCTCCTCCAGGGGGCGCTGTCCTTGGAGCTGCCTCTGCTGGTCCGTCCCCCACTGCCACTGGCTTCCCTTGCTGTCCCCGGTGACTTCGCTTAGCGGCCCTCCTCGGTCCTCCTCCCCCTCACCCTGAGGGCCGTTGCTGGCTCCGGACTCACCGGGCGGCCACGGCTGCTCCCGTTCGCCATCAGCCTGCGACGCCTCCGGCTGATCGGGACCAGAGAAGAAGAGGGGAGAAAAAACAGACAACATTCTCATGAGAAAGTGTTCAGTCCCTATTTATGAGGTTGCTTCTGCTGAGGCCTCACCCTCTGCCGCAGCTCCTCTTCCTCCACCACTCGGTTAACGTGCTCGTCCTCATCGTCCTCGGCCGCCTGCTGTGGTGCCCGGGTGGTGGAGGAGGCGTTACCTCGCACGGCCTGACCCCCGAGGCCCCGACTGCGCCTGCTGCTGCTGCCCCCCGACAGCAGATCCTGGTTCATTTCCAAAAGCCAGCTTGCTACCTCCTGGACCTTCGCTAGGCTGTCTGAGGAGGGGAAGGGCTTGGCATTCTGCAGGAAACACGCAGAAACAGAGAATGGATTAACATTGGATAGATTCCACATAAACAGTTCAGAGAGAGAATGACTGGGGTTCAAAGATCACTCCAAATTCTTCCCCCTGAGGCTGCTGCATTTCACATACTGAAATCCTGCATTTGAAACTTTCATTACTTTTAAACACAAGTCTGTGGAAGCTGGGCTTCAATTGGGGATGCAAACAATTAATACATTTACAATCAACTGTCGATTAATGGTTTAATAGATTAACATTAGTTCCATTTCATTGACTTAATAACGTCTGCTTAGCCTTCGACTGTCTATTCGTGTTGTAGTTTGCCCCCCATCCAGCAGAGGGCGATAGTTGTTGTCTTTAAGCGGTGCAGCCAGCATAAACAAAGATGGCGTCCACACCCGGACGAAAAAGGGTAAATAGAAACGGTCTAGCCAGAGTCCGTTGAGGGAAGATAACTGCGTTTCTTGCAGTTCTGTTTTGAAATACAAACACTGAAGCTCTTTAAGTTACCAACTTCAGTTAATAGCGCTCAATCAACCCAGCTGCAAGAAGGAGCATCATTAGCGAGGATAATATGTCAGAAAAGCGGAGGGGGAAAAAATATCATAAAAAAATAAACATGTCAATAATCAAAGTTGTCGTGAGTTAACTTCAGAGCTAAGTTTTGACATTCCGTCTAACAGAATATCTTTGTGTTCATGGGGAACAGAGAGAATATTTTATTCTTTTCATCTTTTATTTTTCTATTCAGCAGCCTAACTGCTTCCTGCTGTTTTACTTTATAACTATAACAGTTTATTATAGTGAAAAGTACAATTTCTGGTTCATTCAGTCAGTATTTAACACAGCAGACACAAAGTAATGTTTTCTTTTTAATTCCCCATCATATAAAAAATGTAGAAAAATGCAAAACAGTCAGCCCTCTGAGAGAAAACTCCAGTTTTTAAGGAAATGGCCACTCATCAATAAATCATTAATTTATCAGTAAGACCAACCAACTTTAGTTGAACTCAATAATAACTTGCATCCTTAGCTCCAACAGATTGCTTATCGGTGACAGGAATCAAGTTATTTAGTTCCATTGCAATTGTTGTTAAAGTGTCTATGAGAATCTAAATAAGGATGGAAATCTCTATATAATCCAGACTGTGACAAATGTTTACCCACAGCCCACTTCACCAGAAAATGGTTGAATATTGGAAGGATGATGGCATCTTTTATCATCTCCAGTTCACACTTAGAGCTTCGACCTTGAGGGGAGACTCGCAGGTAGCTTTGAAAGGCCTCTCCTCTCTGCCTGTCTGGCCGATAGACCCACTGCTGCTGCTGTTGCTGAGTGGTGGGAAGCATTAGACCTAGCTCGGATTGCACGGCCCCGTCTCTTGAGACTGCCTGGAAAAGGAAGACTATGAATAGCTGAAATTTCTCTGCCTTTTACTGGAACGACCAGGAGTTTGTAGCCGGTCCTTCACACAGCTGGAACTGTGCTTCCTAGTTGCTGCTGCTGGAGATGAACATGCTGTGAAACAGCCAAACACAACTGACATCGATCACTAAATACAGCAAATTCCAGAGTTGGCCTTCAAATAACACAGCAGCTGGAAAAACGACACAAATTGTTTTTTATTGAATCTTAAAGTGCTTTAGATTGTTTTACTGTCACAGACAGGCAGATTAAATACCCACTGTGTTTCTGTGAGGAGAGAAAACATTTGCTGGCAAACAGGGAGCAGCATGAAGAGTGAAGAGCTGCTTTGATCCTAACAGAGAGATCAATGCTCTGCTACAGTCAGAGCGAGCCTGGCTCATTGAAGGAATGGATATTTGTTGCATCATTTATCGTGATTCATTTCTTACCACGATAAGGATTTTGCTGTATCGCCATCATGATCATTTCTAAATTATGTTTAAAACATTGTCTGTATTGTCAGGATTATATTGATCTTTCTCCACTGTTTGTTCAATTAGAGTATCAATAAATACCAATACGTCTGAAAATATTCTATCAATATCCGACTGATAGAAAGTTCAATAATTTTATTGAACTCCAGTGCAGAACTGCAAAGCATTCTGGGGGATGTAGGGAGAAAAAAGAAAGACTTTATAATAACCTTTAATAACCTTTAATGGCTGAGCTACAAAGATTGGTGTTGAGTAACTTGCGCAGCAGCAGTTTCAGGTTTTGCCATCATGCCTCATAACTGCTTATAAGAAAACATACAAAGATGCGGATAGAAAACCAGATGAAACAGGAAATGTCACGCCACCAGTTTGGCAGGATTTCAGATATTTAAAACAAAAAGAAACTACAAAAAAATTATAGATATTGGGTGATATGGAATGCTTGTATCACGATATGTTTTTCAGCCACATTCCCCAGCCCTCGTCACTGCCGTCCTAAATAAGGACATTACAAACAAGAATGTTTTTCTAGAGCAGTATCTGTATTTTGTGGGATTATGGTTTCTGTGTCACGCAGTCAGAGCCAGACAGCTACCAAAAAAAAAAAAAACCAACTAAGAAATAGGTCTAATTGTCACATTGATCATTATCACAATGCTATATTTATTGCAATATACTCGGCAGTCAATATCAGTCAAAAAACTAATCAGAAACTTCTATGTGGGAATTAGCCACTCCCACATCAAATGCACATCACACTGATTCACACACCATTATAATAAAGAATGCTAATGAACATTTTTGTTAAAATTATGATGCATCCTATAATCTCACTTGAGCACTAGTCATTAACTAACCTTTTTCATTAATCAGAGGAATAAATTTTAAACCCCGTGGTTTAAAATTAACATATTTTACAGTAAGGTGAGACTTCATATAACAAATATTTTTGCCAAAATCAGGCAACATTATGTTTCCAAACCTCTTAACAAAAGTCACAACCTGTCTGCAACTGTCCTTGTGTGAATTTGTTTGCTTGACTTCACATCAGTTTCAAAAGAAAACTGCAGCACAAAGAGTCTCCTTCAGTCTCAGAATGATCCGAGTCAAAAGGCACTTTTTCAGACTTCTTAAAGCCCTGGAGGTTTGAAATACAGCAGCACGTCACGGTAAGTAAAGAGAACAGTCTGCTAGGTTTCATCCAACAGTCACAGAAACAGACAGGATGCAAAACACACATACACACCCATCAGCTGATGGCAAATAGCAGTCAGTAGCTGTGTTTCCAGAACTAATCTGTACAAAATTGTCGATATTCTGATAATGTCAATTTACAAAAACAATAAATAAATAATAATCTCACAATTATTGTGTTTACATTAAATAAAATCAGACGTAAAGGAGATATATTCATATTTCAGCCACAGTGCTCATAATTGCTGAAAGAACTGAAATTCATCAATCACAAATGACTTCTTGAACATAATATTTAGTGTGATGTTACATTTCACGAGCAAGGCATTCTGTCTCTGTGCATCTCAGGCCTGCGAGATGGTCTGACTAGCTAACATCTGATCTCCATGTTGAATACAGCTGATGGAGGGAGGTGGAGACGTCATGTAAGGGTGAAGCAAGGAAAGCCTGACTTCATCAGAGCGAATATCACCACGGCAATTTTTAACAATAATATTGCAACTTAGTGGTTTCTTGATTTGGTGGAGTGTTACTTGTGATTGAACAGCTGACTCACTCATAACCTTGCCATGTTCAGACTGAAATCACATCTCTGGCCTGGAGGTAATATTAACATTCTGAAGTGGCGTTCAAGTTTCCAACCTGAAACTGATGAAGAATCTGGAGTGAGCTGAAGGCAAGGGCAGCTTCACAAACTTGGAACCAAGAGCAACAAATAAATGACCAAAAATACTTGAGGGAACGTGGACAACTGTCAAGAACTCCAGGGTATCTGCAGGTTTCAGCAAGTCAAATTTAAGATTTTTTAATGCCAGCCAGACTGAATTTGAAGACCAAAAACACTGGAACCATCTGTGACGGTTTGGGTGACCCTGCTGGCTCGTATGTCACCAACCAACATCGTCCAGGAAGCTGCTCATACATTTGCACTTACCCACGATAAACACAAAACGAGAGTGAGCTAGCAAAGTAGTGTTAGCAGTTAGCTGCACACATACCACGCAGAAAGCAATAAAGACGTCTGCGTGGCTCAAACTGTTGCCTGACAGAAAAGAAAAAATTGGCATACAGGACTGAATAGTTCTGCCAGAAGTGATTAGTGCATCTTAGGCCAACTTACAACTTTTAATATTAATTTGAGACATTTTAAGACTTTAATTTTATATACATTAATTTCAGACTTTTTATGGAAGGATGGACTGTCTTAACACTAATGCAGGCTACTGCTAATGCAGGCTACTGCAATGCTTCTGCATTGATAAACAACAGGGATGGATATTCAACACAATGTTTATTGTTTAACTTGAAATGCATTTTGTTCAATGCTTTACTAGTGAGTTAATTTAAAAAGACAAACTAAAATTGTTGGAAGACAATTCCTTATTCAGATGAATCAAAACTGAATGCATAAATAAATGGTCATTAGTGGAAGCCAAGTGGCTCAACTGAGGAACTTTCATTTTTAATTTACTCAACAAAATAGCATAAAGTAACCTAAAAGTGACACTACACGCTGGTAGCAACTGGTCTTATTTATAAAACCTTCTGAGAAAATTCTACATTTTGGAGTACTTATACTACTACACTTTTTACTTTTACTAGTAATTGTATTATAAAGTATCGCGACTCTTACTTGATTAAAATTCTGGATTCTTTATTGTGAGTAACTTCACTGAATGAAGAAAAATAAAAAACTTTATTTTTCTAATGTCATTTCCTCTGCTGAGCCTGCTGCTTAAGTACTTCACCCTGTTCTAACACGCATTATGTTTGCGTGACAGACTGTATTAGTTTCATAGTGTTAAATGATTTGAAGTAATGTTATTTTGTAATCATGACACTTATTTCCTTTTTTTTCACTTTAGTCTTTGAAGTATGAGAAATTGGACATGACTTCATGTTTTTGTTATTTGAGTCATTTCTTGGATAGTTGCTTCTTTACATTTATCTCAGTACAAAATGTATTGCAGTAGTTTCAGTCTTACTTGCTGCCCACCTCAGAGCGACGGTAAAGTCCAGAGCTGGACAGGAACTAGCTACACTTACGCAGTTACTTTTATTTGAGTAAAAATATGTTGGAGTGGTGCTACTCTTACTTAAGTATAATTTTTGGGTTCGCTACCGACCTCTGAGTGACACTAATGTCTACAAACAGATCTTCTCCAGAACTGTCCCTCATCTATTTTCCTTTAAGTTGTTGCCATGCAACAACTCATCAGCATCCTTTGTGGATTTTCCTGGAAACCAGAGAACCGGCCTGCTTGTGCAACACAGACAAGCTGGCAGGAAGAGAGAAAACGACTAACATCTATGTGTCTGCTGGCGATGAACAACCTGTCGCAGAGAAGACGGGGAACCCTCGAACGCACCGCCAGGATCAGCGCCAACTCAGGAACATCCAGCATGTTGTTATTAGAAAAAGCTTTTGTTCGGCTGGGGTGGGGGTAGGAGGGCAGCAGCAATCATGGTCAACCACAAGCAGACTAAAGGCATCCATTTATATAAATGGGCAAACTGAAAGCAGGTCCACTGTTGTCAAGGCAGCCAGACAGCCGTTAAATCACCTGCTTCCATTAAAGAATCAATTACAGCTCAGCTCTCCAGGCTGAAAGCAGGAGAGGAAAAATAAAAGGACGTTGGCCTTTTAAACTCCCACTTCCTGCTCCGAGCCGTAGCACCGGCTGCTTGGCAGCGAGGCGCTGACAGCGGTTACCTTGGGTGGAGGCGGGCGGCCGGCGGCCAGGCGCTGCAGCTGCTCCGAGGTCTGGCTGCAGGAGAGGAGGTCCGAGCAGCACGCCGAGCGGCCCAGTCTCTTCATCAGGGAGGAGATGATGCTGCAGCCACAACCGCACATGGGCCCGCTCATGGGGGGCCGGGCCGCACCGGCGGCGGGGGGAAAGACGGGCTGCGGGACGCAGCTGCTGCGCGCGACCCGCCGCCAGGCGACCTCCTCGGAGCTGGAGTGGGACCCGGCTGGTTCTGATCCACAGGTGGCAACTTAGAGACGCTCATAGCACGGACGGCGGCACTCACGGTCCGTCCGAAGCAAAAAAAAGATCAAGTGAAGAACTAGAGTCCCTGGTGGTCCTGCTTCTTCTCCGCTCTATTTCTGATCGGCTATGGTCCTGGAGCAGCACATGTCTCCTGCTGTTGCCCGCCTCCTTGGTTACAAACTCTCCTCCATCCACAACACGCCCCCTCCTCTGTAGTCAGACTAACTCTCCAGGCTGCAGTCTGCTGCCGGTCCCTGCAGTCTCCTGATCTGCTCCCTCTGCTGCCTGCGACCGCTGTGCAGGGAGGGATGCTACTACCCCCCACCCCCAGCTGCAGCAGTAAACCACTCAGACTCAACTCCTCCAACTCGCTGATAAAAAAGTGCCTTTCTCCATGTGAAACCTAAGCCGGACGCTCCGTTAATTGAGGAAGGACGGAATACAGCAGGAGATCCGAGCCACTCTGAGCACTACAGGGACCGATAAGCAGGGGAGGATACCACAGAGGGAAGAGGGTAGGGGGGGTGCATACAGGAATAATCTGTGAGCGCTGTGTGAATGCAGCGTAGAACACTTAACGGGAGAAATGCTGAAAAATTCCTAATAACGCAGCGACGTCCATCACTGATGGAAAAGACCAAGAGGCAACGGGAAAATAAATCCTCTGAAATGTGGCAATTAAGATCCATCCGAGTCATTAAGCGGCTAACGGCGCGCATGCTTTGATGCTGGCAGTATATCAGATATCAAAATGCATTTTCAATAGAGGCCAGTTAAACATGAGTTTTGTAAATGCATATTTTTAATCCCCACATTACTCTCAAAGGTCAAATTAACTGTTTGGGAGAAGGGGGAACGCAGAGGGGAAATAATGGAAGAAAAATCTCCAGTTAAAGGAATTGCTACAGCTGGCTATTAATAGTGCATGAACAAGTCACAAATAACTGGGAAGTTATTAAGTTTCCTTCTGATTTTTTACAAAAATTCATTTCTTTTCTGATCAAAAACGAGGAAGTGGGAAAATTTTGGTTAAGACACAAAAGTTTCTCATGATTTTTAGAGATGCACCGATAAGATATCAATACCTGCATCAGTTCTACTTTGGGTATCAGTGACAATTTGCCTGATCCACAAGGGCAGATCTATTCAGTCTTATTCTACCCTTTGTGCTCCGAGCGACATCATGCTTTATTATTTATTTTACATTATATTCAGAATTTCTCATCACAATTTCTGAACCATCTGAAAGATGATTTGTTGCAGTTTGACCAAGTGAGTCCAGCTATTGTTTTTGTCGGTTTCTGTTTCAGTTTATTATTTGTTTCACACTGGCTGTTCTAATCCAAACTGAACCAACTGAACAAATTAAAGTTGTTTTTACATGTTTAACAAAGCTTGTGAAGCTACAGGTGTAAACAACTGTGCTGTACTGATGCAGAGTTATTCAATAAATTTGTAATTCAGTTTATTTATGTTTGTGTTTTAAAAAAAAGAAATGTTTTAAATCAGTTCGGCACAGTTTATTTGCATCAGATCGGTATTGGTCGGTACTGAATCTCAGATATTGGTACGGAAGTAAAAAACTAAAAAAGTGAATCGATGCATCCCTTGTAAACCTTTAGCATATATTTCTATTGAAGTGAAATGGATGGATGGATGCGATACTAAAAAAGGGATATGGAACATATTTTCATACTCATTGTTTTCCATACTTATCGAGGCTATTTCATGTTTTAAATGAAAAATCAATCTCTTCATACTCTTATGGAAATGACTCCTGCTTCGAATCGTCTTTAGTGTCCTGCTGCAACCGGAGGATGCATGGTGCTAACTAATGACAGATGGAACTACATATCCAGAAATAACCTCAGCACTTCACTATTAAGGGGAGTTGATGTGAGGGTTGCAGAGGAAGCACTACATCATCAAAGTGAAGGAACAGCGAAGCTGTAGACTCTGCAGATAGACCCTGAACTAACCTGCCATCATGAGAGACGGCGCAGACACAGACTGGGCTGTGGGAAGAAGATCAAATAAAATGTGACCTTAAATATCATATCAAGGGTCAACTTCCAAAAGATAAGATGAGACACACAACAATGGTGTTCAGTAACATGAGTAAAAGAAGGAACACAAACAGTGACAGCATTGATGTATTTAACCTCTATTTACAGTGATTTATAACATATAGCTGTCTGTCCCATGCGTTTGTATTGTTTCAAAGTTAACTCAGGGAGCAGGGTGGTGTTTACCTTGTTTAAGGATTTCTTTCCACTCAATGCCTGCCTGGAGAAATTAGATTTTACTACTTTTTCAACTGTAGGAATGATCTAAATTTATTCTAAGCAATTTTATCACAACAGTTCTTAAAGTTGTCCAACCTTCAACAAAATACCTTAAAAAACATCTCAAAATGAACAACTACTGTATTATCTTTATTCTGCTGCAGTTCAGACAGATGCTAACACCGGTTCTGTTAAAAAGGGTGGCATGATGCAGTTTCAGGTCAGCGCCCTGTTCTGATCTGAATTTATAAACTCTGCTGACTCTTAACAGCAGGCTGTCTAAACTAACAAACCTAGTTAAGAACTGACTAGTAAAAGCCAACATGTAGTATGGAAGCGCTTCAGAGGGAAAGGCCAATGAGGCCTCATGAAAACACACATTGATTTATAATTGAACTAAATCAACATTAGAACAGAAACTAATTATTGCTCCTTAAAAAGAACTAGTTCCAATGAATCAACAACGTCTGAACTTCATGGTAATGCTGAAGTTCTTAAAATCGGTCTACATTCTCTGGATGAAATATTGTCTTAAAGCAGCAGCATTTTTCTACCAGGTGGATAATAGATATGGTCTAGTTTATTATTTTGCAATAAATTAATGCTTTGTGTGTCTGGAAGTAGAAGCGACAAATTTAAAAGGTGGAGTGCAGCATCATAATATGGCTTCATCTGAATTGAGGATTATAGCTGACGGGTTGAAAGGGCGAGGCGTGTGGTCTGCGCCGGGTTGCGCCCCTCTTCAGGTGCGCTCGCCTCGCTTGCTGTTATGACGCCTGGTTGAGATTTTTAAACTCAGCGCAGAAAAAGACGGACGAACACGCCACATTTTTTGTTGCTTATGATTGCCTATAAGACATAAACACAACAGTTCTTCATCATATATGTTTGTTTTACCACACACCCCATTTTGATATGTGGCATCAAGCATTCTTAGCTGTTTTTAGTATACCGCCCCCTATCTTTAAAAGAATACTGCACCAATCTGCAAGTCAGCTGTAAATGCCTCACTGTTTGCACAACCCGAGCGCCCTCAAAGCCAACCTCTGAAAGCGCAACTATGTCATCATAGAACCCGGTAGAAGACATCACACAGGCAGACATTCCCTTTAAACAGCTGCCTATCATCATCTCACTAAAACACAATGCTCTATAAAACGAGCGTATTTTCATGCGTCATCAAAACCGAAGCTGAATCTTCAGAGTTTTGTTCTTTTCTTGCTCGGGACTTGAAGACAAAGCCAGGTGAAAGGGTGCCTCATTAATTATTTATGAATATTGCTTTTCACTGTGTCAGCTCCCTGCTTCAGTATTGATCCATAAACAGGAGAGTGAATGCAGCACAGCACTGGGTCTCACAGGAAGACCAGCAGCAAATCTCACAAGCTGCAGCTAGAGGGAGCAACACCGGCAGCTTTCAGCATCACATCCAACACGAGACGCAAAGGGTCAGGACATTAACACATTAATGAAGGTAAACACCGTTACAGTGTTTAAATAAGGCCCATATTGTAATGAAAACTTTGTTCCACTGTAATCTGTGATGATTCAGGTAGGTAAAGGATTTTTGAGGAATAGGAGGGAGCTGATCTGAGCAACTGGTGAAGACAAAAACATTTTTATTTTATTTTATGTATGTTTTTACTTCATTACATAGTTCTCTTTAATGTACAGCACTTTGGTCAACTATTTGTTGTTTTTATATGTGCTTCATAAATAAATTGGATTGGAACGTGGCGCTTAAATATCAGCTCAAAATTTTGCATTTTCAGATCAATAAAAACCAAGAAGTTAGTGAGGAGTTAAAATGGTTTTATTAAACAGTTTATAGTTAATGTACTCTGTGCTTAAAACACACCAAATGGATTTTAAATAATTTCCCAATTAAAAAGATCCCGCCTGAAGACTTAAAAGACGACGTTACTGTCCCTTAAAGATGAACATGACCTCTTTTTGAAGGTCGAATGAGACACATCTCATCATAGAGCCTGAAAGGATATCAAACATGATGAGTGTGCTGCACCCTAGTGGCCAAAACCATCCACTGACAGGCAGTTAAAAGACTGCTACATTGCAATAAGGCTAAAATACAAAATAACATTACTAGAACATTAATAGACCATCATTTGAACGCTGCTCTAAGAGAAGAAGACCCATTTCCCAAACACCCAGACTATGCTTGGAAACTCTTAAAGCATCAACAACACACACATTTCTGAAGATAATAAAAACTGAACTCAGTTTCTCTGTTACACACACACACAGTGTTGAAAGGCATTTAATTTCCATGCACTCAGCGTGAGCTTTAAACTTATTCATCTGGAAAGAGTCACTTTTATTTATGAACCACAGGAAAAGTTTCCTGCTGGTAATGCTCTGCAGTAATGCCATGTTGGACCAGATACTAAAATGACAATTTATAGCATTTATTTTCTATCTACTGTAGTTTCAGAAGAATTTCCTTTGTCACACTAACCAAAACCACAGACATGAAGCTGATTGTAATAAATAAAGGTCCAAACAGAACCGTTCAGAGCTGTTTATTTCTGACATGCAGCTGCAGCAGGTTTTTTTTTCCCCCGTCCCGCTTCGCCACCAGATCTGTGAGGAAAACTGCTGTGCTGAATTATTTAGAGGGAATGAGTGGGTGGGAGTTGTGGGACTGATTAGGGAATGACACAGAGGATACCTAAATCTCAGTCGCTTTCAACTCCGGCTGCAGAAAGCAGTTTACAGGACTCTGTTGGAAAACAACAGCAGTGACTTCTTTCTGCATTCGTCGAATAAAACATCTCATTATGTATGCAAGATATGTTTATTTATAAATTGCAAACAGAAAGAAACATACAACTGAGGCTATCCACAAGATCGTTAACTGGAAACTGCAGGTATTTTCAGAAGTTGATTAGGGAAAAGTTTCGACGGCATCACAAGAACAGGCCACTACATGGCGCTATAATTTTAGCATGCTATCATGCCGGAATGATGACATGCTAAAATGTTATTATTTGTCGCTAGCATGAAACCCAATGTCTATGCTAGCGACATGGCTTATTGTAACCCATTGCCATCTCCCATGAACAAAGTGCTGATGGAAATAAATATATTCCTTATCAGAAATTAAACTGAACAAGTTTAGCACAATGCTATCTGCCATGGTTTTTGTTGTTGTCTACCTGTTCATGCGTAGGATAAACACTGCAGCCGTCGGCTCTAGGCATGTTCACTTTTACCTCAGCAGAGTACCCGACACCTCCGCAGGGCGCGTTACAGAAAGATTTCAAAATGCTGGTGAACTGAAGGAAATAAAGTGATTCTGAGTCAAAAGAGCAGCTCGGTGTAAACAGGGTCTAAGAAACGGACGAAAATGCTACAAATCAAATGGAATTAAGATGATTTTATTCTCTAGCCTTATATTTCCTAATCCGTCTTCCATCAATTATTGTGAAGTGAGATCACAGCAGCTGCTCAAGCATTTGAAGAGGAGAGAGCTTTGTGAAATACTCCAAGCATCAGAGTGAATATTAAATATCATATTGGAAAGTTCAATTTTGTCTAAAACAGCAGAGAAAAAACAACACAGGGATGCAGCAGCTAAATGAAAATGAAGTCCCAAAACGTTGTTGTAAATTATTGAAGTATCGTATCTGATGTCTCTCCTTTTCAGGACCCCATGAGCAGACGAGAGAGTTTTAAGGAGATGACAAGGTTAACATTTTGACACCTGAGTGCTAGAGCCCACTTTAAAAATGCAGCAGCAGCAGCCTGAAGAAGACAACGCAGACTGCTATCACTTTACCTTTAGATTACCAACGTGTGGCTGGAATCAATTATTCAGGAGCTGCACCACACGCCTGGGCTTTAAGAAATACTCCCCCCACAATCCCAGTATTACAACTCTGAACACAGAGCACAAAGACAAAACAAACTTCAGCAAAATTCTAATATTTGGTGCACCCTGGACAAGGCTTAAAATGACCCAATAAAAGCAAGATGCCTCAGAGTGAAAGTCTGTTCATAATGTCTCTGATAACTTCCACTCTGTCTTGGTCAGAAGTGTGAAAGGTCTGCATCCTGCCAGGGAAGCTAACAATGAAGCACAGGGTGGGCTCTTCCGAACATGGAACAGAGGAATCATGTTCTTATTTCTGGTGACGAGTCCCTAAGAGACTCTAAACCTAATAGTTGTGTTTCCATTGACCATATAATTAAATTAGCCTAATGGAAACACTGCAATTTCGGGAAAACTCTTATTTGTCAACAAGATGTTTTGGTGCTGGAGTGAAGGGGGGGGGGGTTTGGCCGAATCAAAATAGGTTTGTTTCGCAAAACTGCAACTGAAACAATTTTTCACATCACAACAGTCACATGATCAACAACCAGATGTTGCCACTGGTGCCAATAGGAAGTAGTTGGAGGATCATGGTTCAGCAAAATTTCTAATGTCTGATCGCGTGGCCAAACTTATTCACGTGACTTTTGATTGTGTTTCTTATTTAATAGAAACACAGCAATTGTGAAATTGTTTTGTCGACATTAGTGGAATATTGACAAAGTTTTGTGCACATTCGTAATGGAAGCACAGCTGTTGCCTCTTTCCCAGTCCATTAAATGAAATGTCTCCCCTACTGTAGGAGCTGCATGGAATCTGTATTTTTTTTCTTTTGTCCAAATCGCTGGCTGTTGACCTTAGAAACAAATCAATAAAGGAAAAAGCAGCTTTCAGGGAGACGGAGTCATTGAGGACTGTCCTTAAGAAGCTCAAGGTCAAAATTAGAGACAGAGAGAAGTGCACCACAGGGAGCTGGAGAGCAAACGACAGAGGAACAATATCACTACTTCACTCATGGACTCTTCTGCTTTCATAAGTTTGTCTTCAACCAAATCAGGAAATGCTGCTGCTCCCTTTGCCTCCCCTTTCACATGTCTATCTTTAAAAGTCACATGAAGGGGCATCTGGAGAGACCAAAACAAGGACACAGGTCCAGATGCTGTCAGCTCAGAGTCCCTAAGGAGCTCTGGATGTAGAAGACATCCTGCCTGGTTCCTGTACCAAAGAAAGCTTTCCCACCAGTCATTAAGGACTATAGACCTGTTGCCCTGGCCATGGAGTTGATGATGCTATTATGCATTTGCTTCGAGTGAGGATCATGTTCTTTGATTTCTCCGGAACATTTAATAAAACTTAAGACTCATTTGCTCTTTGAGAAACTCCAGAAAACACAAGTGGAGCCTCAATAATGGACTAGTTCTTTGCCTACGTCACTAACAGACCTCAGTTTCTTAGACTGAAGGACTGTGTTTCTAATCAAGTGGTCAGAAACACAGGGAACTGTACTCTCACCATTCCTTTTCTCTTGTGAGCAGTGACGAACAGCCAACATGCTCACTGACTGCATCTAGCAGGTACAAAACATGTCAAATTCTAAAAAACAAATAGGGCTGTCACTGACCCTCGCCATTCACTCTAGTCCAGTTGGTGGTGGCAATGCACCATCAATTGATCTGACAATTGGCATAAAACACAAACATAACACTGTTAATGCATTGACATTTGCACATGTTGCAGAAAGAGACTTTCATTTCAACCAACCACCTTGAGTTTAGAGTATCATCTCAACACCACGCACCTATTTGAAGGAGCCTCCGCTTCAACCAGTCCGTGCCTGACAACCCTCAGGAAATGCAGACTACTAAATGAATCTTCCTCTGACAAGCTCACTGCAACTATTGCAGAATGGATTGCCAAGGATTGGAGACCCATTGACATAGTTAAGGACATGGGCTTCACCAATATTTTGAAAACTGAAAATCTCAATAGATTCTACAACCCACTGTCAAGAGACACAGTACTGATTAAAATTCCTGAACTCTACAAAACAATTAAGGAAGCAAAACTGCGGGTGTGACAGTTCATCACTAAAATTTGAAAACTTGATTAAAATATTGATCCGTATTTAGTATTCATATGTGAAAGTATGATGTCATTTTTTTTAATAAATGGTGCAAGTACCAGAAGAGTTATAAAGTGGCATGATTTAATTTTGGTTTTTATTACAAACAATAATCACTGAGAACTGATTTTGTCTTCTAACTAAAAAGATTTATAACTCATTTATTAACTGAAGTCATTCATTTTAACAAAATCCAGTTTAAGATTAAACATACTGAATTCACTGCTACACTGAGATTAATCAGATTAAGAATCTGAATCACTTGGCAGCCCAACAAATAATTACTTACGTCAGGCAGTCTTTGGGCTCAACGAAACCATCTTCTAACTTGTATTAATTATTATCTTATCCAGGGTTGGGTCATAGAAAAACAGCAGGTTATCACGTTTAATGTTACGGCATTAAGAGGGAAGAAAGCAAAGACGAGAGCAGCAAGACAAGGAAGCTGGAACTTCACGGTCTCTTCCCAGTTGGCAGAGAAAACACTGATACTTCTTCTTTTGTCTGTAAAAGTATTAAATGAGGATCACCATACAACACCTGCAGCAGCATGTAGCGGTGAGTCACCGTCACACATGTGTCAGCTCTTCCTCTGAATCATAGATAGGAAGTGAACAATGGGCAACGGCTGGCAGCCAAGAAACATGTCTGTTCCTCTCAACTTAGTCACAATGATAATTTATCTGTCTGAAAACCTATGAAAGTTGCATGAAAGACTATTATTAATTTCTTGAAAATGTGTAGCTAAGCCTGTTGTTCACCAAGAGAATTAACCTTATTTATTTTGAGAATCAATCTCACAGTGAACAAAATGAGTGCGCTAATTTCCATGTGGACCACAGTCAATAAATATTGTTGAAAAGTTGGCATTTTGAGAAACAATGCAAACATTTGATACCCAGGACAAACTACCTTTTGCCTGTTTTCACCTGTCTAAGCTCAATGATAATTATTTTTTGAAATGCAATTTTGGTTAAGAAGATATCATAATGCATTTTAATTATTGTTGTTTTCATCATTTTGTTTATTTTGAATATTTAAAATGTTTTCCAGTTCCATTATTAAAGTTTAAAAAAATATTGTATAACATAAAAGATTTTTTAACATATTTTAAACACAAAAACTTGGTGAGTTGCTTTTAGACTGCCCTAGAATCCCTACCAATGGGGTAAGCAGTTTTTCTGGGGGAACCAGGTTATAATAGTATTATAACAGTATTATTAGCTCCAAACTGTCTCAAAATAACAATATTGTTTCTCACAATAATATCTGGGACAGTTTAATGTCCAGCAGACTTTGTAATCTCATCAAAGTGCAAAGCACTTTGGAGTCCTCTGGACTTGTTAAAGCAATACACAAGTACAGGACATTTACCATTTATTTCAGCATTTGCTGGTGCATTGTGACGCAAAAAGTTTTTATCAACATTCAGATAATTTTTCTTTATAGATCCAAAAAAACGGATATGGATACGGACAGCTCTACTGTAAAGTTACAGTAGAGCTGCAAGCATTTCTGACTCTGAGTCTCTTTAATCCCCTCAATAAATCCTGAAGTGTTATAATTCCCAGGTTTATAGCAACACAGGCTTATCCTCATCTGGTGTTTATTTTCAACAACAAGTTTGTTAAGCTCTACCGGACATGTGCTTCATCGTGTTGTATATGTTTGGTCATGTGACGTGGTGGGGACACAGGACTGTCTGGTCGTAATTTCATGGTGTCAAAAGAGTAGAAAAATATGTGCAATATCAGTAAATATAAGATATTGGTCATGACATTATTATTAATATCGCCCCAAATTTTCATATTGGACATCCCTGATCACTACATGAGTCCATGTGGGATAAAGCCAGTGCAGTCTGCAGCTGTATTTTATCATTAAACATTAACTGTAGAAAATAAAAATAAAAATTTAAAAGTCTCAGTTTTTTAGGGGTCTGGAGGGGATCAAAAATAAATACCAAATTGAAAATTGAATGTACTTTATTGTATGCATCTGACTTTCAGCTGCTGAATGTGATGAACTCAAGAACCATTTTGTCTTGTTTATAATGAAAATGGCATTAAATAAATAAAAAAGAAAAATAAAAGTGAAACAATGAGCACAAGTCTGAGCTAAAAGAAATGTAAATCTGGTGAATCATTTATGAGAACAGAGTGTTGCACACTGCTGGCCAGCTGGCTGCTTCTCTTCTAGGAGCGATAAATGTGGCAGTTTTGTGACATGAAACCAAAGGCGCGCCGCCCAGCACTCTTTATCGGGGTGGTGTACTTCTGACTCTACAGTGAGCAGCATTGTCTGGCAGGCGGCTAACTGCTAGCTCTGTCCTTTAATCAGTTGGTTTCAGCTTGTTCTCGAGGGCAGAATGACAAAAAGGGTTTAAACTTCTGGGTGTATGCATCTGAAAACCAATGCTAGGTTTCAGTTACAATAAATTAGTTTATTTTTTGTCAAATCAAAACAATAAATAAGTGTTAATGCATGTTAACATTATTTAAACCCTTCCAATTGATAAAAAATAAGAACAACTTTGGCAATGTCTTACTTTTTTGGAGGATGAAGCAATATTTTTATTAAAGTTTTCCCACCCATGAGACATTTCTGTAAAACTTGTTGGCCTGCTTGTTGAAATATGTTCTACTGGTTTCAGGCTTGACTTAAGAAAGAAGATGATGTTTGACCAGTTTAAGGGAAGTGAAAGTATAGGAGGTGTTTTGATGTCAAACTGAAATTAATTTGGGGAACAAATGCAAGCCAACTTGTTAATAATATTACTGATATAGGTTATCTCTGTCAGTCAACTGAGGTTACCTCAAAGACACCTGAGGAAACTTCATAACAAGAACAGCAAATAGAGATGTAAATATTTCAGCATCTAACGATTCAATTCTGATTTTGGGTCACAATTCAGAAACAATTTTCAATTCCGCTTGTTGTCCTGTTTAAATTATGTGATTAATTTCCATTGATAATAAAAATTGTGTAAACTGAACTTACAAACAAGTTTTCTTAGTGAAAATGCATTAATAATAAAAAAAAATAGTGCTAATGCAATAATTTTCTTTAAAAAAAAAAAAATAGCTAAAAAGGTTTTTGTACTAGGAAGGGTACACAATTTATGTATTTCGCAAAACTGAAATGAAAACACTTTTCTCGCAACATGTGTCACACAATCAGCATCCGGATGTTTCTGCCGGTGGAACAGACAAAGAAGACGGTAGAAAGCGGTAGCAGGATCACAGCAAAAGATGTTTTGTAACGACTTATTGCAATTCACGTGTGAATTTGTAATTGCATTTCCTAATGGAAACACTACAGTTGCAAAATTGTGTTTTATCGACACGAGCAGAATATCAACAAAGTTACGTGCAATAGGAACATTGTAGTAGAAACCCAGGGCAAGCAATACAACATTAATTTAAAACAATTTTGTAAGGTATCAAAGTCCATCAGTTTAAATTTAAAAAAAGGATTCTGTATTTCTGTAACTTCATTTATCAGTATTGAGTTGGCTTGGTTACGTAACTTTTCTTAAAAGAAAAAAATATTTAAAAAATTGCTCAAAATACACATGGTGGCCGAATGGACGCATAATGCAATGTGCAGTGCACTCGCAAATAAGGGTGCCAAAGAAGTACAACTTAGACATGTTTCAAAATCAATTTTTGAGCATTTCAAATTGATTCTGGATTCCTATGAGTAGGAACTGTGAATCTCCATACAATCATTGTTTTTCTGCACTTCCAGTAGCAAATGCAGTGTGATAAAGAATGTTCGTGGCATTGATAATATGAGATTACAATCTAGGGCTCGGGGTAACCAAAGGTAATCAATTATCTGTTTATGAAAGCAACAAAAATGGGACAACTATTGAAGGACAGAACACAACAGGACAGTGGAACAAGTGAAATCAGGGAGCGTTTATCCTCTCTGTCTGCTCACTGAAACTCACTGAAAGGATTATCCTCTATAATAGACTTAAAAGCCACTTTAACAGGCTGCCAGCTGCCTGCAGGTCAAGTCTGAGGATATCCTGCCACGACCAACCCAACACATTCTCCTTGTTGTTCCACACCAACATTAATAATTCAAACCTTTCACCTCCTCTTATGTCCCTTATCCATCTTTAAATAAATGGCCAATGTAAAGTAGCTTAAATGAAACTAAAACGTTCAAAAAGCTTAAATTTTATTCAAAGTTTAGTTCAAAGCACAGTGGGTCTCTGGGTTTTTCACACAATGAAAAGATTTTCCGATTAAACTCAAGATGAAATTAAACATGATGTATTTTAGACCAGAGCTGACTTACGGCGTGCCTGCTTGAATTTAGAGAGACGGTAAATAATTCATCGACGCGGAGGGAAATTTGGGCCACAGAATTAATCTACATAACTTTGAATTGCACATTTTAAGACTGTTTGTGTCACACAAGGGAAACAGAGCCAGGGAAAATCTGCTGAAACCGCCAACAGTTCAAGGGTTCAACACTTTCTTCTTGTTTTTTCCTCCTTTTCTACAAAATGTATGTAAACATGCAGACACGGCACGTTTCCAAACTCTCTGACTACACGTGTTATTAAAATCATTTACTTCTTAACTTTTCATTTCCATGCTTTTAGTAAGAAATACCAACAGTGAACACTGGAGAGGGGGAAGAATGCCATGACGACAGAGTTCTGCAGAGATGTTTGGCTTCTTTACTTAGAAGAAATAAATCATCAAACTAAAAACAACAAAAAGGTCAAAGGTTTTTCTTTCTTGACTTGCATTTATCGCATATTCTACTCTGTTGGACCCTATCAAGTTATTCCTTTCATTACTGCTCCCATTTTAGGTGTTTGAGCAATTTATCAATTAATCATATGATAAATTAAAATCAGCTCAATAATTTCCCTTCTGATGGTTACTATTTTTTAAAGGGCCATTTTGTTTACAGAGACATCATGGATTTTATTGATGATATCGGTTGTGTGCGTTCTTTTATTTTGGTTTTATTTATAGATTTTGGTTGTGCTGGTTTACCGGAATGATAAATCTTATTCACACTGCAGATTCACTTGTGGAGTACCACAGAGCTCTGTGCTCGGACCAATTCTCTTTGCTGTGTACTCCACCTGGAAAAAAAATATCAGACAGCACAGGACAAATTTACCTCATTATTTTACTGATATTAAGCTACATCTATCCATAAATCCTGATGAGTCCAATCCATTAGCTGCATGCTATCGCTAAGTGCTGGTCCAGGAGGATTGAAAACTGCATGTTGGTGATTCTTTCCTCATAAAATACTAATTTTAGTATTTGAATACTAAAATTATCTTTTTTGTAAAGTGTCCCAAGAAACAGTGTTTGTAGAAATAAAGTGAACTGAAAATTTACATGTAGGGTTAAAAGAAAGTTATGTTTTATTCCCAAAAAGTGTTGCTTCTTAAACTGTCAAAGTTTTTTCACACTGATCTCATACATAGACAATTTTCAGCTGTACAGAAGGTGTCTGCTATTAAAGATGGAAGCATAGGAGAAAAGAAAATCCTCCAATTTGAAACAAAACTCACTTTTAGTTTAGGGAAAAACAAAAATTCACAATTATGTTTGTGTGCTCCAGCTGCAGTGACTGACTGTACTTTAGACTCCTGGTGGTAGCCCTAGTGGGACGAGGAAACCAAACAGGGAGAGAGAGAGTAGCGTGCGCCTCTGTTCATTCCATCATATTGTAACACTGGTTTGCACCCGACAGCAAAGTGTGAGGAAATGATTCTCTAGCATTGCGTCTGACTTGCTGTGTCCCCAACTGTCAGCGCCCCGTCATCGCTGCACCGTCACCCTATGTTTACAACACAGCTCACATCAGAACCGGGGAGATTCCTCTCTGTTTGCAAAACATCTTGAAGATACATGCCCCGCACTGAATTATTAACATATTTCATAGATGTCACAGACACAGAGCAGAGGGTCATTAACGTCACAGCAGACCGAATTGCTGCTGCAGCTCAAACATCCGGTTTAATATATTAGAGAGACACAACAGTTACAGAGAATTTTTGTTCTAGTTTCTAGTGTAGACTTGAAAAACAACAAAACTTATGAAAAACGTTTCAGCAAGATATAGGAGCTAGTTTTATAGACAAAGTGTGATGTAAAATTTACTTTTTTAATCTAATATTCATAAATAACATAGCTGGAGTGTTGCCTTGATTCTTTCATGCATGTTTGAGAAATAATTTAATCTCCTATGGCAACCATTCAGCTGTGCCAGTCATCCGGGGGCAACTACTCCACCTTAGAGAAGCACCTCCAACTAAGAGCTTCAGTATCAAAGTTTCCGCTGCCTCACAGAGCGTGACTCCCCTACTCAGCTCCTTCAGACTAGCCAGCAGCAATTAGCAAACACTTAAAGGAACTGTGCATCTGCTGAGCTGATTATACCACTTCTCAATGAAATCCTGGTAAACATGTTGTTAAAGGGTTAATAGAAAAGCCATGTTGTGATGACTTTCTGAAGGCGAAGTTTCAGAAAGAGTAGGAGTTTTTAAGTAGACAGAGACCCAATTTCAAGGCATTAAAGTATGAAGTAAAATGTCTTTTAGCTCATATTTGATAAATATGAGCTAAAATAAATAAATAGCATATTTATTCTATAAATAGAATAAATTATAGCATATTTATTCTATAAATATGCTATTTATAGCATAAATAGCATTTATTTATGCTATAAAATGACACTATGCACCTTGAAAACACATATTACTGCCCCTTCCAGTCAATAATTTCTTAATGTTGATTTTTATAAAAACTTTCAAATTCACTGGCAGATTATTTCACTGGCAACATTTTCTAAGTTAAATCTTCTGCCAATGGAACTCGTAAAAAAAGCTCGTATAGCTTTCTGTAAAGTTTCTTACACAGTTAGTTTGGTCCTATTTCAAGTCCACTAAGATATTTGCACTGAAAATCTTAGTGCTGCTATTTGCAGTTGAAAATCTTGCCAAATACTTGGTAAGATTTTGTGCTTTTGCACTGAACAGAGAAAAACCAAGTGATCTAGAGGGGATTCAAAAAGGCAGAGAAATGTAGAATAACGGTGAGAAATACATCTGGTAAGCTGGTTCGGATGAAGACATTACCGAGTCCAAAACCCGGTAACAATAACAACAAATATCTAATAGCATTACCTACAGCTTAGAACTTATTCCTGTATCCCTCCTCTGTGTTTCTATTTACTGTTGCAGGTGATTATCTAAGAGGCTTGATCCCAACCAACTCCAGGAGGAAGAGCCGGTCTTCAGAGTGAGAACCAACTGCAGCCTGACCTTTACTGCAGTAAAGCTGTGTTGCCCTGAACCAGCTGGATGGTTCTGATCACTTACACCCTTTAAGGGAGTTTCTGGAGACGAGAGATCCCTGCTGGACCTCCAGAGAGAGAAAAAAAGCCCTTTCATTTGGTTTTTCCTCGCCTCCCTCCTCCTCCACCCTCTGAACTGCCTGTATACAATACTAAAGCCAAGCCAGTTAAATCCCAACACCGTCTCTTTCTTTGATGGTTATCAGAGCGGTTCCTTGTTGAATTACACCACTAAAACAGATGGGACTTTGCTTCTGCTGTCTGGGACTAGTTTCCAGCTCCTCCTCTCCATTTCAGACTCCACTGCTTTGCTTTTGTCCAATGGAAGAATTTATAAAACAAACCCCACCACCAGCAGCAGTCTGTCTTTCATTTTCAAACTGCTGAGCTTGTATGTGGACCTTGTTAGTTATCGCTAAGCGACCGGCACCTCGAAAGCATTTCCAGCAAACCGTGTCTTTCTGTTGGCTTCACATCGTCGGTATAGCTTCAAACCTCAATGTCCAAAAATATTTGCAATTAATCTTTTTCTTGCCTCAATATTTTCAGAAGCATTTTTTAATATTTACATGAAAAACAATTGTGGGAATCTGACATATCCCATTTCCCAGCCAATCGGGTTTGAGAACAGTTTTCTGATTTTCTACATGAACAAAATACCGGTAGTGTGTTTTATCCAGTAAGATATGGGGCAATAAAGATTTAGAACTTCATTGCAATTTTTTGTGGTACTATTATAATATTGAGAGGGATTGTGATATTTTGTCGTTTTTGTGTCTTCATGCGTTATTTGTGTTTTTAATGTTGTCAAGTGTCCTTAGGTGTTTTGGAAGGCACTGACAAATAAAATGCATTATTATTATTATTATTATTAACAATTAAATCAATGCAGTCAGTCATAGGTAGCTGTATGACTGTGACTGCATGGCAGAGCAGTCACCACTCCACAAACACAAATACTGCTCTTGATAATCATTTTCATGTTTACTTATAAACAGTATAATCTGAATCACTAGACTGTACACAGTAACCATATTTAGTCATATTTTTGAATAAACTGATATTTATTGGTGCTATGGTGAAGAGACGTAAAAATAAAATTGATTCTTTAGAGACTTGCAATTTCTAGTCATGGGACGTCTGTATTCCTACAATATACAATCTTAGTTCACTGTAACTTCAGTGCACACCAGTTAGAGAAGATAAAAGGCATCAGGCGTCCTGACATCACTCTGAAGCAGTGCAATGGGGGGGCGGAGTATAGATATTCCAAAAACAAAATCTTCAAAACCTAAAAATTCAATTAATCATTAAAACTCGACTTATCGCTCAGACCTTCTGCAAACACACACAACGCAGGTCAAACAAACGAAAACACGGGTCATTTTTATTCCTATATGGAAATAGGTGAGATTAATGGAATAAAAATAAATGAGCGAGAATGTTCTTGTCTAAAAGGTTTATACATTTAAAGCCGGAGAGTGGACCAATCACACAGCTGGCGCTTTGGCGCATTGCTTCGACGCGTTGCTTCGTGCGTTGCTTCGACGCGTTGCTTCGCGCGTTGCTTCGCGCGCTGCTTCGCGCGCTGCTTCGCGCGCTGCCGCTGCTTTACTAAGTTTCCCTCTGTGCGGATGGCACACGCCTCCTTTCACTCAAACTGGACACAGGCTGACCTGTAAGGATATGTACATAAACTTCCAGAGAGGAATTATTTTTAAAATGAACCACATTAGCTCTGGTTGCACAGCTCCGTGTGAACCGCAGGAATAACTTGTAGTCTCGCATCTGCTTGCAGCTATTTGCGCTTTGAGCGAGTGATGAGAATAATTTATCTTTGAGGACAGAATTATGTACGGCGTTTACATAAAATCGTGAATTAAATCTCCTGCTTGTTGCGCATCTCTGCACAGCCCAGTGGATTTAACTCATCCTGCAGGGCCGGTCCAAAGCTGTATGAGGCCTTGAGCAGATTTTGTCATGGTGTCATGGTTAGACAGTGGAAGGAGGGGAGACGGGCAGAGGGGAAAGTGTCCCGTCAGATTGTCAGCTGGTAAAAGCCTGGTAAAAGCCTGGTAAAAGCCTGGTAAAGCGCACGCGGGGTCACTGTGACCCACCAGACTGCGCACTGGGAAAAAGCTTGTGGAGCCAAATGGACTCTATGGGATTTATTAATCACGGGAAGGTTAATCATGTGATAAAACCATCATTTTAATTTTATTCTGTATTTAACACAACTCACGCAAATTAATGCTATTTTTATATTATTTACTTCATCATATTCTAAAACATTTTGTTACAGATAAACCGTCAGCCTTGTTAATACAAGAGAAAACTCAAGTTTTTAAGAAAATGGCCGCTTATCAATTAATCCGTCGGCAATCGATAAAATCAATTAACTTTAACTCATTAATTGGTAACTTGCATCCCTACTCCCTAGTTTAAAAACAGCAGAATAAACCTATCAATGACTACATCACGTAGGGAAAATAAATATTCAGTATCACGAGGCTCCACGTAGCTGCAATTAGGAACTGTTCTCTATTTTAGGGATAAATCTGAAGAAAAGTCACGTGAGCGCCGCCAGCTGACGTCACAATTTATCAACACAGTCTTCAAACAGCAGGAAACCCACTGTCCACATGAGAAAGGGCTTAGGAAAGCCCTGGGGTGGGTAACACAGCGCAAGTCAGGAGTGTGGGAATGTAAGGCTTTGAGCAAACAAACTCTTGAGATAGCCCTGGTCTCTCACTTCTCAAGGCCTCGCCACAACTATCAGCCAGGAAATCTCATGTCATCATCCTCACGCTCCATGTGGACCGAAAATATGCCATTCTTTTCCTGACACCATTGTCCTATCTTCACACTTTACATTTTCAAAATCATCACCAAGCCACAGTGCCACGAGCCAGTGCAAGGGGGGGAACATGAGGATTGCTTTCTAGAAAACGTTTCATGTTTCGATCAAGGAGTTCTGCGACTCTTTCACGAGAATACATATATTCTGATGGCGAGCGGTTCTTGTGGACACAAACCAATGAGGTTATTTCTAGCTTGTCTATTTCTTAAAAGCAGAGTCATCTAACAATATCACAAAGCAACCACAGTGTCCCAGTGGGTAACACGAGAGCACCAAATCCAAAAGTTTTTTATCTTTTCATTTGATGCTGTTTGTCACAGAATGGATTTAAAGGGGCAGTGTTACAGAAAATGTACTTTTTTTGTTTTCCATCAAGTTATAATGTTATTCCCTCATCAAAAACATACTCGTATATGGAGTGCTGATTTGATTCTTTCATGCATGTTTGAGAAATCATTTAATCTCCCATGGCAACCATTAAGCTGTGCAAAGCTAAACAGCCACAGTCAATCTATAGGATCAAGCGCCACCTCAAAGGCATAGCAGTCCTCTCCCATGACCTTCCCACTCAGTTCCTTCAAACTAGCCAGCAGTAATTAGCAAACACCTGGTCTAAATGCACATCTGCTGAGCTCATTATAGGCGCTACTTCTCATAGCAACGCTGGTAAATACGTTGTTAAGGGGTTAATAGAGGAGCCACGTTGTGATGATTTCCTGAGGTTTCAGAAAGAGCAGGAGTTTTAAACATAGAAACCAATTTCAAGGTGTTAAATTACGAAACCAAATTTCTTTTAGGTTGTGTTTGATATAGCATTTTTATAACAAGTTATTTGACTGTGTTATAAAATGACACCACGTGCTTGGAAAATATATACTAATGCCCCTTTAAAGAAACATAAAAACCACGAATCAATCCCAAATCACACAAAAAAACATTTGTTCTGAAATATCCATCAAAGTAGGATAGAAATCGATTTTATGACCAAACCAGGTGATTAATGAGGGTGTTTGTGTCACGACTCAAAGAATGATGAAAATACTGTTGGCTCAAGCTAATAAGCTTTATTTCTTTTTATTTGCATCTATTCTTTTTATAATCTAGGATCTTTAATGAGTTTGCCTTAAAAAGTATTTGATCAGCCGATCAGAGCCGATTGGGAGAAAGTCGTCTGATTCCCGTCTCTGGACAACAAATTAGTTCATCCCTAGCACTGATTTTCTGAACTGCTACCATTACAGTTCTCTGTACAGAAAGTTGTATCATTGACAAAAACCAAAGTACTTCTTCGTATCAAGCTTAAAATCATCCAAATCGAGAGAGGTCATTTCTGAAAACGGTGATGTACAACAGGAAAGATAAGCTTCAGCTGGTTACACCTCCATCACTTTAACTTACTGCTTTCACCTTATGATAGTCAGAGGGAGAGAGGAAGAGAGAGAGAAAAAAAGAGAGACTAAAAAGAGAGAGTGAGAATGCACCGGGTTCAAAACGTTCTACAGAACATCTGTCAAAACTAAATCTGAAATAACTCCCAATCATATTTCATGTGGAATGAATCTCAACCACATGGTGTGTTGTTTTTCTACAGTCACATGTTAACAGCCTTTCATTCATATTACAAAGAGCCCAGCCATGGCTCCATTTTCACTTGAATATTTCAGCACTTTGTTACACACAGTCTCCCAAAAGGACAAAATACATTCCTATTCATTCAAAATAAATACCAAACACTGCAGAGCTAAAATAGCATGCAACGCCCGACAACTTGATTCCTAAAGAGCAAACAGCTGCTGTTTGACTGCAAAGTATTGGGTGTCACCATTTTAAATTGTAAAATGATATCATTTTAAACAGTAAAGACCATGATCATTTGACTACAAACAAGACTTACTACAAGATAATTAAGCCCGAGAAAGGAGGAAGCTTCATCAAAGATCATTTGTTGAACATTCCAAGCTGACATCGACAAAATGTTTTGAAATGCAGAAAATTTCTGTGCAACTTTTGCAGAGGTTTTAGACTACAGGGAGGTACAAAAACCAACTCACATATTCTACTTAGTTTTAAACTAATAAAAATGTTCTTGGTGTGAATTTCAAGGTCACTTAATGCTCTTCTAGATTAACTTATTTGTTTTGAACATTTTTGCTGACATCTTTATTCAGACATCCCTGTTCTGTTACTTCTGCCATGTGAGCAAATCATTTGACAAAGATTGATCGCATCTATCCTACCCGAGATATAAAAATGAACATGATATGTAGATTTAAAAAGCACGTTTTACAATATTACAAAGTCCCAAAGTGCATTACTTGGACACTGAGCATTTGATGCCCTGTAATAAATACTTAACATTTCTTCTACAAACTTCTGACAACATTGCTCTTATATAACATCACATGTAAACATTACAGTTTCAAAGCCTTTTTCAGTGATACGTTACTTGGAACTAAGTCTGTACTGTTGTTTGAAGAGCTCAAACACAGGCTACTTAAACACTGTGTAACTTTACTTTTCGTGACATCTACAAGTAGTCATCAGAGGGAAGAGGGTTTTTTTCGGCTGCAGACATAACAGCGATTTAGATATTCATCACCGTAAAAAAAAAATAAAACAGATCTTTATTTTTATAAGGTATCGAGAACACATGGGCTACCATCCACCCCATGTTAACCGGGTTAACCACATGCAGCCAATCCAGTGTGTTTCTCTGCTTAGTGCGTCTACATTTTGACCTTTTTAAGGATTTCAATCGTACTTTACCGACATCAAGTGACTCGACTGGAGCGCTGTGAACGCCGTGCATAAGGAAAAATGAACATAGTTGAATAAAGATGAGCAGAACTCCAGATATCCAGTTCATGCGCTCTTGTGATTAACTCCCCGCAGTTAGCATGCTCGGGATGCTAGTGAGCCTTGTTCAGGGAAAAAAAACTCAAGTCAGACCGAGAGAATTAAACCAAAATAAGACTTTTCATGTTCTTTCAGAGCCCTTTAACACCATTTTCAAAATACTGCGTTAAGTTCGCGATGCTAACGGTTAGCCACCGAGCTAATGCTAGTTGATGCTAGGCCCCTCTGTTCACTGCTGAACGGAGCAGTTGTGATCTTGCACTGGACTGTTTTACCTGGTGGATGTGAAGAAGGAGAGAGCAGAAGCCTCCGCTAATTCCGTCGGGCCGGGTAGATCCAGGGCGATGTATCCATGGAAGCTCAACACTGGAAGCCAACGCTTGATTCCCTCCCTTGAGGAGCAGCAGCAGCAGCAGCAGCAGTCGGCTTGCACCTGACTATCCGAGGCTAACGCGTTAGCACGACCGGTTAGATGAGCCAAAAACACCGCTAACGTTAGCTGCTCGCTTATGCTGGGTGGTCTGCCCGAACCCTTGGCTCGGTTCTTGTAGAGTTCAGCTTATGGTGGTCTCGGGTCGTTACGAGGGGAAAAGCACACTGCTGAGACCAAACTGCGCGTCAGTTGCTGGTGTTTTTCAGCCGTTTCCAGGCTCCTCCACAAGCGCCTGCTTTGCTCGTCTCTACCGACAGGAAAGAGTGGTTGTCGCGAAGTGATGACGTCACGGTTTTGTTTGCTTCACTGCGCCGCAATGTGACGTAGTAATATTTATAAAAACAAAAAACGATTATGTTGCTATTATTGTTTAACGCATCACAATTCATACATGGAGCCAGCAAAACCTAGAATAAATATGATGTAAAAAAAAATAATTCATAGAAATTATACATAGACACGAATAAATTAATGATAACAATAGTAGTAATGACTGTCATAATAAAATGTAAATAAAGGTGCATAAGGGGATATAAAATGGCAGCAAAGTACAGAAAAAATATCTGTACTTTGCTGATATATATATATAAAAAATATATATATATATATATATCAGTATATATATATATATATATATATGTATATATATATATATATATATATATATATATATATATATATATATATATATATCCATCCATCCATCCATCCATTTTCCGTCACCCTTCTCCCTAATGGGGTCGGGAGGTGCTGGTGCCTATCTCCAGCTGCGTTCTGGGCGAGAGGCGGGGTACACCCTGGACAGGTCGCCAGTCTGTCGCAGGGCAACACAGAGAGACAAACAGGACAAACAACCATGCACACACACACTCACACCTAGGGAGAATCTGGGAAGGCCAATTAACCTGACAGTCATGTTTTTGGACTGTGGGAGGAAGCCGGAGAACCCGGAGAGAACCCACGCATGCACAGGGAGAACATGCAAACTCCGTGCAGAAAGACCCCGGGCCGGGAATCGAACCCAGGACCTTCTTGCTGCAAGGCAACAGCGCTACCCACTGCGCCACTGTGCAGCCCCTATACATATATATATATATATATATATATATATATATATATATATATATATATATATATATATATATATATATATATATATATATATATATATATATATATATATATATATATATATATATATATATATATATATATATATATATATATATATATACTGATTGGTGAATGTAAGTCACACTTAGCAGCATAGTTAGATTGTAGTGTCATGTAGATTTGCTACATTATCTTGAAAATTATAAGAAAGTGAATTCAGTTTATTGATATTTTCAAAATGGAGTAAGCATGTAAACAAGAAAATAAAGTAAAAGTAAAAAGTGAACGAATCTTAAAACAAATACATTTTATAATAATAAAGCAGAGCACTTTTAGTATTTACTATACATAAAACGTAGATTTTGTCATAGTTTCAGTTCTTTACTTATTAAAGGTTGTGAAGGTGAAAGGGTTTATAAGAAAACCCATACATCCTCTCCCTACCAAATCTCTCTAGTTCCCTCAAGACATCAGGGTATTTCAAATACTCGTAAAACATGTCTAATCTGGCTACATTTATGAGTGTGTAAAAGTTTGAACCACTTACAATGTTCAGTCAGTATTTCCATGTAGCCCTGAGGGATTTTCTGCTTGTTCAACTTCACGTTCACTTAAAAATGTGTTTTTCAATGTAAACTTTTGAACAAGATTCATTACAGTTCCATGGTTCATCCATAGTGGACAGCTTGTTAAATTCAAACAGTAAATAGTTGTGTTTTTGGTGTCAAAAAGAAGAAACTGAAAGACCAAGAAGAGAGTTTTGAATTCAAATCGTGAAAATTAAAGGGAAGAAGCTTCACTTTGGTGTTCCGCTGACTGTAAAGCTATTTAATGTCTGGACTGATGGTTTAGAGTGAAGAGTTCACAGAGAGGGTGGAGTGACACCCTGCTTCTCCACCTGCTGGCAAGATAAAAAGATGCTCTCAGAGGAAGGGAGTCGCCTGTTTGTAGTTTTCTGAGCAGATGTGACACGTTGTTGTCTTCCTGTCAGCTGCAGAGACAGCCTTCTGACCAAACAGCAGCAGAGGAGAGGAGAGTCTCATCCAAAACTCCACCTCAATCTCTTTCAGTCTCCACTGTATTGACGCAGAAATGATTTGCTCGGGTTCACGTGTCCTGCTTTGATGCAGATTGACTGCTGCTAAAGATCAACATGAAGTTCTGGAATGGAAAGAAACTAAAAACTCAAATAAAAAGCATAAATGACTCAAAATGAGTAATTCTTTAAGAAACCAGATAAGATTATAAACCAGATTATATTTAAGCACTTGCATTTGATTGGATCACTGATCTACATGAACATACTAGCTCCAATAGCCATAAAACTGTGAAAATTTAAATTACAAGGAAAACAAAATGAAAAAGGCCCAATTTTGAAGAAACTCACGTTTGTCCATATACGGTTTTGCGCTGAGACGAGATGCTTTTTCAGTCACATGGTGACATCCTACTGGCAAAAATGACGGAGAAGACGACAGGAGGCAGAAGGAGGATGATGGTTTATAATTGCGTTTTTTTCAGACAATGTGCAGCTGGCTCCACCAGAGCTCTCACCTCACCACACAGTTCATAAAAAGTTGTGTGTCATTTGAATGTGTTAAATTGGCCTGTCACAATAATCAAGGAATCACAGGACAAATTAAAACAAATTCAATAATTCCCATTGGCATGATTTGTTATTTATCTGTTATTTTTTCTGTTTCAAACAAAAGCTGGATGATAAAAGTATTTAGTTTGGTGCTTTTGGTCTCTGTGTGACAGAATCACTTCTTTACGGATATTTCTTTGTTCATTTATTGTTTTTAGCAGATTTACTTTCCAGGCATAAATCTCATACCAAATGTGTCTTGTCTGTAATTAACAACAAAACTGTTGAGTAACTATCAGCTCCCAATCTGTAAATGAATCCAGCCAATCAATTATGGTAGATCTGTATAGTTTACTTGAATATTAGGATTTAGTTCATTCTTTATGCTTATTGGTGGATTAATGACAGTAAGAGTTTCCTGGTTTTATTTAGGCATTCTTCCTTACTGTGTTCTAGGGTCATGCACAGAGATACATAGAAAGCCACCTGAAGAAGAGACAGTCATTGTACACTTAATTATTCTTCACTAAAAAAGACAGCATGATCGTAAGATCCAGTTCGGCATCCTGACAAACACTCAGAGAGTCAAACTGGACAAGGTTTGTCAGTTTCACTTCAATGAATGGGTCCTTAGTTTCTTGAAGGATGCTACAATAAACTGAAACATCCAGTATCACCTATTTTTACATTACAAATTAAGTGTGGCAGAACATTGTGAATAAATATATGCAAACAACCCAGAAAGGGAGCAAACTGCATGATGCTTTCAAACTTATAAACTCGTGCATGCTGAAAAAGGCTTAACTCCTTTCAGGATTTTGAGCCTCCTTACATTCTTTTGTTTCTTCTTTTTTTAGTTGTGGATTAATGTACAGCTTAAATTAAACCTAGAGTGCCAGCATTGGTTAGTTTTGGCTTGCAGTAATTTTCATGCCCTGCCCGCAGATCCTCAGGGGAGAGTCTGAAACCCTGAGATATCACGAACAGCGAGCATGTGATCCTGGGAAGTGTGCAGCCGAGGCCAGCATGGAGTCAGTGAGATGAAAAGCACACCCTGGAAACAAAGGAGGGCTGTTGATGTCCTCACTTTGTTCCCAAATGCTCTTAAACCAGGTATTTTGTGGCGGTTCATTTAGCTCTTGGTTCACTGAGGAAGCCAGTCAGTTGTCCTCCTAAAATTAGGGAGGATATTTGCGTCCTGTTCCAGATGGAGTTAGAAACTGATTTGATAAATAAGACCTAAAGGGGGAACGTTCCCCATTCCTTGAATTTGCATTTTACACAGTCTCAACTTTCCTGGAAACCAATGCCCTTCTTATTCTCCTGCTTTGCTCACAGTTATCATACAAACGCAGGACACGACGTCAAGGTGTGAAAAGCACACACAAATCTATCTGATGTTGTCCAAATCCTGTGGGAAATCATCTCTCTAAAGCCGGAGACAGGCTGAAAACAGAACCGAGGTGAAGTCTTCTACAGTGACAAAAAACACACCCAGATCCTCTGGTGTGTCATGTTTGTGTCTAACATTGTAGCTCCTAAAATCAAACTCACAGGGAACGCTGGTGTCTCTGGCAAACATATAAAGTGATAACAAAACTGGTAGCAACATCTTCAGTCAAAAAAAGAAACAAACATGAACAAAATAGAATTCACAGAGAAAATAGGATTTCTTGTACCTGTTCTCTGGAGAAAGACGTCTTATTTCTCTCCGTCTTGTGTACGTTTCTTCTCTCTCCTGGTGCGGTGGAAGTTTGATGAAAATCAAAAGTGGCGTTCAATGAGAAACTGTAGTTTTGTTTACTTGTGAACCAGTTTGGCTACAGTCAGATTCTTCTGTGAAATGTTCTGCTTTCTGCAAGCAGCAACCAGAATGAGACTAGTTTTACAAATCAGATTTGGTGCAATAACAAATGTTTGGAGGAAAAGCAAAGCAGCCCTTGATCAAAAACATTTTTTTAAAAATCTTAATTTTTAGGGTTACTAAAAACTTGAGGAAAGAACATAATTTGATAGTTTTCCCAATAAACACCAAATAAAATGGGAGAATATTGGATCAGACTGAAAGCGATTCAGGGGTCAGTTTGTGTGAGCAGTAAGTCGGGCCTCGCTGCGCTGTGTTTGCAGCCTCGTTTCTCATTTGTATTCATTGCTTTGGATTGTCTGTTCCCGCACCCTCAGAACCTCCCCGGGTGTGAATGTAATCAGCTTTGCACAAACGGCCATCAGACGGTCAGACTCAGAGAGGAAAACAGACAGGCTCAGCAGTAGATTGTCAACACTGGACTGGACCACACGCTGAGGCCCGAGGTTTAGAAACACTGAGATCGCTTGAAAAGCTCCAAATGTTGAAAAAGGACCAAATATGAACATTAGTTAGCATTTAATGAGGAAGAAAAGAGTAAAAATGGGTGCTGCTGCCGTCTGTCCGTCCGTCTGTCTGCCAACCATCCACAGGTTTGGCTCATTATGGAGCCAGTGGAATCTACCCAGTGGGATTATAGGAGAGTTTTTCTGTGGAGCTTCAGCAAACTGAAGGTCATCTTGAGAGGGCAAAGAGCTAAAAGGACGAGCGAAATGATGTGGAACCAAAGCCAGACTCAGGCTTGTGGGATTTGTCACCAATTTGTAAATAATTAAAGATCCATCCAATAGTCTGATTGAAAGACAGCACAGCAAGCATTGTCTTTTCATCGGGACACTTTAATCATGGGACTGAAGAGCTTCACAAGCCAAACAAAACTCCACATGTTGTATATTTACAGAAATGTCACAATCACATTTTTTGGCATTGAAATATTTACAGTGCAAATTCGCGTCCGACACTGTCTGAATCTGGAAGAACTCACATCTGCATCAGTGTTTACTCGTTCACATCCGACAACTTTCACAGGCAAAACCGGCGGTTGAAGAAAATCTGTGAGAAGCATCTGGCGATCAGAGGAATTCAGTCAAGATATTCATCTGGTATCTCTTATCTGATCAACAGCCGCTTTTTAGCGGGCCGCTTCGGCGAAGTGGCCAATAATTTATCAAAAGCCTCGGAAGCCGGAGTCTCGTCGCTTCGAGACTGAGAGACCTAGAATAAAAACGATCTCTGTGTAAATCCAGAGCTGCTCTGCAAACGATAACAAACAGATGTTCTCCGTCATGCCTGCCCACAGTCATTACAACCTGCAGCTGGAGGGAGTCATGTAACATTTGAGCAAGAGGAAAAGCCACCGGGGGAGCAGTGAGCAGTCATCTGGAAGGGCTGGGGAAGGTTATTTTCCCATTACACGCCGAGCTGAACACACACAGACCAACTGTGTGAATCTAGAGACACCGAGGACACATTTGGTTGCGTTTTTTTTTTTTTCCTGTGTTTTATATGTAAAAGATCAGATGAAATGTGCATTGAAACACATTGAAACATAAGTAATGACATCGTCAGTAGCTGTTTATCTCCACTGAGGGACGACCGGGAGGTGCAGCTCCACCCGAGCTCTGAGGTGCAGCTCCTTTGAGACGGGCGCTTCGCTGCGTTGTGTCCAGCGTGTCACTGTTCACTCCGGACAGGAAATAAGCACCTCCGGATTGGGGAAAAACAGCGGAGACAGAGTTGGAATATGAAAGATGGAAGCGAAGCTCGGCCTGGGATGTGTCATCCTCTAACCTGTAATGGAGGAACACGAGGAGGAAGACTGAGACCTGGACTGAAAGGTTAAAAACAGTTGAAATCAGCAACAAAAACACCAGCATCCATAAAAATTCCTGATAATTCACATTGAAGGTCATTTGGTCACTGAATATTTGGGAATGGTTAAAGTGTGAATCATGGTAATTTTGAGTATCTGGCGAAATTCTTGAATTTTTGACCAGTACAGCTTTCCTCTGACTACAGGTCATTCCCACGCATCGGTTCGATGGAATTTTAGAAATAATTATCATAGAATTTTGGGATATTGTTAGATAAACAACTTTCTCTTAGGTGGAGAGACAGGAAGGCCAGTCCGGGGCAGTGGCAGTTAGTAATGGCGCTGCCGGAAGCTGACACAGCTTAGTAGTGTCAACGGGTGAAAACTGCCATTTACTCCATCAAGTAAAAGCCAGTGGAAATAGTACAAGTCTTAATAACCAATGACGTCATCATTTCAGGAATAATTATTTACGAACAGGTAATATTACGAACATATTCCCCAAAACAGCAGCTCTGGCATCCGTAGTGTCAGCTGCCAGAAACTGACACTACTAAGCTGTGACAGCTTCCAGTTGTTGGAGGAAATAAATGAGCATTAAAAAATGGAGGCATTAAGTTACACCTTGTATAATAATAAACTTTGTGGCCTCCTTATGCATTGCTTTGGTTTTGCAGTGAACAGATTCTTCATTTTCTTCCTGCTCAACACATTTTCGCTTCAGCTGGTTCCCATTGAGTGGAGGGAACAAGTTGAAACTCGACCAGTTTGACTCTGAAATACTCAAACGGAGATGTTTACCTCTGGATTTTAGGATCATCTGTTTATAAGGTGAGTGTTGGACTGAAGTGTTTCTTATTTTGAAGAAAATTCTATTGCTTAACTCGCTTCAGGAGGGGGAAAAAAAGCACCTTAAAGGCAGGTTCAGCCGCAGTTGATTTTCTTCTTTTGCTCCCCAATGTGAAGCTCTGTTTTGCATTTGTTCTGCATACTAGGGCCATTGTAGATAGAAAAAGAAGAGGAGTGAATTTCCACCAAAAATCTCTGAAATTTTTAGATCAACCGCAGAAACCTTTGAGAAAAAAATAAGGACATTTCCAAGCTTGAAAAGTTGAAAATTTGCTAGAAAAAGTCAGAAATTTTCTAGAAAAGAAAAAAACTTTCAAAACTCAATTTCAAAAGTCAAAAACATTTCTCAGAAATTTGTTCCCGAATTTTTCTGAGATTTATCTAAAAATTTGACTTATTCCTCCTTTTGTTTTTTTTTTCTATCTGCACTGGCCATAACACGCAGTCGAAGTTTTGCTTGAGTGAGAGAGGAATTTCCAAGGTTTGACAAACAGAGCACAGCTGCTGCAGAGGATGGCATCGCATTGTGCAACAGCAGCAACAGCAGCAACAGCAGCAACAACATCACGTAAACTTCTGTTTTGAGGTCCGTTACATAACCCCGTGTGTGTACAAAGAGATGGCTAACCTTTAGTTGGCTTTGGAAGTGAAAGCCTGGGAAAAAAACAGCCTGTAAACGAGGTTGGTCAACAGTCAGCCTACTGGACCTTGACCTCACTTCCCAGCGCTTCCAGTAAAGCAGCACCGTTCCAGGGTTAGGTTGCACCACACTTCCAAGTGTGCATGCCTGTCGTAATCGCTAGCAGATGTCAGGAGGGTTTGTGCTCCCAGACACACGAGATGACGAAAGTGTCCACAGTTCACCGGTCACAGCTAGGCCCAAAGCAGCTTGTGCAGCACAACAAACTCATTACAGTGGCAATGTGGGTTTATTGTGCCAGAACCTGCGTATTGTTAATTCACTGGGACATGGGGAGTGCTCCTGAGTCAATATTTAGGGCTTCTGGGGCCGCAGCTTGTCGCTTCATTGATCATTTTTCACTCTGTGGCTGTTTCTAAATGAACCACTTTTCCATCAGGACTAAAGAATTTGAAAATATCCATTAATGCATTTTTATAATATATATATTCATATTCTTTATTATTTGGATTAGTAAATACATTGGAAGTCTCAAATCGTTGCCCATTCCTTCAGCTCTGTCCTTCAAGAAGTCAGACTAACAGTTTCTCAAGCTTTTAGGGTATTTTAGTGTTCTGTTCAGTTTTACTGCTTTTCAAATTCTTTTTCAGTTTATTTTCAGAAAAACATTTCTTTTTTTCCCATTTATAAAATTTTCTACCTCTGTCATTCAGAGATAAAGTAAATTTAGACTTTTGGCTGATTGGATTAGGCATTCTTTCCGTTCTTTTCAGTTAAAGCTGCAGTCGGCAACTTGTATGAAAATGTTTTCCCTTCTTTATTTAATTTTTTTTAACAACTGTTGTAATATGAAAAGATAATCTATGAAAACGCACACCTGTGTCTCCTCCTTGTGGTCCCTCTCTCACATTACACCCACATGCAGATGCTGAAGCTCGAAGCCCCGCCCACAGAGAAAACTCCGCCCCCTCCCATAAGAATATGACATAAAAAAGACTGAAATAAAAACGGAATTAAAGAAATAACACTCTATGAAATATGTAAAGAAGCTTAACAAAAGTGTCACAAAATAAAACACCATTATGAAATATATATATATATATATATATATATATATATATATATATATATATATATATATATATATATATATATATATATAAACAAATAAAATAAGTAAAACTGTTTTCTGTTAAAAATATTTTAAATATTTTTTTATGTCATAAATGTTTTTGCTTATGTCTTTGACTTAGTGATCAAAACCAAGTCACTGTTTGTCATTTGCCAGCAACACAATCACTTTATCACAGATTGACAAAGATGTAGAAACATTTAGTTAGGATTAGGTCCAAAACAAATGAACTGAACTGCTTTATTTTTTTCCCCCAGTGGCCCTAATCCCTTTTACAGAGCAACACTGACCTCTGCTGGACAAACTATTTCATCACACGGAGCTGCCAGAGAGAAGCCCAGAATTTGCGTCAAGATATTTATTTACAACGTACTAAAAATAAAACTAAAAAATGTTTCCCACCATAAACATTTCCTTCATAATGGAGAAATAGTTAGGTGAGTAAATGTGGTGATTTATTTTTGAGAGGAAGCTCTGACAACTGTAACAACTATACTGTGACAAAAATAGATGAAACCTACAGTCTTTCTTCATCCACTGGTCCAGTTCATCCATTTCCAGCTCCAGCACAGATGGCACGTCTTCTTCGAACATTGGCCTGACACACACACACAAACACACACACACGGTTTGTCTTCAGAAAACCTCGGAGGGTTGCGAGAAACATTTCAGACGTTTATTCTGACCACAAATTTTGAGTCACACACCAGCTAGATTGCATTAACAGGAAATTACTGCAGCAGGGTAACGTTTTTGCAAAACCGTGGACAGAAGAGATATTTTTGCCTGATAGCCCACAGCATTTCAACTTACATGGGGACCTTCTCTGAGCTCGGTCCGTCCAAGTGTGGATCTTCTTTTGTAAGCTCTGGAAGAGAGTCCAAAAAGATAAAGACACTTTTAGCAGAACAAAAAAACCCCAAAACAAAACAGAATTACTGTCTCAAATCTAGGAAAGTTACATTTGTTTTGATTGATCCCATTGTACGGTTTGATCATAACCTCTGCTTTGACTTTGGGGTAAACTAAAGGACTAAAATGAGCAAATATCTGGGAAGTCCTACACAACATTAGTGCAGTTAACTAAAATTAACAAAATGATGACAACTGAAATTGAGAAAATAATTTGTTAAATGAAATAAAAACCAGCGATTGCCGGCTGTGACGACATGGTGCTAAAACACACTGAAATTGTAGATTCGTTTTTTGTGTTAATTTCACATCAATTTGAAATGCTGAGAAATAGATTAATTCTTCCCCCCCCCCTACATTAGCATTCAATTGTTGTCAAGTTATGGGATGACATGGCAGCATTTATAGTCCACAAAATGGCGACAGCAAAAGTTGGGAGAAATCACCACTCATTTGGTTGTTCAACAATAATTTAATTAATTGTTTTTATTTGATTTTGCTGTTGTTTACTAACTAATGGCAGCGTGGAATCTGTTAGGCCTGAATGACCTTTGAACCTGAGATCATTTTAGATATGCCTTCATGTATAAAACCTTCAGAAAAGTTTTATGCATCAGTTTTGCAGCATCAGTTTAAATCTGTCGCCATATGAATGTCTATAAGGCTGGAATGGATAAAAGACGGAAACCTACACCAATGGAAAGTTGGTTGCAAACACATGTACATCATGTTTCCTTTATCCTTTTTTCCCCTCTGAGTATAAATGCTTATAATTAATGTCTGAATGCTTGAAACTGAGGTTAAAGTCCTCGTTTGTGCAAACTATGTTGGTAAATAAACTCAGATTCTGATGTTTTAGACGTTTTGCAATTTCAAAAAGATGAACATTCATTTGGACCATGGACAGAGAAGACTGAAGCCCTTTTTGCACTGCAGGGTCAGGCCTGGCCCAGCCCGGCTCCATTCGACCCGGTCCTATTGGTACTGTTGCCCTGGTCGTTTTGCATTGAGCAGGAAACGTCACGTAAATCGAATTCTTGCTAAAGCTCCCCAGGTGATCTACCCAGGTGATCTACCTAGGTGATCTACCCAGGTGATCTACCTAGGTGATCTACCCAGATGATCTACCTAGGTGATCTACCCAGGTGATCTACCTAGGTGATCTACCCAGGTGATCTACCCAGGTGATCTACCCAGGTGATCTACCCAGGTGATCTACCCAGGTGATCCTCGCAGCGACCGCAGAACAGTTTTCTTCTTGGGTCTCCCGTCCCATTTTTTCTGGGTCGACCCGGGTCCAGCACTGCAGGGCAAAATGGGCTTAAATGTTTAGTGTCTTTATTCCGGCTCGCCATCACAACAGACTCACCTTGGTTCGCTGCTTTTTTACTGCGCCTGCGCCAGACAACAACGCCAGCGATAATGATTCCACCAATGATAACGCTTGCCACAGCTGCACCAATCAGGATGGGTTGGTCAACAATTTCACCGTTTTCAGTTCCTGATTGATCAGTCATAAGCACAATTTCTGGTGAAGCATCTGCAGAAATGTGCCAGAGAAAAGACTGTAGGCTCAGATATGATCAAGAACTTTGTTGCATTTTAGCACTTTGACTTTGAAGTTAGTTTTATGATTACATCTATGCAAAACAAATAGCTCGACTTACCAGGTTCACCTGAACCAGATTCTTCAGAAACTTCAGCAGTAAATAAATAAAACAAAAAATAATTGAGTAAAAAGAAATTGGAAGCACAAAGAATGATCTAAAGAAACTGAAGGACCTGTGGATTTACCTTCCCCTTGTGTTGTGTTTGTGGGGCTGTGATTAGTCCCTGAAACAGGCAGAATCAACAGAAATGTGTTTTTATCAGTTTGTGTCACACTGTGAAACATTGACAAGCTCTCAGTTTCAACTTGAGACCTGCCAAAATGGAGAAGGTGAAGAAACATGAGATTAAAGGCCCAGTTAACCCTGAGCAGTGTTTGTGCATCATGGAAAATGTGGCCCAGAAACATCCAGAGGCTGGGAGAGCAAGAGTGCAGATGGACGAATTGAAATCACTCCCTTGTAGTTTAGGATCAGTTAAAAAGCTGACAGGTTGTGTTGAGTTCCCTGTTTGTTCTGATGAATTTAGTTTTGCCTTCATTTAACTAAAAGGATGAAATATGAACATATAAAAAACAAACAATGACCTCCAATTATTTTTGGATTTTGGGTTTGCTGTATTTTCAATTTAAAAGATGCATTATTTTAATGATAGGAGGAACATCACTGAGATTAACAGATTAAACTAAAGTGCTATTTTATTTTCCAACATGATTCTTATCACCACAAGCAGGATTCCTGCCCAAATGAACTGAATTTGTTTTGCATCTTTTTTGTTGTTGTTATTTATGCTGTTAGACTGGGCAGCTCGGCTCAGTGTTTTTCTACATATAGAAATGTCCGTTTGTATAAAACTTGTCCTGAAGGGCCACCATCCTGCAACCTATAGATGTGCCTCTGCTGCACCACCTGAATGCGATAATTGGGTCATTAGCAAGGCTCTGGAGAACTGATCTGCACAATGAGGCAACTGAGCCATTTGACTCCGATGCTTTGTACCTGTGGAACATAAAAACTGCCGAAATGAAGCTGTCTGTATGACTGGTATGCAGTGCAATATCTTGAAAATCTATTTTTATTTATAATTTTGCAAGAGTTTCTATATTGAAGCACCTTGAGAATGCATTCATCCTAAATCTGAGTGATCAAAACAAACTGATCCTCCAGTTCCCTCTTTGTTTGTCTGTTTCTGTCAATAAATCGCAATATAAACAGAAATATTCAATAGGATGAGACTGAATTTAGCAACATGAAATATATTCTCCTATAACTATCAGGCTCAGTTTTAGTCCTACCAGAGAAACGTTATACATTTTCCGATCTGTATTGTACATACAGTATATGTTGGATCTCTGAGCCAATTTTACATAATGAGGTTTGAGACAGTCAATTGGAGAAAATGTTCAATCTTTCCAAAGACCAATATTCCCAGCACTGCAGGCTTTACTGAACAAATTTTTCTTTCACATAAGATTGTCACTCATTAGAAACAATATTAGAAACAATGCATGAAACTAAACAATGAGACTAACAGCAAAATCTGTACATACATTCAATCAGCATCATTGCTTGGATGCCATTCTTTTGTCTTACCTGTAGTAGCTGGAGGAGTTGTAGTGGAAACCTTACTACTTGTTGAACTGTTATATTTTCCTGTTGCATTTGATGTCTTCTGTTGACAAAATGCTGCAATGAAACATGTCACATTACTCCAAGCCCACTAACATGAATCCAAAAATACACTAACTCTTTTTAGTAACATGAGGAAGCATCCTACACATTTTTATGACGCACTAAGGAATCTGATTAATTGAATTGTCCTAATTTATTCTTCTCAGAACATAAAATTATCTGTAAATACTGTAACTCAGAAAGTTACAATCTAAACTATGGTGTCCAACATTTAAAATCTTTTTAAAATCTTTATGTATAACTGTTTGTTATAGAGATGCACCGATTCAATATTAATATCTGCATGGGTCAAGATATTGAAAACAATTTCTAGACTGGGTATCAGTGACAATGTGCCAGGTCCATAAGGACAAATGTGTTCAGTCTAATTCTATCCTTTGTGCTCTAAGCGACGTCAGAGCTTTGCTTTTCTGTATCACATCGGTATCGGCCGATATTGAACCTCAGATATTGATATTGGTAAAGGAAGTGAAAAAAGTAGATAGGTGCTCCACTCGTTGGGTGGCGTCATCAGGAGACAGGGCATTCGCCTCAGAACCACTGAGGAAATTTTAATTGTATTTTAGTTTTGTCCTTTGAGCTCAACGAAGAAAAAGCTGAAGTTTTAGTTATTGTCGCAGACATTCAAATCAATACCAAAACCACTGGGAACATATTTGATGTAAAGATACAAACCATCGTCAACATCGTCTGAAGGAAATTGCCAGAGTGACCAGTTCTCTCCGAGTCCACGGTGGACGAGAGACTTAAGTCCACCGTTTTGTTAACAGGTTATTATATTGCTCTGGTTTCGAGTCTCTCTAAAACAATTAGGCCGCTCCTCTGTGACCTTGAAAGAATAATGAGTTTGGACTGTGGATGAAAGGATTTAAAGGGTTTTGTGAGCTGTCATGAAAGTGACAGAGGTTCCTGACTTCTTGGTCAATAGTACATCTGTGACACTTTTGGGAAAGTGTTACAAAAGTTACTTAGGCATGTCAGCAAAACTGTGATGATCAAAACACCATCAAAAAATTAGTCACACAGGAACTCTGGACTTCCGTCTGAAACACCAATTGCAACAAAAAAAAAAAAAGAAAAGGGAAAAAAAGAGAGAGTTACCAAGTTCACAAATTAAACAGAATGAAGATGGCATTCCCAAAAGATTTCTGCTTTCTTCGTTTTATCTGATCACCCAATTATCAGAGCGGTAGGTGAGTTGTGAAATTTGGGGCAGAGGAGTCAGGCTGGGGCTTATCTCAGGACAGAGAAAGCAGATTCCACAAGTTTCTGGCGTGAAGAAGATTACATGAAAAGAAGATGAACCTGGAAGGAACGCCTTGTGCTTTTCGATGGAAGACTGCTCAGATCTGGACTTTACAGCTAAAACTGGAAAATCATGTGGCAATAAAGTCATGGAGGATCAGAGCAAAAAAAGAAAAGAAAAAGAAAGAAAGAAAAAAAGGGAAAGCAGCATAGGAGTGGAGACAGACAATGACAGAGCTGTTTTCTGTGACGCGGCGGTTTGTCGGCCTACCTGTCCCGGTCAGAGCGCTGAGCAGCAGGAGCAGGACCAGAGCCGGGGTCTTCAGCCGGGGGGCCGCCATGTTATCAAGCAGAGACACACACTGCCATTCTGAGCCTGTTTTCTCCTGTCCTGTCACAGCATCACACTTCCTGATCTGACTTAACGTTTTTGTTTTTTTTGGGGGGTTTTTTTCACCAAGCCACTCGAAACACACCCACAGACTCACACCGTTTGCTCTCAGATCTGATGCAACAAGCAGAGTGTGTGCTTGTTGCTACAAGTCTGATCTGCACTGCGATCACATTCTTGTTAGTCAGGTCGGCAATGGCACCAAGGCGGGGTTGTGGGGGGTAGAGAGAGTTAACTTTGAGGAAGGAAGAACTTCTTCCAGAAATCGCTCAGCGAATGGCAGCAGGTCAGGTGTCTCCTGTCAAACCGCCTCTCAAGTCACAGTTGTGTCCTTCCTGCAGGGTCCCGGAAGAACGGCGCGCGGTGGATTAGCAGCCACGCATCCGAGGGTCATGCCGCTGTGATTATCTCTGGGTTCGCTGGCCTACTTTCAATAAAAAGACAAGGCTTCACATGGTTTTCTTCCAGGCAGGACAGCGACGGAGACGGGGCGTGTTTGAACACGAACTGCTGCAGCCAGTCTTATCAGTCAAGCAGGCCTCATTTTTATTTTTTTTTTGCACAACAAGAAGTGGCATTGAGGAGCCAAACAGCAGGAGAATTTCCTCAGAAGGCTGATTTTCACAACAGCTGGGCAACGTCAAAACGGAAGATGAGCAGCTCTTACAGCGACAGCAGCATCAGGCTGAATAAATGAGATGATCAGGAGGAAGTTCATTTACTTCAATAATTTCATTTTATAAAGTTACGCTCAAGCTAAAAAGATCCTTTACCAAAAGGGTGAGGCGTTTCATTCTGTTAACTGGGATCAACATGGCTGTTGGCAAACTACAAGACTAAATTACATAACAGCAATCAAGATGGCTTTTGACAGTGAAATGTTATGGTTGTGTTTTAACTAGTGCTGTCAATCTATTGGAAAATGTAATTGTGATTAATCACTATGCCTAACTTTGTGAGCTCAAAATAGAAACATGCATTCAGTTGTAGGAATGGTGGCCTGGGCAAGCCCCGCCTTGCGCTCACCACAACCAATTAAAATGCAAGAAATTATCAGGGGGGGGGGTTTCTGAGATAATTTCAACAGCTAAGAGAAATTTACTTCACTACCCATTAATACATAGTAGCAAACTTGTTCCTGAACAGACATTTAATTTTTTAGTTCTTGGATGCCCCGCCCCTTTTTGATGCCACCCTGGACAGCTACCCATAACCAGCCCTGATTTCAAAAAATGTTTTATTGTCTCAAACCAAACATGTCTGAAGATTCTCAGGTTTCCATGTTTTTAAATTCAGGGATGTTTACAGGAAATCATTTTGTAGCTCGTCCTCATCCAGCTGAGCGACTGCAGTGAATCGTGCAGGTGAAACTTTGAGCTCATAGATGAACTTTGAGCTCATGGCGACACGCAGGCTGGCGAGGCAACACAAGAGTTGAAAAATGTTCAACTTAAACAGAAGAATGATTGCTTCTTTTCTGTGTTGTTTTTTTTTTTTTTTTTTTGATCAACCTTGTATTGATATTGAAGAGAGGGAAGAGGATATTGTTTCTGCTGTTTTTAATGTCTGTGCTTATTGCTGTGACACTCTAAATTTTTACTCATAGTTATTGTAACCCAATAAGCTGCGTGTGTGTGTGTGTGTGTGTGTGTGTGTGTGTGTGTGTGTGTGTGTGTGTGTGTGTGTGTGTGTGTGTGTGTGTGTGTGTGTGTGTGTGTGTGTGTGTGTGTGTGTGTGTGTGTCTGGGCACTCATGCACACAGAACATTTTAACAGACAGTACTTTAATGCCAATATTATGGACGAAGCACCACCTGACATCATGAAAGCCCACAGCATGATTTCTATTAAGCCTTATCAGATGACTGCAGATAAAGCTGAAGACATTTGATCAAACTTTGCATTGTCACAGATTGCCGGTTGCACATGGCGACCGGCAATCCAAAGTTTTGGATTTTTTTTCTTGTTTTCTGTTAGATGTCGGCACAGGACTGATTCATCACTTGAGTTAAAACCTTTTCATGCCAGAATAATTGGTTGATTTAGTTGAGTTGAGTGATCGAAGAAACCTACCTGCATTAATGAGCCAACAGTGGATGGAAAATAATGCAAATGGAAGAAAAACTCACCAACTTTTACTACTTTTGGCTATCTATTGAAACGTATGTTAATTGCATACATTTCAATTAACATACATTTAATTGAATGTATGTTCAAACTATTGAGAGAAGCTTGAGGAAGGAATCCCTTATACTGACCAAATGTATGTAAAGTTTTGAGTTTCAGGAAAGTTAAAAAAAAATTTTAAAAATTCCTAAAATATGTTCTCACCACATTTTCTGGCATTTAGCGAATAGAAATAAATTTAGCAATTCTAGCTACACTAAAACAAAAAAGGTTTGGTCTAACCGAAATTCAAACAGTGAGAAAGAAAATTTGTGTTTGTATCATTTTACACAGTGCATGTAAATATCTGCTTTTAACTGGATCTGCGTCTTACAGAACCCCCCCTCCCCCCATAATATTCTAAAGTTGCTGTTGGTTCTTTTACTAGACAAACGTTCAAGTGCTGATAGTGAACTTAAGCGAACTGAAACGAGGTTTAACTCATTGAAAGTTGAAGCTTGGCCTGAGCCTGCAGGGCGTCGCAGTGACTGTTAAACTGGGACGAAAGATTTTACAGCAATTAGCTTCTTTCCAGATTTATTTTAAGAACTCTGACGCAGTTTTCTCTGTGTCAAGCATGCCGGAGGAGTCTTGACTTGTCTAAACTGGTCTCTGGGAACAAATCGGAGCTTGACTGATGTGCACTATTATTTAAATCAACACGGTTTGTTTTTCAACAAGCTCTTTCTTGATTTGCATGTTGATTTGGATTTCAGAACATGTCACAATCTGACCTGGGACTGAATTGGATGTTTAACACTGAACACTGACAATTACACAAATGAGATAAAGCAAAGGAGCAGTCAGGGTTTCTGAGTCATCTTTTCTATTTTGTTGGTCTAAAAAACATTTTTATACCAACCAGAGGCCCCACCAGGAATCTTGGACCCCCTGACAAAAAATTGAATTGGCTCCCCTCACGCAGCTGCTGTTACAATTTCTTGAGTGTATCTAAAGTATTAAAAGCATCACAATTTTAAAGGTTTGCAACTGCCTTGCTTTCTTTGGTCCAATACTGATACTAGCACAATATTCACTGCTCATGAATTTTACATGCCACAGTCTGCATACAGTATGCAAGTAGATTGCTTAAAGTTTTTCGATTAGTTGTAGATTACTAAAATGTCTCCCCATGAGCAACAGTCACAGGGAACATGCAAAATATACATGCCGGGCACAGACTTATTAAATTAAATTCTTGGCTGCCTCCCACTGCTCCCCCTCCCATGCTGTTTTCTATGTAGCTGCATTTTATTCAAGCTGCAGTCTATAACTTTAATAAAGAATATGTTTACTCCATATTTGTTAAAGCTGTTACCATGTCGTGACAGTTTGTCACGAGACAGATAATCTATGAAAACAATCAATCTCCTCCACCTCGTCCCTGAATTACTATTGCTAGCTAAAGTAATGCAACATTCCGGCCAAAACAACCAATCAGAACCAGGAGGAGGGTCTTAGTGCTGGCAATCAACCAAATTCACTCACTGCTAAATGTGCTAATAGAGGAGAAACAAGTTATCATTACAGGAAAAATGTTTATGCTAATTTCAATAAGCATTTACGACAAGCTGTGCTAGCTGCAGCATAGCATAGAACGATGGGGAGGAAGGATGAGCAGCACCACTTGAGATTGTGATTGACAGCACTAAATCTCTCCTGCCACTGACTGGTTGTTTCTAGATAGCACTGGGAGAAGGCAGAGGAAATAGATTTTACACAGATTATCTTTCATGCCATTCTGTCACAACATAATGACAGTTTTAACAAATAAGTGAAAAAAATATTTCTATAAAAGTTACAGCAGCTTTTATTTCACTCAGTAGACGATGGGTCAGGAGGGACGTGGGTTAGAGCTGCTGACTGACTCACAGTGCAATGACAATAAAGTTGAATTCTGTTGTTAAGTGTGGTAAAAGGTACAGGGACAAGTTCAAAATATGAATATCTTTAATTCATTAAATGCTAGTGAAATGGAGGCAACAGTATTCTGTAGCTAACTATGCTAAATGGTTGATAATCTCACACAGTCTACTCACCTCTCTGAGGAAAAACTGGGTTATAAATTGCACCCTTTTCTCTCTCCCACTCTCTCTGCATATATATATTTGTTGAAAACCTGATTTTATTATTTTCGTTTGTGTTTTCTACTGGCTGAACACCGTCACCGACAAGCTCCAAGTAGGAACGATGCATGAAACCAACCATTTCATGCAGATCCAATGGTGTTCAGGTCAAATATGGATGTGTTTTTTAACATTTAATTTTTACTGCTAAAAACAACATTCGAAAAATACACTATAATTAATTTTGTAATTGACAGGGGCCCAATTTTTATTTATTTATTTATTTTTCATTTCTATGAGCAAAAAATTAATAAATAAATTGTTGAGGGCCTCCTGTTTCCCTCCTATACGGTACCCGTGATACCAAAAGAAAATACTTTAACTATTTAACCAAGGTCAATAGGCTGTGCCACTTTCTATTCATTTTAAGATAAAAGCAAAACATTCATTTTCAAGTCCATTGAACATGATCTTAATTGGTCGTTGAAAAATAATTTAATCCCAACAAATGACGTAAAATGTCTCAGTCTCCATCATTTTTGTCTAATGACTACTGGAAAGAAGCACCAGCCTCACTTGCAGCTTTTCGATAATGGACTTATCCATTATCTAGTTGAATATAAATTTGTCAAGTACAAACATCACTATTAGATCGTAGGTCGAACTAAAATAAACTCAGTTTATATTTGCTTGGAATGTCAGCAAGCGTGAAGTTGATGAATACATGAGGTGAAATCCTGAAGAGTGCAGCCTGCATTCTGAGCCAGGTTCTGGTTCTGCTGGAGATTTCTTCTTGTTAAAGCTTTTCCTCTCAACTCTCGCTACGCGCTCTTCTCATGCAATTGTCAGGCTTCCCAAGATAGAAACATTTGAGTTCATTTAAATAATAAGCCAAACGTGATGCGCTGCTTAACAATGTTCAACTGGAATGTCTGTATGATTGTGTTGAACTGAATTAAATTGAATTATTTCCGTGGTTATTTTGATCTCTGTCATCCATTTACAATTTATCTATTACATCGCAGGACAGAGAATATATTCCTAAAATAATGAATCGATGAATAAACGCTTTGTACTCTCACTGGATTATACAAATAGGACAGAGTGTGTCCACCCTACTGTAAAACCCAAATAAAAATATGCGCTTTAATTTTTGAGTCAGTGTTTAATTAACAAAATGTGTTTTTAAGAAGATGACCAGGTTTGTATTGTAGCTGTGTTAAAAGTTTTTCGGAGTCGAAAGACACGGTTCTTCAGTTGAACCAAGTCCGGAACCTAAGAACAAAATCATAGCGAGAGAATTTTCTTCCGGGACGTACTTCAGTGAAGGACCATTTCCGTTTCCTGTTCAGTTGTCAACACAGGCTGCACGCGCGTGCTCTTGAGAGCGACATGGTAAGACAGCGAGAGTCTTAGCGTGTTGACTGAGCCGCGGTGAGAAAGACGTAGAACTGATGGCTGGTTTGGTTGTTTCTGTGTTTCTGTCAGCCGAAGGCCCAGAAGAGCAAAGCGGCGGACAAAGTCGTCCATCCGTTCAGCAGGAAAGCCGCTTACCTGAACCGGGAGGAGGTCCGGCTGAAGCGGAAGGAGAGGTCAGTCCACCAGAACCAGAACCGGCGCTGCTTCCAGCTGTTCGGACCGCTGTAGGCTAATTGACGTTTCTTTAATGTTACAGGATGAAGAGTGAAAAAGCAACACGCCTGAGCAACATAGGCGAGTTTGTGGTTCTGTTTGTAATAATGAAATAAGAACTTTAAGAACAGTAATAATCATTGTTTTTATGAAGTTACAGGCTTTCAGCTCACAGTTCTTCTTGTTCTGACTCACAGGTGAGAAGCTGCTGTGGTTTCAGAGTCAACTGGATCCAAACAAGACGAATTACACCAAGAGAGAAGCCTGTGAGATTGTTGAAAGGTACCAGACTCGGTTCTGCTGGCTCTTCCCAGACGTTTGATTCAGTTCAAAAATACTTAATTGATCCCAAAGGGAAATTAAAGTCTTATTGTAGATGGTTATTAACTGATATTATGCGTCTGTTGCGAGATAAGTATTGATTTCTTGTCCAAACATTTCTAACTGATAGATCTGGATAATTAGTTCTAGTCCTTGGAGAACCTTCCATGATTTAAATGGGTCCAAGTTTGAAGGATTTCTATGATCTCTGAATGTTGAGTTTAAATCCGAGTTACCAGCATCAGTTCTGCTTTCCTCTCCTCTCAGCTGATTGTGTTTGTCTGGAATGTTCAGGTACCTCCACAGATTCGACTCAGAGCTCGAGCAGATCGAGTTGGTGAATGGGATCAAGGGTCGTCAGGGTCGTCTCCATGGCGCCAGAGAAGCGGTCATCAAACAGAGCGTAGAGCGAGAGCGGGCGCAGTTTGAGGGCGCTGGGTTTGGTGAGTCACTGCCGGAAACACAGAGCAGTGTTTGCACTTTGATATTTCCAGTCAGATTCCATCTTTCCCTGTTGTTTATTTTGTTTTTTTTTGTTTTTCAGAGATCCCAGACATCATCAACACCAAGCATCTGAATTCATTCAGGTGAGATTTTGATTAATTAGACCAAACTGATCCGTTCCAAGTCCAGTTTTAATTTGATGGATCGTCGTGTCCTAGACTCAGCCCTGACCCAAACTCCTACCATCACAAAAGAGGACATTGATCAGGAACAACCAAGTGAGCTGAATCAAACTGTCCACAATGAAACAAACTTAATATTAGATTGAGAGGGCGTCAACCAAAAAACAAATCTGTCCTGCAAAATGGACACTTTCAAGCTGCAGCTGTTAATATCTGCAAAGCAAATGTCTGCTGATGAGAAGTTTTATGATCAGATGAGGAAAAATATCAACCTTTTGGCCTCAATAGCTGCGTTTCCATTAACCATTTAATTGCACAATTTGAGATTTTGAAAGTAAATTTGTGGAATGGAAATATGGCAATTTTGAAAAAATGTTTGTCGATAAAGTTTTGGTGCTAGGAGGCTGGGGGTTTTTTGGGTTGTATTAAAATTTGCTTCTTGCAAAACTGTAATAGAAACACTTTTTTGCGTCTCACGAGTCACATGATCAACAATCTGATGTAGCCAATGGCGTAATGACTCATCACATTAAGACATGCATCCACATGTGATTTTAATTGCGTTTGTTTAATGGATCACCATAACTGTGATTTTTTTTTTTTTTTTTTTTACATTAATGGAATATTGTCAAAGCTTTGCACACATTTGTAATGGAAATGCAGCTAGTGACTAGATGAATGCTTGGAGTTGTGATATTTCCCATTTCAACCTGTCACCATGGTAATTTCTACTAGACTCACCTCAATAATTCCTGCGATTAACAGTAACACTGTTTTGAGACCAATTTCGAGTGACGTATTGATAAGGGTATAATAAGCAATTTCATCTTCTCAAAGACCAACAAACTTTAATTTTGTAACAAACATTTATCACTGGAACTGGATATTTTAAATGTTGAAAATAAAACAATCAAAAACAATAAATAAAACGGGGGAAATATTCTATATACTGAATATTCTACCAGATGTATTATCTATTTGTATTGATAATGTGTAATATTGAAATATATATTGACTTATTGTCCAGCCCTAAGTGAATATGTATATATTCAAGCCTTAATGTGTAATTTTGCCTAGTCCACACATAATCTGAGAAAATTTACAACCCTTGTTCCTAGAAACAGCATGCTCCAAATAATAATAAAAAAAAGGTACAAAACATGTAGGAAATATGATAAGTTTCCCAGGTATAGAAAATAACTATTTTTTTTTATTTTCCTCAGAAATTGGACTGGAGATCTGAAGAAACTTCCAAACATAAAAATGCGAAAAGTGTCAAGCAAAGACACAAAGACTGAGACAGAGGAAAAAGAGCAAGTGGAGCATGATGATGATGATGATGATGATGAAGATGCTGATAGAGGAGATGAAGAGGAGCCGCTGGATGACGACATGGAGATGCTGGAGTCTCACTAACACTCACCTCAGTGACTGGATCGTGCTGCTCTGCCACGACTGTCCACAAGATGGTGCTAGACCTTCAGATTCAGCCACTCAAACCTTTTCTGTTTGGTGATTTAATAACAGCAGCTGATTGGATGTTCTACATTCATTGTTTATTGCACAGACAAAAAAAAAAAAGAAAGGTTTTTGCATGTAACCCACAGCATCTCCAATTAAAGCTATGAATGGAGTGTGGACTGAAGACTTAAACACACCCTGACCCCTGAACTGTGACCTGTGACACTGGAAGTCACATCTGTAGAAAATTTGAGAAAATTAAACATTCATCCCTTTTTAAGGTTTAGACAAACACGGCTGAAATCTAATGAAAAAACACCAACACTGGCAACTGTCAAACCTCTAATCATATTGACATTGAAATCACTGACCTGCAGAGTAAGAACCACAAACGACAACAAACCTGCCCTAATACATTTTCAAAGGTCACATATTTAGATTCAGACTGGAATTAAGACTAAATGCTTTAATAATTACAAGTCTTTGGTGTCTGAAGACCTGATTGTCCCAGAGTGTTTGAAGGTGTCAGTGTGCTTCAAGTCACCCAGTGGAAAAAAATCTCATTTGATGAGCTCTGGATTTTACTTCGTGTCGCAGAAAAAGGCTAAATTTAAACACATTTCCTATTGAAATGAAGGAACTTTGTGCCTGTAATGACAGAATGTTAAATATCTGTAAAAGTCCTGTTGTCCATCTCCAGAGCCCTTCACTCACTCACACATTCACACTGATGGAGGGGAGCTAGCTTGTAGCCACAGCTGCTCAGTGGCAGTTTGACAGAAGGGATTTTCGGGGCCATGAATAAATCTGCAATGTAGACAAAACCAGTCAGTGGGTCTGATCATTGTGTAAATGTGACGTTTAGAGGTGGAGGCTAAGAGGATTTGAACTAATGTACAAACCTACATACTCGTATACATCATACATCATCACCTGCTGGATATTTTGACAATATGGCTGAAAAACATAAAACATAAGTGTAATTACTGATACACATAATCAGTAAATATTGATTAGTTTTTTGTTTAAAATATCTGATATCCTGCCAAACTGGTGGTGTGGCTGTTCCTGTTTCATCCAGTTTTCTCTCCATACTGTTTTTAATTTTTAAGAAGTTATGAGGCGCTGTAGCAAAACCTGACACTCCTGCTGCTTAGAAAGTTGTTGCTAGGTAACCAATGAGCGAGCGAGTCAGTTGACGTCACTAGCCTCCAGTCTGGGCTTTCTCCCAACACTGAATTTCCTCCAGTAGATTTTCTACCTGGCCCATCAGAAACGGAAGGAAGAGTCGACAACGATGATGTTGATTTTCTGCACCGTTTCAGATTTGCCTGTTTTCACAATGGCAGAGTTGAAGGGAACAAAGTCGATCAGAGTGTTTTGGCCTCGCTTCCAAATATTGAATCACCAATAACAGCCACCTTGTTTAGCTTCTCTCTTTGCAGTGAAGTATGATTGTTTACGGTGCAGACGATTTTCAGGAAGCTTCATAGCTTCCTAGCTAGGAAGTTAGCGCATGACATATGTCACGGAGAAATGTTGGCATTTGGGTAAAGTTTAAAACTTCACCTGAGTCCAAGGAGGGGCTGGTGGTGACCTGGTCACCTGAGGCCAGCAACTTTGCTTTGCTAGCTTTGAGCAGCTAAACCTTTGCCTACATCTTCCAGAATGCTGTGAATATTCTCAATATTTAATTTTCTATCAGCTGCATTATCCATTGATGTTGGTCATGTGTGTCATATATTGTCTGGTAGCTGTGGGATGTGAAGCTTTATGTTTGAACTCGGTCTTCAGTCTGCTGGGAGTATTTGAAGCACACTGAGACCTCTGGTTGAACCCATCCTCACGAGTTTTCAACTACATTTCTATCAGTGCAGGTTTAGAAAGTGCATACTATATATAATATGGCATCAACAAGCCAATAAACCACGTCTTTTGTCTTCAGTCCCCTTCTTACTGTCTCTCGTTTCTTACTGGTCTCTTGCGTTTTGTCCTTCCTCATCATGCCAGCTGTCCTGGATGGGATCAGTACTTAGACTCATCTGCTGCATCTTAAAGATCAGTTATCGCTGCAGCTGAGTAGAAAGTACCACCTGAGTCTTGAATCACGCGTCGCTCTCTCGCCTGCATCTCTGAACAGAGCAGAGCGTGGTCCGGCATGCAGGGGGAGCGGTCAGACGGGGTTTGGGTCCGGCGCCACCGCAGCCTCCACGGACAAATCCGAGTCCATGTCCTGAACCGGAGCCAGAGCCGGAGGGACGGGAACCTCCACAGCTTCGTGCTTCCCGTTGGACATGGCGCCGGGCCGGGCCTGTGGAGGGTGGTGCAGGTTCTTCTCCGGGCAGTTCTGCACCGTGATGATGCGGTTGAAGGCCTTGAGGCGGCGCCACAGCTGCAGGTAGACTTTGCACTGGATGTACATGAAGATGAGGCCGCCCATGAAGCCGATGGCCACCACGATCAGCTTGGTCCAGAAGGGCCACTCCAGCACGCCTGTGGAGACAGAGAATCCCCCAACCCGCAGTCAGCCGGGCTGCAAGGGGAGCGCTGGAGGACGGGGGGAGTGTGTGTGCGCAGAGCTGCTTACCCTGAGCTGAATAGTACTTCAGAAGAGAAACTCTCCGTAACTCGTCTGCAATCAAGAGCGGGAGTAATTTCTCTGTTTGTCTGAAGCTATGATTGAAAGCTGCAGTATGTAACTTTCATAAAAATATATTTATCTTTACATATTTGTTGAAACCATCGATATGTTGTGACAGTATGGTGTGAGACGTACATAAAATCAAGTTCCTCAGCTTTCTCCTAGTGCCAACTAGAAACAACTAATCAGTGCCCAGAGGTGGGTCTCAGCGCTGCCAATGAAGCCTATGTGCGTGCTGCTCAACCTCCATCTCTTTTCAATCTTGCTGTCTGCTGCCGTACAGCTTCTCCCCTTCAGCAGAGCCCATCGTGAATGCTAAGGCTAGTTAGCATGGCCACCGATTTAGCGGCACCTTCATGATAGTAAGACCCTCCCCTTGGCTCTGATTGGTTGTTTTTGGTTGTAATTCTTTTGGTTAGCAATAGCAGCTCAGCGAGAAGGTGGAGGAGCTCAATTTATTTTCACAGATCATATCTTGTCTCATATTATACTGTGACACAATGATAGTTTCGCCATTTGTGTCTTTACAAAAGCTACTTACTGCAGCTTTAAAGTCATTTCTAAATTTATAAGCTGTGTTTAATACACTGCATCTATGTTTTATTCATCTAAAATATGACAGCACACAACACTTCACAACAAAGCACTGAGAGTCTTGTTTTTGTTTTCAACGTGAAAAAACAAGATGGCGTCAAACAGACTGAACTTCTGTGGTGTTACTTTCATCAACCTGCTGAAGGGAAGCCAAATTCAGAAAATGCTCCGATAGAGAGGATCTAAAACTGAACCTTTCAGTAAAGTTTCCACAGACTGTTCTTTGTTTCTCCAGATAAAGCTAAACAACACTTCCTGCCTGCTTCTTAGCAGCATTTCAATTCAGTTGAAGTCAAGAGGACTTGATCTGCTCCCATCCTGCGAAACAGTTGCAGTTCCTGTTAACAAACACCAGATGGTGCTGCACAATATTTCAAGAAAGGCTGTCATTTCTGTGTTCACAGTTCCTAATTGGTTGAAAGACCTTAGACCAACAACAGTCCTCGTCTCTTGAACAGATATTTGCGCAGGTGTGATTTTAGCCCACGTTTTCTCTAATCTAGAAATAATCCAAAACAGCTTTCCAAATCTTTTAAAAGCTGGTGCTAAAAGTTCTCTATTACAAGGCCGTGACGTAATAATATCTGGCTGATAATCATGATTGAGTGCAGCTACTATTTTGCGCATAAAGTGATAAATTTGACAGCACTCGTTAGATTGACCAATACTCTGAAGAATGAGAACATCAAAGGGATTCGGGGAAGAAAAAAATAGAATTCTCCTCAGATTCTTCCAAGATGATCAGTTCAAACCGCTGCGCTTAATAAAACTAATCAGTCAATCCGCGGCCCGGAAGAAAAGACATTAAAAAGAAATGGCTGGAACAACCATGTCCCTCAACAGTAGTTGCTTCTTCATTGATCGTTTAATAGCACAAAATACATTTGCTCAATGGAAACGCACCAATTTTTAAAAATGTCTTGTTTTTCGATCAAAGGTTTTCATGAGCTGGTTTCTCGGCTAGATTGAAATCAGTTATTCTGCAAAACTGGATAATGGAGACATTTTATTTGTATCAGAAGAGTCACATGATCAACAACTGGATGTTGCCACTGACGAAAACCATGAAGAAGACGACAACAGGAAGTATGAGGATGATGATGATACATGTTTTTAAGTGATTTATGGCATGAGCAAACCTATTCACATGTGATTTTAATTGAGTTTCCTATTCAATAGAAACACCGCAATTGTGAAATTGTGTTTTTTTGACATCAGGGGAAGATGGACAAAGTTTGCACATTTGTTTGTAATGAGAACGCAGCTAGTGAAGCAAGCTAGCTGGTTTGAGCTGCTCTTTGTCCAGGAATGATTAAACAACAAAGTCCAAACCCACTAGAGGCGTTCGGAAACAGCGAGAAGCCTAATGAGCGCCGACATGTCTGTGCTTTAACCCTCAGACATCCTGAACGTCCTCAGTGATGGACTCAAGCAGCACGTTGCGCTGACTTGCAGCTGTTATTGACTTTTTGAAAACATGTTACAGTTTTTACCACATTAGTGGAAAACTCATGTATCCTTGACATAAGGATATATCCTTCCATCCTCAACTTCTCCTTCCACTGACAGAAGGAGAAGTCTAACACCCAAACCAGTTTGCAAGCGTTTGAAAGCTGCTGCACGCTGGCAGTCAGGTGGTTGGGAGTGTTTGTGATTATTTTTAGTCAGTGAGGAAGTGGGTAGCTTTCTGTTGCCTTTCTGATTATTAGTTCAAACTGCTGTGCTTGAGTTTGTTTGACTCAAAAGTCAAACAAATTTGACTTTTGAGTGTATTTTTCCAACAGAACAGCAATTCTCCAAGTCTTGCAGTTTTCCTTCATTATCTCTTATATGTCAATATATTTTCCCAAGATTATGACTGAATTGAAACTTTCTCCAAAACATTAAAGTAAATCAACAGGGTTGAAATGAGCTCAGATAATGCAATTTAATTTTCAAAATGTAACCTTTATGCTAATAGGTAAATATTCTATACATCTTCTTTCTGTTTGGTTGTCAGAAGGTCTGATGGGTCTCATTTTGATTAATCAACAAAAAGTCAACTGCTTTTCAGGGTTACGCATGTTTTAAAATTTCCAGGCTTGGGAAAAAAAAGTATTTAGTTGAGTTTGAAACACACAGGAGGTTTCTTCTTTAACTATTCAGAAAATAGACAAAATGGACACCTGACCTCACACCTTTGTCCAGATTGTACAGAATCATGTTTCAAAGGAACACCACCACAGGAGTTTCTCAGGACCAGTAAAAAGCTGGTTCCACAGAGTTAAAGAATGGATAGATGTGTCCAGACCTTTTACTGGCACTACAAACTAAACAGCACAATCACAAGTTTTACTAAATTAGAAAACAATTAGTCATGATTTATGGACGACATCTTTAAAGTTATGCAGTCAGAGTCAGACAGGTGAAAAGATGAAAGGTACCCTGTGATGTTTCGTCATGATGACAGTAAAGAAAATCTGGATCAGAACATCTCCACATTTATCACATGAGCGACTCAGAGAAGAATTGCATCTTTTCTTTATATTTTGCTTCTAAGGAACCAGGCGTTTTCCCAATCAGTTTAAACTTTGGATGCTTTTTCACTGAGTTTTAGTTCAGTATCGATGTAAAATTAAGAAAATGGACAAGAGGAGAAAAAAAATCTTTTGTGTATTTAATAAATGAGCAGAGAGATGAATTATCCTTCATTTGATCTGTACAACTCATTATACGAGCTAAAGCTTTGCCTGGTTGATGCTTACGGACGACCTTCAGAATATCAAGCCGTGTGATCTTTACAATTTCTCAAACATTCAACTCCAGAAATGGAAACAAATTTCTTTGCTTTTAGACTGTTGATGACAAGTTCTTAATCATCTAAACTATCTCTTCCGTCTTTTTGTATTTGTTTTAAATGAGGAATGTGGGGAAACAGCACAGGGTCCTGCTGAGGGTTTGTGTTTCAGCCTGATGGCCGACGGGAGAGTACTGACCGTTCTTCCCCAGTCGGATCTCGTCCGTGGTTCTCTTGACCAGAATGTAGACAGACCACAACATACACACTATAGCTATGAAGTGAAACAAAACTGAACAGAAGATCTTCCTCCTCTCGCTCTTCGTCATGTGCAGCTTCTCCCACTGGAACAGAGACAGAGACAGAGACACAGACAGACACACAGAGACACAGACAGACACACAGAGACACAGACAGAGACAGAGACACAGACAGACACACAGAGACACAGACAGAGACAGAGACACAGACAGACACACAGAGACAGAGACAGAGACACAGACAGACACACAGAGACACAGACAGAGACACAGAGACAGACAGAGACACAGACATGGTGAGAGGTTCCACTTAGAACTAAAGTGTCAGAGTCAGTGATGTGATGGAGTGAAGTACAAATACTTAGTTACTGTACTTAGTCTAGCAGTTTAACTTTCACTGAAGCACATGTTGTCCATTGATTTGTACTTTGACTTGAGCTCAGTGTTTGGGTTTTCACTGGTCAGAGCTGGATTCTCAGGAGGCTCGGTGAGTGTGTGTGAGCTCACCTTGCTCAGAGGTTTGAGTTTGGTTTCCATGATGAAGTCGAACTTGCAGAGCTCACAGCAGCGCGTGTCGGACGACTTGATCCACTGGTTGAGGCAGCTCTGGTGGACGAAGCTCAGGCTGCCGGTGCAGCGGCAGGGCGTGATCAGTGGACAGTCCTCGTCCCCCTCACAGTGGCAGATCCTACACAGAAACACACACACACACACACACACACACACACACAACCACAACCACGCACACACACACACACACACGTCACGAGAGGGAAACACGAGGACCTTCAAAAGTGTTCATGCCCTTGAACCACATCACATTTTGTCAACTTACAACAGATTGATGAAGTGTTTGATGAATGATGCAATTCATTTGTTTTTTGTTTTTTCTGACAGACCAACATAAAATATGAAATAAAAGAAAAATGAATCATGCTGAAACATTTTTAACCAATAAAAATCAAAGTGTCCACCAGCAGGTTGTTCTTCTTGGAGGGTATCTTTTCAAAGGCAGCTTTCACAGCTCTGAACTTTGACTAGGACATTGTAACAAAGCGTCACGCTGCTCTAGCTCTCCCTGACTGTCCAGCCTGAGGTTGAACATCTAACTCAGCCTCAAGTCTTTTGTGGATTTTTTTTGTCCATACCTGTCCTATATTCAACTCCTTCCATCATCAGCAGCATGATGCTGCCACCACCTTGATTCATTGCTGGGTAATGTTCAGGGAGATGTGCAGCCTAGTTTTTTTGTTTATTTTCAATAAATCTCAGATGTATAGACAAATAAGAGCACAATTTGAATAAATGTCTGTAGGTTTTGAGCTGTGGAGTTCTGCAGAGTCACTGTTACTTTGTTACATGAATAAAGCAGTTCTATAAGAACATCATGAATGGAGGTGAATGATGTTGGGGGTGTGAATACTTTTAACAAGCAGCTGTTTAGTGTTTCTGTACCGTCGTCAGTGTGTCGGTCTGCCTCTAAGTCTCTTCCTGTTCACACACTAACCTGCAGACCTCCAGCTCAGAGTCATCTGAACCGGGTCCGGCTGTGCCCCCGTGACCCTCCCCGGCCCCGCAGTGGTTCTGGGGGGTGGGCACCGACATGTCCCCGTCTCCCGATCCCCTCTCCTGGTATCTCTTGGTGATCAGTTGCTCGCCGTCCTCCGCCAGCGAAGAGCTGTCTCTGGAGCTCCGGGACCGGCAGCTCTTCTTCTCCCCGTCTCTGCTGCGGGACCTTTGGTTCTGGGAGACGGGGCTCTTCGCCGAGCCCCTGGTGCTGTGTCGCTTCTTGAGACCGCTGCTGTCCTCCACCAGGGGCTGGTTCTCCTTCTCTTCGTCTGAGTCCACCGACTGCAGCTCCATGGCCTCCCCCTTGTCCTGCCCCGCTCCGCGGCCGCCTGCGGCATCCCTCTCTCGGCTGCTGACGCTGCGGCGCCGCGCTCGTCGGGCTTTCTCTTTGCTCCAGCTGCGGGCTTCCCGCCAAGCCTCGTCCTCGGTGGAGGAGTTGGACTGCGGCGCGCCGGAGTGCCTGAGGCGGGGAGGAAGCTCCTTGCGGTTTCTGAAGGAGCGCTCCCGCTTCTCGCCCACCTCGCTGCGGTCGGAGCTGAGGCTGCGGTCGCTCTGCTCCTGTTTGCCGCTCAGGTCCACACAGTCGAAGGTGGAGCAGCTGCTCCTCTTGCGGCGGTGCCGTCTCTTCTTCTTCTGGGCCTGGGCCGACGAGCTCAGGGCCGTGCTGGTGACTGTCATGGCAGAGGGATTGGGTTTGTGCTTGCTGGGCTTGCGGGACTCAGAAATGTCATCTAAGCGGGTCAACTGGCCAGAGCTGAGCACACAAACACACACATGAAGATGGACATGAACAAACAGCAGAGGGAACAGAATGGAGATAGAAGTTATGAATTGGATGTGCAAAAAAAAAAAAGCATGGCGAACATCACTGAAAGAAACAAGAAATAAAATATTCAGCAGATTTTTGAATAATTGATGATTGTGATGTTGGCGCTCGATAAAATGTTTTGTTTTTTTTACTGATTTCAAGTGGTTACTATATAATGTTTTTATTATGTAAGGCACTTTGAACTGCCTTGTTGCTGAAATATGCGACACAAATACACTTAATTGATTGATTGATTGATATGCATCTGTTGAATTTCTGCCTTAAATCAAAACAGAGGAGACCATGTTTACTATGTTTCCTTGTGAAAACATAAGAGAGGCTGCTGAAGCCAAGCAGCCTCTCCTCCTGCATGCTCGGGGCGTTGCTGCCCTACAGAGCTTCAGAAACTTGGTGCCCTTTTCATTTTTTCTCATTTATCAAACTACAGCCACAAACTAAAATGAATTTTACTGGGATTTTATGTGACACACAAACACAAAGCATCAAAAAGAGGAAGGAATATAGAGGGCTATTACAAAGTACTGTCTGATGAGAAAATAATATAATGAAGACAAACCTGGCTTACATGTAACCTTTCAGCAAAATATGGGATTAAGTCAATAATTTCTTAATGTCGATTAAAAACACTAGTTCCACAGGCAGATTATTTCACTTATAACATGGAAAAAAATGTCTTGTTATAAGTTAAACAAATCTGCCAGAGGAACTAGTTCTTCTTCACCAACATTAAGAAATTACTGGCTTAAAACAAGCTCCTATTTCTTGCTGAAAATGTACTTGTAAGTTAGTTTTGCCTTAATTCAAGTGTGTTAAGACAAAACTATTATCTTTGCACCAGAAACCAGACCAAAATACTTGGCAAGATCTTGTGCTAACAGTTTCTATTTACATCTTGAGGAAAAGAAAAGCATCCCCACAGCATGATGCCGCCTCTACTATGGATTACTTTGATGATGTTGTGTTCAGCTTCATGCTCTGTTTGGCCAGCCTGCAGGTTTAGTTGGAGCCTTGAGTTCTCAGGTTGAGGCTGATTGTCCAACTGATGTTCAGATTTATACTGAGATTAAATTAAACACACACAGATGTCACATGTGTTTAATGAATTTTATGCAACTGATTGTCATGCATAAATTAGGATCTGAAAATCTTGATTTGGGGAGAAAACTTTATGCAGCTAAACTTTATTTTAGGTTCAGCGATACACACCAAACCACTGAACTAGGAAAATCCAGTTTTATGTTAAAAAAAAACAAAACAAGACATCTTTATTCCATCCATCACCATTCTTCAAAAAAAATGAAAAAAAAAAAAAAAAAATGTTTTAATTGTTGCAAATAAAACCTGATGTTCCTGCAGAAACTGGTTTCTTTCTGTTCTAATAGCTGATGATATGTTGTGACAGTCTGTCCATATTGACCTTTTGAAAACAAATGCTAACATCCTGAGCTGTTCCTGGGCAGGACGCGGGATGTACAACTTACATGCTAAAAACCAGAAGGAGAATCTCTGATATGGATAATGAATAATTATGAAGTGAGAAGAGGATGGGACAAAAAGGTTCAAACACACACATTTCCCGTTTCCCCCAAAAGCACCACAAACGATCACCACAACAAGCTTTTATTTTCCCTTTCCTCATTCTACAGCGATCCCGATTCCATTTCATATAATAACTCCATTTATTTTTGCACTTTCAAATGCAGAGCCCTTCCTTCCTCTGCAGGAGCAGCAACCAGAGAGCCGTCTGTCTTACCTGCAGATGTCCTGAGCAGACGGGGTTGTTGATGCTCTTGAAGCTGTGTTGCTGACCTGAAAGGGATAAGAATAAAAATAAAACTTTTATTTTATGCTTATTTTCTTCTCCAACAATCTGTCAGGTATTACCGTTCTAAATTCATATCATCAATGCACCAACAATATTATTTTTATTATTTCATGAATTTACTACTAATCTACTCATTTGAAATCACAACACTAATCCAAACTGGTTGGTTTCCAGGTATAGACCCAACTCTTAAGCATGCTCAACGTTGCCACTTGTTAAGCATGGTGGTGGTAGCATCATGCCGAGGGTCTGGTTCTTTGACAAGTAGGTGTTTCAACGAAAGGGAATGAAGTCATGAAAAAATAAAGTTTGCCTTCAAATTAAATGAAAACACAGATAAAAACTGGCAAACAGTGAACTCCTGAAATGACTGTAATCTTAATGCGTCATAAATTTGTGAGCTCTGCTCCAGTCAGTTTAAAGGGCCGGTACCGATTCTGACAGGAAGAGTGGTAACATGGATAGCCAGGATGTTGCTGTTGGCAACAAAAAAGCCTGAGGTCGCGGTGGATTGACCCCGAATGAGTATGGGATAGTTTACGTATCTGGGCCTGTGTGCAAACTTCTGACCCTGTGTGAATGACCTCTAATATTTAACCCTTGCTCAGTCTGTGCTTGTATTTAACATGTGATGCTCTTTCACTCATTTTGCACCACATCATGACTCGCTGCTCCTTTATGGCTCAGGCAGCAGTAAAGTGTTACAACCTAACGCCTCTCTTCCCAGCAGACCACAATGTCTCTAGATAGCAGGAAAAACCAGATCTAACCCTGAAAGGCTCTCTGTTGCCATTTTAAAAGATGAGCAGAGTCTGACTCACTGGAAGAAAAATACAAACGGATGGAGGAGGAGGGAGGTGACTCAGGGTTCAGCTGTATTATGTGATTTTATGCAACACCTGTGGATTTGTCACATTGTGCCACAGAGATGTTAGTAGCTTCTTTCGAATTTGATGCAAAAAATAATTTATTAAAGAACACAAAGTGTCTCCTCAGAGAGCCATTCAGCCTGGTCTGCTGGAATATTAGCCGACGTCAGACGGGGCCTTGAGACAGGCAGGTTGACATAGTGACGTCTTTCACTGATAATGCTTTATTATTTGCACATTTGTTACCTTGGAAATGTTGCTGGACCGGCTGCCAGAGCGCCCAGCAGCTTTCCTTCCCTGCAAAGAAGGCAAAGGTAACTATGAGTCAGCAGGAAACATTAAACAATATTGTTTCTCGTGTCGCAGCCCCAGATGGAGCCAAGAACGGAAACAATTAGCATCAATTCTAAACTACACAGAGAATCAGTGACGTTTTCTACGGAAGCCGGGAAAGACTCCCCATTTGTACGAAGTTCTTTTAATGTCCTGTGAGTAAATATATTTGCCCGCAACAACAGGAACCTTTCAATTCCTGTTGAAATTGAAAGGTTCCTGTCTAAAACAATCCACTAAAAATTAAACCGAACATGCTAACTGCAACGGCGGGAGACAAATTACCGTAATAACCAGATATTGGCTGGAAAGCGCAACGTCTCCCCTTTCAGAAACCGTTGGAATTTTTCAGATGGCGCCGTGTAGCAGAGTTACGTTGGCTTGGAAAAGCAAATACACACACCAATCAGCAAAATATGAATGGTGTGTGTGTTAAGTGCGAGTTCATCCGTCTGCCGTTGAGCAAGGCATTTGAATGATCACTCGTCATCAGAAACAATGGCTCTCGGCTTCTAACCAGAAGACGTAACTCCACCTGATGTTATAACCAAAACAAACTTTAACCTTTAAAACTAGTTTGATCAGAAAAATGAAATCAAAATGTTGTGAACCATTTACATCAACTCACAAACAGGATGTTGCCTGATCCTGCTGTATTTACAGTTTTAAAATCAACGTCAGAGGTCACATGTCCTCACAATTTCACCGTGATCCGCGCTAAAGCCACGAATCCTATTAGCCGTGTGTCCAGCTCCAGGGGCCCCACGCTGTTCATCAGGGGGTTGCTATTTAAAGGCAACTTAAGGAAGTTTACCCCGAACAGAGATCGCTCAGTCCTTGAACTACACCATGGCCTGATCAACCGTGGCCTCAGATCCTCACTGCAGGAGTTAACGGTTCAGGATTTAGGCGATTACTTTAACAGACTGGGTCTGCTCCGTGCTGGATCAGTAGAAAGTATTTATAGCACTCAGCCACAGGGCAGGGAAAAGTCAGGACACCCTGTTTGTCGTTTGGTTTTTAAACACATCCAGAGCAGATTAGTTGAACAGAAATCACAGAGAATTTGTAGTTGTTTTGAACAGCCAATCAGAGGGCTGAATGAAGTGAGGTGGATGACTGTTTAGGGTCTAATTAATTAGTGACATCATTGGAAAATGACGTCTGGATTTGTTCAGGTAATTTTTGCCTGAAATAAAATTTGAGTAAATGATGTGAAACATTTAAATATGCAGGAGATAACCTTATATGACACACGTGTTTACATATTAATCACTATGTCACAGATAATCTGGAAAAAAAGAGGACCTTTGCCTCTTCCCGAGACGCAACCAATCAGAGCCTGGAGGCGGGTCTTAGTGCTGTCAATCAGGCCTCCCGTCTCCTTGTTCTCTGCTCAGCAGCCTGCCATGAATGCTCAAACTAGTTAGCATAGCCACCAGTGATAGACATGGTTTTCCTGTAACAGTGAGTTGTTTCTCTACCATTAACACATTTAGCAGTGTACACATGTTTGATTGACAGCGCCAAGTTCCTCCTCCTGCCTTTGATTGTTTCGTGGCCATTTTATCAGACAGCAATAACAGTGCAGGATGGAGGTGGAAGAGTCTGATCTTCTCCCAGATAATCTGTCTCATTCAGTCATGACAGTGAATGTTAATTTATATAATAAAAGAAAAATAGAATTTAATAAAAGTTAAGTACTGCAGTAAATCTGAAGTGTGATCGACAAAAGCCTAGAAGAATTGCGTGACGCAATTCAGGGGGGATGTGGTGATTCCAAAACCACTGGCAGCTTCCTAGTACTCAGAACACAGATCAGGAAATGAGTCACATCTATGCAGAAAGAAACCGGAAGAAAACAGGTTATCGGCCCACATATCACCATATTACATCCCACAGGGCAGCCAAACATTACCTGATTGTTTTGACCTGGGTCAGAAACGAGAGCACTACAGCACAGTACAGTAGAAATGATTTGTGGTCATTTATCAAAGCTTACATTTTTCTGACCCAGGTCAGAACCTCAGATCTGCTGAGGTTTGTGTGATTTCAGGGGTATTCCTGCTGACTTCATAGCTCTAATACAGATACAAATCTGAAATTATATTCATAACTGATAGCATGTTATCGACCTCTCTAGAAACAGAGGTCGTCAGATCAAGACCTTTTTTAAAAAACAAAAAACTGTGGAGATGAATAATTCCGTCTAAATGTTTTTCCCTGATGGCAAAATTCACAATAATCAGCTTGAGGTTTTTCTACAGAATGAAAACCAACAAGATTCTGACGGATATGATTAAAATAATTGTTGTTGAGTCTTTTGTGGCAGAAAAAAATATATCTTTAGTGGAAAAAAAAAAAAGTAAAAAACCCAGATTGCTTTATAAACGGCAGAATAAAAGTTGCAGTTTTTTATGTAAGTGCTTTTCTAGAACACAAATGTATCTACAATTTACAACTTTTCAGAACTTTGACCCATTAAATCAGAGAGAAAAAACGAGTAGCAAACTAATGTTTTGAAAGTTTCCTATGCGTGGCTGCGGTGACGTATATCAATCAGTGAAAATCACTGAAACAAACAGGACGCACTCCGTCGCCATGTTCTAAGCTGATCAAAGGATTTTCTGATAGCCAGCCGCCTTTAAACCAGCCGTCCTGTTAGGAGTGAGAGCGAGCGTTACTGACAACCGACACCTCCATGTGTCAGAGGTTTGCTCCTCTATTGGTTCATCAGTTGGAGCTCATTTTCCCCTGATGAGTCAGAAGAAAAGTTCGCCCGTTTCTCCACTCAACCGCGACTCCTGAAACCTTCAGTTTCTAACTCTGATTTCCAGTTCGGTTCCACGTAGGTGGAAATTTTAAACGCTTTCAAAGATGAAAGCATGGATTGTTGCTGTGGTTTACTGACAGAATACTGGCAGCTGTTTCCTTCTGCACAACCAACCCATTAATAAAGTAACACAAATCACAAGATTTTACTTATGTACACACCAATTATAAATCATTTTTATTTAATCCGTTACAAATTGGATCAATACTGGACTTCCCTTCTGGAAGAAAAGCCATGATCAAACATTGAGAACTTTGACAAAGTAAAACTCACCCGCTGTAACAGACAAGGGTTACAAGTTTCCTTTTTAAAATGTAATATTTTTCTTTTTTGAAGCGCTGCTGTGTTAAAAAAAAATTTTTTTTGACACAAAAGTATTAAGACGCTCACTCATTAGTCAAAATGATCATGCACAAGAAAACTAGAAAGTTTTGCAACAGCATGAGACCAGAGGGGCATCTGAGTGCTATGATAAAGATCTGCTTCATGGAGTTTTGTTTCATAATCTGCACCTAATCGAACAATTATTCTGCACTACATACAGATTCTTTATTAAAACAGAGTTTGAGATCATACTTGTTTATAAAATAAACAAGAACCAGGTTGGTTGAAAATTGTTTAGATGCCAGATAAGTTGTGAAATGGCCCTTTATTATTATTAGTAGTATTATTATTATTACCATTTTAGAACTGTTGTTCATTTACTGGGAGTCATGGATCCCAGTGGGTGGTTTGACCCAACAGGAAGCAGCAACTGTCTCTCCAATAAATCTAAGCGAAATGTGACAGTTTTGAGAAAGTCACACAGACCGAACTGCACACACATAATTCATGAAACTGAGAAAACAAACAAAACAAAACACACACACAAACACACACCCAGATGCTAAAGCTCTCATCTTCTCAGTGACATAATAACTGAGGGGTCTCACAGTTTTAGCTCATACCTCATGGTTGTGATATCAACATTTTAAAGTTATGGAAGCACCGCAGAGACTGGAGGATCTCCAGAGGCATGTGCCCACTGCCCCTCCCCCATCTGTTGCTAGGATAGTCTATTAGCTGGCTCAAAGAAGGAAAATGCACATTTTTCCTCATCAGAAATCCAACTTCAGCTGTTTGGGAAACATTTCCATCTGCTGTAAACACCTCCAAAAACAGATTGTATATCAGAGTGCGATTCTCTGCATAAAAGAAAAAGTGATGTGTCTTAAGAAATGAGCTGCAGTTGCTGGTTGCCTGAGTGGACAGAACAAACGAATAACTGGTTAATGTCATGGGAAACTTTTGTTACTCCATGAAAAGCTCATCAAAATGTTAGAATATTGTGTAATATTTATGAAAAAAATGACCAAATTTAGTGAGTGTTATTTTTTCCATTTTGTGTTTAAGATAAAGAAATCAATTCAAAAGGTATTTAAATAAAAAGCAGTTAAGTTGTAACTCCTGCTGCTCAGAGACACGACTGACTGTCAGAAACATGAGCAGAATTATTTTCACCAGGCCTGTCAGCATTTTCTCTTAATTTCCCTGTAATGTCACGTTTTTCTGCTGGTTTTGTTCTTTTTATGTAAAGCTCTTTGAATTACCTTTAAGACGGGTAGTGAGTGGAACGTTGATCAACATTATTTGCTTGATAATGGCATTTGACAAAATGTAATATGTGTTGCTAGTTTCATAATTGATGACTGTGTGATGTTTTTATGATGTAAAGCTGTTTGAACTGTCTTACTGCTGAAGATGTGCAATACAAATAAAACCACCTGGCTTTAAAGATTGGGGGGTATGATTTTTTTTAACTCCCAATTTCTCTAAGTCCCCAAAGTTTCTTGGTAATTTACTTTCTTCAAAATAAAACTTAATCCAAGAAGAAGCATGAAGATAAATATCCAGATTTCTACTTAAAACCCTTCTGCTATCTTACTCTCAGCCTGTCACCAGAAGTTATTATGTTAAAAATCATATTGTTGTTTTGAAACCATTTTCAAATAATATAATTGTAATGGGGATAATAATGCGAGAACACGCTCTCAAAGATCAATAAACTTTCAATTCTAATGAAGAATCATTACTGGAACTGGAAGACATTTTAAACGTCCAAAATAAGCAAAACAATAGACACGACAAAAAAAATGAATTATGTAAACAAAACTGTCCTTTCAAAAATAAAAAATCAAATTAAACAAGAGCTTGTTGAAACCAAAATCTCAGATTGGTAACTTTCGTCATTCACTTTTTAGTAGAAAAAGAGAAAAATGACAGATCATGTAAATAGACATAAACATATAATGCAACTGATTGATTTACTGAATATTGCGACAGGCCTGCCTTCCTCTACACATTTCTGGTTGTCTCTGCAGTCAACACACACCTACAGTACTCAAAGCTTCCAGCACTATAGATGCACAATGAAAGTAAACACCAGCAGGCGACCACTACAGAACAATTCAAGAAAAAAAAGGAGAATGTCATAAAATCATGTTAAAAAAACAAAACAAAAAACCTCACCACCTCATCTTGTTTGAAAAACCCATTGAAAAACAGAACTGCAGAAGAATAATCATTTCGGAGTAAATGTGCTCCTCTTACCCGAGTCGTTGCTCCTCTGAACACCTGAGTGTGAGGCACAGAGAGGACTTTACACAGTCTGTGTGTGGACATGTGCTGGTTAGCGCTGAGGGGGATTAGGTGCTGTGGCGTGGACCGACGGATAAATTCTGGTTCCACCTCCAGCCACATTTAGATGGGCACCCGGGAAGCCTCGTTTGTATTTGTGCAGCATATGTTTGAATTAGCTTTAGCTTTAAGGAATGATAAATGTTTGGAAAAAGAAGAATCCTCAGCAGTAGAGCTACAATCTGCTGCCTTTTTAGCAAATTCAGAAATTTATAGTTTAAAGTTGCAGTTTGTAACTTTTACAAAACCAGGGTTTTTTTTATGTTTATCAAAACTGTCACAATGTCATGACAGAATGGTATAAGGCAGATAATTGGAACCAAAGAAACAAACAAACAAAAAAAACAACAAAAACCGGTAAGCAGAATTTGACCACTCCCAGTCAAAAACAACCAATCAGAGCTGGGGGGTGGGTCCTAGTGCTGTCAATCAACCTCCTGTACGCTGCTCAGTGTGCTAATGGTGGAGAAACAACTTGCCACTGTTAATCAACTGTCATCAGTGGCCATGCTAACTAGCCTTAACATTGATGGCAGGCTATGTTGTGGTGAACCAGCTGTAGCATACCACAAGGCTGATGGGAGGGGGTGAGCACAAGAGTGATTGACAGCGCTAAGACCCTCCTCCTTAGTCTGATTGGTTCTTTCTGACTGAGTGGTGTACTTCTCCGGTTAGTACTGGGAGCACCAGGAGAAAGCAGAGGACATTTCATAGCTTTTCACAAATGCCATGAAATAATGATAATTTAACAAATATGTAACAAAAGAACCTATTTTTAAAATAAAAGTTACCTACTGTAGGTTTCAGTAGAAAGAACCTTAAGTCCTAAAATGTAATATGTAATGTAATATATATAAATTAAATATAAATAACAGTGGCTTCAAGGCTTTTACCAAGGCAACTGGACATATTATTTGCACAAGTAATAGCGCATAAACTGATAAAATGAAAATAATAGCAACATTAAAATCAGGACATGCATGGGTGAGACCTTTAACACTTCTAATGTACATGGAAAGTTTATAGATTCTGACAAGGTAATCAGAATATGTAATTAAGCAAAATATGCACAATTCTTGATGTACGATAAAAATAAACATCATTTAACACAAGGCAATTGAAAATTTTTTTTAAAAAGAACAGATTTCTTACTGTCTAAACTGTCAATATTAGCTGGTCTTTTAATGTTTCACAGATTTACGTTCAGAAGCAGAAAGCCTGTGACTGTTTCAGAATTGCCTGTAGAGAATGATGAAATAATTTTTATATTTGTGAAACCAAAGTCTATGCAAGGGATACATCTAGGCTGGCTGACTGTAATTATTTACAACCAAGATTCTCTAAAATATCAGCAAACGCTTCACGAAAGGAGAATGAGATTTATACTGACAGGCAACAGATCGGATTGTTTCATAGCAGAGTAACTTTGTTACCTTTATTTGTTATAAAAATTATCTATTTTTTTTATATTTGTATATAAAATCTATTTATATATTTATATATGATTTAAAAGACATTTTACCTTAAAATTTTGTGCCTTGAAATTGGGCCTCTTTCTCTTTAAAAAACTCCTGCTCTTCCTCAAACTACACCATCAGGAAGTCATCACAACATGGCTCCTCTATTACCCCTTTATCAACATTTTTACCAGGGTTGCTCTGAGCAGTAGCTCCTATAATGAGCTGATTGGATGAAGCTCTGAGGTGGAGCTGCATCTCAAAGGCGGGGCTAGGTCCACCCTGGCATTTTACACACCTGGTATGGTGTGTAAAATGGGAGATTAAAGGATTTCTCAAACATGCACGAAAGAATCAAAGCAACACTCCAGGTATGTTTTTGAGGAGGGAAAAAGATTATAACATGGTGTAAACTAAAAAAAGTCAATTTTACATTACACTGTCCTTTTAAATGAGGAGGTCTGGTGGTATCTTAAAAAACTGATAGATCCTTTTTTTTCCTCTACTCCAATTAAAACCATTTATGCAAATCTCATATGCTGGTTTCAGTTCTGTCTTTGTTGACCCTGGCTGTAGAAGGTACACCTGGCTCCGTCTGCTGCCCATCCTCAGTGTGATTCTACTGGAGATCTCTCAACAGGATCTTGTTTCTCTCCACTGTCGTTCTGTGCTTGCTCAGGACGACCAATTTCAGAGAAGCAAAGAACGAATGTAGGCTTCCACTTTCCTTCTGTGGATCTTATAGATTCAATGGTTGTTGCATAAGTTAGTATTTCAGTTTTGTTGTAAATTAGATCAGATGTTCAACGAAATTACGAGATCTAACTTTTATCCGCAAAATACCATTAATATCTAAGATATTTATGTAAAAGTGAGGGTGGGAGAGCTAAGCCTTTGATTTATTAAACAATAATCATCAATAACCTCATGGTAGCCTGACTAAACAAACCTTTTGGCACACAATCAAGTAATTACATTACCTTCATTTGCTATAAAATGCTCCATATGTCAGATATGACTTAAAAGAAATTTTACTTTGTAATTTAACAACTAGAAATTGAGCCTTTGTCTCCTTAAAAGCTTCTGCTCCTACTGAAACTCCCCCTTCAGGAAGACATTGCAACATGGCTCCTCTATAACATGGTGTAAAGCTCAAAATAGTACATTTTACATAATGCCGCCCCTTTAAATGATACAGCATCAATGAGATAAAAATGGATATGAATAATAAGCTAAATATTTTGATTCAGAAGAAATATCACAGTTAAAGGAGACTGTGGCCATGGGGAGTTAATATTTTTTTACTACCTTCAGCTTCTTCTTCTAAAAATCATAAATCACCTAAATATTACTCAGATGTGTGAGCAGTGATCCAATCTGACTTTAGCTCATGCTAAGCTATGCCAACTCTCTCATTTGCCTCGGTGTGCTCATTGCTTGAAGTTGCTGTCATTGGAGGGAGTTTCAGTTTACTGACTGCAGATGTAACAGGATTTTGTGTTTTCGTAGAATATGTTTCATTTTATATTTTCTAGCAAAATGTATTTTCGCTAAAATACAGGAAACAATACGGTAGCAGCTTAAGCAAAACAGACAAACCTAAGCAAGACATCAGCTTGTGACATCATTGGTCCACTTTTCCTAACTCTAAATCGGCAACCAATAGGATCAGCCGCCTGCGTTTGGAGGGAAAGCAAGAGCTAAAACCTGGGAACCAGGACAGGAAGTTATTTTTAGTCTATTGTTGTCTGAGAATTGTCTCAGCCCATTTAAAAATACATTTTAATCTCTGAGTATTTGTCCTGCTTGAACACAAAAGTACACAGAAGTAGGTTGGGATTTGAATCAGCAGTTATGAAAGCCCTAAATATTCTTTAGAGGTGTTGCTATGTAACGGTCAGACAGAGCTTACTTCTTTCTTACGCTGTGACATCTGATATCAAAGCATGGAGCCACCCTGAACTCTGATATAGATACAAATGAACCACATCACAGTGTGTATCAGTTACGCCATCAGCAGAGCATTTAGAACGCAAACGTTCCGGGAACTTTGTGACCTCTGGTTTCCTCTGTGCTGCCACACAAAATCACTTTATGGCTTCATGCATTTTTAATGGCATGAGGTTTTCTTCAAGCAGAGTTCTTTGACACTCTGGGACTACTTTGTTTCGAGTTGTGACAGGGCCGCTGCCGCCTTAAGGCTGCGAAGGTTTCCATGCATCTCCATCACACAACCAGGAGAGTCAGAAGTAGAAATCTGATACCGAAGGTAAATAATAATAATAAAAGAAAATACCGAATGTGTTTTAGATTCCTGCCACCAGGAAATCCAGGTGACTGAAATGTGAGTGGACTTGAACTGTTTCTGTGAGTTCTGCTGGTGTTGGTGCGGGTCGGGATCTCACCTCGTTCTTTTCTTTGGAGCGAGGGGCGCTCTTTCCGTTGCCGGCCGTCTCTCTCGCCGGGACCACAGTTATCTGCTGTACTGGCATGCTGCTGTTTCCAGGCAACGCTCCGGTGCTACTCCCACAGCGTTCCCAGCATTCCCATCACAGATCGCCTCCCTGCTCCTGGACCGCAGGCTGCTGTTTGCAGAACACCAGACGCCGGCTGCCGGATTGCGCTCCCTTATCGACCCAATCCGGATCATCGGAGGGATGGAGACAAAACGGGATCAGGTCACCGAGGCAACACGGAGACAGTTCTGAGGATGGTGGGGTGTGAGGTCGTCATGGCGACTGGGGAACTACTCAACAGTGCGCGCTGTTTGCTCCCCTTCCTCCACAACCCCCTCCACTTCCAGTAAAGTGGTAAACAAGACAGCAGGGAGAGCGTGTGTTGTTGTGACGCGCGCGTCTGTGAGCAGTCTGTGGCCGTGAGGAGGAGGAGGCGGGGCTAAGGACTCTGTCGTGCTTCCTGTATAACAGGCATAAGGTTCACGAGGATTAAGGCTTAGACTAACCCCAATCTGCTCCTCTGACCAGCGGTGGAGCTAATAAGCTTACACAACTTGTTCACATGGACAGCAGTCTCACTCACACACGCGCACACACACACGCACACACACTGCTCAGACTCCCTGCGGTGCAGCAATATGCTGACAGATATTACAGACCTCCCTCCTCCTCCAGGTTAGAGGGAGGAATACAGGAACATCCAACTGGACACAAAGCGAAAAATTAACCCAATCAGAGAGTGCTGCTGAAGTGTGTGAGGATGATGAAGGGTGATGAAGGGTGGATCTTGTTTTGCGAATGCCTCAGGTCATAAGGATTGTGAGTTAAAGGGGTGGCTGACACAGCAGTGGTCCAGGGGTCTGGAGCCATTCACTGTCCCAAAAATAAACAAACATTTTCACATTTTGACTTTTACTAATATTACTGGTTCTGTAGTGAACCCGAGGTTCTCAAACATCATGTCCAAACGTCCAAAATGAATATCGAGAAAAAGGTCTGGAACAACTGGTGACGAGCAAATCACTTCTATTATTTTTACCCGCTGGTAAAACTCATGTTTTTTATGGTGAGAACTGTTAAGTTTTTGACCTGAAGCTGATCTAATGTCTGACAATGAACTGAAATTGAATTGATTAAAAGAGGAAGCATCGTGTAAAACTGACTGAGCTTTACATCATATTATAATGAAAAAAAAAAACATATCTGGAGTGTTGGTTTGATTGCTTGATGCATACTTGACAAATCCTTTAATCTCCACGGCAACTGTTCGGCTGTGCAAAATGCCTGGGTGGACCTAGCTCCGCCTACGAGCACAAAGCTCCACCTCAGAGCTGCAGCTTCCAAGCTTCCCCATCACAGAGCAGCCCTCCCACTCAGCTCCTTCAGACTAGCCAACAGCAATTAGCAAACACCTGCTGTAACTTTGCATCTGCGGAGCTCATTATAGTTCTATACGTTTCAGTGCGACGCTGGTGAAATGTTGCTATAGGGCTAATGGAGGAGTGACGTTGTGATGACTTCCTGAAAGCAGAGTTTCAGAAAGACTTTAAAGAAACGGCGTACTAATTTCAAGGTTTTGAATTATTAAGTCAAATTTCTTAAATGTCACACTTCATATATGTAGCCTTTTTCATAACTTAACAGTTGTGTGATTGTGCTATAAAATAGCCCTATGTGCCTGTAAAAAAATTTAATATTGTCCCTTTAAGACATTTCTGTTTCTCCTTGAAACAGACCTTGATCAACTAAATCACTTTTTATTCGCTTGCTGCAAATTCAGAGTAAAGCCCACTTTGTGTGTCTGATTTCCTGAACTAAACCATTTCACCTCCATTGAGTCAGACTTTATTATATCTTAAAGAGGTCTTCATTATGAGTACTCTTCTTCTAAAGCAAGTCTTGTGGAGTTTTTCTTTTTTTCCAGTTTTATTTCTCAGTTCCTTTTCCTTTCTTTCAAAGGTATTATGACGGGTTTTTGAAAATACAAGACAATAATCATCACATAGCATCTGAAACTCATGACTTTAAGACATATGAAGTGACAAAAACCAAAAGTTTTTCTGGAATAACCTCATTTGTGCTAAATCTTTACTTTCCCATCGTTTGGCTCTTTTGTTTTAACTTTTGGCTTTTTTTTTTTATACAGAAGAAATTGAAGCAAATGGTCTTTGTGACAGGCTGGTGATACTAAAGTGCTACTTTTATTATTTTAACTTGTTTTCTGTGCGTGTGTATTCTCAACCTTAGTGACTCTTCAGATTTGCAACCTTTTTTCTGGCTGAGTGATCTCCAGGTGAAAAGCCCTCACATTCCTTCGGCGCGTGCATACAGACACGTTCATCTGCAGAGACGCAAAATTACAAAACCCCAGGAAGACAAAAAGAGAAGTTTGTGTGGACCCGCTGTGGTTTAATGCTCTAAAAAGTCAAACCCGTCAAAACCTGTGGTGACCGATTGCACAAACGCGTTTTGGTGCAAATCCTCTCAGCACATCAGCAGCAGCTTCCAGAGCAACAGGCCAGATATCAGAACCTTAAACTTTAAAAGAACAAAAGAAAAAAACAAAACAAATGACCTTCACTTTTGCTTCAGGATCCTCAAAACTCCCAGCATTCAGCAAGAACTCAGCTTTGAGTTCAATCGTACGTTTTAACACGTCGTCACAGTGAGTCACAGGTCCCCATAAATAATTCGAGTTAATACGATGCCACTAAAACTTGACACCTTTTGAAGTCAGTCAGCGCTTCACAGCCTTTGCAGAAGCGTCAGAGAAAGAGGAACGTCGGGCAGAGAGTGAAGCTGCTTTGTGATCGGCTGATTCTCTCATGTGACTCAGCAGGTAAGTGTTTCACTCTGATTATTGTGATGGTGGAACCTCACCTTCGAGCAGCGCTGCTGATTTCAGCGTCGTTACTGTGAACACACAGCCGGGGAGGAGGCGACTCCGGCTCCATGGCCTCCCTGTTCACCCAACTCGAGGTGTGGACCATCGTGTTCTCCATCCTGGTTTTTGCGCTCTTCACACTCACTGGGATGATCAGCGAGGAATGTCCGCACACTGAAGGTGAGTCTGCTGGGAAACACACGTGAGTTGAGTATGTGTGGTTTTTCTTTTTTTGTTTGTTTTTTTTCCCCAAACCCCCTGAAATATCCATACACTGGCAGATTTAGATTTAAACTAAATTCAACCAAGAATTTAGTTTTTAATAATTTCTATGTCATTTAAATATATATAAAAAAAACATGCCAGGAAACATGTTTCTTGGCAGCCAAACCCTTCTCATAACTGCTCACTGTGTTTCCAAAGGTATTTATTTATCTTTGGTGATGAATTTCCAGGTCATTTTACATTACATTCAAATTACTTAGAGAAATATGAAACACGTCGGTAAAAGAAAAAGGCAACTTTAAATCTAAAACCTCCGCGGCCATGAATATCAACTGTAACTTAAAGTTACAGTGTAATAATAATAAATTTTGTAGAAAATTAAGATGCTGACAAAAATCCAGCATATCATGTAAATTCTGAAAATCATGCAGAAGTTAGATGGATTTTTAATAGAAGAAGAAAAGGAAACGCCTGAAACTTCAAAATGAATTTTCTGGGATATTCTTTGTTTTTAAAGTTTTATTCAGCATCAGACATAAATACATTGCCAGAAGTTCATATAAAATAGCCTGTACATATATTCACATTATTAAAATGTGAATATATGTGTTGTGCAACATTTGGTTTGGTTTAGCAATAAATTACTAATAAGTGCTATTAATAATATGAATAAGTATTCAGGGAATCTACAATGAGTCTGTTTCAAACGGTTAATCGTTTTGGTCTTTCTGCTACATGCAGCACTAAAATGCTGATGCATTTTTATTGTTTTCTGATATGATAGTTTGAAAAGTTGACAATTTCCTTAAAAAATAAAAATCAAGTTTGAGATTTTTATCTCTAACTTGAGATAAAAATCTCAAGTATATATATATATATATATATATATATATATATATATATATATATATATCAAACTTGATTTTTTATTTTGATTTATATATATAAAAAACATGGCCATTTGTGAGTACTTTTAAAATTTTTCCAGAAAATTGTTGAGGTTTTTCACAGGAATTTCTTTCTGCCATTGTCTACAATGGCTTAATATGCCGTCATAGTGAAAAGTTTAACAACCCTGCGTCTAAATGCTGCTGCTGCACAGAGAACAACTGAACTGAATACACCTGGAAAGCCTAACACACCTGTTGGCACCGGTGCTGCTGCCGGTGCCCAATAAATGTGCATTTATTTACAGTTATTGCAGAGAAAAAATGCATATGTATTGCCGTTATTCACTGCAATAAATGTTTCATTGCCGTGAGGGCAATAAAACATTTTTTTTTTCTGCCCATGTCTTGTTTAAAGGTGCAGCATGAAATAAATGACAGGAAACGATTACAGCAATAATTGTTTGACTGCACTCACAACTGCTCTGGGACTGCAAACAGAGCGCGCAACTGTGAATATGAATATTTTCTCACACTGTTTGAAACCCAGATGCAAAATAGCATTTAGTCAATTTTAAAATGGGTATACACTAATTCCTGTGTTAAAATCCTTCAATTTACCGCGACATAAAGTATGTTGTTTTTCATTGTTTACATTTTTGATTTTTAATTAAAAAAAAAATTATTTTTAAAGGAGAGCAAACAAGATCAAATAGGCCTTTTTTTTTTTCTTTCTTATTTTTGCAGAAACTGCTGATGGAACCCAGAGCCAGGAGACGTCGGTGTGACTCAGCTGCTAATGCTCAGCTTGTGAGAAAAACTCAGCCTGTTCCCGGTGTGTGGCCATGAATCCTTATCAGTTCATAAAAGCGGGCCTGGAGGCCAACCTCTGAACACGTGTGTGTGTGTGTGTGTGTGTGTGTGTGTGTGTGTGTGTGTGTGCGGTGTGTGTGTGTGTGTGTGTGTGTGTGTGTGTGTGTGTGTGTGTGTGTGTGTGTGTGTGCGCGTGTGTGTGTGTGTGCATGTGTGTGTGTGTGTGTGTGTGCGCGCTCTGTTTGCAGTCCCAGAGCAATCTGCTTCCAGGATGAGGCACAAAGGAGTGGCCAAATTGTTCAACTTAAAAAAAAACAATATAGAGACACCTGCTCCAACAAAGAGTCTCATGACAGCAGTGCCTGGCTGCTCGCCCTGTAGGATGTCCAGAGGCAGCACCGGGAGATTCCTCTGTGAACTTTGAACCTGGAAAACAGACTGTGTGTCTCTCCCATCGGTAAGTCCAACAACAAACTAACAATTCTTAGTTATTTGTGAAAAAAGTGGATATATCCTCGGCTTACGGAGGTTATAAGACAAATTCGTGTCTGAAGCAAAAAGGTATGCTGGTCGGACCTGTTTGGTGTGGAGGTGTGACTCGTTCACGTTGGATATTAGAGCCGAACCTGTTTGCAAACATGCTTTAACCTGATGATACCGAACAGTTCGAATGAGTTCAGGGATCAAATATTTATGCAATAGGTACAGTTCCAGTGACCTCCTTTTGCTTGAAGTTGACTTTGGCTTTTCATTACATGTTTTTAAATTAAGTGTCACTTGGTCAACATTAAACCCGTTTCACTACAGACTGGGAAGCTGAGGCGTTAAACTGGAAGTTTAGGCTGCTAAAAAGTTCTGACCTTGAAATGTGTCACTTAGTGAAGTAAAGTCTGCTAAAGGTTGACACAAAATGTGTTTTTCTTTTATTAAAGCAAATTATTCCCTCAGTTCTGGCTCGACTCTTACACCACATTATTCTGTTTCTGAACTTTGTCTAACTGTACTACAATGAGGTGATGAGATGTCAATACGCTGTTAAAATGCTTAAATGAAGATTTTAATGAGCAAGAGAGGTTTTAAAATCCTGCTTTTCAATCCAGGAAAGATTATTTCTGTCTGTACACAATACAGTGTTTCTGAAGTTAGACCTCGATGAACTGCAGAGGATTCTTTCAGGCCCTCTGGTGGAGAAAAGTGAGAAGTGCAGTTTGAAAAAGCACCAAGTCATGCACAGTAATTGCCAAATATTTAACCAAAACTTCATTTTCTCATAGTTCATATTGTTTATACAAATTAATGTGAAAAGTATCTTTGTAAAAATGTTTTTAAAATATCTGCTTTATTACAATATGTGATTTTCAAGTCAAGGTTTTTTTGGTATAGAACATTTTAGCAACACGGCAGTTCAAAGGTCAATACATGATAAAAACATAAAGATTAACTGCAACCATCACTTTGTTTCAGCTTCTAGATCATCAGCACAGCTGGAACAGCTGGATTTAAAGGGGCATTCTGTAAAATTGACCTTTTTGAGCATTACATCATGTTATTTTATTATTCCCAAATCAAAAAAATACCTGGATTGTTGTCCTGGTTCTTCCAGTCATGTTTGAGAAATCCTTTAATCTACCATGGCAACCACTCAAAACAACTGGTTGGACTTAGATCCGCCTTCCATACGCAGCTCCTCCTCATAGCTGCAGTTTCCAAACTTCCGTTTCACAGACTCCCTCCCTCCCGAGACTCAGACAGCTCCTTCAGACTAGCCAGCAGCAAGTAGCAAATACCTGGTGGAACTGCACATCTGCTGAGCTCATTGCAGGAGCTACATCTCAGTACAAAGCTGTTAAAAACGTTGTTAAATAGTTAGTAGAGGATCCATGTTGTGATAACTTCCTGAAAGCGGAGTTTCAGAAAGAGCAGGAGTTTTTAAAGAGGCTGAGACCCAATGCACAAGCATTCATTTATGAATTCAATTTCCTTGTAACAGTTGGTTCACTGTGCTAAAAAAAGCACCATGTGTCTGATGAATGCATAATACCGCCCCCTTAAAAGCAGTAAAATCTTCCTGGTTCTCTGAGCAACACAGTGACATTCTGTGATTATTATTATTATTATTATTATTATTATTATTATTATTATTATTATTATTATTATTATTATTATTATTTTTATTCTGTATCTTATTGTGAGCTTTAATTCGGTTTCACCTCCTGCTCTGTTTAGGCAGCTGTGTAGATGGAAGTGCCATTCTCTGGCTTTGAGCTCACCTTCATCATCTTAGCCTTCGTCATCTTCTCCCTGTTCAGTTTGGCTTCGGTCTGCATCCAGAAAGAAGAAGACCCAACAGGTAAACCTCGACAAAAACAGCCACAACAAACGTAAACCTGTCTAATGCAAGTTATGACTGCCCTCTTTCAGAAGATGCTGCATATGAAAACGAGAAATTAAAACGAGTGAAGAAGAAGCAGAGAGAGATCACCAAGCAGGCTGGACAGAGGACTTAAAGCTGGGACCGGCTGGAGCTGAACTGGGACTGGTGACCATAACTTCCTGCTTCTCTGCGCTTCATGTTAAAGTTAGCAGTTTGTCTTTGCCCAATGAACTATAAACTCCCCTCATTAAAGGGGCAGTGTTCTGTAAAATTAACTTTTTTGAGATTTACATCATGTTATTTTCTAATCAAAAGCATACCTGGAGTGTTGCCTTGATTCTTCAAGAGAAATCCTTTAATCTCCCGTGGCAACCACTGAGCTGGGACCTAGCAACGCCTCCTTGGAGATGCAGTTTCCAAGTTTCTGCCTCACCCACTGAGCTCCTTCAGACTAGCGGCCCAATGGACAATGCAAGGCCAAAGGAAAACAAATGGCTGCAACACAGAAGAACAGTTCTTCATGGAGCCTAATTAAAATGAATAACAACCAATAAAGAGAGCAGATGAGGTAATAAATGGAAATGTATTAATTTTGAGAAGGCAAAAATACACCCAAAATTATAACTCCAACTCGATTTATCAGCAATGGAGGGAATAGCCGCTCAAAGCATTCGTCAAAGAAAATGTACAACTTTTACAATAAATCTTCAGAGTACTTGCTACGCAATTAAGAAAATCCAAAAAAAAAAAAAAAAAATACACACATTTTCCAAACAGCTGCTATGCAATTCAATAATTAGGAAATCTCATTCATTTAACTGCGCAGTGACGGTAAAAAACATGATACTTTTGGTTAGCAAACATCAAAATTTTGATCTCAACAAAGTGATTCTGTGAGAATATCGATCTACTTGGAGATGATGAAAAGATCTTTTAGTGTTTTTTGACTCTAACCCCCTGCCAGCCGTCCTAACTCCAGAACAATAAAACCTTTTGTTCGTTAGGCTTATGTTTCTCTTGTTCATAAACTGCCAGCTCGTCTGATCAGGACTGTGGGTGGTTAGTAGATGAGATAAAGGTTTCATTGGGTGGAAGGTGAACATGTCCATGTGAACGGCTAATGAGGTCCAGAAACAGACTTGGTACATCTGAAGAAGTCAAACGCCTGAACAACAGTTAAACTAAATAAGTGAGTCCGTGTGGGGTGGTGTGTGGACGTTGCTCGCTGTCCAGTTTGCCCTTTGACCTGTGAGCTTTCCGTCACTCCAGCCGTCTAGAGGAGAGGCTCTGCCACAGAGACGGACGTAATCAGATGAAAGGTCATCCTGTTGTTTAGAAACTGCAGGGAGAAGAATCTCTGCTTCTGTCCAAACTACCTAATGGTCCAACTGATTTCTGCGTATTGAGAGCTCACTGAACTGCGGTGCGTTCCGTGCATATGAAGGTTCATTGCACTGGGCAATTAGAGATAAAGGGTTTTAAGAGTAATTAAGCTGTGGCTGACTGCAGAGCCTCATTAACACTGACAACCTTGTGGCATGACAAGAGGAGCTGCTATCACTCTAACGATGCACAACGAGCAGACCCACCAGATCACAATCAACACTTTGCACGCGTGGACGGAGGGACGACTCCCGAAGCATTCAGACATCATGGCACATTTCATCTCACACAGAGATTACACCGGCAGAGCCGCTGCTCTGGGCTGTTTGGTCATTCTCTGTGTAAATAAAATGCTTCAGTAATGACAGCAGCCATGAAGAAATATTCTAATGAGTAATTTGTGATCCTGTGTCATCTCTATGAAGCAAGCATCCTGTTAAATGATGGAGTTTAAAAGGGTCAGTGTAATGTAAAATTATAATGATGTTCCATCATCAAAAACGTAGCTGAAGTGTTGCTTTGATCATTTTATCCGTGTTTGAGAAATCCTTTAATTTCCCATGGCAACCATTCAGATGTGCAAAATGCCTGGGTGGACCAAGCCCCGCCTATGAGAACAAAGTTCCACACAGCTGCAGATTTCCAAGCTTTTTACTCCCTTTAGTTCCCCACTCAGCTCCTTTAGACTAGCCATTAGTAATTAGCAAACTCCTGCTGGAACTATGTATAATGAGCTCATTATAGGAGCTACTTCTTGTTACGTTGTTAAAGGGTTAATAACAGAGAGATGCTGTGATGATTTCCTCAAGGCTGAGAAAGAACAGGAGATTTTAAAGAGACAGAGGCCCAATTACCAGGCATCAAATTATCAAGTCAAATTTCATTTAAGTCACATTTGATTTACAAAGTATTTTTGGAGGTGACATAGTTACTCAATTACACCATAAAATGCCACTATATGCCTGCAAAACAAATGATATTGTCTCTTTAAAGTCTGCGGATGATGTGACAATGTGTAAAGAAAAATTAAAGAGGTGTAAAAATTATTTTGCAAAGCTCCGTATAAATGTATTGTGATGTCTGTTGGAGTTACTGCTCTTTGAAACCCGTTTTACCGGAGAGAAAGCTCCTCATCAGAGGATCCTGGTCAGGACGACGGCAGAGGAAACATGAAGTGAAGTTTCAATGCAGTCGTAAAGATCACAGCTTCTGCGGAGGCCAGAGCTGCTGCAATGTTCACACCAAGCGGAGCTGCTGCACGCAAAAACTCCTTCCTGTGTTACATCCTCTTTTAAGTGCTGCTAAGACTGCTGAAGAAGAAGAAAATGAGGAAATTCAAACATTTCAGACAGAACAAATCTGAGAGATAGAAAGAATATTTAAGTTATTTCTGAGAAATGTCTTTACGATTTCCTTCTCAATAACCCAGTGTTGATGTTCCACATAAGAACTTTTTTGTTTAGCTATCTGTGCTGATCTGTGTTAGAAATAAGGAAATAGATGCAGGTCAACAAACCGTTGAACTGATCAATCTTACACTGATCAAAGTTCCTCAAACTTTGACCGATCTAATTTTGAGGAACTTTGACCAGATTGAAAACTGTAGCATTTTTCCAACACTTCAACTGAGTTTTCTGAGTTCTTTTGAAAGTGTTCTGTAGAATAACCATCAGGAGTCAGTATCTTACCTGCAAAACGATGTCTTTCTGAACAACGTGTGGTTAAATCAACATAAAAAAAAAAAAGTTCTGATTAGAGAATCAAGCCAGTGGTTAGTGTGTATGAAACCATAAAACATGAAAATATCAACAGCTTTTTATTCATCTTTCAGTTATTAAATGCTGAAATTTGAACTTCATAGGGGTCTAGAGTTGATTCTTTCAACATTGAACTTTTTAATTAAATTGGTATAGACAGACATTTGTTTTAGCACTTAGGGTATTTAGGAAGTAATTTTCTTCTGCTATCTTTTGGGATTTGTTTTTATGGGTTTCTGTTATTTAATTTCAGGCTCTCACTGTTTAGCTGAGGTCATTTCGGGACAGGTCTGAATATTTCCCCTTTCTGGGTTCATCAAAAGTCTAGAAAACAACCTTAGTGACCCAACAGGTCACTTCCGGTCCCGCTGTAGAAATGATGGTAGTCGTACCAAACTCCCGGCAGAGTTTAATGAAAGGTTACCCTCCCTCTCGTGGGGTGTTTGGCTAATCCTCGTAAAGACGTATAATCCCCAGGAAGAGCAAATATTACAACCTGCTTTAATCGCTCACACAGAAAACCTGGTGGGGGAATTCGATACGATTGTCTTGTTTCTGTTTTGAGGCGCAGACGGGCAGGAGAGAGCTGAGCGGGACTCGGTGAAGAGGAGCTCTGGCAGAGAGACAGCGAATACCGGGTGGCTCTGAATGACAATTGAGGCCCGAATTAGCATATTCAGGTTGGGGGGAAAATAAAAGTTCTTTAAAAGACAATGGCAACTGATATGCAAACAGAGATGGCCAAAGAAACAAGCTCAATACCTGAGCCGAGTGTTTGCAGCAGGATGAGTGTGTGTGTGTGTGTGTGTGTGTGGTGCGCGTGCGTGCGTGCGTGCGTGCGTGCATGCGTGTGTGTGTGTGTGTGTGTGTACATGGGTGTTTGTCTGACCCAAACCAAGACGGTCCAAGATGCATTTTTGCAAACATCATAAAGCCATAAAAGGGGACACTATGAAGAGGACAGCAGTCTTTAGGAGCAGGTAGAACTATCTAAAGACAGAACGGTCAGTGTTTGGACATCCAGGAGAGTTGACGGTCCACTCGCTTGTTCAAAGTCTCCCTCTGTAATGAGCCATGTGGTCCATTAGTGTCCTGCTGCTTTTCTAATCCTCATTCACATGTAATGGCCGACATTTCATCTTAATGTGTTAATTCATTAGCTGGCTGCTGAAGGGGGAGTCTGAGTCCACAGAGACGCTACAATGAGTCCCACACCGACGGCAGAATTAAAGCCGACCGAAACGGGTTAGAATGGAGCAACCCAAAGCAATGCTTTGTTTAGGATTTATTCTAAAAGATACAACACAAATGCTCTTTAAGGGCTGATTGTGCTGTCAAAATATCAATGAATTATTAAAACGAAACAATAACATTGACCATCTTCCTTCAGTCCCTCCAGGATTTGCTGTTTGTGATACTAATTTGGAAATAATTGCAATACTTGCACTTATGACAGTAAATGTGACTTTTTATTACTCGCTACATTGATCATGGACTGTATTCTGACATCAGTCAAGGCTGAAGCAGCTGTTTAGTACAAGTAAGGAAGATTCTGACAAGTTTTGAGGAAATTCCACAATAAGTTCCCAATTGTTAGTGCATATGTAACAGGATTTGTTGATTTTTACATGAATTTCCACAATAATTCTCAAGAAATTAGAGGGACTGATTGATATAATTTGGCAGTAAACAGATAAAAATGGCATTGATTTGACTGATGACATATTTAAGCACACTCAAATGTGCAAATGTTTGAGAAACAACTCACCATTACAGAAAATGTCTGTCCACCGTCTTCAGCGCATTAACTAGCAGAAAGCAGGGGAGGGAGAACGAGCAGCACCACACGAGACAGTGACCGACAGCGCTAAGACCCGCCTCCTGGCTGTGATTGGTTGTTTCTAATTAGCAAAGGAGAAGGCCAAAGAGATCAAGATTTTAACCGATTATCAGTTTCATACCAAGCTGTCACGACAGTGACAGTTTTGATGAATGAAGTTATTGTTTTATAAAAGTTACATACTGCAGCTATATGGAATCATATTGTTTGGAAATGGCAGAAAATTGGAGCGACTGAACTATCCCCAAATAACTGACTTTTCGATTGTATTTTGTAAGTATTCATGTAAATATTTTAATTTATCATGCTGCCATTCAGAAGTACCAAAGTCCTTATTGCAACAGTGACAACAAAGATGAATCTGAGTCAGTGTCCAGCCAACAGACGGTCGGAGACATCAGGCAGACAGACAGTAAGTCTTCGTTGGCTAATTGGCTTGTGCAAAAGATGTCTGAATTTCAATTTCAGGCGTTTGGCCTCTTAAACGCTGGATACAAAAGGCCAACAGCCCCCCCCGTCCCCCCTCCGGTCAAAGAGCAACACCCAACCCCAGATGTGGTTCCTCATTAATGCGGGGGCAGGGGACGACCGCAGGGATATGGTTCACGAAAGACCTGCTACTCTCAGCTCCAGCCTCTCAAATGGCGGCGGTGATAAATCCTCTCTGCCTGCCTCTTCCGCTCTCCTTGAACAAATCAATCAGTCAAGATGCAAAACGCAGCAGCAGCCTGTGTGGACCAAGGGAACCGGGGGGTGAGGGGGGCTTCCTGGCACTGGAATTACTCTCTACATGTGGGGTCAATATGTGCAGCCCCTGAGAGTGTGTGAGTCAAAAGTAGAGAGAGGAGGGGCTCTGGAGAGGGGGGGTGTTGTCAGGGTGTACCCCTCCCTCTGAAGGGCTGTATAAAACAGAAGGGGGGAGATGTTACCTTGGTCACTTTGAGAAAACCTCACACTGGCTGGACCCACAGATCCTACTAGGAGCTGCAGACGAGTTCTAGGAAGGACCGGCTCGCAGCTGATGGCTTCTCTCTGTTTGCTGGACTAGAAACAAGTTGGGGGAGGGCAAGAAGACAGAGCATCGTCAGTCCATCCAGTAGCAAAACCAGAGAAAGTTTCCAAACTTTTGGAACATTTTAAAAGCAGCAGCTCAGCCATGAAGGTTTTCAACTTGCTGTACTTGTTGGTGCTGCTCACGGCGTTGGTGGCTCCCGTGTTTTCAGTCAGACCAGGTAAGACTCTACACAGTGACCCTTGACCCCACCTAACCCCGCAACCCCACCCTTAAACCTAACCCTAAACTACCAGGCTCACTGTAATATTTACTCAATCACTTTGCTAGACCCTCAGAAGCAAACAGCTTGGTTTACATTAAGTTTTAAGATGACAAATTTGAGAATGATGTAAATGTCAAAACTGATTTGAGAAAAATGAATTTAATCATTAATACATCCCCAATAAATAGATCAAGTTTATTTAGCCTTTAGCTAAACATTATTGAACAAAAGCTGAACAAAATGTTAAAACCAGCAACTAAAACAGCAGTTTAAGCTTAAAGAGCAGAGAAAAGTATCTAGCTGAATTTAATAATAATAATAATAATAATAATAATAATAATAATAATAATAATAGAAATAAAAATAATAATAATAATAATGTTTCTGAACAGATAATAAAACATACCGAAAGACGTTTACTTTTCTACCAAAAATCATTTTCTAGCTGTTAGCGGGAGGCTAAAGTTAGCATGGACTTGGCTAACAGTAACGGCTAATGCAGGAAGAAACCAAATCAGTTTAAATTCTGTTGCACACTCGGTCAGTCTGCTCTGTAACTTATTTATTTATTTATATATTTATTTAAATAGTTTGCGATCAGTGAAATCTTTAAATCTTTTTTTTTATGAGGAAACGCAAATGAAGACCGTTTTTGGGTCTGTTAATCCATCTCAGATGGTCACATAAACTAAAAATAAAACATGAATTTCTGGATGAACTTGTTTCCTGCAGACCACCAGTTGCGGATGCAGTTCAGGGGGAGATGTGGCGGTCGGGGTTCATCATGATGATGATGATGAGGAAGGGTGGAAGATGGCCGCCGGCGAATCGCGCAGCAGCCACGAGTGCGACCCGGTCTGGCCCCTGCGGCTTTTGTTAATCAGGGTGTGAAAGCGCCATGCAGACGGTGCAGCAGGGCCAGGTGGAGCCCCGGCTTCAGGCGCTTCTCCTGGAGGAGGTGGGGGGTCATAAAGTCATCCAGCAGCGGACCTCCCTCTTCCTGGGCTCGGCCTCCTGCGGCCTCTGAACCGCGGGGCCAGAGAGGATTTATTGGGGACGTTCAGAAATAATCACGTGTTTGGTGTCTTTCTCTCGCGCTCTGCACAGCTGCTGCTGAATGACCCCACGCAGTAAAACAGCTGCTCGTGTCCACGAGGGATCGCGTTTATGGCGTAGTTACGTTTAGGACCTGACCACAGGAAATAGATAAATATCCCTGGACATTTTGAAAGAAACAGTTCCGTGTTCATGCAAGCAGCAGAAACATTTTTAAGTTTTGTTTTACTGAATTTAGGGCATTTTAGCATCTTTTTAGTTCCACTTAAAACTACTTGATTTTATTTTGTTTACAAATAATAAAATAACAACATTTAGGTTTTTTTTTCATGAAAAAATATTTTTTTTTATGAAAAATCTTACATTTTGTTCAAAATTCCTTCCAGACAGTGGGGTAACATTTGACACACAGGTTGAGTTTGAGGCATAATTTTGTTAATTACATAAAAAAAAAAAAAAAAAAGAAAAGGTCAAATGACATCATTAGCCAAAATCAACTTTGCAAGAATAACTACAATTAAAACTCACACATTTCCACTTCCAAGTTGTTAGACTAAAGTAATAAGTGAAAATAATTATTTACAAGAATTTTAGCACAAAATAAATAAATAATCAATGTTGCTGCCTATTCTTGACAAAAATATGCTCAGAAAATAATCAGACTTACATTTGTGAAGGGGTGGAAAAACTGCTTCGCTTGCTAAAACTGACTTTCAGGTAGTAAAAATGTTGAGGACAGAAGTTCAAAATGGGGTTCATTTAAGACACGGGGTCCATTGGGCCCCACAAGCTTTTTAACCTGTGCGCGGTCAGATGGGGTCGAACTTACCCAGCGTGCAAATTTGCAAGTTTTTTGTTTTTTAAATTTGAGTGTGTGGTTTCGGGAACTGACGGTCTGATGGAACACACCATAGCACTTGGGAAGCGTGAGGAAAACGCTTCTATATATGCTACGTATAGAATAGCATATGGTGCTATTTAAAGAAGTTTATTATATTTTTAAAAGAAAATTTCATAAGAGCTGAGTGTCATGCAAAGACAGCAAGAGTGTTAAAATAAAATTGTATCTATAATATTTATAAAGGGGTGTAAAAAAATCATGGAACCCAACTGGGCAGCCTCAGCATTATTTGCAGGATTAAATGTATTAAATAACAGCCTTAACTAGCAGCGGACGGGTCCAGCTTGTCCATGTCTCGTGTGTTGGTGTATTTTAAATACAGTCTTGTCTGTTTCAGACTTTCTGAACCTGAGGAGAAAATACCACAGACACCACTGTCCACACAGACGCTGCATCCCTCTTCACTCCAGAGTCCCGTTCCCCTGAGGTGAGCTGCGTTTCTGTGAAGCAGCTGCTTCACTGCGAAAACGCAACATCTTACCGAGTCATTTTGGTTGAGTTGATTGTGCAAATATCGTAAGACAGAACTGACTCGCAAGTAACTTTTCAGCAATAAATACGACCTCATTTTAAGTCGGTACTTTCATAATATTGATGAAGAAAATATCCGTGTCTTTGTCAGATTCACTGATGTTGTAAGTGAAATAATCTGCCAAAGGAACAAATGCCTTTTCATTAACATTAGGACTTAATATATATGCACTTCAGCGAGCTCCTCTGTCTTGCTGAAAATGTACTTGTGAGTCAGTTTTGCCTTATTGCAAAGGTGCTGAGAGAGATGAGCTCGAAACTAGAATAAAAACACTCGGCAAGATTTTGTGTTTTTGCAGTGAAGCTGCATGGTGCCTGGAACAAAGCCGCGTTCCAGACCAGGCAGTTAGCAGGGCGGCTGTGATCAGCAGCAGTGGGTTCACGCAGAACAAGGAGCATGGAGGAAAAGGTTGAGGCATAAATCCAGATAATGATGAGGAGGAATGCTTTAACGCCAGAGAGGCGATTCCTGCTCGTTTTCTCTGAAGTTGTCTCAGCAGCACATTAAACAAAGTGTTTTTTTCCATCCCAGGCCAAGGAAACCCTTCAGTGGAGTGCGGATGGATGTGATCCTCGGCGGCGTGGATGGATCAGTCAAGACACACGGACGCAGGAGGTGGAGGAGAGGAATCCATGAAACGCCACTCAGAAGCAGCCATGACGCCCCGCCAAAGGGAGAACTTCAAAGTCAGCCTCTCCTCGAGATGAAAAACTGTTCATTCAGGACAGAGTTGAAACCATAAAAGCTGACAGCGGAGCGGCGCAGCGCGGCACAGCGCTCACAGATGTGACTTCAGAGACGTGGAGCTTCATCCTGGAGTCACATTTTACAACCAGGAGAGAGATTTATCACGAAGAATGTTCAGCGTTTAGCAAAAACGCTGCAGACCAAAGAGACTCAACAAATCTGTTTATAATGTATGTGTCCATGTTGCACTTCAGCTGGTGACTGAGAAACTTTTCCACCTGTTTAATAAAAAGAATGTGCTGTTGTATCGTTTTTACTTTGCCCATTTTTCCTTCTACAACAACAAGGAAAAAAAAACTCAAGTCAGGTTAGATGGTGAACATCTGGAAAGATCAGTTTTCTAGTCTTTCCACAGATTCTCAACTGGAATCAAGTTTGAACTTTGACTAGGCCACCTCAAGACAGTGGTAAGGTCCGATACACACCGCTCCATTGCAGTTCTGGCTGAGAGTTTACGTCTGTTGGGAGGAGAAGCTGACTGCTGAAGACGAGCGTCTCCTCAGCATGATACTGCCACCACCTGTCACGGTTGGATTTGTGGAGTTCATGGTTCACAGTGGACCTATGGACAGATTGTCCCGCCTGAGATCTGAGTTAAAATACGGCTGAATCACTTTGATTAATCGCCATAAATTGATTTTTTAAAATAATTGTTGACTGGAGTGAACAGTTGCTGAAAGAAGTTTTCCAAAACTAAAAAAAAACAAAAACATAAAATACATTTTACATTTCAGATAAAAAAAAGAAATATTTAAAAGTATTTTACCCAGAACTCCTTAAGTGGAATTTTTTTAGCCTCACCAGATTCAAATTCTGGAAAAAAACAAAATAAAATAAAAATATCTCATGCTCATATTAAAAAAATATTTTTAGCAGGCGCATGCTATGTTACAAATGATCAAGTACAGTCAGGAATGCTGTTATTGCATTTTAGGAAATCAGATGCGTATTTTCTTACTTAAAAACGGAATTCAAATATTTATTTGTATTGTATGTATGTGTCCATTACAAAAAGCTCGTTTCAATGGAGACGCAGACAGTGACGACCTCCAAGTTACCATAACTTTAAACTGAACATATGATGCACAATAGTCCTGCTACTGCTGCTGCAGCTGATGTAAAGTTCGTTAAGATGAAAGGAAGTAAGAAAAATCAAAGATTTTATTGATTCACAGAATAAACGACAAAACATGTAAGAAAATTAATGCGATCGATAAACAGTACATGTTGACCCAGGTTGATGATAACCTCTCTGTGTTTGTGCAGATGCTCTTACTGCTCTGCTGCTTTCAGAGGAACAGACTGGAGGTCAGAGGTCAGTGAGATAAAAACCTCTGTCACCTCTGATCTGTGACCCACGACTCCATCTCCTCCATTCACCTTACATCCTCCTCGTCCTCCTCCAGTGTTATCAGTCCATCTCAGGTGCGGAGGCCTTGGCCGGATCAGTGTGTGTGAACAGGTGTGTTTGCTCCTCTGTATTCCAGCAGATCTCCTCTCAGAGCGGTGGAGCACTCTTCCTCCTGAGAGCCACTCTTCCTCCTGAGAGCTGGAGGTTTTCATCAGCAGGGTGAGCTCAGTGCTGAGCGGTGAGGTTGAGCAGCCTCTTGCTCAGTAACGTGTTGTGCCGTTTCAGGTACTCTATGAGGTCGGCCTGCTTCTCCACCACCTCCTCCAGACCGGACGAGCCTCTGAGACACACGAAGGACACGCAGAGATTCAGTTTTATTGGCTCAAGTGGCTTTTATTTGATAGTGAATTGACAGGAAAGTGGGCAGAGAGAAGCAAGAAGACGTGTGGCAGGGGTCACCAGTCCAGGAATCGAATCTGCGACAGGACTAAGGCCTCCATATGTGGGTGGTACTTGACCCCTCCGCCACCACAGCACCTCGTCCTGACTGATCCGTCTCTGGAGTCATGCTGCTGCAGGCTAAAGCGGCTGCAGGACAAACTCACCACTTTTCCCTCAACCTGCTACTTTCTTCTCCTACAACTCTACAATTTGCTTTATTTTCTGCTATTTCGATTCTTGTCTTGATATTTATAAAATGACCTGGCCTTGTGGTGTGAGTGTGTGTGTTTTGACTTGTCTCAAACATAGAAAGTTCTCTGTCAGTTCTTTTGCTGTCTTGTCAAACTCCAACCAATTTCAGTTTGTGTTTTTTGTTGTGTTATTTAGTGAACTAGAGTAACTTTGCTTGAATCTGAACTTGCTGAATGAAAATCCCCCCAGTTAAATGACCTGATCTTGTGGTGTGTGTGTGTGTGTGTGTGTGTGTGTGTGTGTGTGTGTGTGTGTGTGTGGTGTACCTGAAGCCGGTCTCGGTCGGCAGGCTTGTGACGCTGTAGGTGTGTGAATGCTCCTCTTGGCTCACGTCTGGTGCAGCTCGCTGTCTGTTGAACTGCATTACCCTGACTACAAAACACACACACACACACACACACACACACACACACACACACACACACACACACACACACACACAGCGACACATTTAGAGGCTTAAGGTTGCAGTCTGAGTAAATGTAGAACATTAATAGCTGTGCTTCCATTGACAACAGAATTCAAAAAAGTGCAATGGAAACAGTTTTTTGCATCATGTGATCAACAGTCAGATGATGATGATGCTACTGGGGAAAAGACGAAGAAGTCGGCAGGAAGTGGCAGAAGGATGACTGTAAGGCAAGTTCCTTAACTTATTCACATGTGATTTTAGTTTGAATCATATCTTATTTAATAGAAACAGTGCAACTGCGTTTCTTTCCACATTAGCACACACACGATAGCAGACAAAGATTTGCACGTTTGTGATGGAAAGGCGGCTAATGAAAGGCTTCCAGCTGAGTGCGAAACGCCTCCCGTTTGACTCTTCACCGTTTCTCCATCTGGTCTTCTTCCAGTCTCACGCGAACCGTTACGTCCAACGCTCAGGAGTCGTCATCCTCCACTCCCCAGCCTCCAATTCTGACGCCCTGAGCGTCCACCGAAACACTCGGGGCGTGGCTCGCAGCGAGGTGTGGGAACAACCGCAGCACAAACACACAACAGCGCTGCCGGGAACTGAGATAAGGAGATGATGAGGTGTGGATGATGTGACTCCAGAGTGATTAGCCGGAGGAAACAGAACCTTATCTTTACCTGAACAGTTCAGCTTCAGAGCATCCACACAATATAAAGAAATACTTCACATTCCTGCATAATGAGCTCCTAAATCTGTGTGTGTGTGTGTGTGTGTGTGTGTGTGTGTGTGTGTGTGTGCGCGTGAGCATGTGTGTGCATGCGTGTAAAAGAAGCTGCAGTAGGCAAGTATATGAGGGAGAGAAAGAATGCTGAGAAGCAGAGATTAGGTAGAGAACACAGAGGGAGGAAGGATGGATAATGGAGTTATATATTTATAATTTAGCTCATAAATGATGAGCAACAGAGAGGATGAGACTGAAAACACACGAAGACGACACAAAAATGTAAAGCAAGATGAGACATCGTTTTAAATATCCAAAATAAATAAACTTTTCAGCAAGATATTGGAGTTTGTTTTAAGTCAATAATTCCTTAATATTGATGAAAAAGTACCAGCTCCACTGGCAGATTATTTTACTTGTAAAACGGGAAAAATATTTTATTATACGTGAAATGGTTTTGCTGAAAGCAAAGGATGATTGTTTATAACTTTTTTTGGGATTGAATCGAAATTGGCTTCTCATCTGAAGCCTCGGTCACCCACCTGGAAGTGCACGCTTCCAGGTGATAACAGAAGAAGTGCTAACAGCTAATGGCACCACACGAGTTTAAAGAGGACACAAAGGAGTCAGAGTATTTCCAGTGCTGCTGGGCGGTAATAAACGGGAGCGTTGTGGTGGAGGAGTGCGGGGTCTGAGGTTTGGTTATGGAGAGAAGCCCAGTGTGGTCGTCTGCTTCCGGGTTTGACACGTTGGACATTCAGACGTGGTTTTTTCTCTGAGCCTGTGTGAATATTAAATCAAATCTAAACTCTCTAAAGTCTTTGCTTGTCTTCCGATTAATTCACTATTCTTATTTTTCAAAAGCTCTCTGTACAACATCCTGTCAAGGTCAAACGCATCAACTGAACAGTAGAGAAAAACACAACCCCCCCAAAAAAACCTCAGAAAACTTGAAGATATAATGGATCAACAACAGGTTGACTGTAACTGAAACGTTAAAGGAGCAGTATGATGTAAAATTGACTTTTTGGAGATTTGTGTTACATTATCCCGTCATCAAAACCATACCTGGAGTTTTGCTTTGATTCTTTCATGCACGTTTGAGAAATCTTGTATTTTCCAGCCACACAGAACCATTTTATACAACCAAGCAGTTATGTTACCTTCAGTTGTTATGAAAGTTCTATACATATCAAATATGACTTTAAAACAAACACCTTGAAATTGGGCCTCTGTCGCTTTAAAACTTCCTGTTCTTTCTGGAACTCCACCTCCAGGAAGTCATCACAACATGACTCCTCTGTTGACCCTTTAACCACGTTTTTAGTAGCATTTCATTGGGAAGCAGCTCATTCACTGGAGAGCAGATGAACAGTTCAATCAGGTGTTCGCTAACTCAGAGCTGCAGTTTCAGAGCTTCTGCCTCACAGAGCAGCCCTTCCCTCCGATACTCAGCTCCTTCAGACTAGCCAGCAGCAATTAGCAAACGCCTGGTGGAACTGGACATCTGCTGAGCTCATCATTTGAACTACTTCTGAGTGAAACACTGATAAAAAGCTTGTTAAAGGGCTAATAAAGGAGCCCTGTTTTGATGACTTCCTGAAGGCTTAATTTATAAAGAGACAGATGTCCAATTTCAAGCTGTTACATTACAAAATCAAAATTCTTTAAAAGTATAATTTAATATACGCAGCATTTTTATAACAACTGAGCGTAAAATAGTTACTTGATTGTACCATAAAATGGTACTTTGTGTCTGGAAAACACACAATACTGGCCCTTTAAGAAATTACCAGAATGTCTTTATGCCAAGAAGAAATCCATCAACTATGTAGGGTTATGCTGCAGGTATCAGCATCCTTGCTGGTGCCACATGCCCTGCAGGGCTCACATTAACGCCAGCGCTGGCAGAACAAAAGGATGTGTTCTAAGTGGAGTCCTTTGAAGGCTTTGATGTGCATGCGGCTCTATAGAGCAGAGTGCATTCACATTAAAATGAGAGGCAGAAACATACAGAGGAGCTCAAACAATCAGCACGCACTTCAAAGAGCCGCTGAACGAGGCCTTCCTGTGTGGACTCCATAGCTGCAGGCGTCCATCGAGGAGCCACTCCCCCGACTCTCCATCTGCTGTCGTCAGAGTGAGCTACTGGGGAACACTGCATGGTCTGACCATGCTGGACCGGCCTGATCTCAGCTGGAATGTGACAGTCAAACACAAACACAAACACACACCCCAGAGGAACACCAGACTGGATCAGCTGCCCTGTAAACACAGGGACAATACCTGGGTGGGTTGTGGGGGGGGGGCAGCGTTCCCCTTTGGCTACATTAAATCCTCGTGTCTCTTATCTTCCCTCCATAGTCGGCCGGTTTCTCCCCTGGGCATCTGCGCTCTTCAGCGGCCAGACGAACCTTTAATATGGATTTTCTTTCAATCCAGACTCTTCGATAGCAACATCCTCTGATCCATGATATTCAGCAGCAGTTTCCCCATCACACGGCCAAAAGAAAAGCTGAAAGGTGAGACGTCACCTGAAAATCCTGAATCGTTCTAATGCTGATTGTTAGAACGATGATTAGGTTCACATAGAATGTGAACACGGTTCATGTAGGACAGAGCTACTTTAACTTTATGTTCAATTAACATAAGATGTTTAAATTTAACTATAAATATCTCTTGAGACTCTTTTCACGTCTGCCTCTGACATACACATTTTAATGACTTTTCAACAGGTACATTGTAATTGTTACGTTGATTGAAAGTAACACGCAGTGCAGCCATTTCACTAAACTGCAAACGGCTGCATGACATTTCATCTCCATATGAATACAGCTGTTCCAGGAAGTCTTTAGAGAATATTATGAACAAAGATCAGTGGTATGTAACTTATAGAAGAACATACTTTTTTTTTTTGCATATTATACTTATCTTATACTTTCATTACGTCGTGAAAGTATGAGACGGATAATCTTTGTACTAAAAAATTCAAATAAAAACTGAGCGTCTCTGCCTTTCCTTATGGTTCTGCTGTCATCTGAACAAATAAATTGCTCAGAAACGACCAATCACAACCTGGAGGAAGGTTTCAGCACCATCAATCGTGTGTACGCGCTGCCCAGGGATGCGTACAGAAGGCTAGAATGATAAGCCAAGTTAGTTACGTTTAGTTAACTTCACTGCAAAAAGACAAGATCTCACCCAGTTCATTAGTCTAGTTTCTAGTGCAAATGTCTTGGTACACCTGATAGAAGACAAAACTAATTTACAAGTAACTTTCAGTAAGATGTAGGAGCTTGTTTTAAGTTAATAACTCCTTCATATTGATGAAAAATACTAGTTCCATTGTCAAAGTATTTCACTTAGAACATGACATTTTTCCCACGTTATAAATGAAACAATCTGTCATTGGAACGTCTTCAGCAAATCAGAACGGGCAGAATTACAGCATTTAAAATGGCAAACATCTACAGAAAGAAAAAAAAAATGTAAAACTTAAGATTTATTTTTGTTTTTTACAGTTTGCATTAAACCTTTCAGAGGAAGTTGGTATTCCTAAGCCTGCTAGCAGACGGCTTCTAGCCGTTGTTGTGTGTTGGTGTAGCCTCTGAAGCACTGGACATGGATCCCCCCAGCCTGAAAGCTGGGTCAGCTCCTGGCCCCGCCCACCATTCACACACAGATTTAAAAGAGAAAGGCAGAGTGCTCTGCTAATACGCATCAGCATTTTTAATTAGTTTTCTGAAAAAAAAAGGGAATTTTATTAGCACCGTTGTTTGCTCACTAGTTGATTCACGAGATCGACTCGGTTACTAGAATCAAACCAGCTGAGTTTAAAAGCGTATTCCAAGCCCGAAGCAAGTTGGCAACTCTGAAGTGAACACAGTGGTCCAACAACCAGGTCCAGACATTTTTCTGCTTGATGGCCGATGAGACAGCACTTTGTTATTTAGGCCGTCTCGTCATGACGACCGAACCCACATTGAGGTGGTTGTAATGGTAGACAAAGTGAGTCAGGGAGAACCGAGCACTGACGGACAAAATTGATGCTAGTCGTACTAGCTAATGTGGGCAGCCATGTTTGATTGATCAGAGCTCTGTGGCAGGTTTAAAGTTGCAATATGTAACTTTTACAAAAACCTGTTTTCTTCATAAAATTATCACCATCTAATGACAGTTTAATATGTTAAGATCCCTTTAGGGTCATTTGTGAAAAGATTGATCTGTTCTCCCTCCTCCCTGTGCTTTTGCTGTCTGAAGAAATGAACAGCACATGATCAAAAACAACCAATCAGGACCAGGAGAATGAGCTTATTGCTGTTAATCAACTTGAGTATGCATTGTTAATGTGTTAATGGTGGAGAAACAAATAACATGATAGAAAAACTGTATATCTGTCATAATCGGTGACTATGCTAACTTGTTTTAGATTTCTAGTGGAGACAAAAACAGAAAAGACAACTGAATGGGTTGGACCGGTTTGGGAATAATCCTGGAAACTTTGCTGGGTGTTTGTGATAGAAGCAAAGAATCAGCAAAGGATGGACCCGGAGCTGAATGGCTGATTGTCATGCTGCTGAGTCTTAGAAAGGCAGGGCGGGTATTGTGATGCAAACATGCTCAGATAGAGTGGGGGAAGTGTGTGCGAGTGTGTGTATGAGTGTGTGTGCGTGTGCATGCGTATGTGTGATTGGGCTTAATGTGATCTGCGAGGTGCGTCTCTGCAGAGAGATCTGATCATTTTTCTGTTTTGGTCTTTTTATATGTGACCTCTAGTACAACAACTGCCACATGTAAAATGCAGATGATTTTAGAATCAGTTAACAAAAATATCAGGTCTCAACTTGGAACAGAAGCACTGTTATGGTATAAACCTCACATAATAACCCAAGCAGCATGTTTCCATTATCTAATCATTGTCTGCTGTTTGTAGATGCATTTCCATGAATGTGCGCAAAACTTTGTCTACGTTCCGCTAAGGTTGAAAGAACAACATTTTGCATGTGTGGTGTTTCAGTTACATAAGAAACGCAATTAAAATCACATATGAATAAATGATAAGTCAATGATGAAAAAGCTGCACCATCATCTTGTCGTCTTCTTTGAGGTTTCTGCCTATGACTAATGTGATGTGAAAAAACTGTTTCCATTGTGTTTTTGCAACATAAACCAAGTTTGATATGGATTAAAAAAACAAAATGATAAAAAAAATTTCGTCCTACTGCCAAAACTTATGTAAATTGCTGTGTTTCCACTGAGTGAAATTATTTTCTTAATGTCAAATCACCAAATTTTTTGGTCAATGGAAACACAACTCCTCACTCTTTACCCTACAATTTACACTAAATATACTTGAGCATTTTTATTATTATTTATCTTTCTATGTATTTCTGATGAAACCCGATTATAAACTAATGTCACTGTACATAAGTAGCGTATGGTTGGGTTATATGAAGGAGAGCCAGAAGAAATGACACTGTGTGGGTAGATACAGCCAAGCTGTCTCTGAATGAATCAGTTATTATAACACTCAACAAGACGACAAAATAATCATTAGAAGGTACAACTCTGGGATAAAGGCTGTAATTTCAAAATTTGTTGTTCTTTTTGTTGTCGTTCAAAGATGTGAATACAGACATTATGTTTACTGTTGATTATTTCCGAAAGAAAAATCGTGCAAGAGAAAGCAAAAGTCTCGAGTCAACATTATTTCTTTGTATTCAAGGAGCCATTTTTTATTTATTTGAGCTTTCTTTATAAATTTGGCTCTTTTTTTTTCACTTATTTGGAGTTTTTCTCTGATCCATTCAGATCTGAGAGAACTCCTAAACTGATCAGAAACCAGAACATAAAACCTCAGAACTAACCAGATTTAAAGTGGATCTTTATCCACAGCTACAAAAAAAAAGATTCCTTTTACAGAATCGATGGAAACTTAAAGATGTGGTGGAGGGATGCGTCTCTCATGGCCTGCTTCAGATGTAAAAACCTTGAATATATGATTTTGTAATTGGTAAATTTGCAGTCTTCACCGCAGTTTGTCTTCTTGGCAAAAAGCTGAGTTTAAATCTTAACATCAGAGTCCTGTGATCCACATTAAGCGTCAGGTAAGCGGTTAGAGTTTACCTGTGTAGTGGAGGAGACATGGCACGGCCACCAGAACTTCAACACCCAGAATGCTGAGCATCACAGAGGCGTGGATCGTCTGCGGTAACCTCAGAGCCAGGAGCAGCAGCAGCAGAACATTACCTGGCATAGAAAGAAACACAAGCGCTTTACTGCCATCTTGTGGAGAAATGTACCCTTTACAGAAAATGACAAATATTCAGATATTGAGATGGATCCCATCTCTCGCCCGTTGACCTCTGGAGTTAGACACCAGCACCCTTCCAGATCCCAGTGGGATTAGGGTGTAAGAAAATGAATGGATGGCTCAACAGCTGGACGTGTCCTCTGTTTGGCTGATAGATGATGAGCGCTAGCGCCATCGCTAAGTTAGGAATATATCTTATTTAGCTGTTTTACATCTCTCGTGATTTCTAATGACTTATTTCAAGAACAAGCTTATCCACATGTAATTTTAATTCAGTTTCTTGTAGTCACTGCAATAGCAAAATTGTGGTTTTTCGACATCAGCATATCATAGACAAAGATTTGCTCACACCTGTAATGAAAACGCAGCTACAGAGAGCTGTGTGCCGTCCCACCTGTTGAATGTATGACGAGCGGCAGCTGCTTGAGCCTCTGTGTCCGTCTGTAGAAGCTCAGGTATCCCCGGCGGCGGACGCGGCTGTGGTGGTGGTGCATCCACACGGTGAGCAGCAGCATCAGCACCCACAGGAACACCTTCCCGAACACGATGACGCTGTCGCCCCGCACGCTGCCCAAAATACGCAAGCACACCTCCTCCTGGCCGAACTTCAGCACGCACAGCACGCCCACACACAACGACAGCACCACGTACACGACCTGAGGACACCGAGAGAACAGACGCAGAAAGCGGCTTAAGATGAGGAATGTTGTAACGGCAATGTAAAACACAAACTATAATAACAGAAAGGTAATAAATGCGCACATAACGTACGTGCAATAGAGACAGGAAACCAGCAGGACAGGCTGTTGGCACAGACTGAAATTCTCTCCTCATGGCAGACTGGAGGGCATCAGCGGAGATCAGAGGCCCGTCCAGCAGAGAGTCCTCCTCTGTGCTCAGCGTCATGTCTGCTGACGAGCCTGCCTGCTAGAGGAGGATGCCATCTTGGTCAAGAAAAAATGCTTTTTTCCTCTTTTATTTTAAAGGTTTTTGGGGGCACTCGTTGCCTTTATTTTTCAGCGTGAAGGGAGAAGTCATGCAGTCACAGGGTTGGGAATCAAACCTCAGACGGCTGTGTTGAAGACTAATGGCTTCCATACATTTAATACCCACTCCACCACTCCACCACTCGACGAACTGGCCTGTCACGATAACACACTTTGCTGGGCGATAAATAGGCCTAGGAGTTATTGCGATAAACGATAATATTGTTGTTTTGAGACCATTTTCAAGTCGTGTAGTGTTATTGGCATAACAAATGAAAATACGCCCACTCAAAAATCGACAGTTTCAATTCTAATGAAAATTATTTTAAACATCCAAAATAAATAAATAAAATAACATAAATAACGAAAAAAATGAAGTATGAAGTGTGAGATGGGATGATGTGCTGAAGATGGAACGTCACAAAGAGCAGGAGCCAAGAGCCCAATTTCAATGTGCTAATTTTCCAATTTATTTTAAGTCATGTTTGATATTAGTAGCATTTGTATAACCACTGGAACTAACAGTCACTTGATTGTGCTGCAAAACGGCTCTTTGTGCATAAAGAATACCACCCCTTTAACTGCAGCCTTCAGATTGTCTGCATTGTTGGTTCTGGTATCTCTGATCTTCCTCCTTATCTACAGATCTGTAGATTGAGGCCTGGTGAGTGACCTGTCCAATCAAACACTGACATTATGCTCATTAAAGCCGGTGTGGGCATTTCTGACTGAGAACATGTCATGGCTTCCCAACCATCCCCAGAATGTAGAAACTGCTTTGATCCTCCTGATCCTGATTTCAAAGAGTTATCTTGATCAGCCTTTACTACTGGCTCTGCGAACAGCTCATGTTTTATGAATCTCCGCCTGATTCTGGCTTTGCTTCACAATAATGATAAAACTATAGTTTGCATTCATTAATGCTGAAGGAGCCCCATTCTAGTATTAAGTCCATATTCTGCAAACTAACAATCTTTCCAGTCGACTGACATTTGGACTTTAGACTCCTTTATTGTCCATTAAACTTACATAAAATAAAATGGAAATTTATCTTTGGTAATAGCACAAAAACACACAACACACATGATTGATTTGAACACTTGGATGGACATTTTTCTGAGAAACTGAATTTGAGCTTTTTGTTAGTTGAGCGCTCTAATAATCAGTATTAAAGGAAAATATATGACTGGGTGTCTGAGTAAGACCGAAGTTATTCAGACTGATATTAGGTTATAGGCGCTAGTAAAATTGAACCTGGACATTAGCCTTAAAAATGAACCGGAAATGACAGATAAACGTCAAAGAAAGCGGGTTACAGAACCTTGTGGTTTCTTCCAGACTGTAAACAGAAAGTTAATGAAAACTTACTGCCTCAACGAGCCTGAAATTCACCCTGATGTTTACAACTGACAGGTCGAACTAGCTAACGAGCTCTAAGGATATCTGACGACAGTTAGCCGTTGACATGGCAACCAGTGACCGTAAAACGACAGGTTACTTACTGTATGAAGAGCAGGTCTCGCTGACTCCATGAGCTTAGAGTAAGTGAAAGATCATAAAACAGACCAAAAACACACATCTGTGGGTAACAACATACTTCTTCCTGATTTTTATTGGCGGTGGGAAAAGCATTACCGCCACCAACAGGTAAGGAGTGGGTCTACATGACTCAACAAAAACAAACAAAAAACCCCACTACTGACTACTGCTATATACATACATACAAATCATATTAATTGGTTTCTCTAAAATCTCCTTAGGTGTTAGTGTGTGCGTGCATGTTTGTTTGTCCTGTGTTGCCCTGGCGATCTGTCCAGTGTGTCCCCCGCCTCTCGCCCGAAATGCCTTGCTGGAAGTTGCTCAGTCAGAGGACGTGAAAGCCAACGTGACAGAAAGTGAAAACTTGTTTCACTACATTAATATCAGCCTTTTTCACTTCTCTACACAACTGTAAAGTCACTACTTTAGATCCAACAAAATGAAGGAAAGTAGACAAAAACACACCAGATGAAACTGTTTTATTGATAAACATACACTTGTTATAAAAGACAATCAGAGCTTTGTTGCACCGAGGGCCAACATGGCTGTGAGGTGGTTACACCAGGCTGAGACAGAGGAAAGAATAAATCTGTGGAGAGGCAGCGCTTAGACAAAATAGAAGAAGTTTCAGGACATTTTCTTTCGCCAGAAAATAATTAACTTCATGTCACTAAGTAGAGAGTGGGTTATTTGGGGAAGTGGTTCTTCAGACATTATTTGCTGGTATATAACTATACTTTGAATCAAATCACACACACAACAGTTCTATATCAGGCATGCACCCACTCACACACATTGTGCCTAGACCCAAAGGTCAAACTGTGTACAACACCTCGTCATTGCATTCGTTACGTAAGGCACTGATTCAGATGCAGTCTGGGAAGAAAGTGAAGCTAAAACATCGAAAACGGGAAAATACTGTGAGTAATTATTCAACACTAACATGCAGAGCCATTTTTGTCAAATGAAATTTGAAGAGCAGTTTCTGTAAGTTAAAAAGGATTGTAAAACATTAAAATGTTTAGAATGGTGTCAAAACAAAACTAAAGGCTCACTGTCCTCCCGAGAAAACACCACGATAACTTATATATGTTTTCATCATGCAAAACTGTAAACACAAAACCAAAATCATGTGTTAAAAGTTAGGAGTAAGGCATTACAATCATCAAGCTACTTTAGGTTATTCAATTTGAATCACCTTGCATCACATTTGGAAATAATGGAGTCGGATCAGTCCAAAAGCAGGATTTAAGGGGCCAACATTTAATGTTCAGCTTAAGGGTTTAGCGTGTAACGAAGAAAAGTTCAGGCATAGATGTACAAACCCCTAAATGTGTTTTTTTCCCCATGAATACATCAATGCCAGTCACATTAAAAACAGGCGTTTACATGTGTACAGTTAAGAAGTACATCAAAAGTACGTCAAGAGGTTCAGTCCAGTTAAAAAATAAAACAAAGCAAAAAGAGTCTGTTCTTTGTGCAATTCAGAGTAAAAACTAAATATTCCAGAGCTTCCAGGCTTTTCCCCAACAGCCAGACTCATGGTTATAGTACTGGAATTTATCCCGTCAGTGCCTCCAGTGTTGTAGTCCCAGTTAATCACGTGGTTCTTATAGAGGAGTGGGCTGACCTCTGCCTGCAAAAAAAAAAAATATCTGAAGTTTTGTTTCTGTACTGTTTCTGTACTGTTTCTGTACGGCAGCAAGAGGATGTAAATTTCAAATTTTTTCAATGGATTGAAAAACATGATGTTTTTCTAGTCGTGTCTCTAGAGGGCGCATCTGACAATTCAAGTAGTATTTGATTAAAGGTGCTGCTTCACTGATAGAACAATAAAACCTTTAAAAAAAAAACTTTTAAGGAAGAGTTTGCCAAAAAATCTGAACGTAGAAATCTATTTCCTTTCAAAACTCAAAGAAGACAAAAACAGGTTTACAATCCAGCTGTTGTTGAAGCAACAATTTTTATTCCAGCCTCATACATTTAATTTAATATTAGATTTTCAGTTTGTTATCAAACTTGTAAGGAGGTTGTCAGATGAGACTGCATTTATTCATTTTGAAGTTAAATTATTTGTTTTCTGTGATGTCAACACATTTTAAACAATTCTGCTCTCATAGTGCGATGGTAACATTTAGTCAAACAATGAAGGTTGTGCTGCATCTTATCAAGCACATATACAGCTACTGGATTTTATTATACTTTACTATATTGTTAATAAATTTTTTAAGTGATTTTTTCCCTCCGAAACCAAAAGTCAAAGTGCTGAAACCAGTGTGTGTGTGTGTGTGTGTGTGTGTGTGTGTGTGTGTGTGTGTGTGTGTGTGTGTGTGTGTGTGTGTGTGTGTGTGTGATCAATGTGAATGTTTTCCCACCTCGAGATGCGATGTAGCACTCATAACAGCTCAGCAGTCCGTTCCGAATCCTGACGTCGGTCCCTGCTGTAGCGTCACCCAGTTGCCCTTTGCATACGCCACACTGAAAGATTAGATATTTTTTATTTTTTTTGGATGACCAAGTCAAACATTTTTGTGCGAGACTAAATCCCATTTCAGTTCTAGAAGCAAAGCGTCCAGACTGTATCTGTTGACGAGTGGTCAAAAGGCTTTCAGGCTCTTCAAAATGTAGTTTTTAGGAGCAAATTTAGGCTTAATCCAATCACCCTCTCTATCCCTACCACTGTCCATTTGGACCTGCAGAGAACAATGGTATGAAACACACCTTAAAACACTGCATGTGGAAAAACAGGCCCAGAGTATCAATGATCATAGCAGCTCCTCTTCCCAGAGGTTTGGAGCAGCCCGAACAAAGTCGCTTCCCACTGACACACCTGAAACAAACACAGGAAGAAAACGGCGGGCTTGACCTGCTGACGCCTGGACGTCTTCACGTGTCGGTGTGTGGACATTATTTACCTGCTGGAAGACGCAGGCTGAGGTGCAGAAGGGTTACCTGCTACAGCATCATCCTGGTTACCTGCTACAGCATCATGTGATCCTGATCTGAATTACATTTGGAAAGCAGGAGGTTTTGTCACATTCAGTCTTTGATGACTGTGAACCACCAAGTTCAGTCATCAAATACGAGCTTCTTGTATTTTCTGTGCATGTATTTCATAAATCTTCCTTAAAGATTTCAGGATGTCTGCTCTGCTTTTAACGATGATAAATGAAAGTAATCCATTAACCAGTAACATAATAGGAAGAGTTATTGCTGCACAAGATATTAATTCATGGTCTGAACTCATGTTTCTTTTACATAGATTTCTTAGTATGGCTACATGGCAACAGTGTTGAAATTATTTACATTGTTCACTAAAAGGTTACATGTTAATTATTTTCCAACCCGGTAAAGATTATTATATTCTCATATGTGGAAATACTGTAATAAACTCAGAGAGAGTGCACTTCATGTTTACCGTGACTTGAGGCAAACACTATTACATGATAGTGTAATAGTGTTTTATCATTTAACATGATAAATCTGCATTTATCATGTTTATGTTCACCTTTTGACATTTTGCGTCTGGTTGGTCTGAGGACTGCGGTCCAGAGATGACGTCTTCCACATTTCCTGTTTCTGTGGGAGCTGTTCATCACATCCAGTATCTAGCAGAAACACACATCATCACGTCTCCCGTTCCCCGCGGTTCACACAAACAAGTGGACATAGTCCTGAGCGTGTGTGCTTTACTCTCACCCTGGAAAAAATGAAGCTTTGATGCGTGCTGGTCCTCACTTCCTGTGTGGATTTTCTGTCCGTTCTGCTGCAGAGACACGTTTCCTCTGACTGCGGCGTTGTTGTTTTCCTCGGCAGAAAAAGGCGCTGCAGCCGTGCGCTCCAGCTGTCTCTGCACTGAGGCCGAGGGACTGAGAGGGGCTACGGTCTCTTCTAAAATTCGTCTTTCCTGGACAAATAACACAGATGGAGAACAGAAGGAGGAAAATATAGAATAAACCGACCAAGAAGAAAACAATTTTTGCTTCCAGCGTCTCCATCCATGTGCTTCTACCTCTTCATTGTGCTTCCTCTCCTCCTCCTCCACCTCCAGCTGGGCCTTCTCCCATTCTTTCTTCAGCTTCTCTTGTTCTTTCTGGTATTGTTCCTGATGACAGACACAGTTTATGTTCAACAATAATCATCAAAGGCGAACACTCACTCACACACAAATGTATGTATCACACAGACATACAGTTCTGGTCCACTTGTCATGGACATGTACATCTCGGTGAGTTTAAGCTTTCCAATATATAAACAGCTGTTTTTCTAGGATGCAGTAATGATCCAACAAGCAACATTGATGCATTTTTAAACAAGAACTGAACTGAAAAGATTCGACTGGTTTTCTCTAACACGTACAAGGCCCAATTCCTACATACATTATCAAATATATATTGTTGTAAAAACAAATCAGTTCATAGTGAAATTGTATTTTTGATATTATAATAACAGAAATTATTCCTAAAAAAAATAAATAAATTAGTTCCACTGGGCTGCTTAGTTTGCTTTGACTTGGGCTGGCCCTGGGGTAATGTCTACGCAACTGCAGCAACTGACAAGACATATGTGACTAAAAAGAGAAAATAAGTTCAAAAGAACAAGAAAACCCCCACCCAAATATACAAATAACATCTTTGAATAGAAGGACCTAAATGATTCAGTGACAAAGTGGCGTTAGCTGCAATTTATATAGAGTGCAAAGAAACATTAAAGACAGACAAAAACAGTTATTTGTTTTACGTTGTGATATATTTATAGTATGATGACGTCTTAGAGCCATAGAAAAAAACAGGAGTAAAGTTTCGCCAAAAACCTAAAATTTTCTAGAAAAAGAATTGTTGAAAATTTGTGAAAAATAACTCAGAAATGTTGAGAGTAAGCTCATACATTGTCGAGAATGAACAAGGAAATTTCTTGGCTCTAAAATTTTAAAATTTGCAAGAAAAAAACTTAGAAATTTTCTAGAAATAACTTGGAACTTTCTGAGTTTCAAAATTCCAAAAATGTTTAGGTTTTTAAACACAGAAGATGTCCAAAAGTTGAAAATTAGAATCACTGCACCCTAGAAAAAAGCTAAACTAAAAGTCCAATATGAGTTTTGACAGGTCCATCCAGAACATCGTTTCTCTCCTCACGCTGCAGTACCTGTAGGAGGCGCTCCTGCTCCTGCTGCCAGCTTTCCAAGCGCTTACGCTCCTCATTGGGGTCCCAGACCCAGTGATTAACACGTTTAGCCAAGTTCAACATGGGGGTCTCAATCTGACCAGACCCGATCAACAAGCACACCAACACAAAAAAACACATGTATACGAAGCAAAAGGGACAGAAAGAGAGGAAAGGTGAGGACACAAGTCTGACTACAGCGACCACTGGAGACAAAAGGTCAGGATGGGGTCAAATCTGAGATGGAGGAGAAACAGAAAGGAAGAAACGAGCTGAAAACGTAGAGATACTTACAGTCACGCTGCTCTCCTCCAGTCCCTCTGTGGAAAGACGAACATGTTAAACATCCTGACTGGAGGAAACAGTACAAAGTTTTCAAGATGGCTGACAGAGAAGAACAGATTTACCAGAGACACTGGGAGAGTATTCTGGTAAACTGCTGGGTGATTGGAGAGGCTGAGGATTCCCTTTCTCTGCTGGCATCTCAGTTGTTAAATCCTGAGGGTTACATAAATTTTTTTAAAAAAGCTATTAAAGCCAAAAGACTTTCTCCAAGTATTTGCCTCTATCAGAAAGTGAAGCAACAACAGTGAAAGACTAGAACTATGACAGCGCATTAAGGCTATTGTACATAAAAAAAGAGTAAATTTCCACCAATAAAATTCAGAATTTTTACAAAATTTTTCTAGAAAAAACAAGGACATTTTTGAGTTTGTCACACATTTTTTAGCAGAACATTTTTGAGAATAATCTCAAAATGTCAGAGTTTTTAAACTTTTGAAACTCAAATGTTCTTATTTGAGTATTTTTTGGCAGAAATGTACTCCTCCATTTTTTCCCCATCTACAATGGCCCTGACACTCTGTCATTCTAAGACACTTCCTGACCATTGTGGTGATCTTTTCAATGTGCTGTTCTTGTTGAGGTTGCCGTTTTCTGTTCATGTAAATGTCTGTTAAAATATCCACATAGAAACCAGACACCTGCTTGTCATGACAAACCCTCCCAGGGAAGAAATTAAAGTGATATACTGTAACATACTGAAGTTGAAGCTAACTAAGTGGTGGAGGAAACAGCTGAGCCTACAGGAGGCTGGAAAGTATTCCGCCTCCTCGGTATTCCTTCTGTTTTTCTTTCCTTACATCAAGGAAATTAAACGTTTTGTTCATTTTTACTGAACTATACATTAAACCAACTCAGAGTTGTTTAGTGCCTTGCAGAAACATTTATATGCTCTGAACCTTTAACCTTGTTTTTCTTGCTAGCATGAGCTGATACTGATCCAAACTGACTGAACACTTTTCTTTTTTAAACACAGACATAAACGTACTGAAAAACTGATTGATTTGAAAACATCTTCACTAGTACATCACAGGTAGCTTTATAAGCTTTGTTTCTGCTCCCAACTTATTAAAACACATTCAACAATCTACTTTAAATTATAAAACTGTAGAAAAAGAGTGATTATTATGAAACTACCTGAGCGTCGTCCTGGACGTCCGAGTGGAGCGGCTCAACGTGGGTCTTTGTAAGTTCTGTCACGATGGTGGTGGTGATGATGCAGTTTCGGCCTGCGATCAGGGAGCTGATGGCGGAGCCTGAAGTCGCAGCTGGCCTTTCGGTCAGTGGAGGTTCCGGCTGCTCTGCGCTGTCCTTTGGGGGATCCGGTTCCTGCGTGTGCTGGGAGGAAACAGCTGGGTTTTCCTGTAGCGGATCCGGAAGGGAAGCAAAGTCCTCAGCCGTCTCTCCGTTCAGCCGGACCGAACCGTCCAGCTGACAGGAAACAGAACAGCAGTTAGCATTTACACAGTACATCTTTGATGCAGACTTTTAAATAAGCAGCTGATTTTATGCTAAAATTATATTTGAAAAAAAACCCACATGCTCGTTACAGGTTAATACAAATGTAATTTTTTTTCTTTTATGAAAGATAATAAATGTTGAACCAAAGCTTCCAGGCTTAAGATCTTTATTTATAACTATTTATATTGATAATTACTGTTTAGATTTGTGTTTTAAATATCTGAAATTCTGCCAAACCTTTTCTGTTTTATTCAGTTTTCACTCCACTGCTGAGTTATGAAGTTTAAGCAGTTATGAAGCACAGTAGCAAAACCTGAAACTGCTGCTGCACAAGTTACTCAACAAGTGGTTGAGGGAGTGAGTTAGCTGATGCTTCCAGCCTTGCTTAGCTCACTGTGAGAGGCGGGGCAGCTAAAGCCGGTCTTCTGCCTACATCTCTCAGATGTATATTGTTATCGATTTAGTGTCCAGCCCTGCTGTAAATCCACCTAAATAAATATCTTTTTAAATGCTCTATAATTTAGTTGATCTGGATGTTCGGCGGGACTTGGTGAAAAATAAAATCATCGTCAGAATCTTATCAAAATCAGAAAACTGATGGCCTTCAATCAAACTCCAACGATGCTGAAATCGTTTTCCTAACCAAGGTGTTTGGTTTTCTGTTGAATAGTGCAGAATCAGTCTCACATTTAAGGGGAAAAAGGCATTAAAGTAATTTACTAGCATCTCATTTTTGTGTCAAAAACATATCGACACAGTCCTGAGACTCACAGGATGAGACGACAGAAATGCAGTGCTCCTACCTGTTGGACCTCCGCATGTTTGTGTTCAGGAGGAGAACACCTGGGCGGGCAGTAGGGTTTGGCCGCCAGCAGGGGAAGCGGTCTGGAGGGTGCAGATGGAAGGGAGGGGAGTTTGTGTTTGAGTTGAGGTGCAGCAGCAGGTTGAGTGGGGGACTGAGGGGCTCCTGGGTCTGGCTGATTCTTATGCTCATCACGAGGGTCTGTCAGGGGGCAGGGGGGCTCAGGAAGCTGCTCCGGCTGGAGCTTCTCACTGTGTGAGTTTGTGTCTTTGAGTTGAAGAACATCTGGTGCAGAAGAGCTGCTGAGGCTCACACCAGACTGATGTTTTCCATGGCTGTCCTCTGTCTGTCCACAGCGTTCCTGTTCGGTGAGACCGTCTATGTCCTGCTGGTCTGGATGCTCCAGCCTCCCTGAGTCATCGGTGCCTGACGTCTGGCTGTGCTCCTGCTCTGTCTGGTTCAGGAACTGGTTAGATTTGTTAGTGCTTCTGGGCAGCTTCAGGCTGTCCAGTGTTGCATCGCTGATGGTGAAACGGAGGGCATAACGCTGTAAAACCAAAGCTGCCTCCTCTGGAGTCGCTGCCTGTCTGTATGCTTCACACAGCTCAGCTTCCCTGCGTTCTCTGAAAAACAGGAACCAAGACAATTTAAAGGGGCAGTATTATGTGTTTTCCAGGCGCATACTGTCATCTTATAGCACAATCATGTTCCTACTTCTTCAGATGTTATATAAATTCTGTATATATAAAATAAGACATATTTTCTTATTTTGTGATTTAAAGCCTTGAAACTAGGTCTCTGTCTCTTTAAGAAACTCCTACTCTTTCTGAGACTCCCCCGTCAGGAGGTCATCACAACATGGCTCCTCTATTAACTGTTTAGCAAAGTTTTTACCGGCGTTGCACTGAGAAGTAGCTCCTATAATGAGCTCAGCAGATGCTCAGTTCCACCAGCTGTTTGCTAATTGCTGTTGGCTAGTCTAAAGGAGCTGAATGGGGACAAATAGGGAAGTATTGCTTGGAAACTCTGGCTCTGAAGAGGAGCTTCATCCTCAAAAGTAGTACTATATCAACACAGGCATTTTGCCCAATTGAATGGTTACGATGGAGATCAAAGAATTTCTCAAATATGCATGAATGTATCAAGGCAACAATCTAGCAATGTTTTAGAAGAGGGAATAACATTAGAACATAATCTAATTCTAATCTAAAGAATTAGATTACAGAATAAATTTTTTGTTTTTCCTTCATTCACTGTAGTTACTCACACTGGATAGAGTATGCAGTAATTTTACTTAATTAAGAGTAAAAGGTACAGTGTTGTAAAGCTACTCTTGAATATACAGTTTTTTCCAAAGTGTTACGCAAGTAAATGTAACTAGTTGCAACCCAAATCTGGCTGTAAATGTGCTCCTCTCTTGTTTAAGGTAAAACTATCTTACACTTACTTCTCCTCCACGATCTCCTTGTAAGTCTTAATACTCTTCCTCTTATTGCCGTCCACTCCGTTCCCCTTCATCCTCTTCTCCATCCTCTTTCTCTCCTCCTCCTTTTTAATCAGCTCCTGTGATGCGCTGCGGCGGCGGTTCTTCCAGCGGGCCAGGTCCTGAGACAAAAGTTCATATCGTCCGTCAGTTTCAGTCTGCCGATCACTACCTGACGCACGCCGTTTCAGGACAAGAAGAGCCTCACATCCTGCCAATGGTCCTCCTCTTCCACGAAAGCGTTGTACTGCTGGTGCATGCGTTCATATCGCGACGGGCTCAGCGAAGGGAAGTGTCCCGCCTCGTCCTCGTTGGCCATGTCTCCCATACTGACACTCCTGGAAATGGAAAATAAAAGCAAAAAACACTGAGGATTTAGTCTGCAAAAAAAAATCACACGTGTTGGTTTTTCTTGTGTTGTAACCAGTTTGACAAACGATTTGCAGTCCATACTTAAAAAGCAGCAGGCAAAACAAAAAATGGTAGTGAACAACAGAAACAGCAGGCAAACCCATGCCCCATCAAAAAACAAAGCAGCAAGACATATTTTAAGCAATTTATTGATTTCAACCTAATAATCAGAATCAGCTTCAGGTCTATAAATGTACTGAGTTACACTGAGTTACAAAAAAATTTATTTGGAAGTTGTCTACGTTTTTTCCACAGCTTAATCCGAAAATGACGTCCATTTTTTTCAATCAGGTCAGGTTTTTAATCAAATGTCATTTAGAGAAATCTGATACGCTGAATGAATTTATGACATTTTTGTGACATTATCAGTTCATTTCCATTCATATTTCTCATCCAAAAAAGGTTTTAGGAGAAAAAAATAGTTTTCTAACACAGCGTATAAAATAAATATTACAAACTTGGATTTCTGTAAATTGAATAATAAGCACTAATAAGGGTAAGTACATGTGAATTGAACATTACATTGTGTAAAATTCTCCGTCTCTTTTCTGTCCTGATGGAATCTCTCCACCTGCTCATCACTCATAGGTCCAGATTCTCAGAAAATCGATCCATAAGTGAGAACAAGTCATGCATTTTGATGCTCATGTTGCGCCATAGTCCGGAAAATTGACCTGATTGCGCAAAACCAATGCGATTTTTAATTCAGCATATAAAAACAGTTGAAAAACCCCAGACAATTTTTCTTTCTGTTGACTAATGTGATCCATCCGTCTGTCATTCAACTGTCTCTAGCTGGGTTTCCATTAACTGTAAAATTGCACAAATTGAAATGACAGTGTTTTTTCCATTAGCAAATTATTTCAGTTATAAAGACTTACTGACTTAAACAAGCGTCTATATCATGCGGAAAAGTTCCAAGGTATTTGCACAAGAAACTTGAAGAAAATTACTACAGATCTTGTGTTTTGAATAAATGAATCAAATATTGTGGCCAGCGGTAGAAATGCACAGTGAGATGTGAACAGGCATGAACATGGTTCTAGGACATTTGGGTGTTGCAAACAGTCTTTGCAGTTTGTTAACCAACAGGTTGATATGCAGGCCATGCATATGTCGCCATGCAGGACGTCAGTGAGAGCGAGTCGGTGAAACTTACTCGTTGTCTAAGAGAAAAGCCACTCGTCGGCTCACCCTATAACAGCAGCAGAGGGGAGAGTTTGAGGATAACAGGAAGGCACGCCTCATGGAAGCAGGTATGGAAGGTGAAATGAGACAAAGTTCAATTGTTTCTATCATTGATATAAAGACATGACAAGCCGAGCAGAGAGACCACCTGTGATGTCAGTGCTTCTGTCCTGTTGGTCAAATCAGAGAAAAGATGAAAAATCAAATATTTCTCTCACATCATTGGAGGAAGTTTATCCTCCAGCCAGCATGGTTTCTTTTCCCTCCCCATCTTCCCATCCTTGCTTTTCTCCTCCTCTCTCCCCACCTCCACCTGCTCCTCCACCCTCTGGGTGTGAGCCGAGGGAGGACTGGGAGGACGTGTGAGTGAGGAGAAGGAGGAAGAGGACGGTTCGATCGCATCGATAACAGCTGCATCAGGGACCTGCCTCCCCGCCAGCCCAGGAGACGTCGGGCTGGAGGGGGCTTTGAAAGGCGGTGCTTCAAGTTCCGCTGCCATGGCAACACAGCTGCTGAAACAACGATCCAATGACAGAGCCGGATTAACAGGAAACACATCGACACTCATCTAGACTGCTACCACAGAAACTGCCAGTTGATCGCCTTGTAGGATAAGTTCACTCTGATTTTAAACTGTCTTCTGATTTGTTTTGGGCAAATTGGACCTTTCTGTGCTTTCAGCAAAGTAAAAACATTTGTTTGATCCTGACTCAAATACAGCAATGAAAACAATTGGAGATTTGAAATTTAGTTGTTAACTAAAATAATGTTCAACTTTACCCTGTCAGTAATTACACTATTTTAATAAAATAATAAAAGCTAATTCAAATCCAATCAATTCAAATAAAAAAGAAGTTGTTCCTTTCAATTGTCAGCACATGCATGCTGTGGATAAAAGTTTGCTTCAAAGACATTGATTCAACAGAATCAGGAGCAGAAATTCAGCCCGTTGTTACTGCCAAATGTACAGAGGAGGATTAGGGCCACTGAAAAAAATAATCTGACTTTTCACATAATGCTGAGTTTGATCTCAAAATCCTGACTTTAATCCTCTGACAACAAAAAAAATAATTATGAGGGAAAAATCAGAATTCTTAGATTATGGTAAGAAGTCAGAGGGGAAAAAAAGTCAAAATTCTGAAAAAAGTTGGAATTCTTTTATTTTTTTAGAGGCCATAATCCACTTCCATGCTCATGGTCTTCACTGATTTATACTATGATTTGGACTGAATTTCCACTGAATTTGCCAGATTGGATATAATTAAATTAAGTTTTTACTGAACTGAACTGGATATTAGCATATTTAGATTATCATGATGTAAGACCTAATTTTTGTAATTCATGCAACTACCCAATCAGATAATCACAGACCGTATTGTGAGCATAGTGAACTTATCCTTTAGGAACAGCAGAGGTTTCATTTTGATTCAGTTCTGAAACGTTAAACCCAGACAGTTTCACTGAGCTGAAACCCAGCAGCCAGAGTCATCAAAACCAACGCTAGAGTTAGTCATCCAACAGCTCAAGAGCAGAACCATGTGAGAACTGAAAAGAGCTCACAGTTGCCATTAATCCAGCTAATCAGAGATCAGCTATCAAACACTCCTGCAGCAAACCATAGCCAGTCAGTTCATTCAGAAATCACAGAGAAACCTTCTGATGTTTCCTTTCAACACACCACATCTGCTCTGTCAGATATTCTATTCTTAACTGCAGCAGGTTAGAAACACACCGGCCATGTCTTCATTCCATCTCAGGAAATACCTTCCTCCGTTCATGTCTGTGCTGAGTTTGGACCTGTTGCATGACTGCTTCGCAGCAGTCTCTGAACTGATGCTGCGTCTGACCGACCCAGGGACTGGCAGGAACTGATTGAAGCCCTGATTTCCTCTGAAGACGGCCGCTTTCTGGAATGTCCCACTCCTCCGAGCCACCATGTCACCTCTGTCCAGATCGGGGATGTTCTTGTTTCTATCGGACTCATCAAGTTCGCCTTCAGTTTGGGTCGTTGCTCTGATTACTGCAGGCTTCAGTGAGTGGTGAGGCGATTCTTCTGGGATTCTGGGCTGCTGGCTGGCCGCTCTAAAGCAGAACAGTCTGAACTGAAGTAACTAAACACCAACAATAAAGAAGCAGGCAACACTATTCCGGGTAGCGGCTTCAGCACCCTGCTAAGAACAGCAAACAAAAGTTTTCAGCCCACCTGGTACCGATGAGCACTTCCTTGTTTCTAGGAGGCACAGCATCAGCAGCAACTTCCCCTCGACTGCTCCACCCAGACCTGGGCGGAGGCAGGAAACGCCTGAAATCTGCTGAGCCAGCTGTTTGTTTTAGAAAAGCACCTGTCCTCCTGGCCATCATGTCGTCCTTCTGAAGGTCGGGGATCCGCTCCTCTTCCTCCTCTTCTTCGTCTTCTGCCTGTGCTCTCTGCTTGTACAGAGCAAAACGAGCGTCTATCTCAGCGGCTGTAGGGGTGGGTTCAGCGGTCCAGGGTCGGTGTTCCGCAGGGGGAGGGGAGGCTGCACATCCATCTATGACAACACTATAGCATACAGCAGCAGAGATGGGTGACTGACCCACAAACTGTCGCAATGATTCGCATAACACGCAAAGCAACGGGTTAAGAGGAGAGCAGGAAGCAGAATAAATAATATGTTCAGCTTCTCCAAATTATGAAAAACTACCTAAAAGTGGAAAAAACCAAAACAAGTTCAAGAAAGGATGCATCTCCTAGAGCTGACTGTAACTCTGATAGGGTTTTAAATGATGTTTGAGGTTAATAATTAGACATATTCCTTCTGGACATATCCATGCACACACCTTAAAAGCTTGGTATGATGTTGGGAGGTAATTAAGATGGTTAAATAAGGTAGCATCTATTGTTGTGATTCAGCGGCTTGTTTACATGACACCAGAGTTTCTTACACTGTGTTACACCACATTCTGTGACCACCGTATTGTGATCGTAACTATGCTACGCCAAAACCAGCCTAAAACATGCAGGATGCCAGCCCCCAAGCAGCAGATGAATGAAGCACTGAAACCTCGATAAAGTTGTGACACTCCCTGAATAAAGAAAAGTGCAAAGAACGTCACTATTTCTACATGAGACAGATAACCTGTATCTGTATCTGTATCTTAGCTCAATCTCCCTGTGCTGCTATTGTCGTCTCAAGAAAACAACCAATTCCACTCATAAACAACCAATTAGAGTCAGGTGGAGGATCTTAATCAATCTTGTGAATGTGCTGCTAAATGCGCTAATGGTGAAGAAACAGCTTACTGTTACAGGAATTTACCTACTGACATTTACCTACTGTCATTGGTGGCCATGACTAGCCATGGCCACCGATGCTAGTCATGGCCTTAGCACTAAGGCTAGTCAGCCATGCTAGGCTAACTAGTATGGCTGACTCTCAGGCATGGAAAGACGGTTCATTGTAGCAGAGAGAAAGGTGAGTGTGCACTCCGACATGATTGACAGCGCTAAGACTCGCCTCCTGACTTTGATTGGTTGATTCAATCACATCACTGGGAGAAAGCAGAGGAGCTTGAGTTTTTTCATAACATCTTTCTCATACCCTACTGTCACAACATAGTAACAATTTTAACAAATGCGTAAAAATATGTGCATATTTTTGGAGCTTTAAGACCCATCAGACGCCTGATTCTTCTTGTAGTTCTGCATGCGTTCGTGCAGCTCTGTTTCCCACTGAAACTACAAGCAGATCAATGCAACGCAGAGCAATTAAGAAGTGCTTTCAAACTACATGAGGTAGTGAAGGGAAATTTGCCATTAGGACCCTGAAACATGACACAATGAGGATAAAAAGCAGTGTCCTGACTACCTAGTCCATGAGTAAAGCAACAGAAAGGGGCCAGTGCTGCTCAGAGCGATGCAGGCTGCTCTGGGTTTGGGCCTCGTCACCTTTGGCCTCCATACCTGCGATGCCCCCTCTGAAAGCCGGAAGCCCAGGTCAGCGGTAGTCATGGCTACCGCTGCTTTGGACTGGAGTCGTCTAAGCGACTCTGGCTCCTCCCCTCCCGACGTGACTGCCTCTGTCGGCTGCTCGATCTCAGTCAGACCCCCAAAGGTCACAACCCTGCCATGACGTCGTCCAGCCTTTGCTGATCCGCTGAGTCCGTAAGTTTTCTGCAGACAAGCCTGACACACGGGGGCTGGCCTATCCTCACTGTAGATGCGGTCTCACAAGTTGAGAAGGAAACACACGCATTCACACGCATACACAGAGGCACAGGAAGCAGAAGGGGACAGGGCGGAGGAGAAATCATGGGAAAGAAAATTAGACTTTGAAGACAAAAGCTTGATGAGGTTGAAATGTTTAGTTAGACGGGAAGCGGTGGGTGAATGGAGGAGGACAGAGCGTGGGGTCTTCTGTTTGGATCACTTCAGCACACACTCAAAACACACTTCGCATTTCTAGCTCTTCCACTTTTAGGTAGCCGCATTTTCCTCCTTACTGCTGCTCGGCCAGAGCACAAAACACCCCATTATCCTGTTCCTAATGTTGCAATGAGATCAGCATGGAGACAGAAACAAGGCCAGAGCAGTGTGCTTTCTCACGCACACACAAACACGCACACAGCAGGACCAATTCCCTGCTCCTTTTTACGCCAGTTGAACAAGAATATAGAGAAGTGAAAATCTCCAATGATAAATAAAATGTAGTTTAGAAAGTTAAAACTTCTGAATGTGTTTCTTTAATAATTACTAACTACGTGTTTGGGGTGTAAACAAGACACTGCAGTGGTTATCTTAGAATTAATAGTTTCTGTTGATTGATAATGACACAGATGAACACATGTACAATGCATTACGGTGTTGGTTTGATAGAGGTTTTCTCTGGGGAGGAAAAGAAAACTGGAAAAAATTGCATGTCTTCATCAACTAGAGGAAACAAACTAAAGGTGTGAAAACACCCTCTGTCTCACCTGACCTAACATCCAATTACTCTACATGATTACATTTGTTAAGGTAGATGGTAACAGAAACTGTTTTCCCCTTCCATGTGATGGTTGTTATGGAAAGTTTGCCTCTTAGCATGCCGGTTTTTGCTGTTGTTCTTTGAGATGTGTTCCTAATTTTTCTAAAATGTTCAGTAAGATATTAAAGTTCAACAAGAAAAGATTTATCAATTTTAAGGCTTTGCTAAGTGTGGAGAGTCTGTATTTGTATGTAGCTAACAGATACTCAAATTCACATTTAAGACTGATATTCTTAAATATCAGTCTTACTACTAGAGATTTCACATTGCATTCATTTACTGAAGCATTAGCTATTTTTAAAAGTAATTTAACACATACACACCCACATCCACGCATGCACACGCCCCACGCCCACACACACACACACACACACACACACACACACACACACACACACACACACACACACACACACACACACAGATAGGTATGATAGTCATGTGAAAAAAAGAACACCCAACAGCATATTTAAGGTCACTTTAACGACTCTGCAAGGTTCAAATTATATGCTAAAAGTGGTCTTAATAAACCTTCAAACATTGTCATAGGTACAGCAGTTACTGTCAAGTCTTCCTGAATAATACTCTGAGAGCAGAGGAATCTAAACCTAACTCGTGTAGATACATAAGCAGAGGAAATATTGGGTATGAACAAAACAGAGCACCCCAAGGAAAGAAGCATGGAGATCCAAGTGTCATGGTTTGGCTGGACCTGGACGGCTAATCATCATACGACCCACCATGAATCTCAGCAGGTATCAGAACAGAGCACCGACTCATACAGGACATCCAGCCAGGACTTCCTGAAAAGTCCTGGACCAATCCAAGCCCACATCTGAATCTCCTTGAGAAACCCTTCAAACATCTCCCAGCTGTAAGTGAGGAGTGGCTCAGACTTTCCTCAGGCTGACGTTAGAGATGGCGGAAGGCTATTAGAAGTGACCAACAAGGGCGAAGACTATGTATTAGGGAGGTAGGGTGTCCTACATTATTTCTTATCACATGAAGTGGTATTATGTATCTGGTGAGTAAAAAATAATAATTTTTGCAATGGTTGCCTGTGATTAATCACTTTCTTTAACTCAAACAATCAAAATAAGGACTACATTTTGATGTCAACGTTTTCTTTTGAAAAACTGATTTTTTTTAGTGGGTGTCCTAACTTTTTCACCTGACAGTACATCCCTGACATACAGCACTGAACTACTCTCATACAGGCAGTGTGTTTGGCACCTTGGTTCAGTCATCCTGAGCCTCTCCCACTTCTCTACGTCAGACGGACTCATGGAGGAGGAAACAAAGCTCATTGGTCCATCCCTCTGAGGGAGGGGTCTGCTTTGGCCCCGCCTATGAGCCAGGTCATCTCTCTGCTTATTTGGCATCATCTTATCTTTTCCCTCTTCTCCCTCATCCTCTTCTTGCTTTAGGGAGGGGTTGTCTTTACGAGTTATGATGTCACAGACCGCTTCCTTCTCGCTGTAAAATCCATACCCACAGGCGAAAAGCGGGGAAAAGTTATCCATCAGAGTTAAGCATATGTCAGCCACCGATATATGTTACTGGACTGGACATTACGTGACTCATGTGCCACACGTGTGCCATTACTATGTATCGAGTCAGGAATATCAGTGATCAAGGAAAATAAAACAATAATGCAAAGAATCTGACAAAGGGACGCAATGTTTTCCTTTTAATTGACAACACTATGCCAACTAGATACAAGGGAATCCCATTTTACAGGACAGGAAAAGGTTTTAAATAAAAAAAATATGGAGAAGTGGAAAGCAGGTGAGTTTAACCTTAAAGTCAAGCTAGTTATGCTAGCTAGTTGACTTTAGGGTCCAGATATAATAACTAGTCGCTGACTAGTTATGCTAGCTCAATATAGGTGACAACATACCTGCTCTCTGACACATAACCAGGAGAAGAGGTGTATAAATTGAATAATCAACCATGAGCCTGAAAACATAAAACTGTAATGGGCTCAATGTTTTGGTGTTCTTTGTACTTTTTGTGTGGGAAATGTTTTAGTGTTTTTTGATGTCGATTCTTGATATATTTGAAAGTAATTCCTAAAAGTTCAATAAACAACAAAATCTGGTCTAAGAGCCTTGCTTGTTTGTTGAAGGTGGCAATAGCCATTAGAATCATTAAGTAGGATGAAATATTTCATAAAGCATAGGAGCCATAGTTTGTTAAAATTTCACAAACTATGGCTCCCTCAGCAGCGATTATGTCAAATTAAATTATTGACCAATATAAAAGAGAAATCTGCTTAGACCTCCCTTGCATCTCGACAGAAACTGAACTGTCATCGATTTATTTATCAAGGGTGAATAAATTTTTTACATATCAAAACATATTTTACAGAAATCAGATGAGAAAAATGTCACTGCAACCATTTTTGTGATCGATTCCTGGACCTGTCTGGTTTTGTTGACATGACTCAATGCATAGCAACGGCGCCTGTAGGGGCACATCACTTGCAGTTGTGGCTAATAGACGCTATCCAATCCAGTAATATATATTGATGTTGTCAACCAGTGGAAAAAGGAGAGATTTATTATTGGTTTGGAGAAAATGGAACACATGAGACCCTAGCTGACCTGATCTCCGTCTGCTGCAGGGTCTGCTGTGAGGCTCGCCTGATGCCCTCCCAGCGCTCTCTGTCTCTGGTGGTGCAGGCTGGAGGAGGGACGAACTGAGGGACTCTGGAGTTACCTGGGCTCCGGTGGACTCGTCGGGACGCCAAGTCATCTCTCTGGACATCGGGGACCCTCCTTGTCTCCACGTCCTGCTCCCCGTCGGAGGAGGAATCGCAAGCCGGACTGTGGGACCTCAAAAATTCATTTTCAGAGCGAAGAATGATGTTCGGAGATGGTGACCTTGCTTCTTTTTCCTCCGTTATTGCAGTGCTAGGGGTTGCAGAGGGGGACGGTGAACATTTTCAGAAAGCAAAACACACTTGAATCAATCAGCAGCAGGAACATGCGGGTTACTTGGGACAGTCCTGTTGGTTAGTTTCTCTTCACAAAATCAGGAATCAACCAAAACAGGAAGCATTTAACTCAACACCAAACCACCTTCTCTAACAACACCAGAAACATCAAATCCATGACTCGTCCACTCCGTGACACAAACCTCATCGTGACGAAGCTTCACAAGCCACAACATCAGCTGAAGCCAAACTCTGTCAACACAACTAATTAGAGAGGAAAACCAGGCGCAGCAGCTGCGCCTCTCATGCCCATCAGCCCTGACCTGTTGTAGCGAACAGCAGCAGGTAGAACCTTAATTCCTGCCTTCTTCAACTTCTCCAGCCTCCTCTGCTCCAAAACTTCCAAGTCCTCTCCCTGTTTCAGTTTTTCGGCCTGGCTTTCAGGTGCCCAAGTCACCGTTTTGGGGGGTTTCTGCTGAAATCCAGTTCGTTTGGTTTGTTCTGGAATGGTTTGAAGGTGACTGAGGAATGGAGTGTGATGGAAGTGGACAGATTAGGGGTTAAAGACCTCATACCTGTGAGATTCTCCTTCTTTTTTTTTTTTTTTTTTTACCTCTACAGAAAAGCATCTGCTTTCCCTTAAATAGCTCAGATTGTTTTCTTGGTTATTACCTCCGCTGCTCTCCTTCCTCTGGGTGTTGTTTTCGTCGTGGGGTCGGGATGTAGCAGTTGGCGTTGGCTCGGTTTGGAAGAAACTGGTTGAAGGGAACCGGGCATCTAGAGTCGCTGCTGGCTGTTCTTCTGGCCAACATGTCATCTTTCCGTACGTCGGGTTTCCTGCTGGGAGCGTCAGCCTCCGAGTCGCTGCCGCGTCCTGGGCATCAGGGCACAATGTTAGAAAGGCATCAATTATGCATAAAACATTCTGCCACCCCCTGAAAACAACTAACAAGTATAATAGCAAGAGCCGTCAAGGCATGCGATCAGTCTAAAAAGATTAACAAGTTAATATTACATTATGCAGATTAATCGCTTTATATATTTTGTGTATTAGATAGAAAAATGAGGAGGAGTACTTTTGGTCAAAATACTCAGAAATTTTTACATTAATGTCAGATATTTTCTAAAAAAAAAATAAAAAATAAGGAATTTTCTGAATTTGAAAACCTTGAAAAACTAAGTTCTTGGATATGTTTTGTTTGAGACAATAAAGCATTTTCTAAAACAATGTCAAGATTCTACATTTCAACCTTAGACAGAGAGGCATTGTGATCAATCATGATTAATCACAGCTGTAGAGTGTGATTAATCTGATTGAATTTTTTGTTCAGCGTACTCGTGTGTGCATGTGCGTGCGTGTGGACATCACACACTGTGATGTCCACACACACACACATCACACACTGTGATGTCCAGCAGCTGTCTGCCCTCAGCCTTAGTAGTCACCTTATGCCAAGGGTAAACCTAAACATGGTGGAGGACAGCAGTCTATGTATTTATGGGTAAACAGTTTAGTGTTTACAGGAATAGCTCAGCATTCCTGGACTTTGTTTCCAGAGCTGTGGAAGAAAGTTTCTCCTGTTCTCTTGAGTGTGCTTTAAACAAAAGCTTGAAACTAGATAGCAAGCAGCAAGAAACCTGTGAGTGACTCTCTAGCAAAAAACATCACAGATGAAAGCCAGCAGGTAAAATCTTGGGGTGTTTGGGATTTTATTATATGTTGTATTTGTACTTTATTTTTGTCTTTGTGGTTTATTTAAGTTCAGAAGGTCTTGACATATTGAATTCATTATTATTACTTATAACTTCTTGCCATAGGAGTTTATCTTATTCTTGTGTTCTGTTTCTTGTATGTTTATTTATTTCACTTTGATTATTTGTCAGGTTTTTCCCTTGGTTCTGCAAATGATACATGACACCAACCATCGCTGTTGCCTCGATTCACAACATCAGGAGAGGGACTATGCTGTGACCGGGAACCAAAGGAATCCAGACTGTAGAAGCAAAAGCAGAAAAAAATATCCAAAAGATATAAAATAATTAACTTAAAAAAACCCCCACATAGTTCCATTTTTCTAAATGCGAATGCAGCTTTTGTGTTGACAAGATAGCTGACGTCTGACCTGTCAAGAGAGTTGTCCCGAGTGTGTTGAGGCGGAGAGAGAGACTCGCTCCTCTCCGAGTCCCAGCAGTCGTAGCCGCTGTCTCGAACGCTGCGCTTCTGAGAGCTGTCGCCGCTATCATCGCTTTCCTGCAGAGACAGTAAAACATCAACAGGCAACAAAAACTGTCCCAACCATAAAAATAAAACTGGACCTGAAACAGAGCACCGCTCAACCGCAAATTTTCCTTTCACTGAACCCAAATTTGTTGTATTTTTTAATATAGTCTGAACTACAAATGCATACATGTTGATAGGAGTACCTATCAACATGCTTGGTCCACCTTCACAAGGTGGACCAAGCTTGTTAACCTGTTGGTGTATTTAAGTGTGCTATTCTGGTGCAGAGTTATGAGGTAAATTTGTAATTCTGTCCTTTATGTCTGTCCTTTAAAAGACAGAAGCTTTTAAGTCAATTCAGCTCTGTTAAAAACAAAGGTAGTGAATATCGTCTGGAAACAGACATGTTGCTCCATGTTGTGTGGTTTTCCAGACTCTTCCAGGTGTTTTCAGACTGGTTGACTCACCAGCTTCATTTGAGCCAGCAACCCTTCAAACTCTTTCAGGTTCAGATTAGGACCGCTGTAGGAAGGACACCCGCTGGCAGCTTTTCCAAGCCAGAAAACCGTGTTCAGCACCTGATGGGCAGACATACAAAATTTCCTTCATATCTAGAAGTGAAAGGGAAAGGAATGTGAGAGGACGAGTAGGGGGGGTGAAAATGGAAACAAGGACTTACATTTTTTAGTTTGCGGTTGCAGTCAGAGTCCCTGGAAACATTAAAGTATGACATACATCATGCAATTTATGATTCAAGCATTTAAAAAAAAACACAGAGAACTGATTATGTACTTGAGATTAGCGCGTATGGAAGTATCCTGTAAGTCCCCCGGGTCAAACAACTGGGAGCCCTTCAAGCCCAACTCCTCACAGCCCCGGAGGAAGACGGACAGGTTGTCCTAGAGCAGCAAGGGGACCAGTGGCAGTTAGCACCAATCAGGAGGCTGCTGTACAGGGTTCAACATCACACTGCAGAGGCGTCCTCTTACCAGCCCGGCGATGGGGGTGGGCAGTCTGTTGATCTTCTTCACCAGCCCGGGTTTGATTGCACTCAGCAGCCTGTGGAGGAGGGGCAGGAGCAGAGATTTACTGAGTTTCAGTCAGTGGGAGTTGTTGCTACGTCAAGCGTCAGAAAACAGAGGGTGATGTCAGGAGCCTTACTCGCATAACAGGATGCCGTTCTCTAGCGCGCTGCGGAAGCCTTTGTCTCCAAAGTTCTTCCCTGTTACAGCCTGCAGAGAGAGGACAGGAAGACATGAGGACATGGGGCGGAAGAAAAGGAGACAAGAAAATATCAAAGGCCACACGTGTTTGTACAACTTTATCATGAAAAAGAGACTCTCATATTTAGTGAAATAATCTGTTGACAGGACAAACATTAGATCTCCACTCCGTACATCAAGTCTTCATGGAAGAGTGAAGCTGGACAACAAATCAATAATAATAATAATGATACATATACCGACAGACAAGTGAGAAATGTCAACAAATATGTCAGACAGATTGTTCAATAACTTCACTGAACTCCAATCCAGAACCGCATATTTTCGCCTATTGTCGCTCTTCTATACAGGCTTCATTCCAAAGTGCAAAAGAAAGTGTTGTCCTGGCAACAGATTCTCCCACCTGAGCGGTGGCTGTATGCACCTCCTCCAGAGTTACCATGGGCCTTTTGCCTGCTTCTCTGATCCTGTCACACCCGTCAGGTTAACAGAGTACCGTGAAGCAGTCAACATTTGGTATGTTGTTTTCTAATCTTAAAGGGGCAGTATTATGTGTTTTCCATTAGCATGTCTTCTTGTCATTCCACTTCATGCACCACTTTGTGTTGATGTATCACCTACAATCCCAATGCAAACATTTAAAAAAGGGTCAAGAGGTGCAAATATTTTTGCAAGGCATCTGATTTTTTTTCATATCTGGGTCCAAATGTGGGTCAAATGAAAACTTAAAACCTTATTAGTTCTCTGTAGATCTGGTTTAAATTCTGCAATTTAATCTCATTCGCCTTGGATTCATATACTGTGACTGACAGACAGAGGAACCTGCTGCTTCCCCATTGGCCCTCCCTCCTCTCGACATTTTGCATCAGTGGAGACAAATTAAAGCGATTCCAGGTCAGCGAAACACTCCTTCATGTCCTCATTTCATTCTCTCTGAAATGCCACCACACATAGCCTCAGTCCTCCAACCTGGACTGCAGTTGGGATTCATTGCTGCCCAGCAAGAGAGTCAGTGAGCTAACAGCGCTATCCTGCCAAATCACCAACCCACACACTCACGCAAGGAAACAGAGTGGAGGAGAGAGATCTCAATGGCTGTTGTGTAACCAGCAGCCGAAGATTAAGGGGAAAAGGAGAGAGGCTTGACTGATAGTGTTTAGAAGTCTAATCCAGATTAGCTCAGATTATGGTTTGCACCCAAACTGTGACTTTTGCTGGATCATGGTTCACTAACAACAGCGGTCGAATAATATGATTTTTAGTGGTTGGTGGAAATTAATAAGAATGCACGATTGTATGGGGGAATTTTTTCTTTCAAAAATAAGAGCAGTCATCTTCAGTTCATGAGCTGAAATCCATACTGTCACTCCCAGATATGTCAAATGCCAAATTTATTTAGATAGCACTTTTCAAAACAGGCTTAAACCTGCACCAAAGTGCTGTGGATATTGTACTTCTCTCTCACATTCAAAAATATTTGCTTTGGTTCAGTGCTCGAACTTAATCGCTCTTCAGGAAATATCTTCTGAGTTCTGCACTTCCCAGTTTAATATCCTCAATAAGGATACAAACCAAAACTACAGAGTGAGTTTTCAGTTTCTTCTTGGAATGGAGAGGCAGCTCTGCCTGGCAAAAGGTTCAGACAACGCAGTGACTTTAACCCCACTGCTAACCTGCTGTACTTCCAGAGTTAGCTCTGTGAGTGCTAATAGACCTGAAGAAAATTTCTACTGTTATATCAACCTTCCAGACCTCTCTGGTCTTCTGGTTCTGCTCTGCATCCAGAACCAAACATGACGAAGCAGCATTCAAATCTGGAACAAATTTCCAGAAAACTGCAAAATAGTCCAAACACTGAGTTCCTTTAATTCAAATATTTAGCAAAAAACTATTGATTATTTTGATGGTGTCTTTTGACAGAATGTAACGTTTGTTTGCTTGTTTCTCAATTGGTGACAATCATGTTTTAGTGGTGTGATTTGATGATTCTGATGATAGTATTTAACACAATGTGATGTTCATAGCTTTCTTTCACAATTGGTGATTCTGTGACATTTTATGATGTAAAGTATTTTGAACTCTAAAGAGAACTGAGCAAAGTGAACTGAGCCCGGGTTTCAGTCACAGTCAGAGGAAGTTTGAGCACGAGCAGCAGGATTCAAAAAGGAGCTGAATATGCTTGAGCAAGAGGCATTTAAGTTTTGTGGGAGAGAGATTGAACACCTGACAGTGAAAATAAGGAATCTTGTTCTCAGATTAAAATCTGTTCTTAGATTCTCAAAAGAGACTTCTGAAATGTTTGCTTTCTGAAATTTGGCCCACGTTTTGATTTATCTTATATTCCTGCAGAACATCTGCTGATGTATCATAAGTGTTAAGGGAAAACACACATTTTACCATCTACAGTGAGAAAAACACAGCATTGTTCTGCTTACATAAGTGATGGCCAGATGTTTGCTTCTGGCATCGCCTCCGTTTTTGTCTTCATCACACAAAGTCTGAATGTCTGCCGATGTTCGGGATCATGTACACCAAAATCTGGAAACTCATCTTAAAAACAAAATCCAAAATTTACTGACCAAACACCCCCCACCCCACAAATCAGTTAACTGTAGAAAAGTTCCCTCACTCCTGACATGTCCCCCAATGTTCCTCCAATGTTTCTGGGTCTATAAAACATTTAGAGCCTGATCATGCATAATTTACCTCCAGAAAATGGCGTTTTTTTGTTTTTTTTAATGGGAACACTTTCTAGTGTTTTGTGTAGGTAGTGTGGGCTACAGACAATTCGTGCAAAGTGGAGGTGCTGGTTGTGTGCACTGAAACCAAAAGAGAAATCTAAGAGGAAAAGCTGCTGCAGAGACTAAAAAAAAAAAAAAAGGAAAAGGGGGGATTTTAAAACATGTCTAAATGTAAAAGCAGAGTGTATTTTAAGTTATGTTTCCTATGAAAACCCAGCCAAAGGCTTCAGGGGTATTTTAAAGCCAGTAATGGTAACTTGAGTTGCCTCTGTCTGCATGGTGCTCTGCTCTGTGCAGCAGAGTGAATGGCAGCAGCAGCTACCATGCAGGCCTGGAGGCAGCATGTGTGTAGGCCTGGAACAAATTTTACTGGATGATAAATTGTCCCAGAAGTTATTTTGATAAACAATAATATTGTCGTTTTCAGACCATTTTCAAGTATCATAGTGGCAATGGCATAACAATGCAAGAGCAGATTCTAAAAGATCAATAAATGGTCATTTCTAACTAACACGTAACACTAGAACTAGAAGATATTTTAAATATTCCAAATAAATAAAACAACCAAAACAACAAATAAAATGGACACTAAAGTTTCTATGAGCAAAACTGTCCTTCAGAATAGGGTCTAGTTGAGACCAAAGCACCAGACTGAAGACTTTTATATCCCAATCTTTGATTTAAAAAAAAAAAAGACATGAGAAAAACAAAATCATCCAAATAGTAATTATTGAGCTTATTTTAGACTTAATCTTACTTTATTGTCATACACAACGGTGACTTTGACAACGAAATGTCATTGCTTGACTATGACATTTGTTGACTACTAATAATATGTGTGTAAGAATCAAATCCATCCAAACTGCATGTGTGTGTGTCTGTACTAAATGGAGGCACAGTATTCCCATCTCCTTTCTCTACAGAGATGGATATTAAATTAGTGGTGGCTGCACTGAGTGTCATCGTGGCTTTTAGAGCACTGTAAATGTCACATAAATACAAATAAGCAGTGACCTATTTAAAAGAATTTCAGATGTCTTCTTCATCATGAGGTTATGGAGGAGACAGGAAGCACTGGCAACATGGTGACCAAATGAAGTTTTATGTTTCTTGTGCACTCGAGTTACGGTCGCTGCAGATGGAGTAAGTGATCAATTCTATTCATCAGGAATTACTTCACATCAAAATGGACACACAGACATATCAAAGAAGAAACAATGTCTGTCATTTAGTCCGTGCTAACAGCACTGATGAAGAGTAAGTGTTTATAGACCTACAGAGCAGGGCTGTGTCATTAGATAAGGACTGCAACTAACAATATTTTACTAAATGATTATTTTATTCATTATTCTGATTAATTGGATAAAGAATTGGCACATTCTGCAGATTTTTAATTTAACCTCTACTATACAACTACTAGACATTCAAAGATGCAAATAAACAAATAAAAAACATTTTATTGCTAAGATGAAATAACAACGTTCATTTAGTGAATGCTTCATCATCAGTATTAAAGGATACATCTGGAGGTAAAAAGTCCTTCAACCTGTGTAATGTTCAGCCATTTTCTTCAACTTGACATCATCAACACAGTGAAGGTGATGGACTGATGTGGTGATTCATTTTTGGATTTACTGATTATTAATTAGATAGCAAAAGGCGACTAATGAGGGATTTATTTGCAAAATTTAAACCAGGTGAAACTAAAACTGCCACCAGATGAGCTGTGTGTAGCAGAGATGTTTTTATGCAAAATATTTATATTTTTCAACAGTTTGGTGTTAATTACTGCTTTGATTGTGTTGTTCTCTCAGAAAATTAAAATTATTTGGGTATGTATTCTCTAGTTAATAAATAGGTTACTAGAATAGTTGATGATAATTTTGGTAATCAATTAATCTAATTAATGACTTCAGCCCTTGATTGGATGGCTACCACAAGATGGCCGTTGCCCTTCCTACCAGGCTGCCTGCCCCTTCCGAGAAGATCACACCATGTAGTAACTGTTGTGTTCTTCAGTCAATGAAGTTTATTTTATTAGCCTAAATGATGGCAGATTGTGATCCATTTCTGTTCCTACGCGGCTGCTTTTGTTTTATTATAAAATCAATGGTTCCACCGAACACCCAGGCCAGGGAGTAAAAATATGCTTTAAAACGAGATTTACAAGCAAGTACTGACGAAAACTGTCTGATTTGTAGAGACAAACCGATCCATCGTGTCGGAGAGCCGTCGCAAAAGCGCTTTCCCCCTCCAGATTTACAGCCAACCTTAACAACAGATACTTTTACTATAGCTTAGCCTCACAGATTTCAGATATCCGGTCAGAACTACTCTGAGACCCGAGATGACTGGGTGTTAACTGCATCTTTGTCAAACTTGACCTTTTTGACGATTGAGTCTAGCTATCATAAAACAATGAAACAGAGCAGACATCTTCACTGATGTGGCTTCACATTCTTTCACTCAGCTCTCACACTCCTCCTCTGCCATGCAAAAACAGCTGGCTGTCTGGAGCTGCTGGAGTTAATCCTTCCAGGACAGCTATGACATTTGGCACACACACAGGCTAAGTCAGACACACACACACACATACACACACATTCCTGTGTTTACTCCCAATGTGCTTGACCTAAGCATTTGCAACATGCTGCAAGTCAATACCAGCAGAGGTTAACTGCTGAATCTGCAGAAAATCTATCAGCCTGTCACTGGTTTTAAACCACCTTCGAACATTTTAGACATCTTTTTGACCTTTTAATATCTTCTGTGGTTGAAATACAGTTAGATCATTCATCTGCTTCACTGGACCCTTGAAACACCTGAGCGCCTGTCTGTGTTATGTTCCCATAGTGACAAGTGTCATCCAACCAGGGTGTGTCCAAGGCTCAATGCTGGCTGGTATGTGTGCGCATACACTTTGCATACTTCACAGAAACGGCACACTGGAGCTTTGCAGGGCAGCTTGGTCAACTCTAAATCATCTCCACCTGTGGGCGAGTATAAATAGACCCCTAGAAATAGAGTCAGAGCCAAAATGAGAGGAGAATTAGGGGACAGGAAGACGACAAAGCAAAAACACAGCAGGGGGGATTAAGACTTAGGAGGCCAGTATTAACCCAGAGGAAACAGTACACACCAACGGCAGGACAAAAAAATCTATTAAATACTGTGGGTCACCAACTGTTTCTAGGTGATTATTAATGTAAGTTTTAAACATCTCCATGAAAAATAATGATCTGAAGACAAAACATAAAAAATAGCTGGACGTTTAAAGGGGCACTTTTATGAAAAATCGACTTTCTTTTTTGAGCTTTACTTATGTTACAATGTTATTCCTTCGTCAAAAACATCCTTGAATTGTTCCTTTGATTCTTTCACATGTTTGAGAAATCCTGTAATCTCCAATGGCAACCATTCAGCTGTGCAAAATGTTTGCGTGAACCTACCACTACCTTCGAAGACGAAGCTTCGTCTCAGTGCTGCAGTTTCCAAGCTTCTACCTCACAGAGCAGCCCTTCGTTATATTTCCCCCAGACAGCTCCTTCAGACTAGCCAACAGCAATTAGCAGACACCTGGTGAAACTACATTAAATTACACAAGCTACTTCTCAGTGAAACACTGGTTAAAACGTTACTAAACGTTATCACGTATGATGTATGACACATACAGACTGAAGACTGCTCTTTGTGTAGAAAATATTTGAATGTTTTTTTTTGTGTGGCATTGTTGTCAGTTGCTATGGCAACAAGTCTGCAGAGGAAAGACATGGTTTTGAGTTGTTCTTTAACCGTTTTTCCCTTTGCTGTCGAGCACAGCATGAAATTAATATCTACATGTCCAAGTTTTATTGAGTTAGCGGAATTATTCTACGGCCACAGCGCGGCTATGGATGGGATGTAAAAGAATAGCCTTTCTGCACTGCAGCATTGTTTGCATGCGCAAAATTTCCTAATGTAAACATTAACATGCAGGGGGTCTATATTTGTAAATGCGATTATGATTAAGTCAGTGCTTTGCACCTCATATATATATATATATATATATATATATATATATATATATATATATATATATATATATATATATATATATATATATATATATATATAAAACACACAATATTTTCATGTCAACTGCAAGTAAAATTGTTACTTGATTGTACTGTGTGCCTGGAAAATACATAAAACTGCCCCTTTAAAAGTATCCACTTAATGGCGTTTCAGAAGAGGATACATACATCCAGTACACTATCATCAGTGACAGAGAGTACAAATTCAATTTCCTTCCTTGGCTTTTCAAAAAGCAAAAGAATTTGCAGTCTAAGGCTGTATTATGTAACATGTCATATTCCCTCTAAGTTGTCCAAAATATTGGGCCAGCCTCCCAACCAAGCAGAATGTCAGCGCTGCCTATTCATGTAACTTCTTCATTACCAACATGGTACAGTATCAACTATTAATGATATCATAACACAAAAGAAAATAATTGGAACAACAGACACTTTCTAAAAACATCTCTCAGATGAGAACAGAAGTTGCTGGAGACCTCCTAACTACACGTTGCATTCAGATTAGCTCACGGGCAGAGGGGTCAGGAGCTTCATGGGATGGGTTTGCATGAACAAGATGTTGTTGACCGGAAAGTTTCACTCAGAGGACAGAAGGGTTTAGTTTGTTTTCCAAAGGTTGAGCACAAAAACACTGCAGCATACAAAGACGTCAGCTTCCTAACAGTAATGGACTAGAGCTTACCCACTCAGTTCCAACATGAAAACCGTGCGTAGTAAGGTTCATAAGAACATAAATGAGAGCATTTGGGGTGGAGGAGCCTGACAGCCCACCAGAGCCCCAGCTTTAAACCAGATAGTGTACCTAACTCCATCTTGACAAAAACACCACACTATACCGACTGATTTTAAATACATGGGGTCCATTAAAGATGAACTGGTTCCTGATCGGATTAAAAAGAGAACTTTTGAAAGTGAGGCATGATATGATGCACAGGACTGAATAAGAAAGGTCAAAATTAGCAATTAAATGCCTGTGTTAACTGTTGATGATGGTTATAATTTTGTCTGTACATTAAAAAAAGAAGAAACACAAGACAACTCAATTTAAAAGATGCACCGATACAATATCTATATTGGTCAAAATATTTTTAAAAATTCTAGATTGTTCAACCTGGGTAGTCAGCCTATTATTCCTGTCAGTTTCAGTTTCTTAATTATTGTTTACTTTACTTTGGCTTTAATAGTTAATTATGTACTTGGTTGGTCAGTTTGCTCCAATGGCTTTTATACCATAAAAGTCCATGTTTTACTTCCAAGTGGACTGAAACAGAGAGACATCTAAAAGTTTCTTGACACCAGTCCTTGAGGACTGGAGTTAAAGACTCTGAAAACGGTGCAAATTGTCATTTTTTTCATCATTTTGAAACGGTAACCGTGAAGTGTCAGTTTAAATCTCCTTCCTGTGTATAAAAGCCTGGTACACCGAGAACCAGCTGTGACATGCAGTGACGAAATGGCTGTTATTTTGCCACCTCACACTGTGAGAACGACGGTGAGTGAGGTAAAGAAATCTCCAAAGCTGCTAGAGAAAACAACAGAGGGGCATTTGGGTGGACGGGAGGTTGAGGGGGGAAGGGCCACTGGTTTTCCATAACAACCATTAGATGCTATCCAACTGCCAACTGGTTGTTTGAAAGAGAGGCCGAAAAAGGGTTGTTCTGTCCTACCATCGCTAACGTAAATACGGGGAGTTTGCCAAAAACGACTGGCTCTAAACCGTAGTCCCTTGGTTTGATGAGACGGAGCTTTTCAACAGCAATCTCTCCACTTGTTTCTCTTCCAAAGGAAACTTTGTTAGGGTTTCATGAGTCACGGTTTCTGAGATATCGGAACGCTGTCACGTTCAATAAATTAGAATACAGGTCTCCTGCATGGTGTAGCAGTAGAATGAGCGCTACAGTCCTGGGTTCAGTTCCAGACCCTGAGACCTTTTCTGCGCGTCTTCCCCCATCTTCTCTCTCCAATACTCAGATTCGTCTCACTTGTTTAAAAGTATCTTTTGAAGATGGCATTAACTGTAAATGGAAAATCACAGAGATCAAGAGAAATTAAAGTGTTAAAAGATCAGACTTTGTCTATTGAATCTATATTATGCGTTTCATTTGGTGGAGTTAATGAAATAAATGAGCCGTTCAATAATATTCTGATTTACTGAATGGGACATTGTAAATAAAAATCTAATGCTCTTTGCTAAAAACAGAATTTTTTTGACAAAGGGTCCTTGATCAGAATAATACAACAAATCAACCCAAAAATGGTTCTCCAAACACAAACTCTCACCCTAAACCTAACTGTTACCAGTACACACTTAACCCTAAACCCAATCTAAACTCAGTTCACATCTTAGTCCCAAACCTAACCCACAACTTCAAAAACAGCACTTTTTCTTTAGCTGTCATAAGGGGCAGTCATCCTCATAATGTAGTGTTTGTTGAAAAAATGGGTCTTGCAAGGTGAAACATGCTAAAACAACAATGTCACTAAATTTGCCTGGTGACTAGATATTTTAAACCTAAATAATAATCAATTTAAAGTGTATTAAGCTGTTGTCCAGTAGGTGTTTAATTGGAAGTGAAGCGATTCAGAGCCTGAACTAAACTGTGAGCAGAATAGGAACATGAACGCCTCATCGTCCAGATGAAAGTCGTCTTGCTGCAGCCTCAGGGCTTTAATGCATCAGACTGTACAGGACGGAGCAGTGATGGAGTAAAAATAGGTCAGAATTCTGCTCTACAGAGGCTTATGGAGGCAGATATAGATGATGATGATGATGATGATGATGATGGTGGTGGGATGCAACAAAGCATAAATGATAATCTCATGGTGCGATCAGATGCTGGTGGGCAGCCCGGTGTCTTGGCCATGGCAACCGGAATCCCCTCTTCCCTGGGAAAGAGGGAGGGGGGGCGTTTCAACGTCTGGCCGGCAGCAACGTTACCAGATAAAAGCTGATAAATGGCGGGTTGGAGCTCAGTGTTCTCAGCCTGGCTGCTTGCTTGCTAGAAGTGTTGAAGTGGACACAGAGCTAGCTCTGTTGCTAGGCTCAACTGACAACCTAGCGACGGCTGAAACTTTGTCGTCCCGAACGGTAACCCGACACTGCGCAGCCCCACCACCCCCCCGCCAACAGGTGACGACCCGACGGCTGCCGCGTCTTTATTTATACCGCGGTGTAGCCCGTTTCAACCAAGTGCGCTGTTGGAGGCTCCCCCTGACTCACCTCGATCCATTTCTGCGCCTCCAGGCAGGCTGGCTCGGGATGGCTCGGCTCGGGACCGGCCATCAGTGGGGGGCGTTGGGAATTCGCTGATGTTGTGAAGTCGCTCCCGTTTTCTCCCCCGGTGTCCTCCACGCTCAGTCTATGGAGTCACGTCGCCCCCCTCGCGCTCCAACTGCGTCGCTCTCAAAAAGAAGATGATGCAGGAGAAGAAGACGCTTCTGGGGACGCTGCAATACGAACCAGGCGCTAAAAATATCGATTCCTTTCCGTGGGAGGCTGACTCCTCTCTGCTGCTGCTGCTGCCGCTGCTGCCGCCGAGCGTCAGGAGAAGGCGTGAACGCGCAGGCAGGAATCTCTGTGGGGGGAAAGAAGGAGGGGGAAAGGGGGGGGGGGGGGGGTCGAGAGAGGCAGGAAAGACAGAGGAGAGAGAGAGGAGATGGAGGGGCGCTGCAGAAGATGTCCCGCTATATTACAGTTCAGATAGTTCAGCTAGTGGCGGCTGCTTGGTGTGTTTCATTTACTTTTATTTAAAAAAATACAAAAGAAAGAATAAAAACTTTTTTTAATTTCATTTTATTTATTTACTTATTTTTTAAAACATTCGTTAAAACTGCATAGTGGCGCAGTTGGTGGCACTGTTGCTTTGCAGTAAGAAGGTCCTGGGTTCAATTCCCGGCCCGGGGTCTTTGCATGCACAGGAGTTTCCTTTCTCTCCGAGTACTCCGGCTTCCTCCCACAGTCCAAAAAAACATGACTGTCAGGTTAATTGGTCTCCTTTCTCTCTCTAAATTCTCCCTCGGTGTGTCTTGTTTGTCCTGTCTGTCTCTGCGTGTCCTGCGACAGACTGGCGACCTGTCCAGGGTACCCCGACTCTCACCCGAAACGTTAGCTGGAAATAGGCACCAGGACCCCTCTCAACCAAATGGGACAAGGGTGTTAGAAAATGGATGGATGGATGTTGAAATCCTACTGCCATCTGCAGAAATGCACTGCTCGGTCAAAAGCAACCAATCAGAGGCAGGAGGACGGTCTAAGTGCAATTCTTAATTTGTTAGGGGGAATAAAAATGATAAAAGTTGTGTTTTTATCTAAAATTATGATTCTGACGATGCTGCAATACAAACCAGGCACCAAAAATAAGCTTGTATGCAAACTTTATACATGTACAGTAAGAGTACATGTATAAAGAGTGTCGATGCTTAATCTAATTTGGTGTTGAGGGTCTCGGTGCAGAACTGTGCCTTTAAGACGCCAGCTGGTGTCATTCGTGTCTTAATTTAGCCACTTACTGCTAGATAGCAGCCAAATTCTATAACGAGCCCAAAGTAAAGAGAGCCAGGCCTTGGCAGGTTTTATGAAAGATTTTGATTTTCTAAATTACATCATGTAATATAAAATTTGTAATTACACATTTCTAGGAAAATACTTAAGTTTTAAAACTGGAACAGTAAGTTAAAAATTCAGCACTGTCCTCTGGGTTAAAGTTCATGATGCATTTACAGTGGCCATCCAGATCCATTTTCTTTAGGAATGACACTTAAACTGACTGAGTTATGTTTACAGAACCTGATTGACTTTGGGCTTTTAATTACATCACTCATCCAAAGGCAGGATGAGATGTGCTTCAAAAGGGCAGTATTGGTTTTTCCAGCAACATAGTGTTTTATAGCACAAATTTCTGTCACCTTCAGTTGTAAAAAATGTACATTTCAAATATGCTTTAAGAAATTTCACTAATTTATCTTTGGCTTCAGTCTCTAAGAAACTTTCCAACACTTTATTCGGGAAGCCATCACTAACATTTTTACCAGTGTTTCTCCAAGTAACTGGTATGAGCTCAGCAGATGTAGAGTTCCTCCAGTTGTATGCCAATTGCTGCTGGCTAGTCTGAAGGAGCCGAGTAGGGGAGGGCTGCCCTGAGGCAGAAGTTTGGAAACTGTAGCTCTGAGGAGGATCTTTGTCCTCAAAGGTGGTTCCTTTGAGGTCCATAAATACCTGGCAAGAGTATTAAAGTGCAAATAAATCTTGATGTCTATTTTATGTTACAGGGTTTATAAAAAAAAAAATAAAAAACCCAGACAGACCTATTTTAGGTTTCTGGGTGTAGTTTACATCCAGATGTTTTACACAGATGGTTGTTATGGGAGAAAAACTTCTTAAAACAGAAAACAAAACTAGGTATGTTTGAAGTAAAATAAAGCTCAAAAACCAATTTCACATAAAACTGCCCCTTTAATTGAAACATACCCAAATATTGTAGGACAGGCAAGTTAAAGTTACCTTTTGGAAAACTAGGGCAGTTTCATAATTTAAGTAGTTTGAAATAACCTGGATTATTCTTCAAGGCAGAGGTGGAATCACATGCTGCTCATCTTATGAGTTTTTAATGAGAAAAATAAAAATCTGCAGAGTCATTGCAGCCTTTGGACTACAGAGTTCAGAGTGATGAGACACATGCAACTTTAAATTCAGTTTTATTAAATAGCCATAGCTGAACAGCAGCAAACCATTTGAAAAGTGCATAAAGGTAAACAATTGAAAAAGTAGAAGCAGTTACCTTAAAATAGCACATCAACCCAGTCTACAAGAGCACTTTAACTAGACAGTCACTTTAATGAGATGTCTGGAAAATCTGAAATTAGCCAATGCTTCTTGTTGATTCTAGAACCATTTCCACAAAGTCCATTCAAAAACATGGGAGGAAAGACTCAAGTTTCCTGAAACTGTGCCCTAAACGACTCAAGTATGACTTACTGTGAAACTAAGAGCTGAGTTGTCAATGCCCAGTCCTTGTAAACCACGACAACTAAAGGCATGCAGAACAGGAAGTCGTTTCCACAGTTTCAATCTTGTTGGCACAAAAGGTGTTAAAGCAGTTGAAGTTTGACAGATGAACATAGAAAACTTAATGACATGCACAGGTGATGTTTCACAGATCAGTGGCATTTGTGAATCATTTTCAATAAGCTTGGAACACTGGCAAAATAAAGTTCAGAGTTTTGTGCTAATGCTAAACACATTACAGTTGAGGGGATGAAATGTATTCTAGTGCATAGTGCCTCCAGATGTAGGAGCACAGACCACCGAGGGTCATCTCTTAACAGTTTGCGATGTAAATGCTGTAGAACAATGTCGCTTACAATTTGTTAGAGTTGGTCACATGATCGTTTAGGACTGACAGAGCGCCACAGCTGAGAAGCGGACTTCATCTTTCTCTCGTTCCACGAAGCTGCGACACACTTTGGCTGCATCCTGCAGACAAAAAAAAAAAAAAAACCCCTCTGAATTCTTACATTTCAAAGTGCAAAAATAATTTTTATTTGCTACCATTAGGATAAAATGAAAAATCTTACAATAGGGATCTTTTGAATGCTTTTCATATACAACTCATAAGCCAGTTTGCCACCAAATGAGAATTTATACAAAAAGTTTAATCTTACAGTGACAAAAGTCTCGTCTTTGGTTGCTCCATGGTTCACTGGTCCGTTCATCTTCCCATCTTTGACACAGAGATCACTCCATTATGAATCAATGCCAAAAACATGATTAGGGTAAGTGTTCACATGCTTACCAAATTCATAGAGTTGTCCGTTCACATTCACAAAGGCAATAAAGTGGAAGTTTACTTCACCTTCTGGCTGCATTAGAAAAAGAAAAAAAGTGTTGACAGTGGTTTAGCTCAGAAATTCTAATACTAGTGTTAATATGCATAAGGGTAAAAGTTTCTGTTTAAAGGTACAACTCATATCAAACTGTTGTCACAGTTTATAGATGCATCTTACCCGACATTGTCCCTCTCTTGCAACCTCATTGTGAGCATCACAGATTGCCTAGAAGGAGATTTGACAGGTTGTGTCAATGTTAATGATTCAGCCTATAGCACCCCCATGTGGCAGAAAGAAAACAGGCAGCTAATCATGCAAGACTGATAATTTGCTTTGGATCATTTTGTGTTCATGTAAAAAAAAAAAAAAGTTTTTCCCTTTATTAAAATCAAAACAAATAAAACAGACCGACATGTTTCAAAGTGTGTGTTTAGTCTGTACATTACCTTGTTTCCCTCCAGATGTTTGGAACGCTCATCTGGAGACATGCCAGCCGTCTCATCTAGAAAAGCCTTCAGGACTGAGCCGTTCTCTAAAGACCACATTTGTCAAGTCAGTGCCAGCACAGCCAGCTATCACTACATTTTATCTGATCTGCTCCGAGACAGTTTTCTCCAATGTGACTATTTCATAATTCTTAAGTTTACAATTGACTAAGCCTGGAAAACCTAAACAGACAGATGAGAAGTTCAACCACGGACTGTTTTGAAGAAATACTTTGGAGATTAAAATATGATATCATGGTAAGCCTGGTGGGAATATATAAAGTTAATGCAAAAATTTGGAAGTTCATGATCAGACATTTGGAAATAGAGATACCAAAAGGCTGGTGCAGCACAACTGATGCTCACCTCCTAAAGCCCTAATCAATTTTTAAACTATACACCTGGTTCACTGGTCCGTTCATCAATTTATAAAAACCATATACATCAATGTTTAGCCTGGAAGGGTCACAAGTAAAGCCTGGTGACGCACCAGGCTTATCACTGGGGAAATACCAATTGAGAACCGTTTGTTTAAAATAAAAAAAATAAAAAATAAAAAAACTAGTTTGGTATTTTGCAACCCCATCAAGGGAAACATTTCCTATTAAAAAGCATTTCAAAATGTAAAAGTGTTCAAGCTTCATGCTTGTAAAATCCAGGATTAAAGTCACAGTGGTAATATTACAACACTGGGTTTTACAGGGTTGAAGTATTGTATACATACAGAAAAGACTGTTTCTCATGTCAAGTGCCAGCTTGTTCCTACTGTTCATCAAGACTAAACTTTTAGATGCGAAGCACCAAACACCTGAAATTACACTTTGCCTAACCACAAAAAAAAAAGAAAAAAAAAGATTAACCATTACCACTACAAAACATAAAAAAATGTTTTTATTGCTGCACTCACCAAAAGTCATTTTGGCCTTATTGTTGGCGATGGCGTGCACCAGGGCGATTGTGCCACAGGAATTGGAGGCGGCCTGCTTCAGGAAGTAAACCTCGGAGCCTCCTGAAACCTTGTTCGCCTGCTGGAGCCTGAACGCCTCATGCTGCCATGCACAGATGCAGTTAGTCTGATTTCATGTGCCGCCAACTCTGCTTCACACGACAGTTGGTAACGATCATTCATAGTTTCACTGAATTAAAATGAGGCCGTCTATCATGGGAGGCATTTCAAGTTTGTACAACAAAGCAGTTTATCAATAGAAATCTGAAAGTTGACCATTTCTGCAAGAAACAAATGACAGGCAAATTTCCACCAGTTGTTCCTAATACAAGTCCAGGTTGTACTGCTGAACACCCCCCAAACTATTTAAAGGATTAAAAATCATTTTCACAATAGTTACAGAAAGGAACCAGGAGCTCCAACATTAACTGTTAGTTCATGTTTTACACCCATCTGAAAACAAACCCTTTTGACTCAGGAGAATGTAGCTTCCTTTTTTAAGGGTTTAAACATTTTGTCAACTTTCACACAAGAGCTTTGGAAAGGGTTGCTTACATATCCATATATTCATTGTGATAAATTGAAAGTGATCTAAACCACTTCTGAAAAACCCAGGCTTAGCAAGGAAACAACCAGGGTTCAGTTTTCTAAAGTCTTTAGATAAGAAAGTCTGAGTTTAATACAGAATTCAATCTGCTGGACGTCCAGAGTAAAGCTGAAATGAGCCGTCATGCCAGCGCAATTCAAGCAAAATGAGCAGAAACAATTACTCAGAACACGTACTGTACATGAACTCACTTTTCAGTTCGCCAACATTTTTTTGTACTAAAAGTCCTTTATTCTGGAACAAACTTCCAGAAAACTGCAAACACCTGAAATACTGAGTTCCTTTAAATCAAGACTAAATACCCAAAAGTTGCTTTAGAGAATTTAACATTTGATGTTGATTTTTACATTTGACAAAATTGAATGTCTGTGATGATGCATTTGATTTTTTAAAACTTTTATGATTTTTAAGCTACCATGTTGCTCAAATGTACTATGAAAATAAACTGGATAGTTTGACTTTATTGGTGGTTTGCAATGTTTCAACTTTCAGAGAAACTGCATTTTGAATCGCCATCAGCCAAACCCATAGAACGCTTCACAGATTCCTTGAAATACATCATTTGTATTGAATTGATGAGTTTAAATTTTAATACTATAATCATCCGATCAGAGAGATTGACCTTCGATACCCTATAGTTCAATCTGGACACAAGACATCTGCTGATTCACTTCCTGACTACCAGTCGACTCCCATCATGTCAGACTGAGTCTTCAGATTCTTGCCCCCCTCTCTCTCTCTCTCTCTCTCTCTCTCTCTCTCCCCCAGCCTTCCAGCTCATCAAGGATTACCTGTTGCGTCAGGGGGAAGAGCAGCATCAGGGCACAGGATGGCTTCGGGACGGCGGTTAGCTGCTCACCCTCCAGACCCAAAATATCCACGAAACGCCAGCGTCCACTCACACCGAGCTTGCTCATAATCTGAAAACACGTAAAAGTCGCTGGTTAAAAGCGAACAGCTTCACACCTGGAAGTAAATGAGAAGGCTATGTCGACAGAGACGACTGGAAGATGCTAGGTCGGGGTCCAGACCACACCCTGCAGCCCAGACAGGAAGGATGCTGTCGCCCTCTGATATCTCACACTCACACGCTTCTATCGCTCGTTGCTGACCAGAATTTATTAAATACGCCATCATAATAAGTCAACTTTATATTCCGCCAACAGAAACCTGTCGGCACTCCGTTTTCAATGCAACAGTCCTGACTTAAAGAGTTGCTGTGAAACTTACCTGACGGTTGGATTTAACGGTTACCAACTGTCGCCATTATTGATTCTAACGTTTAATACCAACCTTGTTCAGCATCTAAAATAAAATTAAAACAAAATATTAAAATTCACGGTTCTTGTTGAAGAACAGTTGAACTATTAATGGAGTAGCCGTTCTCCCCACCTCGGGATTGATTTCCATCGCAGTCCACTCCATGTTCAGAAGGCTTGGCAGTGACTCAGCAGATAAACCGTTAGCTTGGAGAACTTGCTCTGATTTCAGACCTGTCAGCCAGAGCAAGTGGCGCATCCGGCTTTTATAGCCCGGATTAAACCATTTGTGAGCAAAAGTGGGGGGGACGTTGGGAAAGAATAACCGTTGGGGTGTGCATTTATAATTAAGATGCAGTTAAAAGCAAATAGCTAGCTTTGTTAACTAGTCTTCTAAACAAAATAACATCCAAAAACCAAGCTTCACTGTTCTAGAAAATAATTAGATGAAAGATAGATGCCGCCTCTTTCTCCCCCCGGAACACAGTGGTTGAATCTATTTCTGGACACAAAGGTGTGACGTATTGATCGCTTCAGGGTTCATGTGAGAGCTGAACTTCTCCTCTGCTTAATGAATTCATTCAATTGTATTTGTTATTCTCTCTTCTCGAGTATATTACTGTCCGTGGCTGCATATTGTCGGTTTGTAAATAAAGCTTTATCTCCTTCTGATTTAAAAGATACGACGTGGAGGAAGGTTCAAGAAAGAGGGGAATGGAGGTCATTTCAAACAAATTCAGCTGGAATCAATCAGTCTATCAATCAATCAGTCTATCTTTCTGGAACAAAAAATAAAACAGATGAAATAATACAAATATAAATTATATATATATATATATATATATATATATATATATATATATATATATATATATATATATATATATATACTGCTCAAAAAAATAAAGGGAACACTCAAATAACATAATATACCTTAAAATCTGGCTCCAAATCCAGGCCTCCATTGGTTAATGAATTTGATTTCCATTTATGATTTTTGTGTGATTTTGTTGTCAGCACATTCAACTTTGTACAGGACAAAGTATTCAATGAGAATATTTCATTCATTCAGATCTAGGATGTGTTATTTGAGTGTCCCCTTTATTTTTTTGAGCAGTGCGTTTTATTTGTTTACTTATATGCTTACAATGAAAATCACATATACATTTCCTCTGACAAAAATTAGAAAAATCAAAACTAATATAATTTCGTTTTGAGTTTAACACATTACATTTTTAATTTTTATTTTCATAACTGGTTTCTGAGGTGGAAATGACCCAGACCCAGGCCTTAATATACGGGCTGAACCAGCACCAACCACCCACTTTGTTGAAAAACGACAATACCTCTTAATACAAGAATGAGACCAAAACGACCAGACTATCTGAAACATAATTAGAAGAAGACACTTTAGGACAACAAGATTTGAGAAAGTAACAAGGCAAGGAATATCTCAACTAAATATTATTTTGTTGACTATTGATTGTCTGCATCTTCTTTAAATGAGTCAGCTACTTTTTTCACTTTTGCTGGTTCGCAACTCTGTCCACTAGATGGCGCTGTAACCAAGTATGAATCAAGTTTGAACAATGACCTTACCTGAAACAATAGCAAATTTATTTTTCAAGTTGAACTCTTAATTTGTAGTTCTTTGTTTATTGCCTAATGAGAACATAGTGCTTACCCAACATGTTCATTATTGTAATTTGTTTGATACGGACGTGTATTTTCACTATTTTTATCTGACAAAATATTAACACAAATCTAGTGCGATTGTATGTTTATCTTAACTGTACATATTTCCGTGTCAGATGACAACTATTGTATATTGAGCAGTTTGTGGCTCTTCTGTGACCAACGAACAAACAATATACACCCGAAAAAACAGACCTCAACTACTCACCAAATGTTAGTGATACACCCTGAAATTAGGGTAAGGTTTCAGGGTATATTTAAAATGCACTATGACCTTTCCAAATAAACTTAACATGTTTTGCACAATTCGTTGTTCTCTAACAAGTGCAGACCTAAATGCTATTTAGAATGTGTGATAAGATTAAAACAATGGATGTTCACAGACATTTTTCACATTTTTAATTTCAAAAACATACTGAAAACAATGTTTGCCCTCCAATATTCTGAGTTGGTCAACCACATTAAATCCATAGAAAATATACCGAACAGCAATGAACACACACTCTTCAGGCATGTGCCTTGTGGAAGTCTTTTTGTTTACATGGTGACATATCAGTGGGAGGAGGATTTTCAGCAGACCAGTGCACAGGGCTCCACAGTGTTTCCCTTAACAATGCCAATCAGCATACTGGTAGTTTGCTTCCATGGCGATATTCTTCATTGACAAGAGCCTGATTATGTTTCCTCCTAACAGCACCTAAATGTGATTTATTTTGAGCTGAACATCATGTTGAAACTGTGGCTTTATGTGACCTATTTTATCATCCGCAGCGATGCCCTCCAGTGTGAATATTTTCTGTCGTTAGCGGGGTCCTCCTATGATATTTAGCACTAATCAATATTTAAAGATGGTGTCAGGGAAGCTGTACGGATCAATCCTCTTTCAGGTCTGGTTTTATCAAACCACATCCTGCCATAAGCGGCGGCCTATAAAGCTCTTGTTTTGGTTTCCTGCAATTTGGAACCATTTTTTTAAAACTTGAAGACCAGAAGTTGTAGGCCAGAAGTTATAGATCTAAACGTAGGTGAACGTGAAATTTTGAACAATTTTTTTTTTTGTTTTAGGTGGAGGCTTTTGCAGCCCAAGAGTTACACATGAAATGACCTAATAGTTATCAGGTGGTGCGGAAAAACATTTCCAGGGTAAATGAATGGCAGTCCTACCAAACCTAATTAGGTTTAGGAACAAAAAATTTTTTTTCACCAATTTGTTTTTTCTGACAAAACAGCCTTCACTACAGCTGTAACAGGAAGAGGTCTGCATGCAGTTGGCCCCATATTTGGCCTCTGCGGTTGTCTTTGCAAAACATGCAAAATAATGTAAAACTGGGAGGTCAACTAATGGTTCAATAAAGCCGGGAGAGAATATTCTCAGTATTAATGCAGGGGTTCCATGAAGCTCTCCTGAGAACATTGCCAAACAAAATCAACAGAATGCATCATTTTATTGCAACTTCACGATTATACACTTTGCGTTGCCTTATTATGTAGAAACACATCAAAAAGTTTGGTAACAGGAGAGTATATGAGAAAGTTAAAAGGAATATGAATACGTTTGTGACGCACTTAACTGGACAGAAGGCACATGGGGGAAAAACAGAAAAAGAAAAAACTTTAAAAGAGCTTTAGAAAACTTTAAAATGTGAAATGATGGTTCTATGACAACCGTATTTCCCAGAATGCTTTTAGAAGAAGCTGCGTGGCGTCATGGGACGCATCGGGGTGTGGTCCGGGCTCCACAGAGTTTATGTTAGTGGGTTTCCTCCTCCCGTCCTTCTCTCCTGTCTGCAGGCAGCGCTCGGAGCTTCTCCTGACGGCTACAGCTCAGCGGTAAGTCCCGCTCAGATCCGGATCCGATCCGGATCCGGATCTGAGCGCAGAAAGTTTTCTACAGCGAGACAGGGATAGGAAAACTACCTGAGAGGAGGAAAAAACAACAACAAAAAAGCAACAACAGACGCCTTTCTGACAAGATCAACAGCTGCCTGACCGCAAAGCAGGAAACGCGGTTAAAGCTGCTCAAATCTCTTATTACAGGATGTTCAGGTCAAAGTTTTGATTAAAGCTCCTGTTTCTCTGCAGATCATCTTGAAAAACCTCCCAAGATCTTCAGAATGGTAAGTTCTTTCATTACAGCCATGACTAACATCAAAAAGGAATACAGAGAACATATTTTAAAAAAATGTATGGAATTATAGTCTAGAAGTAGCCTAAATCTGTTATTTATGCAAATATGACTCAGGTTTTCCTTTCATTTGAAAATGTTATAAATGTTTGCATAATTATATATATATTTTTTTTTATTCCGTTGAACTTTGGCCACGCCCACCAACTCCTCACGATCTGATCTTCTGCTCTGTCAGAAGTCTTAACTTTAATTATCGTGTTTTAAACTAAATCATGTGGCAGTGATTTCAGTTTTTCTAAATGAGGAAACATGTGGAGTTGTTTTTATTGGCTTCTTGCCACTGTGTTAAATTTGAATGAATATTTTTTAGCCATATTGATGTTTCAAATCTTTCAAGTTTCATCAGACTTGGTGAGTACTGAAGGGCGTGTTCAGTACACAGACAGCTTTCGTTTGGGGAAGTTTGGTGTATGAGTCACTGTGGGCTCTGTTTCCACTGGGTGGGCCCCTGGATCCCTCTCTGCTCTTAATGCGCTCATTTCGACGCCCCTTCCTTCTCTTAAAGGCAGATCAGCTGTGTTTCTCCTCACCAGGGAGGAGTTTGTATCATTGTTCCAATAAAACAGCCAAATTAAATCATTCAGTTTTAATAATCTGATGGGAGGATGTCTTTTATGATGCTTCGGTTTCACGGCTGAAACTTAATCCAGATGCTTCTTTGGGTTTTCAAAGCTTTCACACATTGATATATGTATATATATATTTTCAAGTTTCAAGTAACTGCAGAAATAGACAATGTCGCAATTTCACCTGGGACATTTTAAGATGATGAAAACTTTGATGCAAGTACATTCATTTAGTGGAGGAAAAATCAATCTCAAACTACAAAACAGATGTTTTCAAAATGGATGTTTCCATTTTCCATTTTCTGTGCTTTAATTTCCACTCCACCTGTTTAAATTGCTCAGTGTACCTGCGAAACTTTATTTAGCAATACACCACTTCCTGTAGATTGGACATGGTAGAAAGGCAGATGTGCACTGAACGTCAAAAGTCAGGAAAGGACAAAATGAAAACAGTAACTGTATAAAAATAGTTTTTTACTCGCAGTCAGAGTTTTGCTTGCTCTTGGAGGACTGCAGCAAAGAGGGGTATCTTGTCGGGTAACCATAGCAACCTTCAGGAGTGATTTCTATGGCGACCGGTTGTTTGGAAGGGATGCAGTAAAGAGTTGCTGTCTTACCACCACAAACTCAGAAGTGTGGATTTTGTGAATACCAACTGGACTTTTAACTTTAAGCTTCTGTCAACTGAGTCTAAAGCTGAACCTTTTAAATGTTTTTAGCAAACAGACACTGCATGCAGTTGAAGCAACAGAGTATATTGTTGTAAAATATTTTAAATCAAAGACATGTTTTTCATTATTTAAATCGTTGCACTTTCAACTGAAATTTTTCTGCCTAACAGACAGCTTACTTTCAATATTTAAATGGCTGACTAAACACGGTGAGCTCATATGAATCAGCTTTTCAAAACAACATCTTGTGTTAATTCAATATTTTAAAGCTGCTCTCTGTATGTAACTTTTATTGAAAACGTTTTTTTCTGCGAATTTGTTGAAACTGTCTCTGTTGTGACTGTGTAGGAGACAGATAATCTATGAATAAATTGAGCTCCTCTGCTTTTGCTCAGTGCTATCTAGAAACAACCAATCTGAGCCAGGAGGCGGGTCCTAGCGCTGTCAATCAAGCCCACGTGTCAGAATGCTAAGATTTAGTTAGCATAGCCACCAAAATAGCCACCAAAACGGGTTTTCTGTGGTAATGTGAGTTATTTCTCAGCATTACCACATGTGGCAACGAGTACATGAGGGTGATTGATAGTGCTAAGACCCTCCTCCTGGCTCTGATTGGTTGCTTCTGACTGGGAGCGGTGCATTTCTTCAGATTGAGGTGGAGGAGCTTGATCTTTTCACAGATTTTTTTGTCTCATATTATATATGTATCATGACACGGAATTAACAAATATGTAAAAAACAAATAGTTTAAAGTGCAAAACCATCCCAATAATTTTCCATATTCTTGTCAGAGATGCATATGGTTTTATGGTTTCCAGGGCGGAAACACTGACACCAGGTGTTGGAGGGCAGGTCTCATCACATCCAAGCTGGTCATATTGAAATTGATTTAATATTTAAAATGTATATTATGACATAATGAGGGTCTCCCTGTCATATTGACCTACATAAATGGAGAGGAGAGATGCCGCCTATGATTTAGTGGCTCGTGTTTTTACATAATGAGGCTCAGATTGCCTCCATGTCTGAACTCGTTCAGTAGACAAATCCCACACATTCCGGAGGAAACGTTCAATCACCTTCCCAATCCTGTTTGTCCCAGCAGGCAGCTGAGCTACCAGACTTGATTAGCTGGTGATGTAGATGGAGAGAGAGATTCCTGTTGACATGTTTGCATTCCTGCCTGCTGAAACTGACACAGTTCTCCTTGTTGGCTCCAGCAGTAATCCCCCCGCCCGCCTTCCATGTCTTCAGGATCAGAATTCCAGAAGCATTCCAGTGGTTTTCCTCTCCAAACTTCTCTCTCTTCTCCTAAAAAAAAACAACAAAAAAAACCCAAAAAAAAAAACAACAAAAAAACCCCACTTCACTAATACAATGCAGATGTGCTACAGTCTGATCTGATGCAGGAGCAACATTGTTCAACTGTAAATCTATTATAAGATTGATTTATATTACATAATTGTTTTCAGTTCTCATTTGTCTACTACTTTCAAAATTTCTGCCAAAAAAAATTGCAGTTTTTTTCCTTTCAGCTTTATTTACCTCTAAACTGAATTCAAAAATCAGCTTGCACTAAATGTCTAAAGTTACATAAACAACTAGCAGATGCCTGGTTTTTAAATGCACGATGAAAAGGACAGTGATGGGTCATGTGTGAAAGCATCAACTATAAGAGCAGATGGTTTGTAGTGAATCAGAATCACTTTGTTTTTCCTTTAGCGGTCACTCTGAGTGGCTCTGCCCTCCTCACAGCAGAACTTTGTTTTGCTTGGCTTGTCTAATACAGTCAGTCTTCTCAAAAACAGAGCAAATATTAACTAAGAGTAGGTACAGCATCCGGGCTGGGGTGTTAGATTGGTTTGAATGCCAACCTGCAGTGCAGACATATTTAGATTTTTGAGTTTGATTCTGTTTGAGAGATTTGTTAAAAATGTTTTCCTCATTTGTTCTTGTGTCAAATAAAAATGTTACATTTAATTAAACTATTACAAGACAAGTATACAAGTCTTACTGCTTTTCGCTTTTCCCGGCTTGTCATCCAAAAATATGTCTGGATTTTTACTATATGGGGGAACCATGAGTATTTTTCCCCTTTGATAATGTATTTTTACATTTTCTGCTATTGTACTTTGCTAATCTTTTTATATATTTAAATGTTAATTGTTCTTCAGGTTATGAATGCATTAACCCATTCCTAACCCAGATTTTAGGGTTAGGAATGTTCACTGAACTTCCCATTCCATGAACTTTGGAATGGGAAGTTTAAATATCAGAACTTCCCATTCCGATATCTCGGGTATAAAATATAAATCCAATACAGAAAACAGTGCTGAATTGACGTTTTATTTACACACAGACACAGTTGTTTTTCATCTGAATTACAAGCAGATGAAAAACAACCTTTTCAATGCATTTTTAGTAATGCTATTCATGTACAAAGTTACTGTAATATAAGACTATTCATTCCATTGTTTAATGATAAAGAATTGGTGATTCTCTTCCTGATCAAGTTAAATTAAAGGTGTAAGTTGACCTAATGGTAATCTGCTGAATGAATTAAGAATATATACAGTATATATAATTCCATAATTTCCTTGTTTCAGGCCAGCAGAGGAACTGTCAAACCCAGCACTAACTTCAACGCCAGTGCAGATGCTGAGGTTCTGCAAAAAGCCATGAAAGGATTGGGTAAGATCTTCATCCTGTGGTCAAATCTGCAGCAGACCGGTGAATGTTTTAGGGAAGACCCTCCTCCATTGGCCCCGGTGTAGTAAGGCGGTGATCTCCACCCAGTCAGCCAGCAGTGAGTCAGGAACACGTGAGCAGCCGAGGGTAACATGAAACTCCTCTGTGGGCGCAAGTAGACCTGCTGACTGTGACGCTGAGCCGTGTTTGTGTGGGTTAAGCCAATCCAACCAAGAATCCTCCTAAATGGACCGGGCTTGTTATTGTGGTTACATAACATGGGTGTCATGTGAGAGTCACTATCGTGGCTCGCCTGAGTAACCATGGTGTTTGTTGCCTTAGGGACCGATGAGGATGCCATCATGCAGCTGCTGACTGCTCGCAGCAACACCCAACGACAGCAGATCAAGGCGGCCTACAAGACTCTGTTTGGAAAGGTGCATGTTCCTCTTGAGCTTGACCTTTAACCTCTAATGAAGCGTGAACCTGACATCGCTGTGGCCCTATACACTTCTGTGTGGTGTCCTGAATCTAAGTCATTGGATGTTAAAACATTATTAAATCACCTTCAAGTTTGCATTTGCTGAATTCACTGTTGACAGAAGTTTACTTTTAAATGTGTGTAACTTTTTTATAAAAAAACATTTTTTTCTCAATTTTGTTGAAAACGATATTTTATGAGACAGATAATCAGTGAAAAATCTAAACCTGCCTGAGTTGTTTCTTGTGGTAACTAGTGGTAGTGGTTTCTAGTGGTAACTAGAAACAACTAGTGGTTACCACTAGAAACAACAAAGGCAGGTTTTGATTTTTTCACTGATTATCTGTGAAAAAATGAGGAGGTTCTGATTAGTTGGACCGCTGTCAGTCACCCTCTGTGTGATGCTGCTTATCCCTCATTTGCTCTGGGCTATGTTGCAGCGAGCAGAGCCAGTTGTGAATGCTCAGGCCAGTTAGCCATGCCACTGAAAACGGCAGTAAAACTGTTTTCCTGTAACGGAGAGTTGTTTCTTCACCATTAGCACAATTAGCAGTGAGTACACACGGTTGATTGACAGCGGTAAGGCACTCCTCTTGACTCTGATGGTGTTTGACTGGGAGCGGTGCATTTCTTCAGATGGCAGCAGTAGCTTAGGTAGATTAATGTTTTTTATGGGATTGCGTTAGATTTTTATCTGCAGGACAGGTGGAGTGGTCTACCGACCACTCCACCTGTCCACCACTCCACCACTCCATAAAAGGTGTATGCTGCCTTATCTAATATCTTTAGGTGAAAAAAATTATTTTAACTCCTGTGATTTTTATCTCAGGCTGTTGTTCCACATAATGTTTGGCATTGAACACATTGCTACCACTTTTAAAGATGTCAAATGTTTAGAAATGCATACAGTCAATCTGTATTGGTAAGAGCAGGTAGTGTAGCAGCTGACCGCGGCATTAGCCGACCCCAATGTTTTTCAAACAGCCGGTTAAACTGGGTCTGACTTCAGAGGGGAATGGAACCAGAATTGTTTCACTCTCCATCTCCAGCTTCAATTGGTCTATAAAAACTTTAAGTTATTATAATTGATGCTAGAGATAGACTGTGAAACCAAAGATGACTACAAAGGAAAGTCACTAGCTAGCTTAGCTATTGAGAGTCAAAAACATTATTTTAAGGTCTATTGGTCTTTCTAATTTGCCTTTGGCCATGAGTGTGTGTGTGTCTGTGATGAACTGGTGACACACACACCAGTTCATCACTGGTGTGTGCGTCTTCCTCTCTTATTGGGTGAGAGGAAGGAAACAGAGTGTCTCCTTCCTCTAACCCAATAAGCTCTTTAGATGGGCACCAGCCCCCTGATGACCCTGCAGGGATGAGCCTCAGAGACACATCTGACACATTTTTTGAGATGCATAGCGTTGCGTTAACTTTAATGTGTTCTTCATAATGTCAGGATCTGGTGGATGACCTGAAGGGAGAGCTGGGCGGTAAATTCGAGACGCTGATCGTGGCTCTTATGACTCCGTCTCTCATCTATGACGTGACATGCCTTCGAAATGCCATCAAGGTATCACACATGAGGCTGATTTGAAGCTTTCAGTGACTCTTAATTGAATGCTTGTCTGTTTTTGACATTTTCCTCTTTTGACCTGTAGGGGGCAGGAACAGATGAGAAGGTTCTGGTGGAGATACTTTCCTCTAGAACTGCTCAGCAGGTGAAGGACATAGTTGCTGCTTACAGACAAGGTGAGGCTTTCACAGATGCTCTGTTGATCACCTGACACAAAGCTCTTTGAGATCACCACATTATAATTTGGATGAGAAACTGTTCAACACAAACAGCTATTAGGATCTTTTCCCACCAAAACACTTCCAGTTCTAGATTGAGCATGTGGCTCTAGACTTGTTAAGAACTGGTTTGGTGTGTCAGTTCCAGAAAGCAGAGTCAGTGTAGATTCATTTGGAATCTGTTGTAATAAATTCTGAATTATTTCTGAGTTTTTGAGTGTCATTGGACTAAGGCCTCCTTATGTGGGTTGAGTACTTTACCCCTGCGCCACCACCGTGCCTATATTTTGAGTTTCCCTATGTCCTCGCTTTGGAAAGAGATGGTTGATTTACTCAAATCAAAACAGATGGAGGGTGGATCTCATGCACCATAAGCATCATAATAGCGCCTGATTCGGAGTCAGGTCTTTGTCTAACATTAGGTTGCAGATGATGCATTTCCTTTACAAATGTGCTCAAACCTTTGCAATCACTGTGGTTCCTATACAAAACATAATTAAAATCACACATGAGTAAGTTTGTTCATGCAATAAGTTACTAAAAAACGTGCCGCTCCAACTGGTCCCTTTCTTCTTCTTTGTTGTTTGTGCCAGTGGCAACATCCAGGTGTTGACCATGTGACACCTGCAATGGAAACACCAAAAAAGTGTTTTCATTGCAGTTTTGTGAAATAACATTTTTTTTTATATGTCCAGAAAAACCACCTCAACCTACCGCTCGAGTTTTTTATGGTGACATTTTATTTTCAAGGGGTGTGCAGAAGACTGACATGACACTGTCATAAACGTGACATAACGTCTGTTATGAACATAAAGAAGTCCTTATGAATGGTTATGACTGTTGTACTGAAGTGTCATTTGGTAACTAAAGACACTTATAATCAAAGTTGACACTTTTAATGTACTTTTAATGCAAGTCTTGATGGAACTTAGCATTAAAAGAATCATTATTTACTAAATAATGTAAAGTTGACACTTTTAATACACTTTTAGTTAACTTTTAGTGCAAATTTGCAGTAAAAGTGTTATTACTTACCAAATGACACTTCATGACAACAGCCATAGTCCTATGCACACCCCAACAAATAAAATGTCACCATTTTTTAAAAAAAATCAAATCGCCGCGTTTCTGTTAAATTAATTTTCGCAGCTTGTGACACTTGATATCGCTATCATCAAGTGAGTGATTGGTCATGATATTGTTGGTGCGTACAGCTTCATATTTTTGTTTATTGGACGCTTGTCTGTTCTTGGTCAAGAAAACCGACTATCACATTTAAGCTCAACGTGTTCATGCTGCCAACGTTCTGGACAGGAGACGTTCTTTAGTCTTTGGTGAACAGAAGAAGCTCCTGGGTTGGAAACAAATCAAAGAGTTTGACACACAGTGGTTGTGTTTGGGCTTCCCTCAGAGTACGATGACGACTTGGAGGAGGATGTATGTGGGGACACATCAGGTCACTTCAAGAGACTCCTGGTGATTCTCCTTCAGGTCAGTCTGAGTAGTTCCTCTTCTCTGGTTTTTCTCTTCTCTTCTGTTTCTACAGTATTTTTTTAAATCTCCTTCCAGGCAAACAGGCAGACGGGAATCCAGGAGGGCAACATCGAGGCTGATGCTCAGGTGAGTCTGTATTTTGTTTTCTCCGTCATGATGGTGAAGCATCATGCAGGATCTTCTGATCAGTTCTCCTGAATGAATGCAGTTAAGAGCCATTTTGTGTTGTTTCTTTGACTTTGTACGACTTGGTGATTCAGAGATAGTTTGATCTGTTCATCTCACTCTGTCTGTCTCTCTTTTTTTTCCTTTACTGCAACATAAATTTAATCCAGACATGCAACCCAGTGCCTCTAAATGGATTTAAAGATTTTTTTTTATCTGGGAAATATACAAAAAAAATCCTGACTTTGAAAGACAGAAAAAAACATCTTGTTAAAATCCATGTTGCGATTTTATAAGAGAATTTTTTTTTACATTTTCACTCCTGCAACCCCCCAAAATTGCAACTGTCTTTTTGTGTAATATGATAATGTGATCACAACAAAACCAAACCAACAGGTTGCATCACATCACACAGTATCTGAATATTGATTCAGAGCTGTATGACAGCAATTTTCTATCTATTGTGCATTTAAAAGTAAATGGAGAAAAAACACAAAAAATAAATGTGATAAATCAAGAGACAACATGAAAACTCTGACCAGCATTTGTTCTGACAAACCAGTTTATGTAAATGCAGCTTAGATGAATAAAAACCTTCCTGAACAGAAACAAAGGGGAACCAGCAACAAGAGATAATTGTTTGCCATTTCATACCCGACCAGTTCTGCTTGATTTGTCACCGACAAAATCTACCAACCATCTGTCAGCAAAACAACAATTTAAAATGTCACTTATATATAATTCATCTATAAATTTGGGTTGACTGATTTGTCCAAGGCCACATCAACATCTGGAACTAAACCAGACTTTCAGATAGACATCTGTGCCGTGGTTGTAATTTATTCATCATATACTATAAGGAAATAAGTGTTTATATGATGCCAATAAATAATATCTTGCAGTCGGAGGTCACATAGAACTACTTAGAATCAGAGATCATATTCTAAGAGTGGTGAACAAACTGATTTTTTGCAGTGCTTTTCTATTCATGCTGACCACACACACACACACACACCTACACACACACACACACACACACATCAGCACACTAATAAACAGATTAGTAGACAGTTTGGGATCAAAGCGTCAGTCTGTAACTTTTATAAAAATACTGGGTTTTTAAAATTTTTTTATTTTGTTAAAATTATCATTATGTCATGACAGTATAATGTAAGCCAGATAATATGTGAAAAAAAAAAAAATCAATCTCCTCTGCCATCTCCCAGTCCTCCTGGTAGTAGCAGCAGAAACAACCACTCTGTCAGAAACAACCAATCGGAGCCAGGAGGAGGGTCTTGGCGCTGTCAATCAGTCTCGTGCTCACTTCCTCCTGCGTGCTCTTGGTTATGCTACAGCTGGCGTGGTCTGCCGCTAATGCTACGACATATTTTTTAAAAGCTTTCCGGGGTTAAAAGAGGACATTTAGATGTCATCTAGCATAGTAATGAAAGGAAATGTACTTCCTCTAATGTAAATGGAGCAGGAACTGAACCTGATCCCTGAGGTAACTGTAACAGAGGAATGGATTATGCAAATTAGCTTATGCTTTGCATTACTTATCAATAAGTAATTCAAGGCTTCATTAAAGGCTGCTTAACTGTTCCATAAATTTCAGGACATTAATTTCAAAATGTTTTCCCTCCTACATTAACGTTCTAAATGAAATGACAGAGTCTGTCTGTAATGACGTGATTGTTGAAGGCGTTTCTGTTCCTGTTTGCAGGCTCTGTTTAAAGCAGGAGAGGAGAAGTACGGGACCGATGAACAGTCATTCGTCACCATCCTGGGAAACCGGAGCGCCCAGCACCTGAGGAAAGGTTTGTTTTCTCATGTCAGCTGACTCTGATGGCGGCTTGGATCAAGTGCTTTTCTACTCTTTGAGACAAATTCAGGCAAAATAAACACTTTAAAAGTTACTTTTAAACCAGCGGATCAGACATCTTTAAGGTTGACCTCTGACCTTCTTCAGTGGAGCTGAAATCTGGAGCTGTGTTTCAGTGTTCGATGCCTACATGAAGATGTCTGGATATGAGATGGAGGAGAGTATTCAGAGGGAAACATCCGGAGGCCTGAAGGACCTGCTCCTGGCTGTGGGTAAGAAAACTAACCCAACCTCAATGTTGGCACCTCCTGTTAGCGTTTTAGCTTAATTCTCTATTTCTTCTTCTAAATGACTGCGTTTGTTTTTTGTTTTAAAGTGAAGTGTGCCAGGAGCGTTCCAGCCTATTTTGCGGAGACTCTTTACTACGCCATGAAAGTAAGACACTGTTTGGGTATACATTTTTTGCAACTAAATTTATACAAAGTTTCCGTAAGACCAGGCCAGAAATTCGTTACTCCAGAAATCCGCCATCTTAGTAGGCAACCGGTGAACAGTGTTGCATAAGAGCATCATTACTGAGGGTTAAATTAGTTTCTTAAGGCTTTTTCAGCTCTTTGAGAGAACCACTTCAGTAACTAGCAACAGTCAACAAGTCATTTGTGTTTGCTGAGAGTCGTACAACGAGGAGGATGACGACGTGATTGGCTATGACAACAAGAATTGACCGCATGTGTGATTGCATTTAAGTCCAATCAGCTGAAGCACCAGCAGCATGATATTTGTGTATGTGCATGTGTGCGCGCACGTGTGTGTGTGTGTGTTTCAGGGAGCAGGGACAGACGACAACACCCTCATTAGAGTGATGGTGAGCCGCAGTGAAGTCGACATGCTAGACATCCGAGCTCAGTTCAGGAAGATGTTTGCCTGCTCTCTGCATTCAATGATCAAGGTACATACATGTAACGAATGACTCCAAACATGTTGGAAATCTCAAAAGGCTTCATAATTCTTCCTGTTGATGGCAGGGAGACACCAGCGGCGACTACAGGAAGGCTCTGCTGTTGCTCTGCGGCGGAGACGATGCATAACTCCACCAGCAGGAACCTGGAGCTCCTCCTCATAGAAACTTGTCTTGTTTTAAGTGAGAGAGCATATCCACCAGGTCTTATGAAACTAAATATAGTCTTTGGAAGCTAGCTAACATTTTGTCCATATTAATGCAGCATTTTATACTAATATGATTCATTTACAAAACCAAAGGACCAGATTAGTTGTTTTTTTTTTTGTTTTGTTTTTTTGCACTTTGTATGTCGGAATCAGCGTATGCAACATTAAATGTTCAACTGAATAAAGATCAACTGAGTTGATTGTTTCTGTATATTTTTGTTTCAGTTGCACTGGTTGCAATCACACATGTAGTACCGTTTAAGGTCAGGAGAGGGAGACAGAAGAATTGAGATAAAATCCCAGCGCCTCATTGTAATTCCCACTCATCAGGTTGGAACTGATTGATGGAGCAAAACAGTTGGGTGTGTTTCACTTCCTCTTGTGTTCTGTTTTTTCTAACAATGTGAAGCTGATTTTATTTTTTTTCAGTTAAGTAGAATTTCTGCTGCAGATTTTCACCATAAATCATGTGAAATATTGAGCTTCAGCTAAAGCTTGGAAAAGTTCAAACGATGATTTTGACATTTTTCTTCAGAAGTTAGGAGCATCAGGCACGGGAAAAAACAGCATGTTCTTTAAAAGAGCAGTATTATATAAAATAGACATTTTAAAACTAGTAGATGCAATGCTAGTAGAAATATTGTTAAAGGGTTAATAGAGGGGCCATGTTGTGATGACTTCCTTAAGGCGAAGTTTTTAAAGAGATAGAGACCCAATTTCTAGGTGTTCGATTATGATGTCAAATTTCTTTCAAGTCATATATGATGTATGTAGCATCTTAGCATCCAGAGGTAACATTACTTGGTTGGTTCTGCAATAAAATGGCACAGTGCCTGGAAAATCCACAATACTGTCCCTTTAAAACCATCTGATGGTCCCTGTGAATGTAAAAAATGGTTGAAGTTAGAAACTGGAACAGAAAGGACTGAGTTTTACCAACAAATGTTCTTTTTCATGCAGAATTTCTCAACCAAAGCATGATGTTTGCCTTTATGTTTCAATGTCATGTTTCAATTCATGTTTAAAATCCTAAATAATCCCTTTTTTAAAACTGTTTCACTTCCACTGAGTTTATCCTAATGTTGAAATTTGGATTAAACACAGTTTTATCAGTTAAGGTTATATTGATAATTATGTTAATCAGTTTGTTAAAACCTAACCGAAAGATATTTGAACCATTTTAAATTAGTTCATGATGTTAGTTAGTTTAGTTAGTTAGTAGCATAACAATGCATTTTTTTCCCATTTTATTTATTCAAATCTTAATTTAAAAACCATCAAAGACTTTAAAAAAAGAGCACAAAAATGATGGGTTAAAGGTTCCTCCCTCCACATTGATTTTTTCCACAAAGTTTGATTGAAACCAAATCGTTTTCATGTCTCCTCTTAGCCTTGAACTGTTTCTACCAGAGGAGCCAAACTGTTTCCAGTAGATGAGCTCTGAGGAATCCTCCTCTTCCCTGTTTTTCTGACTCTCTGTTTGTGTTCTGTTACACAAGCGGAGGTTTTGTTACACCGCTCCACCACTCTATTATTCTTTTCACGGTCAGATTTGCTCCTGATTGTTACCACGGAAACAGAGAGCCAGTAAGGTGGTCCGTACAGCAGGTTGTGAGGTCGGACCACTGGAAGCCACAGGGAGACAGACCCCCAGCTCCTCCCACAGCGTGAGCCTGTGTGGGCCTGGGACTGGGCTGTGGGTGGGAGGCTGGACATTCATGCAGCTTTGTAGTTCAGACAGTGGAGAGCACAGTTTTGTTTTGATGCATCTTTTTACACACACGCCACCCTTTCATTGCAGCCTCTGACTTGGTGTGAAGTAAAAACATTCAGAGGACCTGAATGGAGACATTGCTGCTTGACTGTCATACAATCTTTCTATATTTCATAGACAGATTTGATCATATCTGTCTGAACCTGCACATTGCAAAGACGTATCTACCACCTTTTAGGTTTCTGTTAATCACATTTAGATGTTTCAAATCACCAAATATTAAGATAAATATAATCAGAGTGAATGCAGAAAGTCTTTAAGTTAGTTTTTAAATTCATTTAGGCAACCAGTTAAGATTTACATTGTGAAAACATAAAAAACAAACAAATAAAAGACATTACAAACGCATCATACAGTCAACAGCTCTGAAAACCATTACATTTCAATAGCATTGACATTTTATCAAGTGCTATTGTCAAAATTACTGATCAACATCAAATATGTTAATCAGTGTTCCATTTATTTTGGTTCGAAAGCAACTCTAACAATTAGGTTTTTAGCCTTGACTTAAAGGAACTCAGTGTTTCGGATGTTTTGCAGTTTTCTGGAAGTTTGTTCCAGATTTCAAGCGCGTAGAAGCTGAATGAAGCCCCGTGTTATTTATAAAGACAAAATAGTCCAAACCAAATTGGAACTATGTGAAAAAGTAAATTTAACACTAGATGAGCAATAAAGTCGCAGACATCTGGAAAGTGTGGAAATTGTGGCTGGCCATTTCTGAGGCTTTGGGACTCCGGTTCAAAACTCTGGGAAGCCAAAATAGATTAAAATTGAGTGAAAACATCTTGATGGTTCTGGGGGAGTTTTGGAAAAATATTTTGTAAACTGATGAGACCAAAAGAAGTTCAAGGGCGGCGTGTGTCTCGTTATATCTAGTGTAGTAGCATTTCAGGAAACATCATAAACATTATACAAAATACGAGTCAGACTGTGGACCTGGATGACTTCTTTTCCCTTCGTGAATGATTCTGTCATTTGATAACTGCATTTTGTATCAACTTTTTCTGATATTAAAATTTGTTTGGTGATCTGTGACAGTTATGCAAAAGAAGAAGAACCATTTTAGAACACAGCATCATATAATTGACTCCTTTTCAGAAAACTGTTTGCAATATAAAAAACATATTTCGACAGACAAAAATCTTTTTTAAGGATAAGAGGCCTGAGCAAGCTGAAGTTGTTCAGTATTAATCTGACTGTTCTGTCACAAACTCTAACATTTAACAAGCTAGTGGAGGAATGTGAAGTCCTGAATGAACATCTTTGTTTTCTTTCCACCTTTTGACTTTGAGGTGAATTTTCTGGGAAGTTCATTTCTGGGATAGTGGACTGTTGTTCTACTTTTCTTTTTTTTACTTGTGAAAAAATAATTTTCTCTGTAGAACGAATGTCTTTAAATTGTTCTGAAAAGACTTTGGGACCCAAATTGGAACCTCTGTTGTGTTGGTTTGACCCTCACAAATGCATTATCAAACGTATCTATCGATAGTGCATTTCATACTATTAATAGGTACCAAATGCAATTATTAATAAAGTTAGTCATTTAGATCAAAATGACCAAGTCAAGGCTCCACTTGAATATCAGGAAATAATAGTTAGATAGTTCAGTCTCAGTCTACTTGATGAAGACAGAGGAAAATTAAACTTCTATAAAATGGAATATGTTTATAAATGTCAGGCAGGATCCCTGCCAAAGCTGATGATGGAGGTGCAGAAACCACTCCCTGTCGGTTAGAATAAGACAAAAACATCTTTGTGCGGATCTGAAAGCACTGTGGTAGCACAGCCGGGAGAATTGAAGCGATTCAATGGATCATTGTTAGGAAACTCAACAAAGCTCCAACATGGCCTTTCAGCTTTTGTGTCCTGGTTCTTAGAATCGTTCAACGGTTTAACATTTTAAATAAACTAGAACAGGATAAAAAACATCTGTCTAAGCTGATCTACCAGGAAGACTCTTTTTCACACAGTTTTTTCACAGCCTTTTGACTTGGTGATAATGAATGAAAACAGGATACAGCACCATTGTGCCTCGCTTTGTGTTGGATAAAAGCTCAGAAATATTCTTTGTATCGATGCGTCTGCAGCTGGTTGGCCATCGGCAGCATCTGCCTCCATAAGAGCAAGAAACAAGATAAGACATGAAGGATGGAGCGCCTCATACCTGAACATCACTCAGATGAGATGATGATTATTGACGATAATGACGTCCCTTCAGGCTCTTCTCTCCTGGGAGCTTTTGAGTACATCTATGGTGGCAGGGCCGCCATTGTGTCTGCATGCAGCGGCTTTACATCGTACAGGAGGGAATCAAACATGTCAAAATCCCTTTATAACTTGTGGTGAGAGTGAAAGGTCTGAGGAAAACGTCTGTCTGTCTGGTATTCAGAAGAGCTTGAGAAAGAGCTGAAAAGTTTTGGGTGTTGGTGGTTTTATCTGTTTATCATGTCACTCTTTTGTCGTTTTAGCCGCTTTGTCCATGACTTTTTCCAAGCAAACCTCCATTTGATGTTTCTGTGTCCATCACAGATCAATTCATAACCATCTGGGGAAAAAGTTTTGTCACCACTTTGAGAACCAAAGATCTCAACCGATCGTCTTATGGTTTGTTTACAGGGAAAATGTGACTGAATATTCTCTACCAGCAGGAGATTTCTCACACTTATTTTAGTTTAAGCAAGGGTAAATAATCTGTCATATTTATTTAAAGTGACAAGGTCCAAACTGGGATGATTAATTAATAGGAATTTGTTAAAGTCATCATCAAATCTAATTTAATTTAGCTTGACTGAGAACTGCAGCTGTTGGGAGGAGCTGTGTGGAAAAGGCGGAGCTTTGTGAAAGCAGGCGTTTAGGCACCCTGGGTGGTTGCCGGGCGAGATCAAAGGATTCCTCAAACCTATATGGAAGAATCAAATCAACACTCCACATATGTTTTTTGAGGGAAGGAACAACATTATCAGATGAAGTAAAGCTAAAAATAGTTTATTTTACATAATACAGCCCCTTTAAAAACCAGAGAGAGCCTGGAGAACAACTGACCACTACCAGTTTAAGAAATCAGAAAACCTGGCTATTTTTAACAGAAATATAAAGAATAAACATTCAATTATATTTTCCTTCTAAATAGTTTAGCTGTAAATTTTCTTCACAGTCACTTAAGATGATAGCAAAGCTTCTGATTTTTTTCAGACTTGAGGAAACTTGCGCTGCTGTAGATCACCGTCAGCGTTAGAATCCTACTGCAGTTGATGTTTGTGTTAAAGATCCGAAGGGGGAAAAACTGACTTCATACCAGTGTGCTTTCCCTGTTTTATTTGTTCAAACACAAAGAAATAACTCACACAGATGGACAGACACGCATTTGCTCTGCTTCCTTCTGCCCTATCGACCTCTGACCTCTAACTACTTCCTGGCTGACTCCGTGCAGGTGCTGGGCTGAGCTGTAAATGGTCAGGTGATGGGGTCGGTCATGAAACACCATTCTGTGCTGCCAAAGCCATTAGGAAAGAGGAAGACCCCCACTGAGGGCAGGTCAGAGGTCATGGGGGTAAAGAGCAGACAGGAAGGCTTTAATGTCCACATCTGGGACTGCACTTGTTCAGAGATAAAGATTTATCTACACTGACTGCTGCAGTTAGATGCCTCGACACAAAGAAGCCCCTCTTGTAATCCTGTTTGTGAACGATGATGTTCAGAGAAATGTTCTGAACATCATTGTCCAGAGGATTAGGCCGTTTGATAGGAACGAAGTAGAATGATTTAGTAAAATGTCAACAAAACAAAATGAAAACCTTTGAATCCAGTTTTTGCCTAGTAAAACAAACAGCTAAGGGAATTTTTGTCTATTTAAATATTTAAAGAGGCACTATTATGGTTTCCATGCACATAGTTCCATTTTATAGCACAATCAAGTAACTATGTTAATCCCAGTTCTTATAAAAATTCTGTTTATATCAAATATTACTTAAAAGAAATTTGACTTTGTAATTTAACACCTTGAAATTGGGCCTCTGTCTCTTTAAATTTGTTTTTACCAGTGTTGCTCTGAGAAGTAGCTCCTATAAAGAGCTCAGAAGATGCCCAGTTCCACCAGCTGTTTGCTAATTGCTGCCTGCTAGTCTGAAGGAGCTGAGTGAGTATGCAAACATGCCTACAAGAAAGATTCATCATAAAATCAAGAAAAAATGGACAACCCTGACCACTCTCTTCATGAGTGTCTTCGATCAGAAGGTTCTTCAAACTCGTTGTAATACAGATTGCTATAGGAAATCTTTCCTGCCTGCAGCCGTCACTTTCTACAATAACTCTGAATGATTTGAATTCATGAGATACAACAGCATTTCATTTTTCTCTGAGACAAATGAAGCATTTTTGAATCAAAATGAATTTATTTGAGCAAATACAGTACTGATGTCATATTTCAGGAAATATGTAAAAAATAAAATCTAATAATAATAATAATAATTATTATTATTATTATTATTATTATTTTATTTTAAAACGCAACTTTTAACATATTTTTTTTAAGTTGTAAACCATCCTAAAATGTTCTTGGTTTATAAACCAGTTCTTATTTCTTATGAATGACTGTTTAATTACTATATATATATATAGTACTATATATATATAGTACTATATATATATATATATATATATATATATATATATATATATATATATATATATATATATATATATATATATATATGTTATAGAAAATGGTAAAATGGCTAAATGAAGAGACAAACAAATGGAGTCAGAAGGAGTAAAAAGAGGATAAAAGAGGATAAAATAGACTTAAACATTAGTTTAAGTCTAATGTTTTGCAATACCTTGCAAAATAATTCTTAACGTTTCACTATTTTTCACATTTTGCCTTGTTACAACCACAGGATCATAGGATTTTATTTGGATTTCATGTATCTGACCAACACAGTATGGCAGAACTACAAAGAAGAGGACGTACATTATATATAAGAATATGAAAGATGTGGCTTGCATTCAGTAAACAGACCATTTTACTCTCATTCCCCTAAATAAAATCCATCAAAGGACACTGGAAACAAAGTTCCAATTTAAAAACAATACGTGTTATTTTGTCACATATCATTGTATTAAGCTTGTCAGACTTACTTTATTTACATTTGTTTAACATGACAACTGAATAAACGTCATACATATGCTTAGATAAACTTTTCTTGATTATTTCTGACCAGTTTTCACCTGTTTTCTTTTTTCAGTCTATTATTTTCCAAACAAGAACGAGCAGATTTGTTTCTAACTGTGCAAAGGTTGGAAGCTGCAACTCAGGAGGGCTGAATATATGTGTACGCCACACTTATCAGAGTTTACAAGTAAAAGAAAACAAACTGATATCCTTCTACTTCACAATTATTACTTGTGTTGGGGTATCATCTAAAGTCCTGATAAAAAAAACAAAATTATAATACAGACATACATGGATGTTATTGCAAAGCCCCATATGGAGAGAAATGTGACTTGGAATGAAAAGAAACAAAACTCAGTTGGAAAAACAAATGGTTGCTTGAACCGACTTCTAAAACATTTACTGTAATTTGTATTAGTTTTGCTCAAGCTAATTCGGATTTGAATAATTCTGAAATCAGAATTATAGCTTGAGCACAACTATTACAATTCGCTGTAACACAATTTTTTTTAAAGCTGGTATAAAAAAAATCCTATTTTTCAGTGTGACACTGAATACACTTCGGTTTAAGAAAAGAAATTCCAACTGGATTCAAGACACTAGATAGAAATGTTAATGAATGAATGAATGAATGAATGAATGAATGAATGAATGAATGAATGAATGATGTGTCGTCCTGAGGTCTGTCCTGCTAGCAGTCCTCGCTCTGCAGCATGGACATGAAGAACGCGCACACGCTGGCCCAGGAGCTGCAGAACTCCTCCGCTGTTCTCCGCTGATCCGCGCGCTTTACGCACGTCGCGCTCGTGGGCTGGACCGGCGGCGGCAGCTGCGTCGTGGGAGCAGCGGTGCTTCTTTTCAAGCTGTTCCGATCCAGTCTGAGGTTCGCATCTCTGGGCGCGTGCTTACACATGCCGGCTTTCACCAGCGCGCGGCTGTCCACGCACACTTTATCCCGCATCTTCTTGAAGGCGCGCGCCACTTGTTTCCAGAAGGCTTTGGGGTCAGAGATGTAACCCGGACATTTCCGAGGTCTTCCGAGATACTCGCAGCTGGTCTTGCTGACGCCGCCCTGCCTCTTGCAGTTCACCCAGACCTTCACCGCTTCCCCTGCTTCCCCCGCTTCTCCCGCGCGCCACGCGCACCGCGTCCTGTCGCTGGTGACGAATGTCCCTCCGCCGACCTGCTGCGCGACGACTGGCTGCTTGGCGCCAGATGCCCGGAAGGGTCGGAGCTTCAGGAGAACCAAAAACAGCCCGATGGAGAAGAGAGACCTGAGCGGAACCATCACTGCTTTCAGCAGAAAATTAAAAAACAATCAAAATCCACCTGGAAATGAAAGACAAACAGATGATGATGCACCACCTTTGAGCTGAAGGATACTATTTATTTGAGTGATAGAAAATAATATGGGTTTTGATTCAAAAACTAAGACATCTTTGCCTCAAAACCTGAAAACCAAATTACATGCGTTTTCCATATTTGTGTTTTAATATTTTCAGTCAGTTTATTGTCTCTGTTTCAAGCTTAATGGAAACATAATATTGTATATACTAACTAAATTTTTCATATGAAATGATGTTTGAGTAGAGATGGTATTAGATGAACACCAAAAACTACTTTATTGAGATGGAAAATGTGTTTTAATACACCCTGCAAACACTTTTACGCGTCTGAAATATTAAATGTTTTTTTTTCTTCCTTTTTTTCAGTATGCCACCTTACAGTCAAAGGGATCACATGTAAAGTACTGAATCTTACCAGAATGAAGAGTGACGCCCTGCGTAAATCCCTGGTGCTGTGTGTCTCCGTGCCCCGGCGCGTGGGTTTTCATGCCTCGCTGTGCAGCACGCCCCCCGTTCAGCACATGCACTCTCATGTTCGCAGGCAAATACTTTGAGAAGAAGCTTGGCACCAGTTTCTGATGAATAGCTCTGGCCTGGGGCCGAGACGACGTGTCTACATGTGAATTCAAGCCTGGTGGAGATCAAGACAGAGCGCGAACCGAAGCTGTCAACGCACACACGCACCCCCCGCCCCCCCCCCCCCCCCCCACACACACACACCCCGTGGGTTTTGAGCTCTGGTCATTTCCACTCATGCACCTGGAGAACATGCAAACCCAGACCGGGATTCAAACCCAAGACTTTATTGCTGCAAGGCAACAGTGCTACCAACTGTGCAGCCCTGACGTTTTATGTTTGCTATTTTGTTCATGAAATGTATTTTTTATTGACACCAAAGGAGAATTTAGAGATTTCAGGAGGAACAGGTTTAAATCAAACCCAATTTCCATCATGGGAGAAAAAGAAGAAGAAGGTGGTTGAACAATATAAACACCTTGGTGTTCATCTGGACAACGGACTGGACCAAGACGCAACAGTGAAGAATGAACAGAGCAGACTGGAGGAAGCTAAGATCCTTCAAGGTTTGCAACAAGACACTGCAGTAACACTATGAACAGTGTTGGTGCTGCACTGCTTCCCCCTCCGAAGAGCCCGGATGGTGGACCAGAACTGCCTCGAATGCATACAGAAGTCTTTCTCCAAGGACTCTCCAAACTCCTCCTATGCCCGAGTTTTTGCCTCAGCAACCACCCGAGCCCCATGTTGCTTCAACTGCCTGTACCTATCAGCTGCTTCTGGAGTCCTACAGGCCAAAACGGCCCAATAGGACTCCTTCTTCAGCCTGACAGACTCCCTCACCGAAGGTGTCCACCAATGGGTTCGAGGGTTGCCAACATACGGCTACAGCTTAGATAACCATAATGGAGGCACGGAACATGGTGCTCTCAGATTCAATGACTCTCACCTCCTCCAGAACGTGTTCAAAGTTTTGCTGGAGATGGAAGTTGAAGCTTTGTCTCACAGGAGACTCTGTCAGACATTCCCAGCAGACCCTCACTACACGTTTGAGCCTGCCAAGTCTAACTGGCATCCTCTCCAACCACCGGAGCCAACTGACCACCAGGTGGTGGTGAGTGGACAGCTCCGCACCTCTCTTCACCAGAGTGTCCAAGACATACGGCCGCAGATCTGATGAAACAATGAGAAAGTCGATCATCGAACTGTGGTATAGGGTGTCCTGGTGCCAAGTGCACATATGGACACCCTTATGCCTGACCATGGTGTTTGCTACATTTTACAGAGTCTAAATCAATACACCTGACCCTGTTTAGTTTCATTAATGTGTAAAAACTTTTGCTTTACCTGCAATCAGAGGCCTGCAGGTTCAGTCAGAGGGCAGAAGCTGTTGGAGACCTGCTGGTGTACGGAGGACCGATGCTGACAAAATTCAAAAATTCAAAATAAAAGCAGAGACACACACAAAATGGACCTATCAATTTTTAAAAAGCAGAACTTTTTCTTGTGTTTTATAATTTAATTGAACTTCATGATTATTTTTTTCCATTTTAATTCTAACTTATATATTTAAGACCGTAGTATAAATGTAACTGAATATTACTAAAACGAATGCCAATTCAATTATAGAACATGATGTAAAGTTTTATTTATTTTTTAAATCAATTGCTGCTTAATTGATGGTGGCAAAAGTGAGTGGAGTTCATTCTGAAATTCAGATGAATGTTTGAATCCCCTCTCTGCCATTGTGTCCCTGGGCAAGACATTTCACCTACTTTCCTGCTGGTCGTGGTCAGAAGGACCTCAGGGCAGCTGTGGCTACTATCCGCAGCCACATGTATGTGAGAATGTGTACATGAATGACTTTCAACTCATCTGGACTCGATAAAGTCCAGAAGACTTGCACAAGTCCAGGATATTTAACATTTTAAGTGTATTGGTTTATTTATTGGATCATCTTATGTATTTCTGATTTAGTATTTCATTAAGTCAATTTTGGTTTTCCATATGGGTCTGGAAAGTTGCTAAATACAGCAATAAGTGGATAACTTGGCAAAAGTGTTTTTTGGGGGTTTTTTTTGTCCTGATCAAACTTGGCCATGCATCTCTTGACTCCGCCCACTTTGCTGGATTTTTTTTTTTTCTAAATTTGTCAGGGGTTAGTTACACTTTAATTATTTATGTCCTTTTCTCCATGTCTTGTTACAATTTATCAAGACTGACTGTAACTGAGTGTGTGTCACTGGGAAAAATCTTCTCTGTGATTTTTACAGTAAATGTTTGCAAAAATGAAGGATTGAAATGGCACCAGAATGTAAAGATATCAATTTTAACTCCACAAGCCCTGCGCTGTCCCTTTAAGCCAAAGGCTGATATCTATAGTCCTCTAGGTGTGCTGTTGTGTAATTTTTGGATGCATTGTTGCCCCAATACACTTGAATCAAAAACCTGTATTACCTCCTTGGCAAGTTTAGCAAACGCCTCGTCATCAACAATCCTGCAACCTCTAAAAGACAAACAGTATTTCTCAGCAGTGAGTCCCTACAATGTGTATTTTCCTGAAACATGTAGCAGAAAAATGGCCCTCAAAATGTATCAAATACATAACACACACATTCACACACACACGCACACACACGCGCACACACTTCAAAGTTCTTCCTAGAATCAAAGTTCAGCTTCTGCAGTTGAACTTTCTCAATGCATTTTTTTTCTTCCCCTCCCCTTCAGATCTAAGAGTTTAAAAGCAGGTCTAACAACTCGTCGCATCGTTAACTCTTGCAACTTGTTATTTTTAGAGCAGAGGTCAGTTTCACTTTGGAGGAAGTGAAACTGAAGTCATTCTCACCGTGAGGAGCGATGGCGCAGGCAGGAGTTCAGTTGTATCGGGAAAAGTTCTCCTGTTCCATCTGTTTGGATCTACTGAAGGATCCGGTGACTACATCCTGTGGACACAGCTACTGCATGAGCTGTATTAAAGACCACTGGGATGAAGAGAACCAGAAAGGAACCCACAGCTGTCCTCAGTGCAGGAAGACTTTCAATCGCAGACCTGACCTCCAGAAAAACACCCTCTTAGCAGAGTTAGTGGAGGAACTGAAGAAGACTGGACTCCGACATGCTCCGGCTGACCACTGCTATGCTGGACCTGGAGATGTGGCCTGTGATGTCTGCACTGGGAGGAAGATGAAAGCTGTCAAATCCTGTCTGGTTTGTTTGGCCTCATACTGTGAGGATCACCTTCAACCTCACTATGACGCTCATGCTTTTAAAAAACATAAACTTGTTAAAGCTTCTGCTGAACTTCAGAGAAACCTCTGCAGTCGTCATGACGAGGTGATGAAGATCTTCTGTCGTACTGATCAGCAGTCCATCTGTTACCTCTGCACTATGGATGAACATAAAGGCCATGAAACAGTGCCAGCTGCAGCAGAAAGGACTGAGAAGCAGCAGGAGCTCCTGGTGAGGCGTCAACAAATCCAGCAGAGAATCCAGAACAGAGAGAAAGACGTGAAGCTGCTTCAACAGGAAGTGGAGGTCATCAATGTCTCTGCTGATAACACAGTGGAGGACAGTGAGAAGATCTTCACTGAGCTGATCCGTCTCCTCCAGAAAAGAAGCTTTGAGGTGAAGCAGCAGATCAGATCCCAGCAGCAAACTGAAGTGAGGCGAGTTAAAGATGTTCAGGAGAAGCTGCAGCAGGAGATCACTGAGCTGAAGAGGAAAGACGCTGAGCTGGAGCAGCTCTCACACACACAGGATCACAACCAGTTTCTCCTCCACTACCCCTCACTGCCAGCACTCAGTGAGTCCACACACTCATCCAGCATCGACGATCGTCCTCCGAGACGCTTTGAGGACGTGACAGCAGCCGTGTCAGAGCTCAGAGACATACTACAGGACGTCCTGAGGGACATGTGGACGAATGTCCCACTGCCAGTCCCCCTGGTGGATGCTCTCCTGTCAGAACCAGAACCTAAGACCAGAACTGACTTCTTGAAATATTCAAGAAGAATCACTCTGGACCCAAACACAGCAAACACACACATATTATTATCTGAGGGAAACAGGAAAACAACTATGATGGAGGAATTGCAGTTTTATTGTCATCATCCAGACAGATTCAGTTATTATCAGGTCCTGAGCAGAGAGAGTCTGACTGGACGCTGTTACTGGGAGGTGGAGTGGAGCGGGAGGAGAGTTGATGTCGCAGTTTCATACAAGAGCATCAGCAGATCAGGACAAGAATGTGAGTTTCGAAGCAATGACAAATGTTGGTCATTATATTGTAGCACAGACTGGTACACATGTTGGCACAACAGTGTTGGAAATCTAATATTAGGTCCGGTTTCGTCCAGAGTGGGAGTGTACTTGGATCACAGAGCCGGTGTTCTGTCTTTCTACCGCGTCTCTAGAACCATGACTCTCCTCCACAGAGTCCAGACCTGCTTCACTCAGCCGCTGCATGCTGGAGTTGGGTTTTATGATACTGGAGACTCTGTCAGCTTTATTGAACTGTAACAATAAGAACTTCAATAAGTTGTTTAATGCTGAGGTCAGCGATTGGAGATCCAACTGGTTACAATGTGTTTCTTAGTCACCATCATTGTTGCTAAGCACTCACTGTTTGGTCATTTCCTCTCTGCTCAGAGGAAATGAGCAGCCAGGGCGGACTCCTTTAGGGAGTTACGTTTTGTTCTTCAGTTGTTTTGTTGATGGCAGGTTTTAGTTTGAGTGCTGCCCCATCCTGTTTCTGTTCAGCCATAGAGGCTACCACTGCTCAGGAGGGTTTTATTCACCTCAACTGTTCAAATTGATTCTGACAAAATTCTTTGTTGGAAACAATAACAAATAAAATTGCTTCTATGACCATTATGGTAATTTGAAAATAGAGATTATAAGAATTCAATTCTCTGTATTTATTGTATTTTTCATAACTTCAGGGTATAAGGGTCCTTTCTTGTTGTAGTATGGCCATTTTAGTAGCACAAATGCCTAAACAGTGACAAACAACCTGTGTTTGTTTTTATCTGTGTGGCAAGATAAGTAATTATATTAAAATCAAACATTCTTAAATGTACATCACAGGTATTTTTGTTTTCCCAAGTGACTGCAGGAGATATTTGGTTGTTCAAATGTGTTTTTTCTGACTTGTTAAATACAGAGCAAAATTCAATACATCCATACTCAAAACCCCATACACCTTCCCATGTACAGTAGAAGGAAACTGAAAATATTTCAATACTTTGCAATCGAAAACTGATTTGTTTCACAACTGACACAGCTTCCATGGTGAACATTGCCACAATTCCAAAAGAGCAACTTTTTATCGCCTGATAATTTTATTTTAAAAATTAAATTAAATTTATCAGTCCTAAAGGCAATTTCTCCTGTTATAATTAAAGAAATGCAGCTGTTACTAAAAAAAAAAACACCTTTCATTATCAGTGGCAGTGACTGTATACCAATATCTTAACAGCTCAATTTAAGTTTTGAAATTTCTCTTGCATTTGTAACATTTTCTGTTTTGCTTTTTTCACACTGTTAGTTTGTAATTATTCTCTTTTTTACTTATTATTTTTTTCTGCTCAGTTTATCATGCCAAATGTACTATTTTTGTTACTGATGTGTGCCTTTTTAAATTATTTTCTTAAAATGTTCAATAAAGAGAAAAGAAAACATTGCCATATTTCCACTTTTTAATGCAGCGATGATTTATGAGTAATAAACTTCACCAAAGCCCCTGGAAGATTGAGAAAGGTCCAGTTGCAGCCGCAGCCAACGAGAAACGCCACATGTCCAACTTGTGGCGTTGATTTGAGCGCCTCACATCGCCCCCTGGCGTCTCAAAGACGCCATTAATTTGAACCAGTGACTCCTGCAGATTCTCCATGGATTCTCAGAAAAGCCCATGGAGGTTATTAATATCTATAAAGTAAAAAAATAAATCCCACACATTTGAATCAGCGTTTCAGAACACTTTAGGACAAACTAAACAAATTATTTTTGTTTTAGTTGAATCATATTTCAGAAGCTTTGTTGTGGTTTATCAAATTATTTTCATTATATAATCTTTTTGTTTTTAATTGCATTTTGAATATCGTTTCAATTCATCTTATTTAACTTTTCTTTTTTTTTTTTTTTTTACTTATTCCAGATTTCATAATAAGATGTTAATTCTTATCGAAGTTATGATTAAAGTAAGAAATAACAAATACTGTTTTGTTTCTTAAGTTTATATTTAAAATGCAGCTTTGATTTGTGATATGAAGACATGCTCCCTACCAGATTTTCTTAGTGTCTGATTTTTTTGTTTGTTTTTTTTTGACACACTTCAGTTCTTCATATGATTAACCAAATTTCAGTAATAAAAATAAATAAATAAAATGCAGTTTCCAAATGACTATTTCACTTAAGGGGAAAAAAAATACATCCAATCCCACTTGGCCCTGCGTGAAAAAGTTCCCCCAAACACCTTTCTTAGTTTAATCATGTCATAAATCACATTTTCTAGAAAGTTATCAGGCCTGATTACTGAGTAAAATCTGCTGTAAACTGCTCTGTTCCCACATGGAAATGTTATTGTGAATTTCACTTAACTCTTAGTTAGACATTTCACAGCCATTAAATATTTTATTTATACAGAAATATCAATGTTCAAGAAGAAACAAATAAATGTGCTGCTGATGTTAAAAGTGAAGGGACAGCCTCCACAAGGCAGCACAAACTGCTAAAGTCCATAAAGCAAAAATTAGCATCACATGAATATAATACCCAAAAATGTTCAAATCAGTGTTGAATCGGTTATAGGAAAACAAGCAATAAGAAACAACATGAAAACATTAAGATGCACTTAAACTAATCAAAAAATATATAAATAAAAACAAACCCCGAAACAAAACATCAACATAAATTTCATTCTAGTTCACATTGAAACAAAACCTCACTGGACCACAGTAAAGCGTGCTGGTGAAGTCTCATATAGCAAATTTATGCTGAAATTCAATAAATTCATTGTTTGAATCTGAATATGTCTTTTGACCATCCCAGCTCCAACAGTAACATTTGCTCTGAGAAATCAATAAATAACAGAACTACTTTTAGCTTAGTTGATAGTTTTCTTTGCTTGGGTTTTTAGTTGTATTATCTAAACTAATATAATTAACTCAGGTGAATAAAACCCTCCTGGGCAGTGGAAGCCTCCATGACTGACCAGAAACCCAAACTAAATCCAACATCAACAAAACAACAGAAGAAGACAAAGTAGCTCCCTAAAGACAACTGACCACTGAGCAGAGAGGAAATGACCAAATAGTGAGCGCTTAGCAACAATGATGGAGATTATTATTTATTGAAACTTTAATTAAAAAAAAGTATTATTATTACAACCAGCAGGACCTCTGATCACTTTGGTCTGTTACAGTTCAATAAACTTAACTGAGTCTCCATAACTATAAAAGCCAACTCCAGCATGCAGTGGCTGAGTGAAGCAGGTCTGGACTCTGTGGAGGAGAGTCATGGTTCTAGAGACGCGGTAGAAAGACAGAACACCGGCTCTGTGATCCACATACACTCCCACTCTGGACGAAACCGGAACTGACAGTCGAGTTTCTACTCTGTTGTGAAAAAATATGTAAATCTGTCTGTGACAGTATAATGTCCAAGATTTGTCAGTGTTTCGAAAATCGCCATCACCTTCCAACCTGCTGATATTCTTATATGAAACTGCTAAATCGATTTCCGTCCCGCTCCACTCCACCTCCCAGTAACAGCGGCCAGTCAAACTCTCTCTGCTGAGGATCTGAGTGCAGTTAGTAAATCTGTCTGGATGATCAAAATAAAACTGATCTTCCTTCACTAGAGTCACTTTCTTGTTTCCCTCGGATAACAACAGAAAGTTGTTTGCTGTGTTTGGGTCCAGAGTGATTCTTCTTGAATATTTCAAGAAGTCAGTTCTGGTCTTAGGTTCTGGTTCTGACAGGAGAGCATCCACCAGGGGGACTGGCAGTGGGACATTCGTCCACATGTCCCTCAGGACGTTCTGTAATTTGTCTCTGAGCTTTGACACGGCTGCTGTCACGTCCTCAAAGCGTCTCGGAGGACGATCGTCGATGCTGGATGAGTGTGTGGACTCACTGAGTGCTGGCAGTGAGGGGTAGTGGAGGAGAAACTGGTTGTGATCCTGTGTGTGTGAGAGCTGCTCCAGCTCAGCGTCTTTCCTCTTCAGCTCAGTGATCTCCTGCTGCAGCTTCTCCTGAACATCTTTAACTCGCCTCACTTCAGTTTGCTGCTGGGATCTGATCTGCTGCTTCACCTCAAAGCTTCTTTTCTGGAGGAGACGGATCAGCTCAGTGAAGATCTTCTCACTGTCCTCCACTGTGTTATCAGCAGAGACATTGATGACCTCCACTTCCTGTTGAAGCAGCTTCACGTCTTTCTCTCTGTTCTGGATTCTCTGCTGGATTTGTTGACGCCTCACCTGGAGCTCCTGCTGCTTCTCAGACCTTTCTGCTGCAGCTGGCACTGTTTCATGGCCTTTATGTTCATCCATAGTGCAGAGGTAACAGATGGACTGCTGATCAGTACGACAGAAGATCTTCATCACCTCGTCATGACGACTGCAGAGGTTCTCCTGGAGCCTCTTCGTCGGGGGGATCAGTTTATGCTTCTTCAAAGGCGGAGCGTCATAGTGAGGTTGGATGTCTTTCAGGCAGTAGGAGGTCAAACAGGATAAACAGGACTTGACAGCTTTCATCTTCCTCCCAGTGCAGACATCGCAGGCCACATCTCCAGGTCCAGCATAGCAGTGGTCAGCCGGAGCATGCCGGAGTCCAGGCTTCTTCAGTTCCTCCACTAACTCTGCTAAGAGGGTGTTTTTCTGGAGGTCAGGTCTGCGATTGAAAGTCTTCCTGCACTGAGGACAGCTGTGGGTTCCTTTCGGGTTCTCTTCATCCCAGTGGTCTTTAATACAGCTCATGCAGTAGCTGTGTCCACAGGATGTAGTCACCGGATCCTTCAGTAGATCCCAACAGATGGAACAGGAGAACTTTTCCAGATCCAGCTGAACTCCTGCCTGCGCCATCGCTCCTCACAGTGAGAATGACTTGCTGAATTTCACTTCCTCAAAAATAAAAGCTGACTTTGACCTTTATCACTTGTTGCTATGGTAAACTTTTAGATAAGCTTAAACAAACAAAGGTGTTGACAAAGGGTATGTTTCTGCCTGCATTAGTCACAGTAAAAATGATTTGCCACCTTTGTGAAAAGGTATATACTATCACCTGTTGATAGTTCTCACATTGTTCAACTGCGTTCAAGTATTTCTAAACGGCTGCTGTACGACCCCATCCATTCACAAGGCGTCAAAAGAAAGACAAAGGCAAAAACAAAGCCCTCCATATTGTGTTGGTGCTGATTCAGAGCTATAATGTGGATTAAGTTTTGGTTATGGTTAGAAATAAACTCATAATGGCTGAGAAAAAATCAATGGAAATGAATATTGGGTAAGAATACAAACTTTGGAGTGTGCATGTGTGTATGTGTGCACGTGTGCTGTTTGTGTGTGAGTATGTGTGTGTAGGTGTGTAGGGGTGTGCGGGTGTGTGTGTGTGTATGCATGTGTGTGTGTGAGACCTCTGGAGCCTCTACACAGGTCTCCTCTGTTCATCCAAGGAGGCTCTTATGGACTTGATCAGCTCTCACAGAGCCTGGCTCTGCTCAGACACCTTCACTGAATGACTGTCTGCCCCGCTAACGACTTCCTCCAGCCCAGCGGCTGGCCGGCCGGCAGCGGCCATGTTGTCGCAGTGCGCGGCGATGGACACAAAGACGTCTTTGAGAGTATGAGCATATGCAGCAGGAGCAACAGAGCCACACGGGAGACGAGAGGTCGCCACTCTTCTGTTTATTCTTTGTTCAGAGTAAATGCTGCTGAAACACTGACATGACATCTGGGATGATGTTAGCAACAGAAATACAACAGACACACACCAAGGCGAGCTTCTCACTTTGGCTCATCGTGTTTCTTTCCACATTATTATCATTATTTATCGATGGCTCATTTTCAGATGATTTTGTGAAGAGAGTTCAAAGGCCGCAGTCTGTGTTGTCAGGTTAGTAATTCCAATCTGAAAAAAGGGCAAAGAAGGTCCTTAAAATGAGATTTTGTTCTAATAAAAGTTAAAAAGAGCAGTCTGGTGTTCAACTCAGTGGTGGACAATATCAAAGGACACTTGAGTTCTGTATTTAAGTACATTTAGAATATCTTTAATTTACTTGAGTATACGTTTTTGGCAAACTTGTGACTTTCAACTCCACTATATTTTGAGAAAGCTTGTTGCTTACGCGTTCCTTTTTTTTTTTTTGGCTCAGCGTAGCTTTGTAGGCTGATGTGCTAAAACGGACAATGGCTATAAAAACAAGGCTAAAATGACTTAACCACACAAATTTTGTCAATAAATAAATAAAAAAAAAACATCTCAATCGTGGGGAGATAAGAATTCTCCTTTTTTGATTCTTTGTTCGAGTGTTTTTTATTTTAAAGAAAAAAGCTGAATTTTTATGCAAAGTTTTTACAGATAATGTAAGCTTTTTGTGACAGAGAGGTTCTACATATCAGCCATTACTTGGTTTCAACAATTTACAAGGCTCTGAATACGCACTCAGAAAATAACTTGAGTAAACTTTTGACTGAACAACTAGTTCAGTAAGATTTGACCAGGAATAACCATATTTTTACTCAAACACTGGAGCTGAGCAGTTTGTCCACTACTGGTTAAACTTTTCTCCTGCCTTCCCCTTCGCCTTAACTTTTCCTCCACTCACCTGAGTTGCATCTTAGTATTGGAACAAGCCGATGACGAAGCTGCAGAGGCCATGGAAGCTCTTCCAGCAGTACTCCGTGGCGAGGCGGGATGTCCGAGACGCCGGCTCCTCGGTGGGATGGGAAGTGGTCTTTGCTGGCTTGGGGCTGCTTCTCTTGCCCTGGGAGCTTCTGCCAATTGGAGGTTTATCTGGCTGAGGCTGCGGCTTTGTGGGTTTAAGGGTAGCAGTGGGTTTCTGCAGTGTTGGCGCTGCTGGTTTGCCTTGCTCCTGACCAGGCTTTTCAGACTTTGGAGCTGAAGTCTTGGGCCAGGAGGTCACAAAGGTCATCTGAGCCTCATCAGAGTACTTTCTGCACATGTGAGGGCGGTAGATTTTGGCTCCCTGGCAGGCGTTATTCAGCCTCCTCAGCTCCCACATCATCTGGACGAAGTAGTGCCGAGGGTTCTTGTTGTAGGCTCCACATTGGTTCGGTTGGCCCTGGAAGTCGCAGTAGTATGAGCGCCACGTCACCTGGCTCCGGGGTCTGCAGGAGACACGCAGACGGGTGAAGTTTCCCGCTCCGTACACCCCCATGGTGCATGAGTCCTTTGTCTTGGTGATGAATCTGATGGTGTTGTCCCAGACACTGGATTGCTGCTGCGGCTGCTTGCTGCCGTTGCTTTGGGCGATGGATCCGCAAACAGCTCCCACCAAAAGCAGTGGCAACATCGCGAGCTTCATCCCGGTCCTCATGGCAAAGCTGGGCTCCTGGCTGCTGGCTCCTGGCTGCTGGCTCCTGGCTGCTGCCTGCGGGGCACGGCTCCGTTTGCTGCTAAGGCACGCAAATGCAAACTTTTCAAGCTTGACAGATGGTTTTATTCATGATTCAGACGTAAACTCCTCCTCCACTTGCTAAACTACGTGCTTGACGTTTTAAAAATGATCAACGAGACGGCTGGAAGGGGAAGAGGACACAGAAACCACAGGAGAAACAGGAGAAGCTGATGAACAGCAAGAGGCATAAGAGAGGCTCACACATGAGGCCAGATGTTGGGGAACAGGAGGACCATTGACCATTGATGAAAAGGAGAGCAACAGGAAAATGGAACTAAAATCCTGAAAGGATATTTGCCTCCTTACAGATTTCTTCCTTTCTCTTTTTTCTACGTCAGGCTCAGGATCTTTAAGATCATCAAATAATATTAATTTGAGTCCAGATTAACTTGAGCATCTACAAAAGAGAGCATTCTTTTGTTTTATTAGTAATGGCAAGTCACCACACCACACCACCACCATATATATATATATATATATATATATATATATATATATATATATATATATATATATAGTCATATAATTTTGTAATTGCTGTTTCCTTTAAATAAGATAGTCAATTAAAATCACACTGTTGTGACAGATCAGTAAAAAACATTATCGTTCAACTACTTCCTGTCTTCTTCTTCATGGTTTGTGCCAGTGGAAACATCTGGATGTTGGTCACATGAAGCAAAACAGGTATTTCCTTTGCACTTTTGCGAGATGAACCAGTTTTGTTACGATAAAAGAGAAACAACAACAAAAAAAGCTCATCCTGGCGGCAAAGCTTTTTAATGACAAAGAACAGCTTTTCTGAAACTGCCGTGTTTCTATCAAAACGATGCACTCTTAGCATCATTTTTGTAGGATGGCTACTTCTCTGGAGGTACAACTCTGCTCTGTTTTAGTACTTGTGACTATTGACTCTAACTGTATTTTATTGGAATACGAAAATCTTTAAAATGATGCTCCTTAAATGTTTTTGAGCATCTTTAGCTCGGGGCACAAAATGTTGCTTGAACCTGATTCATTTCGTCAGACAGGTTCTATTAAAGTAATCAGATTTTCCTAAGTAATTAGATCTGCTTGTGGTTGGTAAAAAAGAAATTGTTCTCCGGGCTAATTCACAAGAAACAAGGCCTGAAACAATTTTCCTCATTTGGTTTGAATAACATTTTATTCTGTTTGTAAATAAAATCATAAATTAAAACTTCATTGTGGATTCAGTCGACAGCTGATGACATGTATGGTTAGTTTCAATTATGTTTTATCATGTTCTTACAATTAAAAGTTGACTTCATTTTGACAAAGCATCAGTGTAAAAGTGCTAATAAGGTAAAAATGCCTCTGGGCTGTGGAGACCACCAGCTTTACTTTTATCTCATATTTGTTCAACCTCAAACTCTCTTTTGATTTGTGCAGCCATGATTCTCTCAGAGAGTCATAGAAAAGTCCAGCGTGGGTCTCCAGCAGAACTCCCATCTGCGGATTTTTGCGTCTCCAGACACGAGTCTGACCATAAAGTTTCTGGCTCTGGGAGGCCAGAAACTCCCAGAGTTTCCAGGGACGGGTTGCTCATTAGTCTTTGAAGATGCAGATCCTGACCACCTATGCTGGCCCCTTTACATGTGGTCAAAAGATATTTGCTCTCAGTTGATGTTGGCGATGACAACTTACTTTTATTGGTTTGGTTCACTTAGAAATGTCTTTTTCATCTGAAATGAACTTTTTTACCATCATTCTAAGTAAAACTATTAAGTTGACTGCAGCTTTGTTGTCCTGCGTCTACACAGACCCCAGCAGCAACCACAATGTGACCGCCATTTCTTTTAAAGGGAGAGTATTATGTGTTTTCCAGCCACAGAGTGCCATTTTACAGAACAATCATGTTACCTTCAGTTGTAATAAAAATGCTGCACTTAAAAGACATTTTACTTCATACTTAAATGCCTTGAAATTGGGCCTCTGACTCCTTAAAAACCCCTGCTCTTTCTGAAACTCTGCCTTCAGGAAGTCATCACAACATGTCCCCTCTATTAACCCTTTAACAACATTTTTACCAGTGTTTCATTGAGAAGAAGCTCCTATAATGAGCTCAGCTGATATGCAGTTCCACGAGGTGTTTGCTAATTGCTGCTGGCTAGTCTGAAGGAGCTGAGTGGAGGAGTCATGCGAGAGGGCTGCTGTGGAAGGCAGAAGTACAGAAACTGCAGCTCTGAGGAGATGCTAGGTTCACCCAGGTGTTTTTCACAGGTCAGTGGTTGCCATGGAGATTAAAGAATTTCTCAATCATGGATCAAAGAATCAAAGCAAAACTCCAAGTATGTTTATGATGAAGGAATAACAACAGAACATGATGTAAAGCTTAAAAAAGAAGTCAATTTTACACAACACTCTTTGGGGTGTGAATTTTATAGTTTTTTTAAAAGTTAAAAAACTCAAAATTTATCTGACCTTAAGAACAGTTGTGACAATTTCTGGTCCACACATTAAAAAGTCAAAAGGAAAAAGCACAAAAAGGCACAAGTTGGACTCAAGTTTTTATTCACAGATTTGCTCCTTCTGGAAAACGCCAAAAATTTCTCTTTCGTCCTTAGACTTTGCTGTCATGGCAACAGGGCTTGCTGTCATGGACTAATGTGGGCTATGCTGCCTTTGTGCGTTAGCCGTCCAAAAGTACTTACGTAACATCATGCTAAAAAGCAGCATGTGTTAACAACGGCAGCTCTTCTCACTTATTATGGGATAAACTGGAGCTGCCAATTCACTTGTTCAATATTTAAAGGCATAGTCCAACATTTTGGGGATCCCCTTTTGCTTCCTGGTTGCTTGTGAAAAGAAAATATGTCCATAGATGTTATAAAAACTTCAACAAATAGTTGAGCCATCCAAAAATATCCTTGGTATAATCTCAAATGTAAGACATAATCTCAATTAAAATGTTATACTACAAACTAAAATATACCTTTTACTAGCAAAGCAGGAGTTTGGTATTTTTTTGTCAGGACGGACAGGCCAGAGTTTTCTGCAGACCTTCATGATGATTAGAAGACAAAGTAAAACTGGTTATCAGAAATACTTCACATCAAGCCATTATTAAGTTCATTTCCTATTTTTTGAAGGAGTATACTGTATGTTTTATTTTGTTAGTTATCCACTAATGTGTTTAATTATTTAGCAAAACATAATGACTGTGCTGTTTTACACTTTCCCCTAAACATGTACACAATCCATCATCCCAAATAATTTGAACTATGATACAAATATCCACAGAGAAAAGAAACATAAATCTACAAAACAAACAAACAAACAAAAAAACATGACTAACATTATATAAAACAAAGATTAACAAAAAAATATATAAAACTTTCAAAAGTTTTGAAAGTGTATAAAATGATGACTTTGGTTGTCGCGGTAAAACTGATGTAGGTGCAGCTTAATTCTCTGTTATGATGCAGGAACTGAGATTTCTACAGCATGAGAAGCTAAAAGGATGCTGGAGCGACCGAGGGAGGACCGAGCAGACGACGGCCGTCAGAGGTCTCTGACGGAGAGCTGACGGAGAGCTGGCGGAGCGCCGGGATGAGACACCCCACCACACAGATTGTTGGGTTTTATTCCCTTTTTTGTTCCACTGAAGCTTCGGGTGATTTAAAAGCTGGAAAAATCCCAAAAATCCTGGGAAAAGGATGGAAAGGAGACACGGGTTAGACGGTCATCAATATGAGGGAATGTTGGGGGCGTTGTAGATGACAAACAAAATAAGGAATACATTTTTGTCAAAACATTTGGCACAGAAATTTGCTACAAAAGTCAAAATTTGGAGATTAAGCTCAGAGATTTGTCCGAATGTTTTCATTTTTATTTCTAACAAATTTGAAATTCAATTCAAATATTTTTTTAGAACAAAATGGAAATTTCTGAGTTTGGAAAGTTGAAAATTTGCTTGAAAAATCTGAAATTTTGAGATATATCTCAGAATTTTTTTTTCCTTAGAAAAAACAAAAATGTTAAATTTTTGAAATCTTCTGATTTTTTTCTGAGTTTCATTTTCTGAGTAGCTGAGTTACATTTGAAACTCAGCTATTTCCTTGTTTTTTTTCCCAGAAAATTAATGAGCTTATACCCAAACTTTTAGAAGTTCTTGGTGGAGTACTTGTTAATGTACTCCTTTTTTCTATCTGCAGTGGCCCCATTGTGATGCTGCACATCCATGTCTAGAAAAGGAGAGTTAAGAAGTGAGCGCTCACCTTTACAGGACTGATCAGTTCCAGTTCTCCTGTCCACTGTGGAGGAAGGAAGGAAACAAAATCAAACCAGGTGAAGCACATAAGAAATCCTCAGCTTTGACATATTTTCACTTTTCCAAATGTTGGAAAAATCAACTTCCTTTTACAGTTAGTACCCAGAACGATGCATTAAATTCACTTTCTTCCGAGCTTTGGAAGAGAGATAAACTCTCCAATATGTTTTCTAATCAGAATAAACAAACGTTTCCTCACTCCTACAATTCTTTATTCAATTCAATATAAATACTTCTTGACTCTTGTTCTTTTCTGTATGACGAAAATATATAATCATTGGGGAATAAAGACAAATTTGCTCCTTTATTTTGTCTGTGATGAAGAATTAATCCTTGAACTGATTTAGAGTTTGGAGACTGATCGGTTTCAGACTCATTCTGTGATTTATTCCAGTTAAAAGTCTCTGCAGAGTTTTGTGAAACAATAAAGAGAAGCACATAAAGCATTTGCTTTGACTCATGGTGGCCAAAAAAGAAAAAAAAAAAAAAAAACGGTGGGAAACTCATCAAAGTGGTCCATGAGAGAAGTGAAGGAAACAATGAGTATTATCATAATAAAGCAACGAATTTACAACTTTGCTCAGTAAAAGTTGAGACTCATGATTAATTCCTACGACAGAATCCGATGGAAACTTTGTTTCTCTTCGACTTTTACTTAAAATTTTAAGAAAAGAAAGAGGCAAGAGGGCAAGAAGAAGAAATATGATGAAGATGACGATGAAAGATGGATCTGGGCAGCAGGACGAAGCCGAACCAAGGAGGATGGTTTGATGGACAGTCAGTGGAGTTAGTGATGGTCAGACGAAGGGTTTATGCCGATCATAAATACCTCCAAAAGGGAAGAAAACATCCTGCAGGTCACCATTCACTTGGTGGAGCCGAGGCCCGAGGGAACCAAGTCAGTGTGTCATTATAGGGAGCGCTAAACACACACACACACGCACACACACACACACATACGAGGAAGTCTTTATAAATAAATAAAAAAATTTATTCAACTCTTTCTGATTTGCAGATGAAATTCCCTCCACCGCATGCAGATAAGCGAAGTTTGATTCACAGCATTGCTCATACCTTTCCACTGACATCACACACCTGATCGCCACCATTACCTGTTTTTAGCCCTACTACAACACATGATGAAGGAGGGGTGAAGCTGAGAGGGAAAACCTTCCTGAAGCTAAAGAGAGAGAGCTGATCCTGAGGGAAACCAGTGGGAAAAGTATGAAAGGTCCAAAATATCCAAACGGTGAGGATGAAAGGCAAAAGGCGTTGAAAAGCTGAGCGACATTAAAGAGTGACAAGCCACGGATACGAGTATCTGGAGAAAACACCAGGAGGAACAAGAGGAGAATCAGCAGTTCAAGAAGAAGAAGAAGAAAAAGGAAGAGAACGATGGAGGGAGACAGAAAATATGTCGGGTTAGTTTGGATTTGAGCTCAACCAGAAAACACCCAGAATCTCTGATAGCAGGAATGAAAATATTTTTCCTGTACGGGTGAAACCAAAAATATTTTCTTGCACTCACTCTTCAAAGACGTCCTCTGTGTCCATCCGTCTATAGTATTTGGCCAGTTTGACGGAAAAGACAATGCTGGGAATCAGCAGGATGCAGCAGGCTCCTAAACCCATCCAAAATGTGTTCTGGAAAACAAATCCAGCAGTTAAATAAATCGAGTGACTGGATGGAATGACTGATAGATCCTTAAATACAGAAAATACAAGTAAATGTTCTGAAGACGTTAAACTGTAAGACGGTAAGACATGCATTTTTTCAAAAATGCATGTCTTACTAGCCTACTGAAGCTAGTGTCTTGTTTACTGAAACTAGTGTCTTGTTTACTGAAGCTAGTGTCTTGTTTACTGAAGCTAGTGTCTTGTTTACTGAAACTAGTGTCTTGTTTACTGAAACTAGTGTCTTGTTTACTGAAGCTAGTGTCTCACTGGGTTACTAGCTTTTTGAAGCAAGTTGAAGCTACATGCACTAAACATGTGGCTATAAAGCTACATGCTATAAAGCCACATGTTTAGTGCATGTTTAAAGCAAACTGTTAAAATTGAATTAAAAAAAACATCTGTTAGATCTTTGATACAGAAATTGTTTGACGGTACTGTTGATCCCGACCCTGGTGATTTTGTTAAAAGGAAATATTTTTTTAATGTACAATAAAACCTGAATTCATTCAAACATTTTTCTTCAATAATTATTTTTGTGTCATCAAAAATGATCACTGAGACCAAAAGCCAAACTTTTCCAGACTTTTAATAAGTAACTAACTAAACCGCCTCAGGTTAGCTAAAGTGAGAAACCAAAAAGAACATAGATAAGATTAAGTGACAGAGGTAGATTTTTAAACTCTTAAAGATGTGCTTGTGTATAAACAACAAACAAAAGCATCATTCAGAAACTGCAAAAAGGGATCCTTTTAGTATTTTTTTTCATGAACTAAATAAAACTTTTGGAGTTGCATGATGTTGAAGTTAATAAGTGCTGTAAACATGAAGCTAAAACAGGCCAGAGTGAAAACAAAGGACAGTTTGGGCCTGGTGTGAGCTTCCTGTCCACTCAGCCTGCTCCCAAAACACGCAGCAGCTCTAAACGAACCATTGATATCTCTGCAGCTGGCAGCCTGACTTCCTGCAAACACAGAAACACCCACAGTGAGCTCTTACCACTGAGTCAATGATGAAGCTGCAACCCACTATCTCCATGCTGTCCACCATGTTGCTGATGGGTTTACACTGGGCGACCTCTGCAGTTAGCTGCAGGGGACAAGGACACACAATACGAGCACAGTTTAGTCCCAGAGTGTTGGGAGCTCTGTTCCTGCTGAAACTAACTTAGATCAACAGATGGAAGTCAATGGACTGGCTGTTATTTGCCAACACCAGAACATCTTGTTCAAGTGAACCAACTCCAGGAAGTCCATTAGGACTGGCACGCTGTCTACATAGTAAGGCCAGCTTAGTGTGTAGACAGTGGGCCTTTGTGCTGCTTTCCTGTCCTGACTGCATCAACTGAAATGTAAAAATAAACCAGAGAAAAGAGTAGAAAAACACTCACAGAGTTTTTAACCCAATCAGTGTACTGTTTGAAGTATCCCACCAGGCTGTGAACGAAGGCCTTCGTCTCCTGCAGAGAGGAGAGAGCGTCGTGATCAGACGGAAGTTTCAGCTTTAGACAGCTATTATTTATTCATCTATTTTTTTTTTTAATTAAAAATAGGTTTTAATAATTGCACTAGGTTACAAATATATTTTTTTGGAAGTTACCTATGTTTTTTCAACTGAATAATCTATAAAAATGAAATAAAAGAAATGTAAAATCTGTTTCTATTTCCAGAGTTTTGCTTTGGTTTGTACCTGTTTCACCACCTGCGAGGCATTTTGAGTGATGAGATATTCTGCTGCATCGATGGCGCTCAGGATGTTTGTGACTTTCATCTGAGACACAGAGAAGAATCAGTTCATATGAACAAAATCGACTGATTTCCATCTGAAAATGGTTTTATTTGGACAGTTTTACTCACAGGCAGGTCGTTGGACATCTTCTGCAGCAGCTTGATGCCCTGGCTCAGGGTGCTCTGCACAACAAGACACAAAAACAAACAGTTTCGTACAGGTCTTGATAGTGAAAAATTATTATTTTATATTTTACATTATGTTTAGAATTCCTAATTGCACATTCTGAACCATTTGAAAGAATATTTGTTGCACTTTATTTTTCCCATGTTTGATTACGGTAGTCAGCCTGTTGCTTTTGTCAGTTTCAGTTTCTTCATGTTTTATTTTATGTTGGCTGCTCTACTTTTTATTGAACTGACTGAACAAATTATAGTTTGATCAAGCTTGTGAAACTGTAGGTGTATTTAAATGTGCTGTTCTGTTGCAGAGTCATCAAATAAATTAGTATTACGTAAAATTATATGTGCTTTTTAAAATAGGAAACAATTTAAATCAATTCAGCACCATTTTTCTGTACTGAATCGGTATCGGCCGATACTGAACCTCAGATATCGGTATCAGTATTGGTATCGGTATCGGACGTGATAAAAGTGGTTCAGTGCATCCCTGGTGTAATATATAACTAGATCAGGCAATAAAGGGGCAACAAGACGATTATAAACATGTTGCTACTGTCACAGGAACACAAGAGCCACGATGTTACAGCAAGCACAGACAGACGGCACCATGCAGCAGCTTACCCGCGCTCGGACATATTTCTGTTACCACGGGGACAGAGAAGGAGGGAAGGAGAAGTTAGAAACTTAAAGGGGTTTGCAATGTAAAGTGATTGCAATGTGTTGGATGAAATTGTGAATAATAAATCAGTAACAATATATATTCCGATCAATATAAATAGATAACACATCTGACAGAATATTCAATATTCAACATATAGAATATTCACTGAACTCTGAGCCAGAACCGCACAGCATTGAGGTGGATGTAGGCAGAGGAAAGGCTTCAGCTGCTCAACCTCTCACAGCGAGCTAAGCAAGGGCGGTGGCACCAACTAACTCAATCGCTCTTTGGTTACCTAGCAACAACCTTACCATGGCTTGCTCCAGGGGCACCACCTGCTCCCTGTGGATGCTTCTGATGCTGCTGGCGTGTCCCTTCAGAGCATTCTCCAAAGCTCCACGGGGCTTTAAAAACACGATAGACAAATCATTTAGGGTCATTCAAAAATGAATGGAGTAATTGTTTCTTCCTCCATGTGTCTATAGATCTACAGAGATTAGTTTGTTGTACAATGAGAGCAGAGTTGTCATCAACTGTGAAGTCAAGACTCACCAGCTGGTCGGCTTGATCCTCCAGATCAGAGCAGAAAGACAGCAGATCCACAATAGTGACTCCCTTATTCACCTGAAAACAGTTTTATTCTTTCATTAATGACTTTAACAAAAATCCAAATCTTTGTGATCAACAAGAGGAATTAATGAGTCTTTATTTGATAACACCAAGACCCTCCTCCTTGCTCTGATTGGTTGCATCTAGTTAGCACTGGGAGAAGACAGAGGAGCTTGATTTTTTTGTTGTTTTCAACAGGGTTGGTCAGACACATTTATTATTAACAGCATCTTTGCTACTTTATCAATAAGTAGCAAAGATGCAATTAAATTTAGCCATAAATATGTTGACAGTTATAAAAATGCTGTTTTTCACCTGACAGTGAGACATAATGAAAAAAAGACTAAGTTAACTAGACAGTAATTCTAATATGTTTTTTTTACACATAGCTCACCTCAGCCAGGTAAGCAGGATAGTCGATTTCTCCAAGTCCTGAGTTTGCGAAGTTCATGAGGTTGTCTCTGCCGGCCTGGTCCAGCAGCATGATGTCCCTCAGGTCCACCTGGACTCCTTCCAACACTTTGGCCAGATCTCTGTTGTACTGTTGTGAAGCCGACACAGATCATTGTGACTCGGCCCCATCACAGACCCACAAACTGTGAAATGTCGACACTCACCACAGTCCTGTTTAGGAACGAGTTGATGTTGAAGATGTTCTCCAGCTGCAGAGCGTGATACAGACCGTTGTTCTCGTAGCACTCCCTGGTGGAAAAACCTTGTCATTACACACAGAACCTTGGTTTCCATTTCTCAGACTTTCAGAGGAGATTTTGAAGATTTCTTGACCAATTTTGTGAGATATCAAAACAATGTGCAAAACCAGATTACAGCATCCCTTGTTTTATCTGCTAAATAGTACTAATATATCAAACCCACACATTTTTGTTTTACATAAAAAAAATAAAAAAATCCAGGACTCATTGAAAGAAAATCAGAGTAGCCATTGAGAAAGATTGTATAATTGTGTTTTAGGGTCATTGTAAATAGAAAAAAGAGAAAAGTATTAGTACATTTTCCTAGAAAAAATAATCTGAAATTTTGACATTAACCTCAGAAATGTCTAGAAAATGTCTAGAAAATATTCAGAAAGGAATATTTCTGAGTTTCAGAAGTAAAGTTCTGAGAGAAAAAAAATGATATTTTCTAAAGTTTCAAAAGTAAAAAACTTTTGACTTCTAAACATGTTCTCAGTTTGGAAAATTGAAAATTTATGAACTGAAACTTCCTATTTTTCTTAGTCTTTTCTGGAGAATTTCTGAGATTTATCTGTTTTCTTGTAAAATTTTTTAGCTTTGGAGCTCAGATATGTCCTTGTTTCTTCAGGATTTCACTCAAATGAAAGAAAGGAGTGTTCTCTGCACCTGTACATGCTGCCCAGGGTCAAGTCAATGTTTGGATTCTGGAAGAGCATCCCAGGAAGAAAATTACGTTTTTCAGGATGAACCAGGAATGGCGTATCAATAATCTGCACAAACACAAATGTGAATCAAGAAAGCATCAATTTAGTCCACTGTGCATCACTATTCTGATCAGAATATATAAGAAAACAGATACGGAAGAAATTCAGAGTTCCTGAAGGGAGATTTCTGCTTCGGTACCTTGAACAGCTGTCGGTTGGCCAGAGGTTCACATATCAGCTTCTCCATGTTGCCTCCAACAACAAACAAAGTGGTAACGAGACCCATCAGCACCCAGGCAAAGATAAAGGAGAATCCCACACCTCTGAATGAAAGAAGATCAAAATAACCTCTAAAACATACATTTGTTACTTATCAAATTTGTCTGTAATTTGGTTACTAAAAGAGAAAAGGTCAGAAGAAGCAACTGTGATTGTGAACATTTTGGAGGTAATATTACATTTTTGAAAAATATGTTTTATATGTATTATATGTTTTCCAGGCTCCTGAGTTAGCATGATCAACTAACTATGTTAACTTCAGATGTTATTAAGTGTCAAATGTGACTTAAAAGAAATTTGACTTTCTGATTTACAACCTTGAAATTGGGTCTCTGTCTCTTTAAGAAAGTCCTGTTCTATTTGAAATGCCGCCTTTAACAATGATTTTACCAGCGTTTTACTGAGAAGTAGCTCCTATAATGAGCTCAGCAGATGTACACTTCCAACAGGTGTTTGCTAATTTCTGCTGGCTAGTCTGAAGGAGCTTGGAAACTTGGAAACTGCAGCTCTGAGGAGCAGCTTCCTCTCAAGGTGTCTAGGTCCACCCAGGAGTTTTGCACACCTGAATGGTTGCTATTTCATCCATTTCTCAAACATGCATGTCATGGCAACACTCCTGCTATGTTTCTGAGTAACACTGTAACATGATATAAAGCTCCAAAAAAAAAAAAGTTGATTTTACATAATACTGCTCTCTTAAAGGTAAATGATGACAGTCACTTCAAAGCTCACCTGATATAAATCTATTGGTTTGTAGCTATGGCAACGTACGCCATCAGCAGGTTTCCGCCGGTGTTGGACAGGCAACCGCGTGTGGTCGGGCTGGCCTGCTTGTCGTAGCCGCAGGTGCCGCAGAGCAGGCCCAGCATGTTGAAGGCCAGAATCAAGACGACAGTGCAGAGAACGGCCACGCAGGCGATCCAGCTGCAGCACAGAAACACGTTTAACACACTTTACTTCCCAAACCAAGAAGCCAGAATATCATCTGAGCCTCAATTGAAAGTTTTACACAAAAACAAAAGACAGAAAAAACTCAAATGTTTAATATAAAGAAATGGTAGATGGGTTATTGCTGTCACTGAGCAAATCAAACCTAGTCTCAGCTAATCAGAATACACAGACAATCCATTTCAACATGTCATGGGATCAAGTTTCACCAACCGGTAGAAATCCATCTGGTCCACCTGGGGGTAAAGCGACTCGATGAACTTGTGTCTGTCATTGAGAAAAATGGTGAAATTGGCAAGAGAGGATTCCACTGGGAACATCTTGGAGAAACTGGTGATCTCATTTCCAATCTTATCCAGCATGCTTTTCGCTCCTGCAGCAACACACATCAACACAGAGAAAGACTTGAAATGAAACACATTTACTGTTCCTCAGGAAGACAAGCTGACACTTCACATCGTCCTGAATACACAATAGTGACAGCATCATGCATTTGAAGATGCTTTTTGTCACCAGGGTCAGGGAATCTGATCTTAATGCAGGGCGAGAAGAGAGCACAGGTCAATAATAATGTGCCATAATGGCCCAGTCAAAGTCTTAGGTCTAACTAGAACTCTGTGGCAAGATATTGAAAGATGCTATCTGTCTAATCTGGTTCAGTTTGAGTTGGTCTCTAGTCCCATTGGTAGGTCGATGTTAAAACACAAACAATAAAAAACCTACAAAATAACAGTACTAAATGAGAAATACATACAATAAAATTCAGACGTATTTCCATATCATCAATGTTTTTGGCTTATCTTAGTAGCTCTTTATTTCACCCTGAATTGATTCTCTTCATTCTCACACTGAGATCATAAACTCCATCCAGTTTAGAAAAGTTTTCTGAATATGCATAATTAATTTTAACAGCATCAGAAAAAGAAGAACGTGACTTACGAGGCAGAGCTGTGGTTCGTCATTTAAAGGCATGCATGTGAACGAAGAGAGAAACATTTAGTCAAAGTTCATTTTGATCTCCTTGAACCTCGATTCTCCACCCTCAAACACACAGGGATGTTTACCTGTGACGATGTTCTTGGTCTGTTCTTTCACCATCGCTGGGGTGTCATTAAAGGAGGTGTAACCCTGCAGGCGTTAAAAAAAGAAAAGAAAAAGGACAAATGGCATCAGGTCATATACTGAATTGCAGGCCACTGATGGCTCAGACACAAACAGTTACCTTTTGGACAATGTTGCTGAGATCTATTTTCAGCACAGTGTTTATGTTGGTCAAGGCTTCGTTAACATTTTGAAGCTGAAAGGGAGAAAAAAAGGCATGTGGGTTAACAGGAGAAATAAAGAAAGTTTTTATTCTAATTTCAATGTTACAATGTTACAATGTTTAAAGTAATTTCCAGCCACATACAAACATTTTATAGCACAATCAAGAGTAGTAGCTATGTTACCCCCAGTTGTTTATAAAAATGCTGTACATATCTAGTTTGACTTCATCATTTAGCGTCTTGAAGATAGACAGATAGACAGTTCCACCAAGGGTTTGCTAATTACTGTTGGCTAGTCTGAAGGAGCTGAGTAGGGGAGTCATGAAGGAGGGCTGCTCTGTGAGGCAGAAGCTCTGACACTGCAGCTGTGAGGAGGAGCTGCAAGTTGAAGGCGGGACTATGTCCACCCAGGTGTTTTACAGAGCTGAATGGTTGCCATGGAGATTCAAAGCAACACTCCAGGTATGTTTTTCTTGAGGGAAAACATTATAAGATGAGGCAAACCTCATCAAATAAAGTGAATTTTACACAGTACTGCTTTAATGGACAAGCTCAGCACATATTTCTCATGAAAAAAATTAACTTTTCCAGGTTCAAGTGATTTTTTACTGTATAAATACAAAAGTCCACTGTAAACTTATGACATTTTTTACTACGGAAATATGCAAAAATCAAACTGAATCCATGGATGTGATTCCTACATCACACCAGTGTAAAGCTCCTCCAGTATAAAGATATTTCTCCTGACCTTGGAGAAGTCGGCGTTGGTTCCGAGCTGAGGCAAGGTGGAGCGGATCGTGTTGCAGGTGGGGGACACGGCTCCGTTGGTGCAGGCTGGGTCCGACAGGGTGTTGGACAGAGAGGAGCGCTCCCCGGCCAGGCTGGTCTGGAGCTTTCCCATTCCCTCCTGAAGGATCTCCAGCGCGGAGCTGACGTTCTCCAGAGCTTCTTTGGTTTCCCGCATGGCTAAAAAAACACATCAGAGACAAAGAACTGAGTCAGAAACTACATTAAGTCGTTATTTAACTACACTCAGCCACTGACCACAAAATCCACAACCAAGATATAAAACATACACAGGTTAATATACAGAAAGCAGAATATTATTTATTTTATTAATAAAGTTCAAATTATGCAATTCATATCATCACCTTCCAAAAATAAAGTTTCTTTTTTTCTTTGCCTTTTTTGGCTTATGCCATTAATTTATGAAGGTGCTGATATGTAGAATGAATTACAAACAATTAATTATTATTAATTATTTCTAGTAATTTTGATGATCATAGTTTATGTCTTACAAATCCAAAATCTAGTTTTTATTAAATTTACCATACGACAAAACAAACAACAACAACAACAAAAACACACAGCTAGTCACTGACAATTTGCTCTATTAAAGAAGCTTCACAGAAAAATTTTGTGGAAGGAAAAACTTTGATGAAAGGTTGTTGAAACACAACCTTAAGAGGATTGTGAAGCAAAGTTCATTATCCAGGCAAAAGGAGCCTCTACCAAGTACATCCTTTTTACTCATCTCATTTCATAAAGTTTTACTTTTAGACATCTACATTTGGATTTTGATTCACGATAAGCATTTATCATCAAAATTAACAGAAAAAATATTTTGTAATTAATCAATTTGACACATAATCATCTTCCTAAAATAATGGCCGATGTCATTTTTTGCCAAAAGACGATTTAGGCAAAAAAAAAAAAAGAAAAAACAACCTTATTTTAGGAGATGACGATATGATGACGATATGATGATGATATGATGACGATATGAGGATTTTGTTTTATAAATTGCATTACAAAGTTTTAACGATTTTCTGGGATGTTTTTAGATGCATCTGCAAAACAAACATGAAGACTGCACTGAGGTCTGTTTCTAACACTCCCACAAACACGACACAAACACGGCACCACTGGACCCAGATCTGCCTCCTTTACCTTTAATAGCACTCTCAACTTTTGCTTCAGGTTAAAAGAAATGAAAAAGTGGAACCATAGAAACAGGGAAGCAAAAACAACGATGTGAGGACTTGATTGAATGTGATTACTCGTGTTAATAGTCAATAATGTCCGATGAAAACAGATCACCTCCTGCCATTCTGAGGGCGACGTCCAGCGCAGGAACCACCTCTTTCTCCAGATGGCTGTGGATTCTGGCTCCCAGCAGAGGTCCAATGTCTGGAATCACAGCATCACACACACACACACACACACACACACACACACACACACACACACACACACACACACACACACACACACACATCAGGTTTATGACAACATAAATATTAAAGCCAGAGATATTACAAAAAAATAATAATGTTAATAATCTTACTGTCGAGGTCTGACAGGACTTTGTTCTTGGCAGTGGTGTACTGGGCTGTCAGGTAGTCGATTTGCTGCGGGAGGAAACACACAAACATAAAACATTATTGTCTTACATGAAACTCTCTATCTGGATGTGTGTGTGAGCGAGAGACAGAGAGTGAGAGAGAGAGAGATAAAAGGAGAAAGAGAGGGTACCGCTGGGGTGTTGTTAGCGAATGTCTTCAGGTCCCTCATGTTGGTGTTTATGAGTCTTCGGGTGCTTTTGATCTGAGTGCTGATGTTATGGTTTGCTGCATAGGCGACAAGAACTCCCAGACTGAAACACACAGATAAAGACAGGGTCAGACATGCAGTGGTCACAATGAACCAGCAGGAGGCAGCATCGCTGCAAAACACCAACTTCAACTGAAATCCTGCAGGATCAAGCAAACCAATAATCTTTGAAATTACAGAATATTCATTTCTTGCAAACTAAAAACCTCTTTAACAAACATCAGCACAATAAAATGTGAAATTTCCAGTGTTCATTTTTGTGCTGTTAAATTTCAACATTGTTGTTGCAGCTGTGCAGTTTTTTGTTTTGCTTTGTTTGTGCTTTTTCACTTATTTGCAATTTTGAATTTTCCTGGTGAAATTTGTTGGACTGGTCTGAAATTGTTAGTCTTAATTCTTGAATGAAATCGACTCCTGATATTTTCATGGTACACATGAAAAAAAAAAAAAAAACACAGCTGATGTTGCTTCTGTCCTTCTCTGCTTCAATTTTTTGCCCATTTTTTAAAAAAATTTTAGATCAAAACTAAACCACTTGCAATTAAAATGATTTTTTTGCTTGTTCTTTATGGAAAAGCACATAAGAACGTTGACTTCATCCAAGACTTGCACATGCACAAAGCAGGATTTCAGGGTATTTTTCATGAAAACATTTCTACCTTTTCCAAAGTCAGATTTTTCAGTGTCTCTGCCACTTTTCGTATGGCATAAACAACAAAAAATATTAGAATATTGCATCCATCTCCGGATCTTTTGTATGTCCTTAAAAAGCTAACAAAATAATCTACATGTACAATTTTAAACCAACTCTGGAAAAGTATACATTTTTCTCTAATCCTTATTATTTCTTCCACATGACTCCAGAGCTAGAAAATGTATTTATTTCTACAATACTGAATGAATAGTATTGCGAGTTGGGATGGAGTAAGGCCAAAAAATAACTGAGAAAAAAGTTCATGAGAGAACAAATGTCCTCTCAGGCTTTCTGTATGAACATGAGCAGCTTTGTGATATGAAAGGCCTCATTCAGAGGGAAACACAAGGACCTCTGCAGTCAGTCAGTCAGTCAGTCAGTCAGTCAGCCAGTCAGTAACACATAGTGATTCTGCAGACCCCAAAAACAAACCATCATTCTACTACTACTTCCTGTCGTCTTCTTCATTGTTTTCAGCAGTGGTAACATTGGGCTGTTGATCATGTGACTTTTATGATTTGAAAAATACATTTTTTGTTGCAGTTCTGCAAAAATCATTTTTTCAATACAGCTGAAAAGCCACATCTTTTGTGAGATTTTTTTGTTTTTAAATTAACGCGTTTCCATTAAGCAAATTTGTTTTCAGAAGTTCAACTTGCACAGTTCTGTGGTTCATGGAACTCAGGTTGTGAGGATGATTTAATGTAGGCAGTTTTACATATGAGTTATTGTTTTGTAGAAATCAGTTTCACTTTGACAGTATAGGAAGATTTTTCTTGTTAATCTTTTTTGTCACAAAAGCAACATTTTGTTTCTCATGACTATCTGTAAAAGCAATAAACAGGGGCATGAAAAATGGTCAGACGTTTCTGGCGGAAAATGTATTAGAGGCCACGAAAAACTTGAACTTATTTTCAGCAGGATAATGACTTTGAACAGACATTCACCAGTTAGAAGCTACAACAAAATGGTTGACATAAAAGCATATTTATGTGCTAGAATTCCCCAGGAAGGCTGCTCTGTGATTTCTTTTCTGAAGAAACTGAACACAAATATTCATCTACACTTTTACGGGTTGTAAAAAAAAAAATCTTTAAAAACTATGAATCATTTCTCAACCACCACATGCATCTGTCAGTTTAAATCCCAACAAAATAAACTGAAGTTCGGTCTTAATGTGACAAGGATCAAAAGCTCTTCCTCCTAACTAAACCTAACTAAACCTCATGAAGAGGTGAACTAACTGCCTGGTGAACAGAGGAGGAGGAGCACTCACATGATGAAGATGGTGGTGGCGATGAGTGAGGCGGTGAAGAATCCTCGGTGACAGTCCGCGTTCTTCCTCTGCCTCTGATGCATCTCACCGCCACAGTTGTCGCAGCATCGACACATGCAGAAGCAGGTGGCGACGATCGGCGTGAGGACCACGAACACGATTCCAAAGACGGCGCAGATCAGGAATCCAGACTCATAGTGGATCCACTGCAGAGGGACAAGATGGTTCAGCAGACTGCGGCTATGGGTGAAATCTGAGTGAAAGGATTTACCTGTAGCAACAGGACAACATTTTCTGGCTGGGAGAGCGACATCATGGACGGAGGAAGAACAGAAACATAAAACAGGATGAGAATCACAGCAAATATTGTTTCAGATGATGATCTTGAAGATAGTTATTAACAGCATATTAGGGCTATTGTAGGAGCTGCAATGCGCTGAAAAAAACTCTGAAGTTTTGAGATTGAGCTCAGAAATAAACTAGAAGATACTTGAACATTTCTGAGTTTCCAAAGTAAAGATTTTTACATTTTTGAAACTCAGAAATGCCAAAGATTGATCTAAACATTTCTGAGTTTTTTTCAAGCTTTTTTTTTTTTCACAGAAGTTTTCAAGGTTCTCCTAGATAATTTCCAGGATTAAGCTCAAAATTTCAGATATTTTATTTTTTGCAATTTTTTAAGTTTTGAAGATCAGAAAGTTCTTCTCTTTGTCTAAAACTTGCCTTAAATGAATCTCAAAATTTCTGGGGTTTATTGGTGGAAAGTTAGCCTTCCTTTTTTTCTTTCAGTGCCCCTTACATGCCTCTGTAAACACCACCTCATCCACAAAGCTTTAATGACTGGAGAAAAATGAAGTTCTTCTTACAGTTTTAAACTCTTAAAAGCCAACATACCTTACTCCATTCTTCTACTTTAATTCCTCCCATATTTTGCTGAATGACACTAACAATAAGATCTGAAAGAAAAAAAGAAACACAAACAATTTCTTTATGTAAGTGCTTTGAATGTGCAGACAGTGTTATGACAATAATAAACATTGATTCAGAGACAGTAGAGCTTAAGGTTTGGGACAAGAAATGAAGCTGAAGTGCGGGGAAAAAATCCATTTATCTGCTCACAAACAGACAGGACAGATTACATGGAATCAGTTTTTTTAATATCCGAGGACAGTATTGTGACGGTGTTTCCTCTTCCGTCAAACAGCTGTGTGTTTACTGAGAGCCGCTTAAAGTGAACCAGCAGGACTCCAGCTAGCTCCAGCTGTCTGTGTGTTTACTGTATGTAGGTCAGCTGATGCTAATCCTACCTGCTGAACGTTGACTCACCTGCTCTGTTACTCAGCAGGTAAACTGATTCCTTCACACATACGCTCCAATTAGGACATCTGCTCACAGTACATCCGCCAGGCGGTTGAAAAAGTGGCAGATGTTTGTTGACGATCTGAAATCATTCACTTTTTATGTCGATTTCCTCTTCTTTTTTTTTAGAGGGGTCATTATTGTTTCCAGATATATTGTTCCTTTTCATAGCAAAATCAAGTAACTGTTACACATATAAATTAAATATGATTTAACAGAAAACTGACTTTGTAAATTAACACCTTGAAACTGGGTCTTTGTCTCTTTAAAAACTCCTGCTCTTTCTGAAACTCGTCCTTCAGGAAGTCATCAGATCACTCTTCTATTAACACTTTAACGAGATTTTTACCAGCGTTTCACTGAGTAGCAGCTCCTATAAAGAGCTCAGCAGACATGCAGTTCTACCACCAGGTGTTTGCTAATTTCTGCTGGCTAGTCTGAAGGAGCTGAGTGGGGGAAGTTAGGGGGAGGGCTGCTCTGAAACGTGGAAACTGCAGCTCAGAGGAGGAGCTTCGACCTCAAAGTCAGGGCCAGGTACACCCAGGTGTTTTGCACAGCTGAATGGTTACAATGGGAGATTACAGGGTTTCCCAAACATGAATAAAAGAATCAATGACACACCCCAGGTATGTTTTTTGTGAGGAAATAACGTAATAGCATCAAAAGTTGATTTTACATAATACTGTCCCTTTAAATTATTTTTTCAAAAGGTTACTCAGGGACAAGTAACTAGTTACTTTCCACCTCCATGTGCTTCTGGAGTCACTTTAGTAAGCTGGGAAAGTTTCATCATTGTTCCATGTTTGATCTATTTGTGGATTATGACTCCCAGTGGGGTCTGTTGGAGGACCAAAGCCTCAGAAATGAAGCTGTAACCCTGTCTAGACTCATCTGTCCTTCAGCGTTTTTCAATCAGGACTTCATGTGTTGCATTTTGAGGTCTTACTGCCTGCTTCATGTTGTCAGTCAGGCTCCATTAAAGTGAAATCTACATGCCAGGCAGTATGAAAAGTGGGTATGAAAAGTGAAATTAAGTAAAGTTTATTCGTGTAGCTCATTTCAGCGACAATGTTCAAAGTGCTTTAGCACTGACTCATCAATTTAAATAAAAAAACAATAAACATTACATTCTGTCTGATGCTATCAATAAAATCATCAATATACATCAAATACATTGATCAATGTTCCAGTTGCTAATCAAAGGCAGCTCTAAACAGGTGGGCTTTTAGCCTTGATTTAAAGGAACTCAGTGTTTCAGCTGTTTTGCAGTTTTCTGAAAGTTTGTTCCAGACTAAGCCAAGAAATGTGATTGGTCACTGATAATTTATGGTTTTAGAAGTCATTTTTTCATATGCTATTTAGGATATATTTTTAAATGTTTTTAAAATGTTTTATGTTTACCCTTTTTCCTGATTTACCATTAGACAATGTCAAGTTTAATTGAATTATCAGATGTCTTAAATATATCTGTAAAAGTACAGTCCTGAACAGAAACAGTAAATTATCTAGGTGATTAAATTATTTTACAGCATAAAAAGTAACACAGAAGGTGTAAACAAACAGAGTGAGCAGATGGAGGCCAGTTTATCATGTGAACGCTGACACAGCTGTCACCATCAGAGGACTGAAAAGTGACCCAGATTAACCCCAAGGATGCTTAGCAACGGCCTATTCTTACCTGACCCAAGTATTTACACTTTTCTTAGCTTACACACAGATTCATCCATCATGATGGATGACATCAGAATCAGTCAAATCTTTGAAACTTCAACCAGTAAGTCTCAAAAATGTGAAAAAAACTACAGTGATTCTATTTACAGACATCTGATTTTAGTATTTCGTTCTCTCCGGTTGTTCATCGCAGATCTGGTTTTAAAAATTCTGTCTAATAATTTTATTGACTTGTAAAAATGTTACCGCTAAAATCTGGGAAAATGTTGCACCTTTGAAAAGTACTAGAGCTGCATCAATCAACCAGCAGCAGATCCAAATCTGACAATCATGTCTTAACTAGTGTGGATCTGAGATTGAGAAAATAGTTGCTGTTTTTCTTTTCCTTTTCTCCAAACTCATCAAAGTTGAGAATTCCCACCATTTCAGGGCTGTAAACACACCAACCAAACTCTTGTACCTTGAGGCACCTGTACCTGCTTATGCTCAGAAAACATCAGATGAAGATTAGGAATCATCTGTGCATAAATAGGAATAACTCTTCATAATAACTCCTTTATTTTCTGTTAGATAAAAAACATTCTGTTTAATAAAATATTTCAAGTGAATATAACTTAATTGCTGGTTGTACTGAAGTTTACAAGGGGAGTAAACTTTTGGATTAAAAAAAATGCTTGATAACTTAATCTATTTAAGTTGAGTCTATGCAAAAAGAGTACTTGATTGGCCAACAAGGTATCCCACAATGCATTGTTTCACCACCAACAGCAATTAATTTAACCACTTTTTATTTGCCACAGAAATTAAATTAAAAATGTTTAAGGTGAAAAGACAGACTCCAAACCTTTGTAAAGATTTGTGTGTTATTTAAGTAATTACAATATACTCAGCTTTATTAAGTTACACTAACTAAAATTGCACAGATTACTCTTTTTTTATTATTATTATTATTATTATTATTATTATTATTATTATTATTATTATTATTATTATTATTATTATTATTATTTTTAAGTTTTAAATACTTGACATTTTTTTGATCGACGAGTTTGCATAATTTTTTAAAAGTAAACTGCACTTCTTGTGTTTTACAGTGTAGAACCTAGATCACAGAACCTCTAACCAGTATTGGCCATGGCCAGGCTAATCAGGGCGTCTCTAAATAATGTTTTAGCACCTCAGATCAACTTCTGTAAACTCTCCTCGATACATTTAATCTCGTCCTAATAAGTCTTTCTTGTGAGTTTAACAAAAAGCAACAGTGATTTTGGATATTTCGGGGGCCATCTGGTTAATCCTCTCAGCTCCATCCACTCTTCAAAGTGAAAACAGATTTTTTTTAGCTTTTCTTTGGTTGCTGTGTTGGCGTGTGTTAGAAATTTGCGCCACTGCGGAGAACATGGCAGACGCCACCGGGGGAAAACGCTGCGGCTTACTCTGCAGATATGAGCATGTTGGCATATCTGAGTTGTGCCGGTGCCACCTTTTGTTGCTCAGCTGCTTAGCTAGCGTAAGCCACTGAGGGGAGTAAAGCTTAGACAGCTTAGTTCAGTGACCCCTTATAAGAGGTAACTACTGTTACAGAAGGGAGAAGAAAGGGACAAACAACCACCAGAATCAGACATGGAAGGTCTGAATGGAGCAGGAACTTGCAGAACAACCATCTTCTGCAGGTCCATCCATCCATCCATCTTCTGCCGCTTATCCGGGGTCGGGTCGCGGGGGCAGCAGCTTAAGAAGGGAGGCCCAGACTTCCCTCTCCCCAGCCACTTCCTCCAGCTCCTCCGGGGGAATCCCGAGGCGTTCCCAAGCCAGCCGAGAGACATAGTCCCTCCAGCGTGTCCTGGGTCTTCCCCGGGGCCTCCTCCCGGTGGGACGTGCCCGAAACACCTCACCAGGGAGGCGTCCAGGAGGCATCCTGACCAGATGCCCGAGCCACCTCAACTGGCTCCTCTCGATGTGGAGGAGCAGCGGCTCTACTCTGAGTCCCTCCCGGATGACCGAGCTTCTCACCCTATCTCTAAGGGAGAGCCCAGCCACCCTACGGAGAAAACTCATTTCGGCCGCTTGTATTCGCGATCTCGTTCTTTCCCGGTCATTACCCAAAGCTCATGACCATAGATGAGGGTAGGGACGTAGATCGACCGGTAAATTGAGAGCTTCGCTTTTTGACTCAGCTCTCTCTTCACCACGACGGACCGGTAGAGCGCCCGTTTCACGGCGGACGCTGCACCAATCCGCCTGTCGATCTCACGCTCCCTTCTTCCCTCATTCGTGAACAAGATCCCGAGATACTTGAACTCCTCCACTTGGGGCAGGACATCTCCCTCGACCCGGAGAAGGCACTCTACCCTTTTCCGACTCTTCTGCAGGTTTTCACACAAAGTCTGCCTGCTACCCTTCTTTATGGCTGCCGTATTTAATCACTTTATCAATATCCAGCGTTGTTTTGTAATTAAAAGCGCAAGACAGCTTTAATATGTAAATCAGAACCTAAAACCTTCTTACTGCAAAGTGTAAAAATAGGCACAACACAATCCTCCACTCTGACCTGCTTGGAGAGATTACTGGGAGGTGTGGACGGAGCCTGATGCAACCTCAGCGTCCATATGTAAACTGCAGTAACATCACCCTGCTTCACGTAGCAACAAGAACGGTTCTGAAAACACCTTTCAATAAATTAACAGCTAATAGTCTACGAGTAAATTATCCAACTGGTTTTTCTTGTATTGTAGCTTCAGCAGAATGAAGTTAAAGAGCAGTACTGAGTTAAAGGTGTTTCGTGCTAAAGGTGTTTATGAAAAAAAATGTTACTGACATATTTGTTTAATTTATCATTATGTCATGACATAATAATAAATTATGTCACAAGGCTCCTCTGCCTCTTCCCGATGCTCCCAGCAGCAACCAATCAGAGCCAGGAGGAGGGTGTTAGTGCTGCTAATCACTCTCATGCTCACCCCTCCCATTTGTTCTCTGCCATACTGCAGCTAGTTCCCTGCTACATTGTCTACCATTAATGCAAATGTGAGCTAGCATGTCCACTGATGAAGGCAAACAGTTTTCCTGGAACGGTAAATTTTTTCTCTACCATTAGCACATAAATGTCTGTATTCTTCCATATTTTTCTGGCTTTCTCTTTCATGCTGGATCTAGCTGTTGCTGCCTTTAATAAAGCATACTCCTGGTTTTCAATCATTACTGGAAGTATCCCTGGCCCAGTGGTTCTGTATTTAGCTGCCTCGGTTCTAAATGTTGACATTTGGAGACCAATTCTCCCATGTACATTATTTGTTCCAGTTTTTCAAAGAAACTACTTGTGGACAGAGCCATTATCTTTTACTGCCGTCAACTTGATCTGCCATTAACTAACACCTTCTATCTAATCAGAAATTGCCCTTGGCTCGATGTTTCCTTTATTAGCTTAATGTTAGAGCTGTTGCTGTCTTTAAATTTGTTCATTTTATTTGCTCTTCTTTCTAATAAAAGGCATTGCTGGCCCAGAAGCTCTTGTTCTCTTGTTCTTTAATGGGGCGACTGCTGCCATTAACCCTGACTATTTTTGTTTTTTCTTTCCTATGAAAAGTACAGATGGACCAGTGCTGCTTTTTTTCCCCTCCTGCTCTCTGCATCCCCAGGCAGATGGCTGCTCATCCTGAGCCAGGCACCTCGGGATGGTTTTTATGATAATAGTTCTAAAGTCCTTCCACTGGCTCCCTGTAGCTCAGAGAATAGACTTTAAAATGCTGTTGTTAGTTTATAAATCACTGAACGGTTTAGCATCATAATACATCAAAGAGCTGCTGCTGTATCAATCTTCCAGACCTCTCGGGTCTTCTGGCTCTGGTTCTGGTCAGAACCAGGACCAAACTTGGAGAAGCAGCATTCAGCTTCTATGCACCACAAATCTGGAAAAACAAGAAAACTGCACAACAGCTGAAGCACTGAGCTCCTTTAAATCAAGGCGAAAACCCCACATGTTGCATTTGATTATTACTAACTGGAAACTATAGAATTATGGACTTTATTACAAGTTTCCATTATTTCTTCTTGTTATGCTCCTGTAATGTTATGTTTTCTGTTTGTCTAACTGCACAACTAAGCTTGACAATGATCAGGAAACCGTTCCATTGTACTGTCACTAAATGCTTACAAAGTCAACTACTGAAGGTGCCAGCCTGGATTTGGATGTGGAGATGAAAATGTGGCTCTAAAATCCAGACATGCTGCCCAATTTCTGCCAGAGATACAATCTTATCTGGACGTTGAATCGCGATGAGACTGAAAAGAAGCTCGGCTATGTTTTTCTTGAGTTAATTGACTCTGGCATTTCATGATTTGTTCTATGAGCTGCAACGTTTTAAGGTTGTGGGAGGAGAGTACATTTCCAACACCCACTGTGAGCTGAAGCAGAACCAGCGTGATGAGCAATATAGTCCAGGATGCTAATTCATTGACTTTAAGTGCAAATGAAATTCTAAAAGAGCAAAAACTGAATGTATGAGCAGCAAAGAGGCAAACAAGCTCATTATATAAGAAGTCCTCCTCTTTGTTCAACAAGTTTGAACAGTAAACTTTATCATCTTTTTAAGTTCTTCCTGATAAACAACATGTCCAAAACTAATCACAGTAATTAAGTGACACGGACCAACACCAGCATATGACCCACTTTCTGTGTGCCCAGCCGTGTGTGTGTGTGTGTGTGTGTGTGTGTGTGTGTGTGTGTGTGTGTGTGTGTGTGTGTGTGTGTGTGTGTGTGTGTGTGTGTGTGTGTGTGTGTGTGTGTGTCATTGTGCCATCTGTAACAGTGGTGTATCAGCCCACTGTTAGCATTAGCCCAGTGGATGCTAATCCCCTAATCCAGCCTGTGTGCATCTAAGAGATAAGAAACCGATTCGCCTCTAAGAGAAAGAGGCTGAAATGCCTCCTCATGGTAAAATGAACCTTCACAAAGATTTATTTTATATTTAGGTGTGAAGCAAGAACATGGAGAATATTTTTGAAGAACTCATGGCATGCTTGTTTTTCTTGGGTTTGTATTGACTTGACTTTCTTTGCTCTTAACATCAGTTTGACTGAGCTTTTCCTGTGTTCTTTGGAATAACAAAACACCCAAAGCTCACTCACTTCCTGTGTAAGTGGCAGAGACCATCCCTGTTCCATATTTCATATCAAAATTTGATTACACAATTTTTCCACAGTTATTGGTTCTTGTCTAAATACTATAGTTCACTGTGAATTTTTGGCAGATAAATTCACAGATTGTAAATCTATAAATCTTGACAGAGGTCTGGATGGATGGATGGATGGATGGATGGATGGATGGATGGATGGATGGATGGATGGATGGATGGATGGATGGATGGATGGATGGATGGATGGATGGATGGATGGATGGATGGATGGATGGATGGATGGATGGATGGAAACAGTCAGGGTTGGGGAGCTTATTTGATCAACTTGAACAACTTTTTAATGGCCAGTTTCTCATTTTTCTTCTCATATCTCCATGGGAACCATTGGTTTTCACAGCAGAGTAGTTCAAGACAAGACAGTGCTCATCTCTTTACTTTTGCTCACCACCAGGGAGAGAACTAAAACATGCAGGATCCCAGCCCTCGAGGACCAACTTTGGGCACCACTGGCCTACAGTATCCCTGAGCTACTTCAAGGCATTAAAACCAAATCACTGTGCATTTTGAACTTCTCACTTTTCATATTTAAAATCCTAACCTGTAGTGATGCTGAATTACACAAGGAAACAACCTACAATTCTAAAACCATTCTTTCAATTACACATTTTCAAGAGTCACATTTTTTGCTTCAAAAAAAGAAAACAGAAACAAAGTTTGAACAACACAAGGACAACATGAAACAACGTATGCACTAGAGGTCTGCAATATTGTCTCATTGGCAGAAAATTTGCATCTCTAATTTTCTCCACTTTGTTCATTAAGTGTCAATAAATATGAAAATATGATTAAATGCACTTACTGTGAGCAGTTCAATGGTAAAACAATGACACTTCTTCATGCTGTGCTAAAGATGAACGTTGCAAATAGGAATGTTTTTCAAGTGTGTGTTGGGCTATGATTACTGTCACCCAGTCTGAGCCACAGACACCTAAAAATAAGTAATAAATAGTTCTTATTGTCACTTTTATTGTCAATACTACCACAAAATATCCTGCTGAGACTTGAAGTCCATATTGTCCACCCCTAGTCCTCATCCTTTGTTTCCCTGATTTGCTGACACACACCAATAGAGTCTAGCTCCTAATAATATGGTCCTGCTTGTTGCTGCAGGTGAGCTTGTTTACTTGTTAATGGCTCAGAGAGTTTGGCGGTTCAGGAAGCAAGCAGGTGAGACTGATCTGCTGCGCTCCTTAAGCAGCTCCAAACACCTCAGAGTCTGCCTGTGTGCGTTCGCCATAACTTTACATGCTTCTGATATGTAATGCGGGCGTTGACGTGCCCCTCCAGGTGTACTTGTGTGTGTGTGATGGACGGTGAGTCACGCTGGAGAGTCCGCAGCAGTGGCAGCATATGGCCCGGTGGATTAAGGTCTTACGTGGTGATGCAGGTGACAGAGAAAGCCTCCTTTAAGCACTGATTTTGCTAATTGCTTACCGAGCCAGCGTCTATAACACTGGACACCAAAATGGCAGCAACTTAAAACCTTCAATCCAATTGCCCGGTGCCATCCTCCAACGTGACCTCTTGTAGTTTTACGCACAAAACAAACTGCGTTCAATTGTTAGAACTCTGAATGCAGAGAGAAAGGCCAAGAGGTCTGAAACCTGATCACCGGTCAAACCAGGGAGTGTTCACTTATGGACTGTGATGGCAGCTGTGTTACCAGGACAAATCTTTGTCTAAATTCTACTGAGGTTGAAAAAAACATCATTTCCCAGCTGGGGAGTTTTTCATTACTGCGACAGACTGGCGACCTGTCCAGGGTGTACCCCGCCTCTCGCCTGGAACGCAGCTGGAGATAGGCACCGGCAACTCCCGACCCCGTTAGGGAGAAGGGTGACGGAAAATGGATGGATGGATGGATGGATAATGAAAAATCATTAAGCAAGAAATTCAATAAAAATCACACTAATAATTATGGCAGCTACATGAGATATAGTCATAATTAGGCCTGTAACAAAAACCAAGTGTCCCAAAAGTTCTTACGATAAATAATAACACTGAAAACATTTTTTTGTAATGGTATAGTAATGCAAGAACACCTTAGCAAAGATCAATAAACTCTTCTAATGAGCATTTAAAACTGTAACTGGAAGACATCTTCACATATCCCAAAATAAATGATCAAGACAACCAAAACAACAACAACAAAAAAATGAATTATTAACTCTTTGGAAACAAATGTCCTACAGCAACAGGGCTTGTTGAGACCAAAGCATCAGATTGAAAACTTTTGTCATTCAGTTTTTGGAAAAGAGAAAAACAATAAATCACCAAATGGAAATGATTGAGCTAGTTTTAATTTATGATGTGATGAATTGAATAATTGTTTATTGCAACAGGCCTATACATAACTCAGCATTGGCATCAGAACTCATCATCTATCAGCCATTAGAGGAGACGTTTGTGTTACAAACCCCTCAGTCCTGGGAATGGCTACGTTTTAGGGAAATTATATTCTCTGATTTTACAGAGAGTTATGGCTTCAACACATTGGAATGACACACGACTTTTATCAACTGTGTGATGGTGTGAGAGCTCTGGAGGAGCCAGCTGCAGACTGTCTGTTGTTTCCACCAGTAGTAACATCCACCTGTTGATCACGTGACTCGTGCAATGTGAAAAATGTGTTTCCTTTGCAGCTTTGCAAAATACGTCTATTTTTATATGACTGAAGAACCACCTAATCCTGCCGCAAAAATTTGTGAGATGTGCTTCCATTAAGCAAATGGATTTTTGTAATTACACGTATTTTACCTCATGAGCGGTGACTTTTAAACTGAACTGACCGAGGAAGATCTGTTTACTGTGCAAATACATCCTGTCACAGTGGTTTGTTTTAGGACTCTGCTCGTTTTTGGACTTTGCTCTTTTATGTATCACAATGGTCTTTGAGATATGTTCTAACAACTTTTTTTTTTTAAATTATTTTTAGCCAGAAAAATCTGCAAACAACATACATTACACAGCTTAGTGTCTTCCAAGGACCCATCATACAGTCACATGGGTCCAGGATAAAATGCATAAATGACTGACTTACATAACAGCTACACCAGCTCCTTTTATCACAAATCCAAATGTTCAAATATTATCAATTTACCGCAGCAAATATGCCACTGAAAAAACCCTCTAATTTGGACATGAGTATGGAAACCATAAAGTAACATGAATAATCTTTTTATGATTCAGTTCCATATGGAAACTACCTTTAACTTTACATATATGGAGGTTCCAAAGTGTCACAATTAAGAGTAAATAAATAACCATACTACTACCTAGATGAATGATGACATATCTAAATATTTTTTTTAAATATTTTGATATTTAAAAAAATATGTTTGTTTTTTTTTGCCCTGCATATTCTTTGTACTTTTCCCCATGCTTTAATACAAATACACTGGAAACCAGTCGGATTCATAACTTAACGGTCAAATTTTACTTCATTGCCACCTTATAACACTCAGTTTGGCTCTGACCCTTCAATTCAAATTGCCCACTTGATTATGTCAGAGACTTTAAGCTGTTGTTATTTTATGCAGATAAATGCTTCATTTCTCCTTTTCTCTCTTTTTCTTTTCTCTCTTCTTTTCTTTCTTTCTTTCCTTCTTTCTTTTTTCCTTTTTTTCTCTCTTTCTTTCTCTTTTTTTCATTGATAAAAACTTTGTGGTGAAAAATTTAACTAGAAAAAATATATTTTTTAAAGAAGTCAATTACATCTAGTAATAAAGCTGCTGAATGTTTATTCATTATACACACTTCATTCATTATACCCGAATGAAGTCTATTAATGATAAGCAGTCAGCCTGGCTTGTGAGAATGGAGGAGCAGATGGTGTGATAATATTTTAATCTCACCTTTGGGGAAAGAGTTTGGTTGAACCACGTACAGAAACGCGTGGACCATGTGGAAAAGGATTCCGATGGTCCCCGGCTCGTAGTAAGCGTGGGTATTATAAACCGCTGCGGGAACAAACCCAAAGTCCAGCGGCTCCACCGGCGGAGGGGAGCGCTGCCTGCGGGGGTCGGCCCTGACCTCCGCCCGCTGACCTTCCCTCTCTTCCGCCTGCTGCTCTGCGCTGGTGGCCCCCCACCAGAGCAGCAGGACGAGCCACCGCGTCCACAACATGGCTCAGAGACGAAGAAGGAGGAGGGGAAATAAGCACCAGAAGACCAGAGACCCAGTGGACACCCTGCTGTCCCAGTCGGGTTGGAGAGAGCGGCTGACACCTGTTCCTCCCGCAGGACCGGAAACACCTTGAACATCAAGCGGCGGGTCGGTGAGGAAGCAGCCGCTAGGCTCTGGTCGTTCTTCTCCACGGACTCATCACGGACATCTTTCCCGGAGGTCCTGCCGCGGTGTGTGGGGTTCTCACTCTGCCTGCCGGTGTCCTCGCGTTCACCGGACCGACCGCGAGCTCAGAGCAGCCTAATCTCAACCTACGTGCACGGGGGAGAGAGAGAGAGAGATAAAGAGAGAGAGAGACAGGGCTCAGCTCAACTGCGCTCGTGCGCGCTGGAAAATTCGATGCGCGCATCTGCGGCGCGTGACCCGGAGCGTCCAGTTGGTGATGGAGACAGAAAACATTTAGTATCAAAGATAAGCTGAGCAGATAGAAAGACAAGCATTTTCAAATCCTAGGGGAAAAAAAGTTATTCGAAGCAAATAAGGAGAAACAAGTTGGCCAAGAATTACTAATTTTCTTATTGGAGGAAAAAAAAATGACAGAGCAGCTGTTCCACACATTAAGGTTATTTTTAATCAATATTTCTAAAGCCTACATTTTAATGTTGCAGGAAATTGCTTTGGTGTGATTATTTGCCACATCGGGCTGCTTTTGCTCTACAAGCTGTCTAAAACTTACTTTTCTAGATTATAATGTTCCAATTTCTCTGTGGTTTTGGTCAGATTCATACATCTGCAAGAAGGAAAGGATTTTGCCACCAAACTGTTGTACATGAAGAAACATGGAAATATTCTGAAAAGGCTGCAGCGATGGTACATGTCTGCAATCCATTAGATCAAGTCTACCATGCAGTGTCAACACATGCACAAATAAAACACCACCACAAATTCAGAGCAATCTCAGGTCGAGTAAAGACTTGCACAAATAATTTTTTATTAAGTATGGCAGAGCACTCACAGTTTTGTGCAAAAACTCTTCACCATCAGAGCAGATTGCTACAAAAAAACAGTTAACCTGCTTGAGGCCAAATATAAAAACAAGGGGAGGCTCAAAACATCTGCACAATATGATACATGTACCTGGACCACCACGTCTCTGCGAAGAAGGTTTGGATAACTTCGGAAAAAAAAAAAAAAGTACTGCAACCAGAACTTTTACTTTTCCTTACAGAGCTTCTGTCTGCATAAGAAACACAAGCTTGTGAGAAACGGCAAGGGGAAACCCAGACATTTTACCGGTCTGGGCTGATTTACAGACTGATAGTTCTGGGGGAAACTTGACGCTTATTTCTACCCACAAAAAAGCTGGACCTGTAGCTTCACCGGTTGGCCGTCACTATGAAATATAACGGTCAACTAGCTAATGATGGTCCAAGTTTTTGATGTCTCGTGAAACTGGAAAGAAGGAGAAGGGAAGAAAAGAAAAAGCCAATGTGAGCATAAGTATGTGATGACAGAGAGCCTTCAGAGTCTGTGCAGGCAGACAGTGGGCCGCTGTGTTTCCACTGTTAACAGAGAGCGCAGTGAGTCCTTTCACTGCAGTGAGTCCTTTTCACTGCAGTGAGTCCTTTTCACTGCAGTGAGTCCTTTTCACTGCAGTGAGTCCTTTTCACTGCACCGGTTGGACGTCCCCTGTTTTTACTCACATCACTGCAAAACAAACTCAGTTTATTCTCCTTCCATCATAAAAGACTTAAACCTCAACATGTCAGATTCACACACGGAGGCGTGTAAGAGAGGGCTGCACAACATGTATAAAAACCCTTACACAACATACATGTTTTATATCAGTCAATATCAACAATTGTCAACATCGATCATTATTGATAGATATTTTTTTCGTTTAATATGTCTGAGAAACTGCCAAGCTGCTAGTGTGACCTTTCCTGATTTATCTAATTTATCCTATCACTGTTGTTTTTTATTTTTAAGTACGACGGAGAAATTTGAAAGTGCTGTGCTGCTGTGCAAGTTAATCAGCAGGTTGTTGTTAGGTAACCAGAGTGAGTGAGTTGGTTGACCCCACCAGCCTTGCTTAGCTCACTGTGACAGCTTGAGCAGCTAAAGCTTTTCCTCTCCCTACATTTCCCAGGATGCTGTGCGGTTCTGGATCAGAGTTCAGTGAATATTCTAAATCATTATCTTCCTGAAATAATGTCTTTTTTTTTTTTTGCCAAAAGTTATTTTGGCAGGAAAAAAAGAGTTGTTTTAGACAACGTAAATAGAACATGGCAAAAACCAAATTGAATATCCTATCAGATGTATAATCTATTTAATAACTCGTCTGTCACCCTGTTGTCCACTAATCAGAGATGACCTGACCTTGTTTTAATGTTTGGGAAGTTTCAGATTTCAGATGGTCTGTGTTGACTTGGATTAACTCAGATTATTTCTACCTTTCAACCTCAATTCTCAGTTAGTAATGTTCTGCTGTTAGAAAAAATATTTCTTTGAAATATATAAATGCACAGCCATCCAAAAATAATTAATATTTCAAAACCACCTTTAGTCAACACTGCAGCCATGTACTTACGTGTGTTTTATTCGGGATTTCATGTATCAGACCAACAGCATGATTGTAAAGCAGAAGCAAAAGAGCAACTAAGTTTTAAGTTATTGCAGAACTTATATGTATTTTTGAAGTTTGACGGCAGCATCAAAGTGAGGTAAGGATAAAAATATGTTCCAGAAAGCACTAATGTCAATTGTGAATCTGTGGCAGGACTACAAAATGGATTGTTCAGAGTTTCTCCATCCAGTTTGAATAAATTAAAACTGATCTGCAAATATTAGCGGCCAAAAATTTTGGTGTGCGGATGAGAAAATCTGAGGGAGAAAAAAGGTGCAGCCATAACTGCAGAAGAAGGTTCCACAAAAGTTTTAACTCAGTGGGGCTGAAGACAAACACAAGTCACACTTTTCTGTTTAGAGCAAAAAATGTTAAAGGGACAGTATTATGTATTTTCCAGGCAAAAAGTGGCACAACTGAGTAACTTCAGTTGTTAGAAAAGATGTGTTTTAAGTCGTATTCAAATATGACTTAAAATAAATTTGACTTTGCAATTTGATGCCTTGAAATTTGGCATCTGTCTCTTTGAGAAACGCCTGCTCTGTCTGAAACTCCTCCTTCAGGAAGGCGTCACAAGATGGATCCTCTATTAAGCTCAAAAAATTTCATTTTACAAAAAAATGTCCCTTTAAAAACTTGAATTTTTCCCCTGTTAATTCACAATTATGTTTGTCTACTGCCCCCCGAAAATCCAAGTGTGACATAACAAAAGTAAAAAAGTTAAAGGTTATACATAGTTTAGATCTGTTTTTATGTCACTGGTATTAAAATAGTCAGATTTCAGCCGCGTGTTCATCGGTTTGCTGAACGAAGGAACTGATGGCTGTAAATGAGAGGAAACAGAAACGCCTGTGGCAGCTTCACGTAATCAACTGATTAACAGCAAATTTCACAGCAATTTGGGTCAACTGGTTCACAAACAGCTGATTAACAGGACACCTCTTCACAAATCAGAGCCGGCGAGCGACGGCTGACATGAACTCCACGCTGGTTTGAACAGCTGAAATGCTCCCGAACCAAAGTTATTCATTTCTTTTGGCAGGAATTTCAGTCGCAAATTTAAGGATAAATCAACGTTTCCAACATGCTCAACAACGATGTTGCTGCCATAGTTACACGACTTTGGAAACCGAAATCGCCTCTTAAAATAAAAATGTTAAAATCACCTGCTCCTTCATATGCCTTTACACAGTCCTCCCAGTGATAAAAAAGAAAGAGAAGACCCACACAGACGATTTCACACTAACACGCCCCAGAAAAATGAAGCCGATGAGCTCTGATGCTTGTTTGCGTCACTCCTTCTGAACGTGTTGGCGCCAGTGTCTGCAGAATGCCTTCATGCGCAGCTGAAGGTTTCAAATTCAGAAAAAAACATCCAACATTTTTCAAATAAAAAAAAACATACTTTAAAGAGTTAAACTTGTCAGATTTTCTTTTAAATAAAAAGTCGACATCTGACAACTTTTGTTCTATTTAAAAAAAAACCTCTTTGTCCTGGGAATAATTGTGCTTCTGAAACACACACAACCTCATAGTCCAGCTGCAATGCTCCAACAATCCAGACTGGATTTCCTTTCAGTGGTTTTATTCTCTGTTTGGTTGTTTCCTGGTGTTCTTGTAGCACCCATCTGGAAACGTCTGATGTAACAGCTTGATGCCTTGGCTGGTTTTTGCCAGTAATAAATAAATAAATACTCCGAGAGTCAGGTGCATAAGTGCGAGTCGGGCCTGAGCGAACTCCGTGACCCTCGTCAGATCCCTGGACACGGGCTGGGGTTCCCTTCGACGGTCAGTCTATTCGGTTCCCGCAGATGGTGAATCGGTCTATCTCCAGCAAGTCTTTCTTGGGTGTTCTGTGTTTGAGTCCGTCTCCCTCCAGTCCCATGTCATTGTGTAGAATTTTGTCCTCGTCGTCCTCGTCCGGCGTCGTCAGGAATGTGTCCGAGTCGCTCTTTGGGATGGCGGAGGAGGGGCCCTCTGGTTTCTCTGTGGGTGGAGAAACGCCCGGTGTCAGTGATACTCCTGCTCTGTCTGACGTCGGCTCTGTCGATGAGAAAGTGATTAAGAGTTTAATGGCAGAGAAATGTTCACAATGCGAAATTCCTTTGGTAGCTGTAGGGAATCAAATATCTTAACGTAGACAAAGACGTTAAGATATTTGATATAAGAAAATAAACAGCTTTTGGTTCAAATACTGGTGAGTTTAACAGGTCCATCAAAATAAATGATAATGAATCATTTTCTTATTTGACACTCTACTTTTTCAAGTTAATAAAAATAATCAGATATTTTAAAGAGGCAGTATTATATATGTCAACTTTTGATATCAATTATATATAGATGCATGTCAAATATGTCTTAAGCAAAACTTCAGTTCGTAATTTAACACCTTGAAATTGGGCTTCTGTCTCTTTAAGAAAGTCCTGCTCTTTCCAGAAAATCATCACAACATGGCTCCTCTGCTAACCTTTTAACAATCTTTTCACTTAGAAGTAGCTCATATAATGAGCTCAGTAGATGTGCAGTTTCACCAGATGTTTGCTAATTGCTGCTGGCTAGTCTGAAGGAATGGGCTGCAGAGTGGTGCAGTTGGTAGCACTGTTGCCTTGCAGCAAGAAGGTCCTGGGTTTGGTTCCCGGCCCGGGGTCTTTCTCCAACATGACGCGGTTTAATTGGTCTTTCTAAATTCTCCTTAAGTGTGTTTGTCCTGTCTGTCTCTGTGGACTAGCAACCTGACTAGTCTTGCCAGAAATGTCTTGCTGGAGGCACCCCTCCTGACCCCACAAGGGACAGGATGGAAGAAAATGGATGGATGGACAGTCTGAAGGAGCTGAGTGACAGAATCACGGAGGAGGAGCACTGCCCTTTTAATTGCATGTACTGCTGTATAACCCAGAGAGCAGCTGTCTAACCTTGCAGCGGCGCGGTGTGAGTGTTTCTGCTGCGATTGGCTCTGGAGTTAGCACGGCTGGAGGCGACAGATGGAGGCGGGTCAAACAGCTTTTCTTCCATCTTGGCCTCTTTGACAAACATGCAGGATGTTCCAAGGAGAACGATACTGTTGAGCACCTTCAGCGTGATCATCCTGCTCGCAACGACAAAAAAACATGAGAGTACAACGCAAACGTGCGAAAGCGTAACGAGCAGCAACGTCACATGTCATATTTACCCCAAGTAAAACAGCAGCACACACATGAAGGAGAGCGAACCCTGGATTTTCACTGAGCTCGTCACCACTCTGATCAGCTGAAAAAAGAAACAGTAAAAAACAGCTGGAACCATGCAACACTTTAGCAATGTAATATGGTGCTCTATGTTTATGCGTAAGTATCTAAAGACGGACCAGCAGAGCTAAAGGAAGTGGAATGAAACCCATTCTTCTGGATACGGAGTCGCTGTAGTCGGTGTAAGCCTGCAAAAATTTTCAGAACAAAAAAGCCTCATTTAACTTCGGACTCCAAAGACAAATCCAACTCTGTTCTGCTGGACAGAAATGTGAGAAAAAGATAAAAATTCAATCTGAAACATGCAACTGTTTTTAATATCCATCAAATACAAGTTAAAACGTTAATCCAGCTTTTTAAAGTTGTTCCTAACAGGATTATAATAGTTTTATAGGACAAGTTTTGCCCTCATTTGTTAAATTATAACCACAAATATCTGTGCATCAGCTGTAGGTGTTTTGCAGTGAAACATCATTTTACCCATGTTGGTATTTCTGGTGGTTTATAAAAGTGGAAAGAAAAGCCGTCTGTCCTTTTTTTGCTGCGTATACATAGGCTGTGCACATTTAGCGTATCATCCCTTTTCGAGGCTGATGAATATTAATTAATCCAAATAAAACTTTATGCATTTTAATGTCATTACTATCATTTTAAAAACTGGCAGGCAAATACAGAAAAAGAGGGGATTTTGTTGGTCAAAGTGACAGAAAGTGAAAAAGCCTAGCGAGACCTCTGACTGGAATTTATCCAAACTTGATCAAATGTGCTTATTTCTTCAATAACTCTTACCACCTAAAAGTACACATTTTCTGTATGTATTTAGAGTCCATTAAAGTGGCAATTAAAATAATTGCAAAAAACTGATATAGGGGAACGATACCATCAATATAACTGACTGTGAAATATCTAAACTCTATAGAAAAGCAAGAATGTTTTGCACTGCCCCCAATTCACATTTTGCTCCCCAACTAATACTGAGAGGTCTGTTATTATGCCACCTCTCCACACATACAGTACCATTTGAACATTGGTCTAATTCAAGTTGTTTCACTCACATTTTTCTGTCGGCTGCTGACGAGGTCGAAGGCGAGGCTGGCTCTGTATTCTCCGTAAACCTGGGAACACAAGCAGAGAGACAATCGATAGTTCTCAGTCAACAAACCCATAAATAACCAAATTCTGTAACCAAATTCTCCTTTAAAGGAGCCGACAGAAGGTATGTGAGTCTAAAAAGTGATCGCATAGAGAGGTTTCTTGCAACAACAAAAAAATAAAAATAAAACGTGGTTTGATTTAACAGTGTGAAATAATCTAGTAAATTCCTGCTTTAACAGAAACCAGGCTGAGGAAGGAAGGAGGTGTTAACCACCAACGTCGAAATGAACGGAGAGAAGGAGGCACAGCTGCAGGCAGATCCTGTTTCAGACTCAAATATGCCTGAGTGAGAGAGAGGAAACAGAACATTTGCGGAAGGTGGAAGAGGAGAAGAAATACAAAGACAAAAATGATACAGGTCGGGTTGAGCTTTTGGGGTTTGGGATAAAGAAACGCCTGAGTGATAAAATACACCTTATTACATTTTAACAACCAGCAACAAGAATGCAGCAACTGGTTTCTAGATGGTAAATCAACAACGACAAAATACTTTTGTTTTCTAGCAGCCATTGTACAGTGCATACAGCTGACCAAACGTGCTGGAGCTTTGCTTGGGTTGCTATGGACATAACCACACATACGCTAGATCAAAGGACTCTGTGGCAAAAAAAAAAGCCCTATCAAGACATCCCTCATTTTGGATATCCCATTTTATTTTTCATGTTATCAGAAACAAAAAACGGAAGGCGTTGGTGAGAAGCTGAGTGTTTTGGTCAAACAGAAGCAGCAGATAGACAGTGAGGTGCACATTGCACAACATTGTTATCTAACTCTTCTGAGTGAACAGACGTGAACAAAATTGTGACCAATCACACAACAGTTTGACATGCAGAGTGGGGTGAAAGTTCATCAGAGGGGTTGTGTTAATAAGACATGCAGCTGAAAACAAAATGATTTAGTTTTCGCTGCAGAACTGCAACACCAGCTGCGTTTGCATTTCAAATTTGAGTAAATTTTGTACAAAAAAACACAACGTAACTACGTAAACGGAATTAAAATCCCAGGTGAATAAGTTTGTTCTCGTGGTAAGTCATTAAAAAGAATCTTTTTCTTCACGGTTTGCGCCAGTGGCAGCATCCGGTTGTTGGCTATGTGACTTGCAAAAGTGTTTCCATTCAACTTTTGCAAAATAAACTAATTCTGATATGGCCAACAAAAAAAACCCACCTGATCCTAGTGCCAAGACTTTTTAATTGAAATTTTGAAATGTGTAATTTTTATTTTCAAAATTGTCATGTCAAATTGCACATTCATATGACAAATGACAGACGCTCCAGAAAGTGGCTGTAACGCCATCAAGCCACCATCTAGTGCCATTTCTACACATACCAGATCCCGGAGAATCAAATCATTTTCCAACCCATCTCTGATTTAAATATGATTTAAATGTTTTTATCAGTGAGTGTAAATAACTTGTTAAAGAGACATTAGGGGACTCACGTCAGCACTGATGTCATTGAATTTGGTGATGAAGGCGTGCTTGACAACGTCCACTGCCACCTCTGATGTGATCACCATGACTACGTCTGGGAACAGGACCCAAAAGTGGTCTAAAACAAACACAGGAAGCTGAAATCAGTATAATTATTCAGATATGTAGGCTGATGAGAAAGGAAATTTGTGTTACGGGCTAAAGCAGAAGGAAAACGAATCTGCGCTGGGAGCCATGCCATGCTGCGTGCATTCTGAGCTGGTATTAGTTACCGGGATTCCATGAAAACTGCTCCATGTTTCTCAGACAGACAATGAGCAGGAGGATGTAGTTGGTGAACCTCTCCTTTATGTCTGTGGGAAACAAAACAAATCAAGCCTGGATTAACCTACTTTCTGCCCATTGCCGCTCAGCGCGATCCCAGAAATTTACCTTGGATTAAATCAGGTTAAAGAGGGGAGGATAAAAATATCCCAAAAGTGTGATTTTAGTGCAGAGGCTCTGTTGGCTTCTGACTTACCACTGTTGGACATCTGGAACAGGTTGTTCTTCTCAAACTTTTTAAACACGCTTCCCTTGATTTCCACAAACTGGGGAAACAAGAACAGCGCTTCAGTGGTTCTGCTGCAGCCAGTTTGAAGAGTAAATATTGAAAACAATTACACTCACATTGTTTGACATCATTATGGTGAGCAGAGACTTGTTATGGGAATTGAAGGCTACATTCAGTGTAGTAGCCTGAACCATGATGAGAATGGCATGAAGGACTAGATCAGTAACAGCTGAGGAAAGCAGGTTTGAGATCAAATACAAGACGAGTCCCATCAGTAACACTTACTCCAAATACAAAAGTTTACTATGAATGGATGGATGGATGGATGGATGGATGGAGGGAGGGAGGGAGGGAGGGAGGGAGAAGGAAGGAAGGAAGGAAGGAAGGAAGGAAGGAAGGAAGGAAGGAAGGAAGGAAGGAAGGAAGGAAGGAAGGAAGGAAGGAAGGAAGGAAGGAAGGAAGGAAGGAAGGAAGGAAGGAAGGACAGGGTTGAAAAGAAAGAAAGAACAAAGGAAAAAAGAAGAAAAAAATGAGAGAAGTAAGGAACAAATTAAGGAACAAAGAAAGGAAGGAATGAATATGGGATATAAATGTTTCCATATTTGTTATCCCTTTCCAATCATACTCAGATGTAACTCTGACACATAGAGTGTTCTGGTTTTCCAGACTGTTGAACCCTTAAATGGTGTAAAACAGATAAACATGCTCCATTGTGACAAGACAATATGAGGAATAAAGAATGAGAACATGATCATTTGGCTTCAATAATACAAACTGAAAACCTCCAGCTATGTTCCACCGCATTCAGCAATGAAAGGCTGGTGTGTGTTTCTCAGCTGTTCCACTCAAACTGTCCTTTGGACAACTAGTCCATTAACAAAAACATAAAGATTGTTATTTTTAGTAATCCAGATGGAGTGCAGTCTGGCAAATATTACTGTCATTAAGTCTGTTTTCATCTCAGTGTTTTGCACTCTCATAGGTCGGTCCCAGTGAGGATACAGACGTAGAGCACAGCCATGAGGAAGTGAGGAATCACTCCTATGTGTGCTCTCTTCTTCTCCTTGGGCTCGGTGGCGGTCCAGTACAGAGCATCGAGGATGTCTTGGCCAAACGACGAGAAGAGACGATCGGCAACCTGTCGGAAAGCACAGACGGCAAAACAGTAGGTGGATGTGAAATCAGCTGACAAAGCCAGAACCCAGAGACAACCATATGTCTCTACCTCCAACATGTTATAGATGATGTAGAGTTTGATGACGGACTGTCCACGGATCAGATGGTACATCATGGAGTAATCCACGTAGCTCATCATGGAGTAGCACAGCACCATGATGAAGCCCTTCAGGACGTCGCACACCTGGGCAGGCTGCAGCAAACGGGAGCCGCTGGAGCCAAGAAAACATTACAGGAAGCAGAATGTTACATGATGGGAAACATCCAAGCTAAAATCCAAAACACAAGATCCACAAAATGCTGCTTACTATTATTATCCAATCAAACTGAATGAGTCGTGTAGAAATCTGCTGCCCTCTGGTGGTTAAAACGATCATTGCCACAGGAAAATATTCCCAAAATTTCAATGGGTTTTTACTTACAACTATCAAATAGTACAAGTTATATAGATACTAGATTTAATCAAACAGATAAAATATAGACTTTCCTAAAGACTTATAATGTAAAGAAATCCCCTTAGTAACTATAAATGATTCTGCCTTGCAAAAGTACCTGGAGTGCTAGGGTTTTTCCACATGTGCTCATGTTATCCCTGCCAACTTAAACATATTTGAATAGCATTTTATGTGCTAGTCCAGGAATGTTGAGGTCCAATCATTGAGTTGTGACAAGACAATATGTGGCAAATTTTCAATAAATTTGTATTTAAAATCATCTGTAAATTATATAACTGCAGATGTATAACAATAACATATTTCAAACTTACAGCATCACTTAATCTTCTGTCCTATTTATTTTACTTAAAGGTGCAGTATTATGTGATTTGTAGCCACATAGTGCCATCAAGTAGGCTCACTATGTTGCCTTCAGTTGTCATAAAAATGCTAAATATATATTAAATATGACTTAAAAGAAATTTGACTTTGTAATGAAATGCTTTGAAATTGGGCCTCTGTATCTTTAAAGACTCCTGCTCTTTCTGAAACTCTGCGTCCAGGAAGTCATCACAACATGGCTCCTCTATTAACCCTTTAACAACATTTTTACCAGCGTTTCACAAACACGTAGTTTGTCTGCAGTTCCACCCCTGGTGGAACTGCAGATGTGCAGTTCCACTAGGGGTTTGCTAACTGCTATGGGCTAGTCTATAGGAGCTGAAAGGGGGGGATTGCAGGAGAGAGCTGCTCTGTCAGGCAAAGGCTTGGAAGCTTCCTGCAACTGGGTCCTTGAAGGCGGAGCTCAGTCCCCCCAGGTGTTTTACACAGCTGAATGGTAGCCATGGAGATTAAAGGATTTCTCAAACAAGCATGAAAGAATCAAGGCAACACTTCAGGGAATAACATTAGAACAAGCTAAAAAAAAAAGTGATTTAACATAACACAGCCTCTTTAAACATCTATATCTGGTTTCACTTTAGTATCTTCTTAGTTACCCATTGAGTTTGGCTTCAACCTGTCTCACTCCCCACAGCTATTAGTGCAGATTACCCGAGGCCGCAGCATGGCACAGTGAGGAGTCGTAAAAGGGCCAGAATCACTCGGAGCGGCAGCAAGGTGAACACGTACAGAAATGTATCCAGACAGAGGAAGAAGCCGAAAGTCATCAGCTGCAAGGAGAGCCGACAGACAGACATGTAAATGTGTATGTCTAACTCTGGTGGGAGTGATCGATGATGGATTTCTCTGGAGCTCGTATGTTTACCTTCTCCAGCTCCTTGGGGATGCGGAGGCAGGTGTAAACCCTCTCTCTGCGCTCTGTGTATTTGGCCTCATTGTGTTCCAGAAAGTAGCCTCTGGTTAGCTCAGTGGTTATGAATCTGACCAGAGACAGATCTGGAGGTAATCACAAACATATAAATAATTAAAGGAAGAAAAATGGACATTAGAAATTAAATAAATGTTACTAGATTTGGAGGGGAGGTGCAGAAAGACAAAAAAAATGATTATAAGAATTGCAATTCATAAGCCTAGGAATCCAGAAACATTTCAAAATGCTCAAAGATTGAGTTTAGCCTTCTTAGTTTTCAGTAAAACATTACATTTTGAAGTAAAACACTATATTTTGAATAATTCTTGTTTTATATTTACTTCAGAAAAGCCAAGCAGTTAAACTAACCTAAATACTGCTCATTTTCATTACAGAATTTTTTCCCCCAACCTATTTTTGTTTAAATATAAACTGATGGAATTTGATACAGAGCAGAACCTTACAGCAATGTTTCAAATTAATGTTAGATTTGTTTACCCCGTCCTTTCCCATTTTTAGTCACATAACTTAAACATAATCTCATAATCTCTAAACCATTTGAATAGAAAGATTGGTTTCTGAATCACATACATATACTTATTATATATATATATATATATATATATATATATATATATATATATATATATATATATATATATATATATACACACAAATATATATACACAAATATATATATAAATGATTTTTCAATTCATTGTGTGCATTCACAAACTCAATTTTGTAGAGAATGCACGCTGTAGTTTTTGGACCTTGTAAAGAAACTTGAGAAAAAAACCCACACAGACAAAGCAACGCCTGTCACAGAATTACAAGGTGTAATGGAAGGAATGCAGCAATTTCACTCCGATTTTGGACAGACAAAATTCATAGACAAGAACACTGATAATCACTCGTTGATTCATACTATTTGCTGCAATTAATAAAAACTAACTGCACATAAACACGCTTATGTGCAAAAGCTTGCTAATGCGCCTGCGCAATGTATCTACGTCCAGCTAAACGAAGAAGCAAGCAGACTGTCCTGCACGTTTACATCAATTTGTCACCAGTAACCGCGGTGATAAATTACATAACACTCAGGTGCATCGCCGCCGGATATGTCTTTGTATTGTTTTGGTCAATCTGTGTTGTAAACACAACTGCTGCATCTGACTAGACACAGCTGCACAGCTCCACGTCACTGAAATTCATTTAAACTGCGAGCTAAAGGTCTTTGCTATACTGCAAGGAGCAAATATGCGTGTAAATGCTTGTTGACAAATAGAAACAACAGCTCCAGCAGTCTGTTTGTTTAGTAAAATTGTAGAAGCCAGGCTGACTCTCACCTGACAGGTTGCCTTTTTGGCCTCTAGCGCCGCCATTTTTATCATGAAACCCCGGCGTGTCAGTAACTCCGTCTTTCTTTTTATTCTGGTCCGCGTGAGCGGCCTTGGTGGCTCTCCCCCTGTCCTCCTTCTCTTTTTCCTTCTCCTCTACCAGACCTGTCGACAGCGAATCCGCCATCTTCGACAAAACGGCCTCAGCTGCTGCCAGGGAGACTGCGCAACGCGCCGTGACGTCACCACGCACCGTACCTTCACCATTTCACCAGAAGGTGTCGCCAAAGATTTTGTTGGCTTCTATTTGCATCATCAAAACCCGATGACAGCTCACAGTTTGTTTGACCAAAATACATGCTAATAAATATGGGCTGATTGTTCTGCCCATAAAGGACTTTCTAGCTCCTCAAATGAAAACAGTCAGTGTTTACAATTGATCAGTGATCAGTGACCAAGACGATGTTATTCAGTGGAAATTTAGCTTTTATTTTTGCTCAATTTTGGGCTTCTATCTTTGTCCTAATAAATATAGACAGAAAAAGAAAAATCGTTTTTTTTTTTTTTGTTTTTTTTTACCATGACAATGACCATTAGAATGTGTAGTTTATTGTTTACCTCTCAATATATTTTCTTTGACAACATAAAGGAACAAAAATCATAATATTTCTCTTAATGTAAAATATGTTTTCTTACATATTGGTGAGAAAGAAATAATTTACTAATGGTATGAAATTGAACTATATCAATAAATTAATTGGTATAATTTTAAGTCATATTGCACTTTGACAAATAATCAGCACACAGGTAAACATGGGGATTTAGTTCATATCCTTCCAAAAATATTGTACTTTGAACACATACTTTAAAAATTCAAGGCTTTGGGTTTTTTTTTTAAATTTCCTAATAGATAATATTATGTTTTACATTTATGTAAGAGAACATACTTTTCTAATGTTGGATTGAAGCTGTCAATTAATCAATTAGAAAGTATTTAGTGATTATGTCTTCTTTTTATGTCTCGTATTTACTGGTGTGTGTCGGTGCAAACTGCTTTAGTTCATTTGGATAACTAACTGAAATCATCATTGGAAACTTGCAATTCGTATTTACTCAGTTAATTTTGCGTGACAATAACAATTATTTAATGATCTGAAATTTTAAAAGTGACAAAAAAACAAAAACTAAATAAATACTTTTTTTTTTCAACAGAGCTGAGTTTATACTGCAGTTTAAGCCTCATCACTTCAATTGAGGAGCTGGAGAAATGAAGGATGGGACATCATTCAGGCCAACATGTTGAGTTGATGCTTTCTGTTGACCTTTAGGGTCGTTGTTGTATCAACCACAACTGTCATTTGGGTTTAGGAATGCGTTAATTAACTTTACAGCTGATTGAGCAGCTCAGACTAGAAGCCATAAGAAATGATTGATTCAAAGCTGGAGTTGGAAAAGGTTAATTTCTCCCGTGCAAAATATGCGGCGTGTGTGTGTGTGTGTGTGTGTGTGTGTGTGTGTGTGTGTGTGTGTGTGTGTGTGTGTGTGTGTGTGTGTGTGTGTGTGTGCATGCGCGCGCAGAAACCGGTTTGCGGATAGGGTTTCTCCCGGTAAGAGATCTCCCTGACGCCCATAGATTCAATTTCTCCTCCCGTGTGACTTACACATGAATACATGCAACATCACGCCGGGCCCAGCGCTCCATAGCTTCTCTCTTCCCGAGCCGAGAGGAGACGATGAACCGCTGCGTAAACCCATGGTGATCACCGAGCGCGCCCCGCGGCCGCTGCCCGGCGTCCTCTTACCTTCCCCGGGGCACCATGGGCTCGTAAGATGCCTTCTCTGTGGAAACGAGTGACATTCTCGGTGGCCTCGGCGCTGTGTCTCGGCTCGGTGGCCCTGCTGGTGGTGGCCCTGGCCACAGAGCGCTGGGTTATCGGGCGGATCCTTTGTAAAACCGGGGTGGACATAGTGAACGCGTCCAGTCCGGAGATGGACCAGTTTATCGGGGACATTTATTACGGTTTGTTCCAGGGAGGAAAGACCAAAAGGTGCGGACTCGGGAACAGACGCTCCAAAATATACAGTAAGAGCCAAAGTGACTGTGACGGAGAGAGCTGGAGAGAACCCAGTGATATACACATTCAAGTAAGAGGAGCACAACTTCAGCCCAAGAAATTACTCAAGAGTTTGGCAACTCAAATCATCACTTAATATTTAAAAATGACATCATCAAAATATTAAGTGATAGGACATGTTGGTATTTTAAGGACCAAAATGGGAATAATTCATGTAAATAACAGAATTACAAAATAGCAAAATCAGATTAAAAAAAAATATTTTAATGTAAAACTTAAAACACTAATAAAGCTCAGTAAAACTTTTTTTTTATTTTACTCAAATAAAAATGTCAAAATATTGCTACTCTTACTTGAATATTTTTATCACTATTCATCTCTGATTAAACATGTAGAAAGTGAGGAAAATTAAAAAAAAAAAACAAGCCTCAGAGCTTAAACACAATCTTCAACAACTTAAAATCAGATTTAGATATATATAGATATATATTTTTTATCTAGAAAGCTTAATTTTAGGAGCTTTTTCACTTAAATGCTTCACAGGTCAAAGTTAAGTTGTTATCAAGCAAATAAAGAATATGCTGTCAAATGCTTCTGGACAGAAAATAAACATTCAAGTAAAATAAAGAAAGGCTCTGAGGCTCTGAGGTTTTCCTCCCTGAGCTCTGAGCCATCTGCTCTGTGCGCCTCTGCAGTTTTTCCAAAGCTGGTGCAGACGCTGAATGGGGGTCTTCACATGATGGTGATTCTCTTCCTGCTGGTGGCGGTTGGCTTCGCCCTGGTCAGCTTGTCCTTCTGCATTTACAACGCACGCAAGGTCCCCTACCAGAGCATCAAAGGGCACAAAGGACTTTATCTATGGAACTTCATTGCTGGTAAAAACTCTGCATTTTTCAGCTTTGCTTCAACATGTTTTGCCTTTCTTGGGCTTTTTTGTGTTATTTATTTATTTTTATAATTTTTCTTATCTAAATTACTAACAATTAAGCCCAAACATTTTTTTATCCCTTGAATATTTAGGTTTAAAATGATTCAATCAAGTGGTTTGTGTCTAATATAAAATAAGGTAATCATCAATCCGAAGTGATGTGAAGAGCGTATTCATTAAAAATAATATTACTAATTAATAATTCATAAAAACACATTTCAATATCATTATAATAATCAAACGCTTCTTAGTGTTGCTGACTCGCTTTGTGCTTGTTTCACTGATATTTGAAGATTGATGAAGGCCTCGTTGCCATCTTCCTAATCTTTAGCTCATTTAGCTGAAGCTGGTATCACAGAGTGATCTTCCACAGTGAAACATGTCCTGCACTGATACAGTCCTAAAGGACACTCAGTGAGGAATGAAACATAAATAAAACATAAAAAAGGCATATTCCAGTTTGCAATGTCCACCGGGAAAAAGATCTTCATTTCTGCAGACATGTCCTGTGGTCTGATCCACTTCAGAGACTTCGTCAGTACTATACATATATGCACTGTATACATATATGTATACAGTACTATACATATATGTATAGTACTGTATGATAAATATAGATATTTATATCTGAAGGGAAATTAAATACTTTCCTCTGTTTGCAGCTCTTTTTGGCGCCCTGGGGGTTCTTTGTTTCCTGGCAGCCGTGAAGCACCATCGTCTGACTGAGCGGGTGGCAAACCATGGAGAAAACCTCTTTGTCCTGGAGGTTCTGGATGACAGCCTGGACTGGTCCTTCTGGCTAGGAGTTGGCAGCGTTGGGACTCACTTTGTCGTTTGTGGAGTGGTCGCTATGAGTCGCATCAAGTTGCCCAAACCGGAGCTCAAGAAGCCGGAGGAGCCCACAATCTCTGCCCTGGACCTGCTCTACTAAAGAATGCACACACACACACACACACACACACACACACACACACACACACACACACACACACACACACACACACACACACACACACACACACACACACACACAGAAAAAGAGTTATTGATTGTGTCTTCTGCTTTTACTGTGGAAAAGAAAAAAAAACACCTGCTGACACTTGTGATGACACTGTTTTATGCAAGCTAGACTTATTTCACACTCATCTTCACTGAAAACAGATTTTAAAGGACCTTAATGCTTATATGTTCTCATTGAATAGGTAATTGATGAAAAAGCCAACTTGTCCAGTTTAGACAGAGGGATTTATTGGTGGGTTTAGTTTGGTACTGTGGACGATGAACAGTGGTCCAGCAGAATCACTCTGAACATTTTGCATTCAGTACTGTAAATTCGGTTTGTGTAGTAAATAAATGTCTGTAAATATGCTATTTATTTTTTCATTGTACATACAGAATGTAAATTACAGATATTTAAAATATCATCCATAGTTATCTGATCCTTTTTGTGTGTCTGGTTCCTATTCAAAGCCTCTTTTAAGGCATTATGTTACTCTGTATGACTGCCTGTTGGAGCCATTGAATTAATTTTTCATTTGTTCAAGAAGCATAAATGGGGAAAAAAATATCTTTGGTTTCTAAAAAGTAGATATTTATGAATCTTTATGCAAGTTGAGAACTTTGATAATTTTATGGTAAAGTCTGGCATTTCTGAAACTGTTTAGGGTGGCCAAAGTTTGTGCAGCAAGTTTTCTTTTTGTTTAGGAAACCACCCAATGAAGACAATAAACCTGAAACAATTAACCAAAAAACATTTCTTTTTTTTAAATATAAGATTGCATGTATTTACATATATTCGCTGTAGGCCCATGTTACAGTATCCATAGATAAATAAGCCTGTTGCATGATAAATTAAAATAACTTCAGTAATTTCAATTGTGACGATTAACAATTTTTTAAAGAAAAATTTATTTATGGATCCATTTCAATGATGGTTTTCAGTTGTTTGTGTGTCTTATATTTCAGTTTTTTTTTTATTGTTTTTCGTTGTGTTTTGTTTAGGATATTTAACAACAATATATTGTTTATTGTTTAAGAGCAGTTTTTCATCAGAATTTGGTATCCTGACAGATAGGCCTATAACATTTTCCACATTTGGTTAAATTAAACTTTAATGTATTTTATTGTAAATTTACATGATAACTTACACTGAGTAGCAATTAACGTGTCACTAGAACGACCAGAGTTGTATTCAAATCCACTTTGTACTCCACCCGACAGACAGTGACATTTTTGCAGCTGGGTGGCGACAAATCCCCGTCGTCCTATCTCGTCGGTGACGTCACTTTAACGCGACTCTGACGGGGTCGACTGCCTTCCTTTCCCACATGAGAAGCGCCTGACCTTCCCGTGAGGGAAAACTAGGATATTAACTCAGATAATTACATGTTGAGGAGGTGACAATGCTTGTTGTGAGGAAAGCTGCGCAGGCGGCCGCGAGGAAACATCTCTGCAGGCCGTTCTCTGCCTCACACACACACCTGCAGGAGAGAAAGGTGAGTGGTTTACCAGGTTTTCAGTGGTTCAGAGAGTCTCAGCAGCAGAGTGTGGACCTGTGTGTGTGTGTGTGTGTGTGTGTGTGTGTGTGTGTGTGTGTGTGTGTGTGTGTGTGTGTGTGTCTGCAGGGTCTGGTCCTGGGAGTCTTTGAGAAGGATGGAGAGGAGGAAGGTGTTCACCTGACGGAGGCAGCGGCCAGGTTTGACCAGTCTCTGTCTGGAAAGCTCTCAGAGTTGCTGAAAATGTGAGTTGGTTCTTCTGTCTGTCAGCTGATGTGATCAACAGTTTACCTTGGCATCCCAGTAAAATAGAGTTCCGTTAAAAGTTAACTGGTGATTCATTTTTAAAAAGTAAAAATTGTGTCTGGATTTATTAAAAACACAGTGGGATATTTCTAGATATACGCTATATTCACAAGCTCATAATAAAACGCTGAAGCGTTTTATTATGAGCTTGTGTTTTGCACATCCTGGGGAAGACTGCTGTCTTCAGACAGTCAAATGTGTCTGAAGACACATTTCTCATTGGAGAACGTATGTTGAACATCTTTCAGCCAGCTGAAAAGCAGTGGTGAAAACTAGTAACTAGCTCATCTTTTACTGCAACAACTAAACACCAGAAAGTTTATGGTCACATTTTTCTTTGGAGTTATTGCCAGTTTTTGACTTTCCGTTGATGCTGGTGGATTGGGTCGCCATAACAACTTTTGCTGGATGATTAATTGTCCCTAAAGTTACCTAGATAATCAATTATATTGTTGCTTTGAGACTATTTTTAAGTAGCATAATTGTTATAGAATAATGATGCAAGAACAAATTCTCAAAAAAGAATAAACTTTAAATTCTAATGGTAATTTTACTGGAACTGGAAGACATTTGAAATATCCAAATATAAAAAACGACAAATAAAAATAAAGTGTGAAGACTCATAGCAAAATTGTCTTCTTTAAACATTTTGCTTTTGCCCCCAGTGCCGGACCTGGCCTCAAGAAAGGTAAAAGCAGACTGTTCTATGGGATTCACCAGGTAACAAAACACTGCTTTAACACTTCACTCCCCATCTTCTAATGGCGACAGAGTAAAACGTGCTCTGATATCCATCAGGACTTCCCCTGTGTCGCAGTGGTCGGGTTGGGCAAAGACAGTGAAGGAGTGTGTGGGGCTGAGAAGTGGGACAGCAGGAAGGAGAACATCAGGCAGGCTGTGTCTGGTATGATCCGCTCCGGCATCTGATCTCACATACGGTTTCAGAAATGGTTTTACGGATGTTTGCATATGTACATATTCTTTTTGTTCAGCTGGCTGCCGGACTCTCCAGGAACTGGAGGTGGGTCACGTTGAGGTGGACGACTGCGGTGATGCCAAGTCGGCAGCAGAAGGCGCCGTTCTGGGATTGTTTTCCTATGATGAACTGAAGTCTAAGAAGAAGACCAGAGTGACCTCACAGCTACATGGAAGGTAACCTGAACTTTTTAAATCTTTTGATTAATAATAAAAATAGCAATATACTTCTTTCTTAAATTTGCCCTTGTGTTTGTTTCAAAGTGAACTCTTTACATATCACTTTTGATGTGCTGTTTATTAATGCAGTACCTATTTGTCTTGTACATTTTGGTTCCATAAAACTAAAAAAACAACAAAAAACATTTTTTAGCTTTTTTAACCACCCATAGCTTGACTTCCACAAGCTATCTTTCCCTTTGTCCTTTTTTTTATCTTTGTACAAATTCTTTATTTAATTATTTTCTTTTTCTGTTTTTTACATTCATCCGAACATTTTAGTTTTTTACTCTTCTGTATTTTGAGTATTTCTCAGTCTGCAGGTTTTCTGTCGCCACTGACCATCCCTCTCTGTGTCTCACCAGCACTGACGTGGACAGCTGGAAGAAAGGCGTCATTTATGCAGAAGGTCAAAACCTGGCGCGTTTTCTCATGGAAGCTCCGGCCAATCGGATCACTCCGACTGCCTTCGCCAACACCATCGAAGAGAAACTGGCTCCGCACGCTGAACGAGTCACCATCAAAAAACGGTTTGTTTCTGTTCTTCTTCACTTCCTGTAAGCTGTCCTTTTGGATGTATCAAACCAAAAGGACAATAAACTTTGTCTGTTTTTAGTAGATTTCTGACCTGTGGTTTTATTGACTAAGGTTCCTATGATGTTCTGTAACCCATGTGAATATCAGTCAAGTTTGTTGTTTTCTAAAAGCCTGTCACTGTAACAAATTTTGCTGGACAATAAATTGTCCCAAAATATATATATATATATATATATATATATATATATATATATATATATATATATATATATATGTCCTAATTTGCATCCTAATTTACCTATTTGCACACTTGCTTTTCTATGTACTATATTTTCTTGCTTACTCATTAAATACCCTAATTCTTCATTTATTGTCTTATTTATGAAATTACTTCTTCTTCCACTTATAACTTAGATTTGCCAAACTGTTTTTTCTTTCCTTGCTTATATAGATGCATTTTAAGTTAGTGATTTACTCAACTATCTTAACTTCAATGATTGCGATATTAATATGATTTTCTTATAGGTATTGACTTGGTTACTTTATTTATTTATTTATTAACTTTTTTTTTTTAACTTTGTAACTTTATATTTATTGTGTTTATTTGTTACCAACTGTTTGCTGCTGTATGACTGAGAATATGCTGATGCTAGTGGTTTAATATTTCCAGTGTCTCTCGTGAGATTATGATTATTGACGATTGCAGAGAGAGAAGACTAGTTCTTACTTAGCACATAACCAGATTTATTATTATGACTTGCTTATGTTTGTGTATTTTACCTGCAGATCAAAGGCCTGGATGGAGGAGCAGCAAATGGGAGCGTTTCTCAGCGTGGCGCGGGGCTCAGAGGAGCCCCCTGTCTTCCTGGAGCTGCACTACAGCGGCTCAGCAGACAGCCAGCAGCCGCCGCTGCTGCTGGTGGGGAAAGGCATCACGTTCGACAGGTTCATCACAAACACACTCACGACTCATATTGATTATGATCATGTCGTCTCATTATTAGTAGGCTGTGTGTGAGTTTTGCCCCCCTCTTGTGTGTGTGTGTGTGTGTGTGTGTGTGTGTGTGTGTGTGTGTGTGTGTGTGTGTGTGTGTGTGTGTGTGTGTGTGTGTGTGTGTGTGTGTGTGTGTGTGTGTGTGTGTGTGTGTGTGTGTTCAGCGGTGGCATTTCTCTAAAGCCGTCTCAATCCATGGACGCAATGCGAGCTGACATGGGTGGAGCCGCCACGGTTTGCGCCTCCATCGTTGCCGCAGCGGCTCTGAAGCTCCCAGTGAACATCGTTGGTGGGCTTCTTCTTCTTCCTTTCTCCCAATGCCTCCATTTTATTGTGTCCAGACCAACATCCTCCATGTTTGTGCTCGGAGCAGGTCTGGCGCCGCTGTGTGAGAACATGCCCAGCGGGAAGGCCACCAAACCAGGCGATGTTGTCACGGCCAAGAACGGAAAGACAATCCAGGTAAATGAAGACGTGTGATTGGTCCAAACAGCCCCCTGACTGTGTGTGTGTTTACTAATGAGGTTTATTGTTTCATGAAGGTGGATAACACAGATGCAGAGGGCAGACTGATCCTGGCTGACGCTCTCTGTTATGGACACACCTTTAACCCCAGAGCTATCGTTAACGTTGCTACGCTAACAGGTGAGATCGGTAGCAAGATTTACTGCTGCTGCTCAGTTAATGTTAAATGGATTATTATATTATTAACTAAACGTAAGCATTGTAGAGAAATGATGGTAGACAGTGTCGGCCCTCTTGTTGCAGGTGCCATGGATGTAGCTCTGGGCTCGGCGGCAACAGGAGTGTTTACCAACTCAGACTGGCTGTGGGAGCAGTTGCAGCAGGTAGACAGGAAGTACAGCAACACTCACTACTGTACCAGCTTCTCTGTTGACTTATGCTCTGTGTGTGTGTTTGTATGTGTGTGTGTGTAGGCAAGTGTTGTGACAGGTGACAGAGTTTGGAGGATGCCTCTGTTCCAACATTACACCAAGCAGGTCACTGACAGCCAGCTGGCCGACCTCAACAACATCGGCAAATACAGCCGGTACGTAGCAGATCGCTGCTACACTCAGATCCAGTTTTACTTGACTGACTTTACATTGAATTCTTACTTTCTTACTTTTTTGCTTGCTCTTTTTTTTTTTTTTTTTTTGCTTTACTCTTTCATTCTGTTCTTTCTTCCATCATTTCTTCTTTTGGTCTTTCCTTCCTTCTTGTCTCCCTTCCTTTTTTCTAATCTTCCTCCTCTCTTCTCCCTCTTCCCTTCCTCACATTTTCCGTCGGCTTTATAATTTGTATGGTGTTTATAAAAATGACTGTAAAGTTGAGAAAAGTTTGTGGATTTAATTCTGGATCAGCCTAATATTTGAGCATGGTAACTATGAAGGAAAGTTTGACGGCTTCTTTTTCTTTTTTTTAAATAACTGTAATAATAATTGTAGTATAATATTCAGCAATAATAAAAAAACAACATAATGAAAAAATATATTTTTGATTGATTAAGTGCAAGAAAATTTTATGAACAATTATTTTATTTCTGAAAAACAAAGTAATTTTATTAACTGGCTAATAAAAACAAAGTCATTAACAGATATATGGGTGAAAGTGGCCTGCCCGCCTCCTGACCCAGCTCTCTGTTTATCCTGTGCAGTTCTGGCGGTGCGTGCACAGCAGCCGCTTTCCTCAGGGAGTTCGTCACGGCTCCTCACTGGGCTCACCTGGACATCGCTGGAGTGATGAGCAACAAAGACGAAGTTCCCTACCTCAGGAAGGGCATGTCCGGGAGGCCGACCCGCACGCTGGTGGAGTTTGCTGCCGGGATGACCCACAGCGGCTGAGAGGATCAGGATCAGATCTGACAAAGAGCGGGACTTTCCTGAGTCAGAGATCACACAACTAACAACATAGATATAACAGATGTTACATAGGTAACTCAGATGAGCTCATACAGATTTACATTATTAGTATTACACTGTGCTGTGAAAGGATATTTGCCCTCTTTCTGATTTCTCCTATTTTTATTTTCTCACACTTAAAGCTGATATATATAATTTTTTTTTAAATTATTACATATTTCTTGAAACTGTCACTATGTCTTATGAGATGGATAATCAGAAAAATCCAGCTCTTCTGCCTTCTCCCAGTGCTAACTAGAAATGACCAATCAGAGCCAGGAGACGTGTCATAGTGCTGTCAATCATGCTCTGTGTGGCTGATCAAACAGAGTGTGTTTAACCTCAAGTAGAGGTCAAATACTTATCAACATAGGGCCAGGTTGGTTTGGGAAGCTTTTCTTCAATATGATGTAAGTCTAAATTCAAAAATTGCATTTTTTTTTTCTATGTTGTTTTGTGGGGTTATGTTTTTCAAATTAACATTAATTTGATCTGAAATGGGGGTTAAAAAAGACGCAAATCAAGAAGAAATCTGTGAGGGACAGATCAGTTTCACAGCATTGTAAAAAAAAACACAAACAAAACAAAAAAAAAAACATATTTTGTTACAGCAATCATTGTTTCCAGCACATGTTTTTGCGATTGACATGTTTTTAAAATGAGCTGTAATTGCTTATTGATATCATAATAAGCAATTATTATTTGTTTATTATGACACTCTGTAAAAACACTCTATTTTTTATAGAGTGTTCCACACAGGCTGAAAGAATGTGAAAATTAAACGTTGAATACTGTTAAATATTGCCTTATCTACCACTTATTTAAAAACAAATCAGATACCAGGTTGTAAACTTCTCTTCAGTTTTCGGTTTTAGTCAGATCGTTTTTCTACATTTCATAAGCTACATTGAGTCTTTGAAATGATTTTGATGTGTAAATCAGTCGATATATCTTTATGGATAAAACCACCTTGATGGAGTTTGGAGAATTATTGTTTATATCAATACTACCAACAGCAAGATTGAATTAAAAATAATTATAGAGAAATTATTAATCAATGCAGATTATTTCTATTTTGAGATTGGATCTCGTTATTTTTCTTCCTCTTATTATTTAGTGTATATTATTACTTGTTGTCCATCTTTTCACCTCATTTATATACATAAATTATTAAATTCGTTTAGTTATTTAGTTTTCTTTGCGGGTTGGCCTGTATCGCTGCGTAAATGCTGTGCGCATGCGCATAACCCGGACGTTCGACAGCGGAATATGGCTTCGTCCATGAACGGTATGTTTCCAGGGCAGCAGCCGCCCGGTGCTCATCCCGTTGGAGGGCCTCCTGGACCGTCTCAGCCGAGCTTTCCCGGTACCGCTCCACGGGTTCAGGGGAGCAACACCCTGGTAGACGAACTGGAGGCTTCCTTCGAGGTAGGAGGGAAGAGGGCTACATTAGCTCTGTTGTTAGCATTAGCCGTTGTGGCTAACACACATACTCATTTATTAACTAACTGAAGCTCAAATGTAGCATTGTCTATGAGTTGACCAGTTACAAACTGGAGCTTCAACTCGCCGTTTCACTGAACCATAAACCCAATTTTACGACAGCGTAATGGGACCAGTGTAGACTGAAAGATAAAAAAAAAAAATAAAAAAAACTTTTCTAGATCAAACTAAAAAATAAAACAAGTTTGCAAATTTTGGAGTCACAGTGGAAAATGTTTGACTTTTGAAGTTCAGAAATTTCCCAAAAAATATTTCTAGAAAAATATGCTTTAAAATGTTTCTGTTATTTGGCAGCAATTTACTCATTTCTTTCTTCTATTAATACACAGTTTTACAAAAAAACACAGAAATGCAGGTGACCACAGTTTCATAAACATGACCAGAAAAGCAGAGTTAATTTTGAATATTGATTATTATGAAAAAATTGTTTTTATCATCTTATATATGTTTTCCCCTCTTTAATCCTCTGATAGTTTCTCCCTGAAAGCTGCTCTATTTATCTTGCAGGCTTGTTTTTCATCGTTGGTAAGTCAGGACTATGTGAACGGTACGGATCAGGAGGAGATTCGAACCGGTCAGTATGCTGCATTGTTGAATTGGAATCATTTGCTCATGGTAGTGTGTGTTTGAAAGCGATCATGCCTATGTTGAAGGCGTGGACCAGTGCATCCAGAAGTTCCTGGATGTGGCTCGACAGACTGAGTGCTTCTTCCTACAGAAGAGGCTTCAGCTCTCTGTGCAGAAACCAGAGCAGGTGTTGAAAGAGGTAAACATTTGGACCAAACTGACATTTATGGGTTGCTAATTCTTTGCCGTCGGTATACTGTGGCTTCTCTCCTCTCAAGTCCAGTTCTTCTCTCGCTCCAGGATGTGTCGGACCTGCGTAATGAGCTGCAGAGGAAAGAACTGCTGGTTCAGAAGCATTTGGCCAAGCTGCACCACTGGCAGCAGGTGCTGGAGGAAGTTAGCGGTCAGCATCGTAAACCCACAGACCTTCCCCCTCCGGGACCACTGGCCTTCCTGGAACAGGCTTCGGCTAGTCTGCCCCCAGCTCCTCTAAAGCCCAGCTAAGACACCAAAGCGCCTTCTGATCTGTAGAAACCGCCATGCAGCCCTGCTGTGAGCAGGAGGAGAGCCGCCATGCTGGAGGAGAAGCTGCATCAGGACGGAAACATGCGTTTAGGTTTATAGACTGTCGTTGGACCGATGTACATTTTTACTTTTACTTTTTTTTCTAGTGTTTGATGTAAATATTTTTGACATTTTTTTTTTTAATGTAAAACAAAATAAACAAGTCTGATACCATTTTCTCACCACATGTCGTCAGATCATGACTAAGGATTTTCATTGGTCTGTAATTTGGTAAAATTATCAGTACAAACACTCAACATGCCCATGAATTTGATATTAAAGAGGCAGCATAGTGTATTTTTTAGGCACAATCAAGTAACTGTTACCATTTTACAGCACAATCAAGTAACTGTTACCATCAGCTGTTATAAAAATGATGAATATATCAAATATAACTTAGAAATTAGACTTTATAATTTAACACCTACCGCTTTCAGGAAGTTGGCACTACATGGCTCTATTAACCATTTAACAAAGTTTTTAACAGCGTTACCCTGAAGTAGCTTGTATAATGAGCCCAGCTGATGTGCACTTACTTTCGGTTACATTCATTGTCATTTTGTAGAAACCAGTTTGTACTATGACCCTAAAGGGAGTTTTTGGCAGCTACAGTTTGTTGCTCACAATTGACTTGTACAAGTAATAAAAAAGTAAAACATCCAGGGGAGGTGAATACTTAGTTACAGACACAATGTTTTTAAATTGTTGCAGTTGTATAATTATCCCACCCTGAAATAAAAAAAAGGATCAATAAAGCTCTAAATTAAGAATATCCATGTCTTGAGATCACATAGACATCTGACCAGAACATAACTTAAAGTGAAAATTGTTGACTACAAACAGCAGTTTAATTTCTCTCTCTTCTCCTTTATGAAGTGATTTTATGCAGGAGCATGAGTTTTTTTTCTTTTTCTTCTTATTGAACATTAAATCAACCTGTCCATTGTGACTAGGGAAGGAAATTAGCCTCTTGGCTAAGGCCTCATGTATTTTGCCTGTCAATGTTAATAATGTCCAATTTAAAAATTTCTCTTGAACCAATCAATTAAATAAATTCTTGTAGTTGTGGTTGTGAAACAACAAATTAACAATTTCTGTCATCTACTGACATGAACAAAGTGCTAATCTCCTAAGAATGCTAGAACCACTCCCAGGATCAAACAGCCTTACTGTGTTGCAATAAATAACTCTTGATATATCAGCAAAGAAAACATCCTGTTAACTATATTTAGATCTGTAGCTTAATGCAAGTCATTTGCCATTCATTTGAAATCATTTTTTTTTTCTCCATGTTTTTGCATTACATAATTTCAAAGAAAGGAAGGCAGTGCTCACCACTGTAATCTATTCAGTGTGTTCACACCAGAACAGACTTGTTCTGCTCGGCTTCACAGCTCCTGCTTGTTCCTCACAGATGGGTTCTGGGGAAAGAGATCTCGCCCAAAACCAGGGGCTCTGCTCTTCAGAAGACCCAAGATTGATAAGGAATTTCATATTTTACAGTCAGGAGTTGGTTTTTTTTTGTTTGTTTGTTTTTGTCCACCTTTTAATTTTACTGGTACAACCTAAACTGCACAGAAATGGCTTGTTAAGTATGTAGTAGTTCATTCTATTGAAGGCATGATGTCACAACCCTACGATTCCTGATTAGTGGATCCATTTTAGGAGATGGGAAAAAAATTATAACGCATGCAGAAATGGATCAGATGCTCAGGGTTTGAAAAAGGATGTTAAGTTTGGATTAGAGAAAATTAATTGCACTTTGATTCAAATTTCAGCTCAAAGGGAAAAACATCAATTTTAAGAATTAATATTAAAGAGTTATCATTTACATTTTATTTAAAATATCTCAAATTTGAACTGGTAAAATGTAGCTTGATATTTGCATGTAATTGTAGCTAATTAAAGCTGTGCTTTTAGAGATTGAATTAAATAGGTAGTTACTGATGTTTATGAAGACAGTAATGAGCAAAATAAGCATATGACTTCAAATATTAGCGTAAATCAATCACTTCCACTAATTAGCTCAGCCAATGAGTAAAAAGTCTGAGCTTAAAAAAAAAAAGTTAAGTCACTGTGACTTAATACATTTACACTACTACTCACTACTTTGAATGTCTATATTTTATTTCTGTCATTTTACTTGTGGTTTGGAATTTCAAAAATACAAAAAAAAAAAAAAAATTATTGTCAGTAAATTATTGTCAGTATGGCAAGACAATGTATCATATGATAGCATCACTGAACAGGACTGTTATTTTTATTTTATGTATAAGAACATTTATCAGAAGATTTTCACAGGCCGGGCCAGTAAAATGTTTGGGGTGACACAGTTAAAAACAAACAAAGAGACAGACTCACGCTTTGTGTGACGGAAAGCGAACATGCTGTTTGGAAGCCTTTCTTCATCAGAAAGCTGGAGAAGCTTGTCAAAGTTTATGAAAAGAAGGATGTGGCTAAAATCAGGGAAGTCCTGGGAGAACACCTGTGAGACTACAAACAAGCAAACAAACAAACAACCTTGACATATTTCAGGAAGGTGGATATTTATATATTTGGCAAAAGTGATTTGTTTTCCCCCCAGATAATTTTTTTGGTTTAAATGACTTGGACCATCAGGAAGGTGACAATATGTTAGAATGGCCTAGTCAAAGTCCAGATTTAAGTCCAAGTGAGGCTCTGTGGAAATACTTGGAAAATGATGTTGATAGATAGTCTCCATCCAGTCTGAGTTTCTAATATTTAGCAAACAATAACCTACAACATTTTTTGTTTTCAGATGTGAAAATCTGTAGCTGTAAATGTAGCTGTAACTATTTAAATTGCTGACTCAGGAAGGGCGGAGAATAGAAATAATATGGTTCAATCCCGGCAAAAATGCTCAAACGTCTAAAACTGCAGCGCTGGGAGTGCAGTGTGATTATATGTGAAGACAGACTGCCATACCCGTCTGAGTTCACCCAGCCTCCTCCGATCAGTCTTCCACCGCTAGAGGGAGACAGCGCTTTCTTCTTGGACGCCTTGGCCGCTTAAAAGACCGTCTTTACCTAGTTGTCCTTGTTTGTGCGTTTTAATCAGCTATTGGAAAATAACAGGTATCTTTCTCCGTCCTCCCTCTGGCTCCCAGAGACACCCAGGAAGGCACGGACACCTCAAACCAAGCCTGTCTGGTTCGGTGTGTGTGTGTTTGTGTGTGTGTGTGTGTGTATGTGTGTGTGGTGGGGAGGGGGCGCTACCTTCCCGACCGAAGCAGAAGAACAACTGCTGCCGCTGCTGGCCACGAGCCGCCGAGCTGAACCGAAACGTGTCCGTGGAGAGAGTCACCGCAGTGGGCTGGGTGTTGATGTGAGACAGGCGGCTTTAATGGGGCTTCTGTCAGCCCGCCTGCCCGCCCTCTGAGCCCCGATTCATGCCTGGATTCAGACCCATAAAAGAGCCATCTGTGGATATGGAATGGTGCATTCTGCAGGGCCAAGTTTTCAGCCTCTGAAAAACACCGGAATCATGGACAGTCATCCGCTGTAAGTGAGCGCGCGCGTGTGTGCGTGCGTGTGTGTGTTGACATTTCCCAATGGCTGCTTGACGGATGGTGCTGCAGTAGCAGAGACCCCGGGCAACCGGAGAGGCAGCTGACTGAGCGGGGGAGAGTTTCTCCCGCAGCCTGGCGGTGCAGGTCTGAATGGATGCAGCAGCAGCAGGAGGGGCAGGCTGCAGAATCCCGATCCGGGGGTTTTGTTTGTTTGTTCCGTTTTTGTCCAAAGAGGACGAGCGTGGACTCCCCACAACGACGCGCGTGTGTGTGGGTGTGTTTGTGACAGAAAACAGGGGCGACGTGATTTTGCCACGAGCGGCATAAATGATGTTGTGTTGGTGCTTTTATTATGAAAGAGAGGTCGGAGGTGGGGAGATTTCTAAGATGCAACTACAACTGTTATCTGTCCAGCAGTCTTTACTCTGCTGGATCAGTTTCCAAAGTGCGTCCCGGGGGCCATGTGCGGCCCTCTGGATGATTTGGTCTGGCCCCTTGGGTCCACAATTCAGGAATGGAGCTAATTCGCTCTGCCCAACCCCCCCCCAAACTTAAATAAAAAAAAAAGAAGAAGAAGAAAAAGTGGACAATAATCTCCCAAAACAGTTTGGGATTTTTTTTTATCTCTCATGTAATACAGCGACTTTGTAACTTTTGAATTACCAGTAATTTACAGATTCCTTTTATTACTTAATATATTATTAGCAAATGTCTTAAGAACAAAATCTTAAGTTTTAGTGAAAAAAGTGTCGTTTGAAGATTTAATTAATTGGAAAATCTGTATTTTTCTTCTCCATTACACCTATTGGGTTTTTATAGTTCAGTGAAGTCATCTTGTTTGACAGGAGAGTTTTACAGCTTCTTCACATACATACTTAATCTTTTCACACATCAGCATCCAGTAATTAACAGCAGTGGGATTTTGAAATGATTATACAAAAATGGAATCTGTCTGGAAAAAAGACTCGCATGCCAGATCTGGATAACTCTAGAAGATTTTTTTTTCTAATTAAAACAACTTTTTTTTTATCTTAAGTTTAAGACATTCTGGTAAAATTGTATCTTTGTTCTGCTGATTTTCTCACTAAATTCTTAAAATTAAACAAAAATTTGTGTAGAAATAAAAGCCACTATTTGAAAATATTTTCTGGCATTTGTAATTTTATTTTTAAGCAAAGTAAAAATTAAAATCAGATCTGGAAAAAAAAACTTTTTTTTTCAATACAGCCAGCTGTACTATGGAACATGAATAAGGTTTACACATCAAATTTGAAATTTCATGCTGTAATAGTTAATTTTGTGGGTTGAAAAACACAAAACTGAAAAATGGTCAAGTTAAAAACTGAAGAAATACCAAACCCTGAGTAAAAAGCTACATTACAAGGGCTGTGGTATTCCTCATAGCATCCATCCTCCATGCAGAAAGAGTCCAGGTCGTGAAATCGGTGCCAGAAGCTGAATAATTCTTTAGAGCGCAGTAGTGAAAACCTGGGCACCACTGTTGCTCCTTCAGTCTTTTTTCAGCAACCGTTTTTAGAAGTTGCCGGCCTGAACATGTTGCTTTGTTTTGAGTTTTTTATTTTACATGTCTGAGGAAGTTGGTGGTGTTGAATCTATTGCTGTAAGAAGAGAAATATCAGAAATGAAATCAACAGCTCCATACTGTAGCCATGACATTATGTTGTACAAAAGAAATAATCAGAAATGTTTGTGTTCTGGTGATGAGTCTTAAATGCACTCACCATCAACAGCTATAGATATATTCTGAATGACAGAAGTCCTCAGTCTGGTACTTTGGTCTCGGTTAGACTTTTTCTTAAGCATAATTTTGTTTACAGAGACTTCATAATTCATTTTATTTGTTATTTTCTGTTGTTTCATTTATTTATTTTGAATATCTTCCCATTGCATTATTAAATATTCTTTGGGTTTTAAAGTTTATTGATCTTTTAGAATGTCTCCTTGTATGAGCAGTTGCATTTATATTACTTGAAAGTGGCCTAAAAACAACAATATTATTGTTTAAAGCAATAACTTCTGGGACAATTTATCGTTGCCATGACAGGACTAATTTCCACGCCTGCTTTAATGCCGGTGTGTGTTTATGTTTTGTATTAATGTGTGTGTGTTCCCTGTCAGGTGTACTAGGCTGTGTCCACACTCTCTGGATAAGGAGGATGGAGTGGAGAGGCAGGGCCCCGTCACCCTGAACCCTCGGCACATGAGGAAGGCCTTTAAGGTCATGAACGAGCTGCGCAGGTGATTTGTCCTCCCTGCTGGGTTGTTTGTCCTCCTCCGCTGTTGGTGTAACCTGCAACCTGTTTCCTGCTTCATCTCCTCTGTGCAGCCAGAGCCTGTTGTGTGATGTGACTATAGTTGCAGAGGATGTAGAGATTGCTGCTCACAGGGTGGTTCTGGCTGCCGGGAGCCCTTATTTCCACGCCATGTTTACAGGTACGGACAGACCTCTGTCCCCGCCGCGCTTCAGTCAGGGCTGGATGATACGGCTAAAAAATAAAACGTGTCACGATATCAGCGATTCATAACAGTAAATGTAGATAATTTGCAGCATCCAGTCAATGGTTAAATGATGATTTATTAAAACCACTGTATCATTCATCAGCCAATGTAAGAGCTAGCCAACGAGAACAAATAATATTACAAACATTCTCGCCATCTGCTGTCGGACATATCCTGTTAGAGCACAGTTACTTTAATTAATGCTACAATTGCATTCATTTATGGCACATGTGTCAAACTCAAGGCCCGGGGGCCAAATCCGGCCCGCCGTAGCTTTTTATGTGGCCCTCCACAGACTAGACTAAACACTAAGTGTGATTAAATATTATATTATCAATCATATCAATGCATTTTTTATCTGTTTTCTGGCAATTTATATCAATCAATCCCTCCAGTTTCTTGAGAATTTAGTTGATGTATGATTATAGTCCATGATTTATAGAGCAGGTAAATAAACAGTCACATTTATTATTAGTCCCTGAAGAGACTGAAAAGTTGTTCAATAATATTTCATAATTTTAAGAATTTTTTTGACATATTAACAGTTTGTGAACAGGTATTATCAACACATTTTGCCCCAACCGGCCCTTTAAGAGCCTTCATGATCTTGATTTGGCCCAAAACGAAAATGAGTTTGACACACCTGATTTATGGGATTAATGCATCAATTAATTTCAAATTTCTCAAATGTTTTATTTCAGTCCCAGTTACTTCTTCCCTTATTGACTGAAGTTAAAATTGAGTTGCTTTTTTTGTTTTGCTGTCAACCTTTTCTGTTAATTTCAACAAACTGCGTTCTGTTAACAAGAAAGTTACAAAAATAAATGCATGGAACCTTAATAGTAATTACAATAACCTAACTTTACTCAGTTAGCCTTTACATAATTATTGGTTAGTTTTTTTTTTTTGGTTTGAATGTCTGAAATACAGACAAACTGGTGACCTTCCCTGTTTTATCCACAGTTTTAAATTTGATTTGTATTGTTAAGCAGTGATGAGGCTCAGTGGAGAAACCTGAAACTGCTGCTGTGCAAGTCACTCAAGAGGTTGTTGCTAGGTAACCAAAGAGTGCTTAGCACTCTTGTGAGAGGTTGAGCAGCTAAAGCCTTTCCTCTGCCTACATTCCCCAGAATGCCATTCGGTTCTTGATCACAGTTCAGTGAATTTGTATATATCAAATATTTTAACAGACACATTATCTACTGATATTGCTCCCATGTTTATTGTAAAATATACTGATACTGATTTATTGTCCAGCTGTGTTTGTCACTAACTGAATGGTGGCGTTTTTAAACGCCGCGGACAGGAGAGATGACAGAGAGCAGAGCGAAACGAGTGAGGATAAAGGAGATGGGCGGCTGGACTCTGGGCCTGCTGGTGGACTACATCTACACAGCAGAGATTCAGGTCACCGAGGACAATGTCCAGGTAACCAAACACACCCTGGTCAGACACCTACAGCGGCATGTAAACGCATTCATATCCCTTAAACCTCTTCACATCACAACCAGCGTATTTTATTGGGGCTTTCTTTTTATGATTGACCGAAACAGAGAAGTGCATTACTATGAAGAGAAAGAAATCTGATGCATGGTTTTAATTTTGACCAATAAAAATCAGGGAGGTCTGGGATGCATTTCTATTCTCAGCTGGATTTGTATCTTGACTATTAATCACATGAATAGTTATTTGATGTAAACCCTCTATTGTAGCTCTGGTTCATGTTCAGGGTGGTTATCCTGATAGGAAGTGAACGTTGCCCCAGTGTCTGGTCCTCTGCAGCCTCTAACAGCCCTGGACTACAAAGCTGCTACGACAGGAAAAATGGTGGATGCACAGAACTGATTAGCTGTGAATTTATGACATTGTTTAGCAGTTCCACTGCAAATACTGTGACAGAATAGATGAGAAAATGTCATAGACTTTAGAGGAAAATAAACAGAATTAAAATATGACCCAAAAAGAATATGAAGATATCTGTGCAGCACAGAGAATACATGTAAATTCTCCCCTTTAACTCCCACTTGTTTCCATGTATTTTCTGCGAATGAGGCTGCCACTCCCATGTTTCACAGTGTTGGTGGTGTGGAACAATAGTTTTCAGAGTTAGGGTCTCATCCAGATCACCTCCCCTGCTCAGCCCCCTGCTCAGGTCTATGCTAACCTTGACACCTGGTGTCTTTCTCTTTGCCACTCTTTGTGTTTGCGCCCGCCAGGCTCTGCTGCCTGCAGCGGGACTGCTGCAGCTCAGCGAGGTGAAGAAGGCCTGCTGTGAGTTCCTGGGCTCTCAGCTCCACCCGTCCAACTGTCTGGGGATCAGAGCCTTTGCCGACCTACATGCCTGCTCCCAGCTTCTGTCTTTGGCTAACAGCTACGCAGGTTTGTGTGCTCAGACTCTGGCAACACTTCCCACTGCTTCATTAAGTGCAGTTTGCATTGGTTCGGGACTATCTAGGACGGGGGGTAGGGGGGAACGGACAAGACAGAATGAGGACAGGTGTAATTAATGGAGATGCTGTGGAAAACTTCTGTTGGTGGCTGAGAAGTAGTACCGACGCATTATGTCTGTGCTGACAGAGCATAATTTCACGGAGGTGGTGGGGAGTGAGGAGTTTCTGAACCTGGGCATGGAGCAGGTGTCCAGCCTGATCGCCAGTGACAAGCTCACCATCCCGTCAGAGGAGAAGGTGCACGCCCCCACCGGCCTTCGCTCAGGTGTGATACAGCAGACACACACAACGTGGCCTTATGCATGTCTGTGTTTCTGCAAAGGTGTTTGAAGCAGTGATCGCTTGGGTCAACCATGACAAAGATGTCCGACAGGAACACCTGGCCCACCTGATGGAGCATGTCCGCCTGCCGCTGCTCTCCAGAGAATACCTGGTGCAGGTATGCTCAACCTGTCTGCTTTTTATTCATCATATAAAATATCTACATTATTTCACCAGAGAAGACCACTTCTTATTGTTGGCATGCATGAGCCTTGAGATTCCAACTTTTACTTAATCAAAGGGGCAGGATCATGTTGACTTTTTTGAGCATTACATCATGTTACAATGTTATTCCCTCAAAAAACATATCTTGGACATTGCTTTGAGTCTTTGATGCATGTTTGAGGAGTCCTTTAATTTCCGTGGCAACCATCGGGCTGTAGACTCTATCACCACCTCTGAATCAAGCTCCTCCTCAAAAACTGAACCTGTGAGCTGCAGTTTCCAAGCTTTCACCTTACAGGAAGCTTGGAAACTTCTTGTGAAATTCCTCCAGACTAGCCAGCGGCATTTAGCTCACACCTGGTGGAATTGCACATCTGCTTATATGAGCTATTTCTCAGTGAAATGCTGGTTAAAAACATTGTAAAAGGAATAATTTATCATATTGTTATTAAACAATACAATCGATTTTTTTTTTTTAATTTTGTTTTAGTAATCTTTTTTTTTATTACAGCAGACTGGAGTGACTGTATCTGGAAGCTTGACTCACCTCAGCATGATTGATTCTTAAAAGTGAAACGTACGCCGTCACTTACTGTCTAATTAATCCATCTTTTAAAGCCTGGACTCTTGGGGAGGTCGTGTCCTTTCAGAAAAATAAAATGGGTTGAGATGGTGGCGAACAGTAATGCATCAGGTGAAATTGCAGCAGATGAACGCTAATTCTAATTAATTGATCTTAGTATAAAACTGCTGTTGGAAGCTAGCAGAACTAAACCCATAAACATAGATACTTCTGAGGTAATTATGGATTTGTTTGTTGTAAAACCCCCCAAAATTGACAAACATCATTTTTGCTTTGCTCCAGACTTTTTATACCAGATCAGTAAAATTAACATTGTTTGCTATATCGGTAGGCATGGAAACACATACTGTAGTCTAAATTATGAAAATTTTACATTTAATAAGTTGATGTTGAACATTTAATTAATTATGCGAACAAATTCAGTTGAAATGGATCAAATTATTTATTTGAAACCTGAGAGAACATGCAGTCTCATAGAAACTGTATCTGAAATGACGGAAAGCATCCGACTGTGGTGAATAAAACACCTTGACATAAACAAGCAGAGCAAGAAGCTCTCAGGCGACATCCCAGCTGATTCAGCAGCTGAGTTCTGTCAGAGATGAACACAGATGGTCACGACTCGACTGTTCCGTACGTTTGTTTCTGATTGAGTGCGAGATGATTATTCATGCTTTAGTCTCATCTTATTTAGACTCTTCTAATAATCCTTTTACCTATTCAAGAGGAACAAATTGGCTTGTTTCCAGGCAGAACTCTTTACACCTGCTTTTATCTCTGTACAGTGACTACGGGTACATCTTGGCATGAATTGTAAAATTTCCAGTCCTTCTTTTCAGAAGCAAAGCTGTCTCGGTCCAGTTTTGAGTCTGAACAGTGACAGTTTGTCTGGTCAGAGGGTAAATTAGTAGCACAGACTCATGTAGTGCGACAGCCAACCATAACGCATCACTTCAGTCTCTGACTGCTGGAAATTATGCCGAAACCAGTTCATAACACATTCATTTAGACTTAGACTTATGCACAAAGACACAACATTGAATTTGGCAATGACATATCACTGAAAAACTATATGTATAACAATTTATACCTACAGATATATATATATAAATACATATGCATACATACAAGGTACTGGTGCAGTAACTTGTATGCATTCATACATACAAGTTATTACATACATTTACCGAATTGTTTACAGTTAGGTAAACGTAAACAGATTTTTGATGGTGCGTTTTTATAATTTTTTGTTTTCATTTTGACTTTAGTACTGTTTTTATCTTCTGTGGCTTATTTCAGGTGTATCAGATTTATTTTTAAAATTGGCAAATTGACATGAACTGTGAAGTTACTGAAATAACAACCTAAACATCTCTCCTTAAATCCTGGAATAAATGTAATTACTTATTAGCTGCTAAAACAGGGCAAGCAGAATAACCTTTGACTTAGGAATTTAAATGAAAGAAGGATTCCAAAAGTCTTGAAAATCCTGTACGTTTAACAGGCCAGGTCAGTTCAGTGTCACCTTCACAGAGATGTTTGAATCCAAATAAAAATAATTGATCCCAAAGGAAAATTAAGTGGTGTTGCAAATCATCTGAAAGGGCCAAGAAGTCATCCCTGAGGTACGCCAGCCCTAAGCCAAGCCACTGAGGTTATACAGCAGCTCAGTAACAGCAAGTCTCCTGTTAATTTAAATGGATGACCTCAACAAAAACACTGTGATTGTAGACATTGAAGAGAATGCAATGATCAGACGTATCTGAGCTGAATAAACTGTCGTGGACGAGTAAATATACGAAATTTCGTTTTGTATGTTTGTTCTACAGTTTTTGTCTCTGGTAAGAAAATGTTTGCACAATTTAAATCAAGAGTTTGTGTTGACGTAAATGTCCGATACCAAGAACGTTTGCTTTGGCTTTCTTCAAGCTTGTCCTTGTGGTCACCAGAACCTGGTAGCTGGCTAGTTCTGTTTTCTGATTGGTTCCTGTTTGGCCATCAGCGTGTCGAGGAAGAGTCCCTGATAAAGAACAGCAGTGCCTGCAAAGACTACCTGATCGAGGCCATGAAGTACCACCTGTTGCCAGCCGACCAGCGAGCTCTGATGAAGACCGCTCGAACCCGGATGAGAACGCCCGTCTCCTGCCCTAAAGTACAGATAGTCACCACTCACAGCCTTCCCTTCAGAAGAGCTGAGATGTTCCAAGTGTTGTTCAAACACTCTTTTAAGTGCAGTGTCGATTCTCTTGCATTTAGGTGATGGTGGTGGTTGGAGGTCAGGCGCCAAAGGCCATCCGAAGTGTTGAGTGTTTTGACTTTGAGGAGCAGCGATGGTACCAAGTGGCTGAACTTCCTACTAGAAGATGCAGAGCAGGTAGGAAAACCTGAACCGCTAAAACTGCCTTGTGATAATATTCTCACCTCACAAACTTGTTCCATGTTTTCCACATTACTGCCACAAACCTGAAAATATTTAACATAGATTTTATTTCGGAGAGCACTCAAGGTAGTGCTTAATTATACAATAGAGAAACTATGGAGTGCTTGTACTAGTTTCTCACTCGAGAGCTGTGGACCTTGATTTGGTAATTGAACTGGGCCAAATGTGAAATCCCTTCTAGGGGAGTGAATATATTTGCATTGCTCTGAATAAAGTGCTGTGTACTCTGAAGATGATGGAAAGCTTGTCACCTGAGTACGTATAGACCAGCCTAAGGCTTCCTCTAAGATTTATTGAAACCTCCAAGCAAACACCAGTAAACAACTACTTGGTGTTAAATTGACTGGTGCATGTTGGGTCTCCAGGTGTGGTGTACATGGGCGGGTCTGTATATGCTGTTGGTGGTTTCAACGGCTCTTTGCGAGTGCGGACGGTGGACTGCTACGAACCAGTGATGGACCGCTGGACAAGCGTGAGCAGCATGCAGGACCGCAGGTCAACGCTCGGCGCCGCTGTGCTAAACGGACTCCTGTATGCTGTAGGGGGCTTTGACGGCAGCAGAGGTACCGCTTCTTCCTTCTCTGGTTGAACCCTGATGAGATCTGTTTGTGAAGCCATGGATGACGGAGGGTTGTTGCTCTTACTGGTTCATTCTCTGTGACTGCAGGTCTTTCCACAGTTGAGGCCTACAATGCCAAGACTGACGAGTGGTTTCACGTGTTGCCCATGAGCACCCGGCGCAGCAGCGTAGGAGTCGGTGTTGTCAACGGTGATTGCAGCTCTGTTTTTAATTTAAAGGTTGACAAATAGATGGTACAAAAAGCACATGAAATAACAGATGTTTAGCCTACCTCAGTCTTAAGAGCCCAGTTCATTGAACCCTGCGAGCATTTTCCTGCTGTCCGGCAGAGTTCGCTTTTTGGAGTTTTTTTTTTTTTTTTGCCCTCCCCGCTCTCAGAGCGTGACACCTGCCGAGCTCCTCCTTAGCGCCACGCTAAGACCGCTGTATTTCAGTTTTACATGTAAAAACACTTTAAATACCATTAATTGTTCAATCTGAAATGATTTCCAATGCTTCTAGGAATCCTGTATGCTGTGGGAGGTTATGACGGAGCCACCAGGCAGTGCTTGAGTACAGTGGAAGCTTACAATCCTAAAAGCAACACATGGAGCTACATAGCAGAGATGGGCACGAGACGCAGTGGAGCAGGTGTGTGTTTGTGTTCTTACTGGGGGAAGAAGAATCATCGTTTAGTGGTTTATCCATCTCTGATGTGTCTAAAATATAAGAAACTACTAGAAAAACACTTAAATAAAAAGGCATACTACTAATGTTGACAGCTCTAATCCTGCTTATTGGTAAAATAAATTGTTACTGCAACAATAGACCAGATAATCTGCATCTGATCTCATGCTTTTCCCAGGTGTGGGTGTGTTAAAAGGTTTGCTGTACGCTGTGGGGGGGCACGATGGTCCGCTGGTGAGGAAGAGCTGTGAAGTTTACGATCCAGCCACCAACAGCTGGCGGCAGGTAGCCGACATGAACATGTGTCGACGGAACGCTGGTGAGACAGGAGGAGACCCACCTGGACGCATCAGATGCTGGTTTTTCCACTGGTGGATGTTCGTCTCCGTGTGTCTGTGCTTTCAGGTGTGTGTGCCGTAAACAACCTGCTGTACGTGGTGGGAGGCGACGACGGCAGCTGCAACTTGGCCTCGGTGGAGTTCTACAACCCAACCACTGACAAGTGGACGCTACTGCCGACTTGCATGAGCACAGGCCGCAGTTATGCAGGTCAGTCAGCACGTCGAGCTCCAGACCCTCCCTTTTTTAAAAAAAAGGGTTTTTTAAAACCCTTTTTTCCAAATAAAAATATTTGAAATGTGAATTACTGGGTTCAGACTTTGAAAACCACATTTTGCTGCAATTAAATCAAAATGTGTTGCTTTCATTGCAGCATTATAGATGATGTTGTGTGTCAGGGCTCTTTGAACCACTATAATTAATTTCAGAGAGCTGTTTGATTAGTTTGTCTGGTGAGCTCAATTAAAGGAAATCTACTTAAGGATGTCCCACATTATTAAGCATCATAATGCAGCTCTGCTTCCTCTCTGTTGCAGGTGTGACGGTGATCGACAAGCCCTTATGACTGCTCCTGACTCCTGCCTCTGATTAAAAAGCGGAACGCGTTCTGCTGAACACCAATCTTGGATCTGTCTTCGATGCCAATGCGGAGATGGGCAGCATTAGCACAGCCACCGACGAAGATGTTGATGCTGGGAATGATGAAGGTTCTTGCACTTACATTGGGAGGCGCCACAGCGGACGAGGGGCATCGAACCTGGGTTTAATTTGGCTCCCGGCGGGATTGCAGCAGCGGAGGGGACAGTCGGGTTGGAAGCACCACCTGGATCACTGCAGTGCCATTGAAACGCTACTGATATGAAGCTGCTATGACTGCAAAGTTACTTTAACACTAGTTAATTTTAACACAAACCAGATACGAGAGAGAAAGACCACCCGTCAGATCTCTGGCAGAGCGAAGGAGAGGAGGAGCATTTCTGTTTTTATTCCTCCAGGGAGGAAGCTGGTGTGCTTGCGTATTAAGGTGCTCCATTGCTCGCACATGTAAGCATGTTTTTGTTTGCATCAGAGAGTCTGTGTGGTGAGGCCTTTTTTTCGACGCTGCATGAACACACTTTGTCTGACTTTTGAGCTGTTCCAGTGTTGCAGCGAGGCCCCGACGAGTGCCTGAATGTCAGAGTCCTCCATGTTTGTTTTGTAGCTTCAGTACCGGAACCAGGACAGCCGCTAGTCCGAGATAAACAAATCATGACTTTAGGACGGTGTATTAGCTAGTGTTGAGGCAGAATAACAGAATGTTAAAAAGCACTTGAGAACATTGTTCTGTACATTTTTTTTTTTTTTTTTTGTTGAGATGGGAGACTTTAATTTTGTCAGGAAGAGAGCGAGTGGAGTCTTGTTAACTAGAGGCCATAGTTGCCGTGGTTGGAAACACTAATGAAAGCAGCAGCAGCAGCAGACTGAACTCAATGCATGGACTCTGTCTCTAACCTGTTCGCCAGTTTTCTCCTTTCCTTTGGTGTAATGACGTTTATAACTACTGCACACCCTGACGTAATATGAATGTGCCAATTTTAATGTCTCCTCTTTTCTGTCTCTTTTTATGGCTCCGTGTTTCTGATCTCTTCTCTCTTTCTGGAAAGTGACCAAACCTCCTCCTGAGTTTCTCTCTCTTCTGTCTCTTTCATTTCCTGCTATTGTCAGAGTCGCTCTGAAAAAGTGAAAGTGGTATCGCTGTTTCTCGTCAGTGTATTGATGAATGTCATGTAGGCTTATAACTCTGAAAATGTTTTATTACATGTTTTATATTATCATTAATAAATATGCTTCTTGTATTTAAAACTGTGAAATGCTAATAATCTGTTTTTAAAACTTTGCCAAATCAGTAAAACATTTAAATTACATGTGTCGTGTGACTCTTGTGAGTTTGCTTGTTGTGAATGTGCGTTGTTTCTCCTGGTAATCCGGCTTTCATTTCATTTCCTTTGCAAAATCCAAACAAATTAATATTGGAATGTAATTTAAGGATACGTTAAAATTACTCTTATACACAACATCTATTTAACTCAAGTTTTAATTGTTGTATAAGTGTATTACTTTCATACCAATGTACAGTTGATCTTAAAAACTTTTGTTGGTAAACAATTCTTCCTTAGACTTGCATTTTTTTGTCCCACGTTTTATTCAGATGAGTCTTTAGGTCTGTTATTTCTACTGAGACGGCTGAGGTTGGAGCACGTAGCAATAATGAAAAGCAAACTAAAGGCAAACATTATATAAAAAAAAACACACTAAATGTGACTAAAGTTCCGAGGTTAGACACCCCCACCACCCCATCTCTACCCTCATCCAGCCTGCTGGACTTATGGAAGCACATCCGACCTCCTATTGGCTTTCACTGCAGGGCCCTCCAGTCTCACTATCATCACTCCATTCCCCGAACCAATCAGTGAAGCCGCTCTGGTCGTGACGTCACTCTCCTCTCCTGTCGGCCAATAGAATTTTCCAATATTACTGTACTTGACCCGGCAGTCCGCCTCTTCCTCAGGTAGACGGACGCGCTGCGGAAAGGTGAGGCTGTTAAGTTGTCCAGTTCTGCAAGGGAAACATATAGCTGATTTCAAAGTTTTTACAACATGTTTTGTTAACTTAAAAAGCTTTATTATCTTGTTTCGATGTTTACGCGATGTTTAGCTAATATGCACATTGGGCTAACGTTGTTGCGTAAGTAACTGTTTCACCCTCATCAGACTGAATATGATTGTTGTTCTGTCCTTTAGTTGATCTTTGTTTAATTATTACAATCTTTGAAGGATTTTAGACGCTGTAAAAAAGAATGTAAACGTGCATATTTCGATTGTACGTATTTGCAGATATGTGGTATGAAGTTTGGTTGACGCAGCAGGTGAATCTTGTTCATTTTGCAAAACTCGACACTTTATTTATTTAACTTCAATTGATAAAATAAGAAACCAATTCTATTTTGTGTCACGACCAGAACAGCGTGTCGCCTCGTTTTTGAACATTTTGCTTCCAAAACGCTGGAATCTTTACAGGTCAGAGCAGAAACAGCAGAAATGGTCAAAATAACCACATAATGTGAGTTATTAGACAAATAAATCAAAACTAATTTTGTATAACTAGGAGATAATTAAACAGGAAACAAAACATTTAGGAAATACAAAACTTAGACATAATAAAGGACTTCAACCATTAATTGCACAAATAAATGTAAACGATAAATTGTTTTTCATTATAGAATGACATCCTAGCAAAACAGAACAATCTAATTTATGAGAATAAAGGAAAAAATTAAAAGAAATTATTTCTCTCTCACTGACTTTCTTGAAGCCTGAAGAGTGAAAACACTTTAAACCAGCAGCTTAATTCAAAGTGTTAACATTTTGTTAGTCAGTGCCTAAAATTTTGAGCGGTTTGTCTGTGTGTGTTTTAAAATATCATTTTGGACATTTCATAAGAGAAACCTTCTTATTCCTCTTTGCATCCTTGACTATCAGATAGTAAACATAGCTAACAACTTAAGAAACAAAAGCAGCTCTCCGAAGTTGGGATGAGACTGAAAATAATTGAAAAAGTAGCCAAAGACAAAAGAAAACACATGAAAGTCTAGAAATTGAAGGCCCAGTGCTGTACATATAACTAATAGACACATGCGGATAAATGATTTCTCTGAAACAATGCAGTTACACTGATTTCTGCTTCCGACGTGTAGCTACGATGTAATTACTGCGTCTGAGCGTGTTGGTGTCTTCCTCCAGACTGCATCCTCACATCATGGCGGCGAACGGGACGTCAGACATCCTGAGCTCTGCCTTCCTGGCAGTGGAGTACGTCGACGCTGTGCTGCCAGAAAACCCCCTGCAGCCCTCCCTGAAGCACGGCTGGGGTTACATGCTGGACAACTACACCAAGTTCCAGATTGCCACATGGGGGTCACTCATCGTCCACGAATTCATCTACTTCCTGTTCTGTCTGCCCGGCTTCCTCTTCCAATTCTTGCCCTTCATGCAGAAATATAAAATCCAGCAGGTCGGTGTTTGTTCTGCGCTGCTTGGCGTGGTTTTAGGTTTGAGATGTCGCTTTGTGCATTGTGACAGAAGTGTGTGTTCGTTGCAGGACAAGCCGGAGACATGGGAGAAGCAGTGGACATGTTTTAAGATGCTGCTGTTCAACCACTTCTTCATCCAGTTTCCTTTAATCTGTGGAACATATTACTTCACAGAGTTCTTCAGCATCCCGTACGACTGGGACTCCATGCCCCGCTGGTCAGTGAAAACTACTTTACAACAATGTCCCTTATAAACCGTTTGATCAAGTGCAATTAGGATCCTAAATATAGTGTAAAAAAAATAAATAAAGCATGAATGTGCTTATAGCACAAAGCATAGAATTAGACTGAATAGATCTGCTCTTATGGACCAGGCACATTGTCACCGACATCCGCTCTAGGATAAAAACAGTTTAGGATTTTTCAAAATTGAATTTGAATTGACTGAACTGTGGTGATAAAACCTGTTGGACGTGCTGTTTGTCACTGGTCTGTCAGGTGAATCGTTGGGTTTTTGTCTAACCACTCCTCTCCTCCTCTGTGTCTCTCAGGACGTCTCTTCTGGCTCGGTGCTTCGGCTGCGCTGTCGTCGAGGACACCTGGCACTACTTCCTCCACCGCATACTGCACCACAGGCGCATCTACAAATACATCCACAAAGTCCACCACGAGTTCACGGTGAGCCAAGCGGCCGGGCCGATAAACAAACACGCAATCTTTACTGAAGAGTTACTTATTAAATGTGATGTGACGTGTCCTCCGCCATGTCCCAGGCTCCGTTCGGCATGCAGGCGGAATATGCCCACCCTCTGGAGACCATCATCCTGGGCGCCGGCTTCTTCATCGGCATCATGATCTTCTGTAACCACGTGTTCTTCCTCTGGGCCTGGGTGGCTTTCCGTCTGCTGGAGACCATCGACGTTCACAGGTGGGACACGATCAGACCTTTAACATCTGCCTGTGGTTCCTGGGTTTGACCATTAGAGGGCCACAGAGGACAGTATTAACACGTTTCAGGAAACATGAAGCTTGTTTTTGTTTGAAAGCATTTTACTTATGTTCCTTGTGGATTTTATTTATTAGTTTTTGGCCGGTGCAGAAGAGAAGAAAAGTCTCGTTTGAAGCAGAAATTCTGTTAAAAATATTTTAGTGTAATGAATGTTATAGAAATCTCTGTTTTAACCATGAAACAGTTTTACAAATATAGTGTTTTAGTCAGTGGTTTCTTTAGATTTGCTGTAATACAGACTGCTGCAGGAGATCTAACCTGCCAACAGTCATCATCATCTATTCGTCAAAATCTTTGACGAATTTCAATTAATGTGAGTTAGAAAAACATTAATTTCTGCCTTGGGATCAAAAAAGTATTTTTGAATTTTAAATTTATCTTGTAAATGTATTTTCGCTATTTTGAATCAAACTAAGGAAATGTTTTCTTGTCTTTGTATGTATGCCGCTCTGTTGTGAGCAATTATTATAATTTCTATTTAATCTAGTAAATTAAGATTAACATTAGAATTGAAAATCACAAAGTACATCACATTATACTGTGAATGCCACAATAAATAACAAAAAAAAAACATAAAAATTGAAAAATGTCAATTTGTTAGTTGAATTAAATTAAAGAAACTACTCTTTAAGGACGGTTTAAGGCCTGCATGTATTGAAATAATGTTTTTATTTTATGTTTACCTCGAAACAAACAGAAAATTATCTAGTAATTAAAGTACCATAAGTAAATTAGTAACACATAAATCTTCCTTTATTCAGCAGGATTGAATTGAATCGCAGATCAGACAAAAATGATTTTCTTACCAAATTAGGAAAATGTTGTAGCGTATTGCTGTAATACAGTATATTGGTGCAGTAATTTGCATAATAAGGCAGAAATACTTTAATAATAGTTGGAAATAAAAGAAAAGATCAGATGTGTTCTCTGTTGAAATGAAGATTGTGACTGAATGTGTTTTTAAGAAACCAACAAGAAGCAAACCACAGCCGTCGTTTCTGCCGTGTCACGACTAGCTTTCCTCTTCCTGTTTTAGTAGAACAGTTCTCCTCCTCTGCTCTCTCTCTCTAAAAGTGACTGACCTTCATCCCCTCCTTCATGTCTCATCACAGCGGCTACGACATCCCTCTGAACCCGCTCCACCTCATCCCTTTCTACGCCGGCGCCCGTTTCCATGACTTCCACCACATGAACTTTGTGGGGAACTACGCCTCTACCTTCACCTGGTGGGACAAGCTCCTGAACACCGACAACCAGTACAACAAGTACCTGGAGAAACAGGGAGGGAAGAAGGAGCAGTAAAGCGGACTCTGTGTACCGAGTGTTGGTCCTCTCTGCTCACTGAATGAAACATCCAGGGACGGGGTGTGGAGAAAAACAAAAAAAAAACACTCTACCGTGTTGTGAATCCGAATCAGACTGAGAGTTAGCTTCAGTTTGCCTCCTCGTGCCTTAATAATCATGCTATCTCTGTCACCAGCTGCACGCTGAATAAAGGAAACATCAACATCCTCATTTTGCTCTTTGCTTTTCATCAGATGAAATGTGAAGATGGTGCACCGTATCGCTGTTGTTGTGAAATGCTCCTGTTTACCTCTGAATGTTTCAGCACTTTATCACTTCCTCCTTTAGATGTTGAGTTCTTCCAGCTGATCCCCAGGCTTCAGCAGAAACCATCTGATCGGGGTTCGATGCAAAAGTTCTTGTAAATTTTAGGCAGAAAAAGGGAATTGGCTCGTATGTCTCTTCCATATTGTCCCACTCTTATTTTTTCATATAAGAATCAAGTGCCTTTTTTTAATTTGAACGGTAAAAGAAGCGCTGACTGTGTATTGTTTCTTCTGTAAAATAAAAGCTTGTAAATACGTAAAGTGGACATTTTGGTTGAAGTTGTGATTTTTGATGGTCTGAATAGTAATTTCTTTTTTTTTTTTTGAACAGAATGCATTTGTTTGCTACTCTGCACCATCAAATATCCCCTGCAGCTTCAAGTAGCACACAGGCCCACACAGTGTGGTCAGCCAATCCACAAGCAGCTAACACTAAACAGGAAGTACGCTAATACTTTCAAAACAAGCATAAATAATTCAAAGAACATGCAGGTGTTGCAATTTAATTTCATCTTACATGTATCAATTTACAATTCTCAAGTCCTGAAAATTTTTTTTAAAATTCTTGGAAGAAATTTGTTTTTTAAGAACTGCATTAATTATTTTGTGAATTGAGAACTCTGGTCTAAGTAGCTTTTTGTCAAATTTTATATTTTGAACAGATAATATAAAATTGCATGTCACTTGAGCATGATAACTTGTTTTAACTTTTCTTTTTCTTCTTTCTTGATTTTACTTTTGGCCTAAATAAATCAATATTTACTACATTGCATGTTTGAGTCATGTTTGATAAGAGCATCTACTGAACGCTCAAGCATATATTTTGTGCATTTTTTTAGTGCATATGTAATTGAAAAAGGTTATGTAAATGTCTTTGTCTCTTCAAATATAAGCCAATAACTTTAATTTCTTTTTTATTTTGTAGTTATGAAAATGTACATCATAACATTTGCTGGGGACAAAAACGGTGGAAATGACTGAGTTTTCTTGCAAATTTGCAACTTTTCAGACTCCTAAATATCCACGTTTTTTTTTTTTTGTAGGAAATATTTTAGATTAGTCTAAAATTTTCAGGGGTTTTTTTTTTCTAGCAAATCTGAGACTTTTCGAGCTCAGAAATGTCAAAGTTTTTCTGAGACTTCACGGCGGAAATCTACTCCTTTCAATCTGTGTAATACGTCGTCGTATGAACGCCTTTATTTTGGAAGTTGTGGCAGGAAGTGCGGGACCTCTTTGCTGGCTTCACGCCTCTCGCGCTCCTCTCAGGTACAGCAGCGCATCACGCGCAGAGGGAAGCAGAGGGAGGCAGAGAGAGAGATATTTATAGCCTAGAGCGAAGCGGCTGCGCATCGATAAGACTCTGGAGCAAGCCGCAGGCAGACGAGGCTGACTTACGGTCAAAAGAGGAAACGAGAACGAGACGAAATGAAACCGCTCTTTTCTTCTTTTCTGTTCGCCGCTGCGGCACTCGCGCTGGCCGCCGCGGCCATTACCGGTCCAGACCCCGGGATCTCCTTCGAGTACCATCGTTACGACGAGCTGCGGAAAGCCTTGGTGTCGGTGTGGCTGCAGTGCCCGACCATTACCCGCATCTACACCATCGGAGAGAGCTTTGAAGGCCGAGAGCTGCTCGTGCTTGAGATGTCCGACAACCCCGGGACGCACGAGCCAGGTCAGTTTTTACGCACACAGCCTGCGTGAAAATGCGCTGATTTTATACATCCCACTTATTCTGTCGGGTTTATCCCGCTTTTGGGAAGACGTCACCACTTCTTCTGGTCACATTGGCACAGGAGGCAGTTTGGCGCATAGCAGATGGTTCTTTCTTATTGTATGGAGGATAGAAAAATACAGAAAGGAGGAGCGCAGGTGAGTTTAATCTGCGTCTCCAGACCCTGGTGCATGACCTCCCAGATATTCAGATGATAGATTGTAGCACCAGCAACGCAAAGCCGCCATTTTGCTGGTTGATCAGCATCTTTGAGTCGTGATTCTGGGAAAACACCTCTCCACCACACCTCACAAGACTGAGAGATGATGATCCACACTTTGTGCTAAAGCAGTTTAGAATCCAATGCTTCACAAAGTATTAAAATGAGTGGGAAGTGTTTATTACAACATTTATTGGCAGCCTAAAGGGGGAAGAAGCCACAGTTTTTGTTTTTGTTACAAGAAAAGGAAAAGTGGCTAGCTGGTCTTAGATTGAAATCATTATTTTTTTGTTTTTATTTTTTCTTTAGTTGCATATACATATCTAACAATTTGTACAGTATTGTAGAGAGAAGGACAATAAATTTACACATACACATATCTCACGTTTTTATATATATTCAAGGGATGAATTGAAGTATAAAATATGTTGTCCCAACTCTATACTAATCATCTGCTTCCAGTTTTATGTCAAAGGTCCCAAGTCTGATTAAAGGCAGATCCACCAATCAGACTTTTCCTGGTTTTGATTTGTTCGACTTTGGCAACTTATCTAAGGACTGCAGTACATAAATGAGATGCAACTCTAAATGCAGGAATTACAAGATACATCAAAGCATAATTCCCATTATGCTGATTATGCTTTGATTATCCTTTGTCTGATTTTTACAAACAGAAAAAATCAGATTTTCAAGCTCTACAAAGCTTAAAAATGTACATCAAGGTCAAACAGTTAGTTGTTTATGGACAAAAGTAATTGTTCTGTTTTTGATGGATTTCGTTAAATCTGAAGTATATTTTATACCTTCAGATTTTATATCGTCTAATGCTAGGAAAGTCAATCTATGTTGGTTGTAATTATTTCCTCTCATGGTTGTTGTAGAAAACATGCAATGAAAACAAAATGTAAAGCAAAAGTTGCCGACCTGTTCGGGTCTGTGTTGTATTTGAGATGGTCCGTTCTCAGACTCATTTTACTGGGGTCTACTCCCCGCTCCAGCTTCTGTACTCTTAATAAAATTCCTGACAAAATTTAAAAAATAAGTTGCAAATGAGATTCCCAAAGACCAGACTTTAAAGTCTGCAACATAGTATGAATGCTTGAAAGAAAAATGTGGAGGAGAGAAGAAAACCTAACCTGATGTCACACCTGCAGTCCAGCCTGGAGGAAGGGTGACATTCTGGACCTGCTTTGTTATCGATGGAATCTGCCCTAAAGTTATGGGGCAGATTCCTTACATTCTAGTGAGCTAGAATGTTGTGACCTTACATTCTAGCACATTACAGTTATTCAACAGGCCAATGGTCCAATGCATTACTGCAAGCGCCTTTCTAATGTCAGTTTGGACTAAGACCTTAAACAGTCCATTAATTCTCGAAAGCTCACCAAAGTGTCTGAATAAAGACAATTCTGCCAGAAAGGGGCCACAGCAATTCAAAAGACCTATTGATTATGATTTATTAAAGGACCAGTATTATGTGTTTCCAGGCACATGGTATCATTTATACCTTCAGTTGTTATAAAGTAATATTTGTTTATATCAAATATTTCACTTTGTAATTTAATACCTTAAAATTGGACCTTTGTCTTTTTAAAAACTACCTGAATATACAGAATAATCAGGGTTTTCTATTGATATCAACACCAGGGTTGATCAGGGTCACACTGTGAATGAGTGGATCTGAAATTTTTTCACACATGAATCGGCTGCCATAGACTCTGGACCATAACAGCAAACCATAGCCAACCATAACCAATGGCTGTCCAACATAGTAATAAAATCTGTGACCTTTTTCGTTTTGTGGTCATTTTTAATTTTTGGGCAGGTGGAATCTTTATTTGCTTCCCTTGGGAGAAATTCTGCTAGAAACATCCCATCATACATCCCACAACATCAGAAAAGATCAAATAAATAAATAGTACAGGAAAAAAAAAAAACATAAGACATTAATCACAAAATTATTTTTCAGGAATTTCCACACATTGGCTGAGTCACAACTAGTGTATGTTCATTTATAATGCAACTTCTACAAACAAGCTCTGCCGCTAAACTAGTTGGATAAACACTCTAAATCTTGTTCCAACTGGAAACGATGTGGCAAGTCCTGAACCAGAACCAGAACCAAAACCAGGTTCTAAACCAGAACCAAGTCAGCCTGAATATAAACACCACTGGTTCTGGAGAAAAACCAGCTGATGTTCAAATCCAACTGCCTGTATGGTCCAACCAGGCCAGGTGACCAGCTGATGATGTAGGATTCTCTCATGCTGCATTCAGGTACAGCTGGGACACGAGGCCGTCAAAGAGTCCAAACAATTCTAAAGTGATTTAAATCTGTTTTATCTTAAATATGGCCATAGTCTTATTCACAATAAATAAATAAATAAATGAATAAATGTAAACATCAACTTGGAGTATTTGTTATATTGTTCAGGGATTGGCTGTGCCTGCCTACAGATCACTACTTTAACCAGATCTACGATCAGCTCTGTACTTTCTGCTTTTTGACATGTTAGAACAAAATAAAATGAAAAATATTTTCAGAATACTCTTAAGGTCTACCAGAAAAAAAAATGTTTTATTTACTGTTTTAATTCAACCTTCAGTGCAAATTGTTCATTTCAGACAAGAAAGCAGTGTGAGAAACTCGTCTGGTCCCTATTAGAGAGGAAATGGATTAGCCTGCAGTTCTTTTATCCTTTAATGATGTTTGGGAGTGGTTCACTGATTCCTATCTTGGACTCCAACAATAGATTTGACTGTGACATCCATCAGGAAGTGATTTATTTCTTCTTGAAAATCCTCTCCAATCTCCCATAGGAAATAACGTTGCATAATCCCCCCAAAAAAGGTCATGGAGAGAATTTTGTTGGATTTTAGCAAAAAATGTTTCATGCAGCATTTACTGCATTAAGGTGTATTTTCTCCTCTGGCGGTGTTTGGTCTGACCGCAAGACTTCAGTGCGGCTCACCTCACACGGTCTCACACACACAGAGTAATGATCGTATTCTAAATAAGCCTATAATAGTGTTGTGGGCGTACACCGGCATGAGTCACAGTAGCAGACCGGAGCCCTCATTACCAACAGATGACTTTCCAAGCTGCTGCTGCTCTTTTTTTTTTTTTTACAGCTCCCTCATTTTGCTGAGCAGAGCATCTGGCAGTGGAGTGCAGGAAGACAGGCACAAAAATGTGGCTTCGATTTGCAGAATAAAATCCTAATCTTCCTTTGAGATGTCCCTCAGATATCTGTGCACCGTGTTCACATGAAGGTGGAGCTGAAATAGCTGTTGCCAGGGTGACAGATCGGCTTAGTGCGCTGAGCCGACTGCTTGGTGATTGGCTGGCTGACTGCTTCTGAAAGACTATGGTGGTTGAGCTGATGCGTCTGTCGGTGTGCAGCAGCCATCTGTCTGCAGCACAGGGACTGCCCACAGCCCAACATGTAAACACAGGCCACAACTAATACAGCAGTTTGTTTTGTTGTTTTCACAGAAAAAATGTAACATTGTGCTCTCAAAAGCATTAAATATCCTAGTTTATTTTCACATTTGCATCTAAGTAGCCAGTTTATGCTAACCATTTTTATGTATTCTCAAGCCTTGTCTAAGTATGTTTTTATTTTCACTAATTTGTGAAATTCTGTTAAAATGTGCTGCATATTTTGCAGTTTTTACCGTAACAATAAGTAGGGATGAACCAATCTGGTTATTTCAATTTCGATGCCGATTCAGATATTTGAGGTTTAGCATCGCTGATTGATACAGAACAGTCCTGAATTTACTTTAAACCTATCTATTTTTTAACCGCACAAAGAATTGTACTGAATTACATATTTATTTGCTAACTTTGCACCAGTACAGCACACTTAAATACAACAATAGCTTCAGTCAAATATGTAAAAACAACACCGCTTTAATTTGTTCAGTCAGTTCAATTAGGAGTAGAACAATGTAAAATAAGTAATAATAATACTAAAACTGACAAAAATAACAGGCTGATTATGTTGGTTAAACATGTGAAAATAAACTGCTACAAGCCTTCTTTCAAATGATCCAGAAAGTGCAATTAGGAATTCTAAATATAATGTAAAATAAATAATAAAACAGGTCATCACTCAGAGCACTTCTCATAAAATTAGACTGAATAGATTGGCCCCTATTGGGAACAGTGTCACAGATACCCGATGTAGAATTTTTTCCAATACCAGGACAAATAAAGATATTAATTACTTTGCTAGATTTGAGATTTTTGTATAGATTTGACTCAGGAAAGGGAAAAAAAACCCTGGTTTTATGACAAGTTAATGATAACAGAGTGCTTAAAAAGCCATCATTTGTTTCTTCTGTTCGATAGACATTTTATGCTTGATCAAATCGTACGTCAGTGTGAATATGTTGTAAGAGTTGAAATGCGGTGTACTAAATATAAAAGTGCCTTTTGAAATGAAATGAGTTTTCTGTAGAAGCCAAACATCACAGAACAAAGAACAGTAACTGTTCTTTGTTCTGTGGACATTTTTGGACATTTTGTTCCCTTGTGGACTTGGATCCTCTTGCTGTTGGATGGAGGAGGAGGTGATGAGAAAGACAGATAAAAAAAGAAAGGAAAGATTATTGAAGAATCTGAAAATATGACCTGAATGCTGATGTGACGTGGACAGGACGTAAAAGTCAGGTTGGAAACAAACACAGGAGTGTTAAGGGAAGCTGTAGGAAAGGCCAAGCTGTCAGCTTGAAGTCATTTATTATACATCAGACCACCAAAGCCCCTCGTTTCCCTCTGACTTCATTCTGCTTTACTTCCTCATAGGAATGCCCTCCTCAAGGAAGGAATGACAGCCAAACAGAAGAAAACAAATAACAGATAAAATATAACATTAACAATTAAAATAACAGAAAATAAAGAAACCTGATAATGAAAGATTTTTTTAAAGTTTCTTAAGGCTATTTGTTTTTTTTTATTGCATTGTTTGTTTAGTTCAAATAATAGAAGAAAGAACTTGTAGTTGCTGTAGATGTTTATTTTTTGTTTGTTTGTTTGTTTTGGTTCAGAATATTTTCAGAAATCAGTTCACCAGAAATAAAACACAGTTTTGTAAGCATCTCTCTTTTTCCTGCAAAATTAATAATGGCCATCATGGCCAAACCCATCAAATTTAGTGCCATCAAAAACGTTGTTAAATGGCTGATAGAGGAGTCATGTTGTGATGACGTCTTCTTTAGGTTCTCATCTTCACCTTTAAGATTTCTTTAGATTATTCCTAAAGAATAAAACTTGAACTTTACCCTCCTGGTTTTCTCTCTTCATTTTTCCTGGTTTATTTATTACATCCCTCCTCCAACATCCCTAGACTGCCTTAGAGATGTAGTAATCATATTTGATACATACAACTTTTTTATAACAACTGAAGTTACTTGATTGAGCTTTAAAATGGTGCTATGTGCCTGGGAAATATATAATACTACCTCTTCAAAAAGGCAGGTTGAAACCTTCAGTCATGACACAAATATACTAGGATACAATCCAAAAGAATCCATACATCACCGTGGTTTTCTCGTTTGTGTGCAGGGACGTCAGTAATACAAGCTGTCAGAGCCTCATATTACAGAGCTAACAAATATCTCTCCTATGATAGTGATGCTGTATCTACTGGAAGGACCAGCAGAGTGTGTTTGCTCAGTCTGCCGCTTCGTTTGTCTCCGTAAGCACCTGCTGCTGTCAGGGTTGCCACGATGACGAGGGCGCTCTGATGTGATGCTCCATTATGGACTCTGTGGCCGCAGTCATTACGGCCAGGTCACCGTAGAAACCTTATTGATCACCTATCAGACAAGTGGAACAAACAAAGTAGGATGGGCCGGGGGGAATTAGGAGATGTGTCATATTTACGGTCAGAAGTCAGAAATCACCCGGAGTGAGTTAGCGGAACGACATGAATCTTTATTGATTTGATCACATTTTGTTTTTGACTTTTGTATAATGGATGAGAAAATGTGTAACTTTTGAAACCCATAAATGTAAAAAACAAATGTCTAGAAACTTTCTAACATTGATGTCAAAATTTGTAAGTATTTTTTTGGCAGGAATATACTCAGTTTTTATATCCACAATGGCCCTAATATGCAGTTGCAAAGCCCATCTCTGAAAGGATGAAAAAAGACGTTTTTTTTGAGGAACCTAAATAAAGTTCAGTCTTAAATCCACCTGAGATGCTGTGGCACAATCTTTAAAAAGCTCCTCCTGCTCAACCCTCTGATGTTTCCGGATCAAAACCAGTCTGCCAAGAAAAGTGAGTCAAACATCCTTCATAATAAAATACAGCACACACCGGTGTAATCATATACAGCATATAAAACATGGTTGTTCAAGCAGAAGGGGCCAGTCTCCAGGTACAAAGCATAAATCCAACTTCTAGTGTGTTTGCGTGTGTGTGTGTGTTTGCTTCATAGTCTGTAAAACCTGTTCACCAGTCCTGAAACCATTAGTAGCAGAGAAACCAGATTTGAGCGTTTAAAAATGACCTTATAGCAACCAGATGTGTGTGGGGGTGAATGGGTGGGTGTGTCACACACTTCAAGAAACGTTAGAGAAAATAAAAAGGACAAAATAAACAAGCTTTCACATCAGAATAGGGATGGGCAAGATGGACTTAAAGCTTCATCGGAATATTTTGTGATAATAAAAAGGATGATAAAAACTATTTATTAGTACTTTTTTATGTAGCTGTAGTACAGAAATCATAGGAGCCCCACAAACATGAATACTGCTCCTGAGAAATATAAAGAAGTGTGATTTGTATCACTATAGGTATTGATATATGGAATTTATTGTGACAATGATAAATCAAAATTCTTGTCATGATAAGAAAATGTATCACAATAAATGATACGATAAATACCCACCCCTACACCTGAATAATGACTTTGATATTATGATTGTCTGAGCAGCATCACTGAGACAAAGTAAAATCAGAGTCTTTGCAAACCATAACGATGTTGAGAGTGGATCTGAACAGCTTTAAACAAACCAACTCCCACCTCATGTTCTCCCCATGTGCCAATGAAGAACTCTGATGCTTTACTGAACAGAAGTGTTTTTGTTCCCCGACAAGCAGAGAAGCTCTTTTGTTTTCCAACAGCTGTGCAAAACCATTAATAGTCAAACACACCATGTTAACCGGCACCTGCAGTGATTAGCACTGTTGCTTGCTGCAGGAGGGTCTGCATTTGAATCCCAGGAACGTTTCTGTAGAGTACTAATTCTCCTTATGCATGCCTGCTTTCTCTCTGGGCACTCCAGCTTCATATAGCAGTTCAAAATCATGAAGCTTACTAATTACACTAAGTTGATGTTTGTTAGTCCTGTGTGTTGCTGCGTGATGGACTAGTGACCTGTCTGCTTTGTGTTGTGTGAGGTGAAAGTGTGTGAATGTGTTAATGGAGCTGTCAGCAGCTGGCAGCCCTACACCAGCCTTCAGACTGATCAATCAGCGGCTGCCTCTCTCTAGTCTGCTGCCTCCAAGTCATTACTGTCTGAACACGGCTGCAGCATTCAGCTCTGGTTAGTCTTCCAGCAGATGAGTCAGGGCAGCCATCACTGCTGGGTTCCTGAAGCAGCACAGTGCGACAGGTTACTCAGACATTTGGACTGAGTGTCCAAATGTCTGAATTTGTACGACTTATGAATAAAACAAATTTGTCTCACCAGTGCAGGTGGAGTCATTTTTTTATCCAATAAGGACAAAGCTACACATTTTCAAATAAAGAGTGACCTAAGTCACGTTTTAATTGGTGAGTAACGACTGAATCTTTTTCAGTTGTCTTCAGCCCAAAATAAATTAGCTAAATTGTTGCTGAAGTTTTGTATCCATAATGATTCCTACAGAAAAAAGTTTGACTATATTGTCTTTGTTTAATTAAAATATTTCACGCTTAGTTGTTTATAAGCAGGAACAAAATTAATTACAAAACTTTTTAGTGTTTTTGCCATGTCCTGTGTTGCTTTGAGATGATTTGGGGTTTGATTTATTTATTCTATTTTCATTCCTTAGTTTCTTTCTTTGTTTAGAAAGAAACTGAGGCCTTGTTTTTGTTTTACCTTAGTTGTCTTCTTCCTAGTGATTCTAGTGCAGTGGTTCCCAAAGATTTTCTTCTTGTATTAGGATTATTATATGTCTGGTTATTCTTTGTTTCTCTTAGATTCATTTTCTTAGTTTTCTTGTTTTCACTGCCTCACACGTGTTATCGCTCTCTCTCCTCAGCCTGCCTTCTGTTCTCTCTCCTCACACCTGCAATCTGTTTCCAATCAGCCATCTCTTCCTGGTTTAGTAATCAAGCTCCCCAGTATATTTACCACTTATAAATATACTGAGACGTGATGGGAAGATTCTTGCTGATTCTTCCCATTACGCCTTAGTTTCCTCCTTTTTCTCATTTCGCCATTGTTAGCTGACCCTGACTTGCTGCATTGTTTCTGGTTGTTGTAAGTTTTCAGCTGTATTATTAAAGAAAATTTAACATTATCCATGTTCCTATCTCCTGTTTGCATTTTGGGCCATCCACAATCTTAGTGCTCATGCCAGTTTTAGTTGGGGGGGAACTGGCCTATGAGTATTCTTGATTTTGGCCCATGTAATAAAAAGTTTGGACTCTAAATTACTCTAGGGGTAAACATATCTGAATGATGACTTCTTTTGTTAAAGATGGTGGATGTTGTCTCTTTTATTTGTGCCGTTATCAGTCTAAGAAAAAACCTTGAATAACAAGTGTAGTTCCTCCTCGTCTGAAGTGATCTTAGAGCTGTTCCTGTTTTGTCTGCAGGCGAACCTGAGTTTAAATACATCGCCAACATGCATGGCAACGAGGCTGTGGGCAGAGAGCTGGTCATCTACCTGGCCCAGTACCTCTGCAATCAGTACCAGCAAGGCAACGACACCATCATCGAGCTCATCCACAACACCCGCATCCACCTGATGCCCTCCATGAACCCAGACGGTTTCGAGAAGGCAGCCTCACAGGTCAGGACACCGGCCTGAAAAGTTTGACAGATTTATTACACTTGCTGCAAAAGTCTTTAAAGCGGTGACATAATGGAAAAAAACAGTAAAATTTGTGTAAAATGTATAGATTTCATTCTTTTAGTGAGAAAAGTCCGTGTTTTACCTAAAGTGAAACACAGAGTCAATCAAAAACCAATCAAAATGCATTTTGATTATTATTTTATTAAGAATATAAGAAAAGAATATAAGCAGTGACTCCCCAGGAAAGTCCAGGGAAGTGAATAAAAGATGAAGGTACATCGCTTTTAATATCCACCAGTCCTCTTACAGAGATGGGAGCAACAGGGAGTATCCCAACCAGTTTCAGTTTGCTTCACAACTCTGATGTTTGCACCTGCAGACAGTGACCCCAGGCAGTTCAAACCCAGGTCACAAATACCCTTTATTATGTGTTAAAAGACAGCTAACTGCCTCCAGCATGAAGGGTGCGTTGTAGCTAAAATTGATGGAAACTAAACAAAGTTTTTACATAACACACCTAAGGACAATTTAGAGAAACCAATTAACCTGACAATCACAATCCAATACTGTGACTACACCTACAATTAATCAAAGTATGGAAATAATTATACATAAAATATGTATAATTATGGGAAAGTTATGTTTTTTAGGGGTTCTTTAGGTTTGGGGTCTTCAAATCATAAAAATTGATCACTTGCTCCTACTCTGGATTTTCCTCTTTTCTTCTCCCTTTGCTTCAGCTCAGCCCTCATGTTTTCAGATTCAGGTTAAGTTTCTGCCTTCTGTTTTCATCTGACCTCATGTTTTGGATTATAATATTACAGAAAGACCCAATGACCACTCTTTTTCAGTTTCCTGGCTGAGGCCAAAAGGGTTTGACTTGAAGCATTCCTGGTACAGCATCATAATTCCTCCATCATACATTGGGTCCTTTTCCACATATGTCCTTTGTTTAACATCTAATATAATCTCATCAGATTGTACTTCAAATATCGATAGCACTTTATTTTAAAGTGAAGCCAGGGTAGTGTGATATGCTATTAGTACAGAATTTGTACATGTGTTGACTACTGTATTCAGTTGCATTAATTTTTGTCTTTGTACATTTTCTAACCTCTTCTTCCCGTTTCCCCTGCGAAGCCTGGAGAGATCAAGGACTGGTTTGTGGGCCGCAGCAACGCGCAGGGAGTGGATCTGAACCGCAACTTCCCTGATCTGGACCGCATCGTCTACATCAATGAGCGGGAGGGCGGGGCCAACAACCATCTGCTGCAGAATATGAAGAAGGCCGTGGATGAAAACACGAAGGCAAGCAATTAGTCAAAGTGATTCAGTTACTTATTTATTCAGCTTTTGCAGCTCATCCCCAAGCCAGTTCCTTACAGTACTAAGCAAAAGCTTCAAACCCTTTCAAATTATATTTTTTTGTCTTTAAGGGAACCAAAGTTTCTTGTCATTTTGTGAAGTGGTTCCTCGACTTTTTCTGGTTTCTCTCTTTTTTCCAGTCCAGTTTTTAAACAGGGTGCTTTAAAATGACTGGAGGGGGAATGTCTGAAAATAGCTGACAGTAGAGATATTACTTTAAAAGCTGCTTTCCCTGTAAATTTAGTTGGTAGTGTTGCTATTTTAGATTTTAAAAGTAACATTTTTTACTTGCCAACATTATTTATTTTGTATACAAATTTTAAAGGTACAGTACTTTCTTTTAGCTTTACATAATGTTATAATGTTATCTCATAAAAAAAAACATACCTGGAAAAGTGCTTTGATTCTTTCATGCATGTTTAAGAAATCCTTTAATCTGCCTTGGCACACATTAAGATGTGCAAAATTTATGGTAACAAGTGCAGGTAACATAGTTACTCGATGGTGCTATAAAATGGCACTGCGTGGCTGAAAAGTGCACATTACTGCCCTCCCATTAAAAATAACATCTTTTCTGTCTTTCCAGCTGGCTCCTGAGACCAAAGCAGTGATCCACTGGATCATGGACATCCCCTTCGTCCTGTCAGCCAACCTGCATGGAGGAGACGTTGTGGCCAACTATCCCTATGACGAGACCCGCAGTGGTGAATATGAGTCTTTTTTGTTTTTGTCCAGTTAATTGCACGAAGGTGTTTTTGGTTTGTCATTAATTTGCTCAAAAATATTTCACTTCTAATAAAAACACCAAAGATTTTATTTGTTTAGTATTTCCTCATAAAGTTAGTTGAAACCAGAAGGAAAGTCAATGATTCGACTCCTGCCTCTGTGTTATTACAGAGCAAACAGACTGGTATCTCCTAATGTGGAACAGATGCAGATTTTCTGCTAACGCTTTATAACAGCTGTTAAACATTTCCTGGCTGTTTTTCTTTCGCCTCACACCGATCCTTTAAAGAATCCGCCCACGAGTACAGCGCCAGCCCAGACGATGTGATGTTCAAGTCTCTGGCCAGAGCTTATTCCATGTTCAACCCCGTCATGTCTGACCCGGACCGACCTCCCTGCCGTAAGAACGACGACGACTCCAGCTTCAAGGACGGCATCACCAATGGAGGGGCCTGGTACAGTGTGCCGGGAGGTGAGACTTCCTGCCAGGCTGAGCAGCTGTTTTTGTTTGTTTTGTTTTGTTTAATTGGCTTTGGAAATCACCTAATCACCTGTTAAAGAGCCAGAGTATTGGATGCAGTGACATCTAGTGGCTTAAGTCACACGTTGCAACCTAGCTTTTTCCATGTGGAGAAATTAAACAAAGCAGACTGGGCTGTGGTTGCTAATGCTGAACATACATTTTTACTTCACAACATATGTTAACAATAATAGAATTTAGATCAACTGGAATGCTTAAAAATGAACTAAAGAATGGGAGATATATTTATTATTTTATCTATTTGCTTTTAGCTTTCTAAAGGCCTTTTAAAACCAATTCAAAAGGGTGGCTCAACAGAATAGATGTCCATCTAAAAATAAAACACAAATCATTAAATTTTGTGACTCCATCACTAAGTGAAACACAGATTAATTCAGACACAGATGATTTGTTAAACCTTTATTTTTATTAGTTTTGAGAAAGTCATGTTTTAAACAACATGACTTTTTAAATGATAAAAGTCATGTTACTTAAAACATCACTCTTGATATAGTATTACAAAAGTGTTAAATATTGAAATGTGGGATAAAGAACAGTGTGTTTAATAATTGGTTAAAGGTTCTTATTTTTAATCTATCCAGTGAGCCTCAACACATTTTCTAATTTATTGATATATACCTTCATTAATTAAAACACACTTGGGAAACCCTCTTATTGCAGGTTTTTAGCTTTTTCAGTTTTTCTCCTAAGAGATGGTTTTTAAATTAAATTACACAGAATAAATACCACATAATTTTTTCCAAGAGAGTTTGAAATGAATTACAATGGTCTCATTTTAGAAAACCACCTTAATAAAAAGATCAAATTAAAATTGTTGCACCTTATAGAGCCATGTGAAACTTGTGTCTATTGGTGATTTTGTTATCTTCACTTGTATCATCAGTTTTCTGGTCTTCCAGTTCAGTTTTCTGCCTCTGTAAAAGTACTATCCTGTTACAGGGATGCAGGATTTCAACTATCTGAGCAGCAACTGCTTTGAGATCACCCTGGAACTCAGCTGTGTCAAGTTTCCCAATGAAGAGATGCTGAAGAACTACTGGGAGCAGAACCGCGACTCCCTCGTCAACTACATTGAGCAGGTTGGCATCTCTCTGTCTTTAGGAATCCTGATTCAGACACCATCATGTTTCAGACGCAGCTTAATCAAAAAGTATTCCTTCGTTTCAAGTAACAAGATTCCTGTTTTTGAAACCAAAAACGATCTGGCAGCTGTTTACAGAACATAAAAAGTCACCAGAGCCAAAATAATATTAACTTGCACATTTGTTGCTGTAAATATTACATCTTTAAAGGAACTCTTATTTAATAACATAAATGAAAATCTTTTACACTTTCTCCTTTTCAATAACGTGGTAACATTTGCCACCAGAAAGCTTCTCTGCTGAGTTTTTGAATGTTCTCTGTGCGTTGGGCTCAGACTCATCGCGGTGTGAAAGGCTTCGTCCGGGACCTGCAGGGAAACCCCATTTCCAACGCCACCATCTCTGTGGAGGGAATCGACCATGACATCACCACAGGTAATGACCCTCACAGAAAAAGAATAAAACCCCATGACAAATCTGATGTGCAGCATGATTTAAAAAAATCATTGAGTTTAGACAATTCAATGACCCCCATCTTGTGGCCAAAATGTGTACTTCATTTTTTTTCTGAATGAGTCTATAGTTGACTTGTTCTAATAAACAGTGAGCTGCTGAGGTACTGACAGCAGTTTCATCTTTTTTACATTTTGTCTCACTAAATAGAAACTTGAAGTGCTTTGCTCTGGACTCTCATGTTGTTGTTGTTTCAGCCTCTACACTTTGTAAGGACCTCTGTTTGCTGCAGTTACAGCTGCTGGATTTTTGGACCCTACCCGCTTTACACAGCTACAGACTGAATTGCTCCCCATTCTTGAAGTTTTGGGTTTTGGCATAAAGGGGGCTGAATGCAACTGCACAGCACATTTTTCAGATTTCTATCTTTAAAGAAATGTGAAAAACATTCACAAATTTCCTTCTGTTTCACTATTATGACCTACTTTGTGTTAGTCTATCATATATAGTCTCAATAAAATACATTATAGCCTGTAATAAGAAAAAAATGTGAAATCATTTCAAGCAATATGAGTACCTTTACAGAACTGTTCATGATGGCGTCAGCGAGGTAAAACATTGATGTGATGCTTTTCATAGCTCGGTATCAAACATTAAACTATACATTTTTGTCTTATAGCCAAAGATGGAGACTACTGGCGCCTCCTGGCTCCAGGAAACTACAAGGTGGCCGCCTCTGCTCCAGGGTTCCTGACAGTTATCAAGAAGGTGGCTGTTCCCTACAGCCCTGCTACTCGGGTGAGACCTGTAGGCAGTGACAGCAAACCAAAACAAGATCTTTATAGCTCTTCTCCCAAACTGAACACAGTCAGGTTCTCTTCATCTCCGGTCCTTTGACCTTAGTTCTAAACTAGGTCGAAGTTTAGAACTTTGAATGAGTCTATAGGTGACTCATTTGACTTAGTTTTAGTCAAACTAGGTCAAAGTTCTAAACTTTGACCTAGTTTAGGTCAAAGTTTTTTGACACCAACAGTTGTCAAAAATGTTCGTGTCACCATTTAACTTCATTTTAATGCTGTAGATGGTTTTCACTAATCACAAAGTTATCACCTGTGAAACCTATGCAAAAACAAATAAATGTTTTCTGTGATGCAGAGGGAGGGTTCCGCCCATTTGACTTATTCCATGTTGGTTGGTTCATACTGATCTAATCAAAGTGCTTGAAACCTGCTGGATGCAGATCGCATCAATTGTAATCACAGCAGTGTCATTCTGTCCACCTTTTCAGAACAATAGTAACATGTTCTGACCGCTCTGATTGCAGGTGGACTTTGAGCTGGAGTCCCTGATGGAGCGGAAGGAGGAGGAGCGGGAGGAGCTGATGGACTGGTGGAAAATGATGTCGGAGACGCTGAACTTCTGAGCCGTTTCAGACCACCTGCACATCCATGTGAAATATTTCCATCCCGTGTGCCCGTCCCACTCTAAAGAGTATATATTGTCTCTCTTTTGTTCCTTTTACATTAAAATCTGCTAATATCATTTGATTTTATCTTCATAATACCTGTAAGTTATGGAATAAAAAGCTGAAAACTAAGGAGGAGCTGGCAGATAGTTTGGTGGCAGTGAGCCTGCTCTTCATTTCTCTGACGTTTATTTCACACGAATGGTTAACATGGCCTATATAACAAACTGATTACTGAAGTAATGAGTAATTATGTATGTAGAAAAGCTGTTTATATCATCTTTTTGTTGTCTTGTTTTAAATGTTTCTGTTTCTCCGACCTTTAGTACAAACCCCTCCCCCCCACATTTCCTACACCTTCTAACAACTGTGAGCACACTTGCTGATAATTCACCCTGTTTCTGTTTTGTCTTATTAAAAATACATCAACAACACTATGGTTCTGAGATAATCAGGGACATTAAAACCACTGTAACTTCAATGTAAACAGTCTGTCAAGATAGGCTGATAATCCTGTATGTTATTTATTTTTCAGATTTTCTTATTTTAATCTTAAGCACACACTTAAGCTAAAAATGGATATTCATAATATATACTGTATTTATAAACTGCATATAACTAGAGATGTGTGTCGTTTTTGTTACTAAGATGAAAAACAATGAGGCCAAAAACGCTTAAATATATTTATTGGAAAGCCATTTAAATAGTTTGAGAAGAATAAAGATTGATTGAATGTATAAATACAGAAATAGATCTGAAGCGTGATGAGTAATCTGATTAATAAATTTCCCCTCTTTATGTTGTCAAGCTGCTTTTTGTGTCTTTCTTTTGTTCAACTCATTCCAACATTAGCAGCCACCTCCACCAGAGAAGAGCACACAGTCCTGGCAGAACAATTATGTAAGGAGTTTTTTTTTGCTGTTGTTTAGATAAAAACAATAAAAGTGTGTCAGCTGGATTTTATTTGATTGGAAAGAGCTTTACTGCACCTTGTAACCCTCCTGCAGTTTTAGCATGATGCTCAGGAGGAGTGCAGCAGATGTCACGGTCCGACAGTGGGAGGGTAGGGAGGTGTACCGTCAGACTGTCAGTTCATGAAACTACTCATTTGAGTTCTACACCAAACTCGTAGAAGTGCAGGTGGGATCAGTGCACAGGGTGATAAATAGTTTGAGGGGTCCAACTGACTGTCTTTTAAGATTATTAAAAGCATGCAAGACACCAAGTTTTTCACATTTTTTATGTTACAGCTGCAAAATTGTATATTTTCTCAAAATTTTATGCGATAGACTAATATAAAATAGGTAATAATCGCTAAGTGGAAAAAGAGTAATACATGATTTTCAATTAGCTAAAAAATAAATTAGGATACTCAGAAGGTTACCAAATTAGTACGTAGAGTCCAACTTTTTCACAGATTTTCTGTGAAAGACTCAGTTAGAGAACATCAGTGAACAGAGCAGAACTAACAGCTTTAATCAGATGCAGGAATATTAGAAAGTTTTGTTTTTTCTGATGAATTTTCCTTCTGACTGCTTTAGATGTTTGAAAATGCTTTTGTTCGCTGAAATAAAGATTAGAAACACCATGTGTCCTGTTTGGTACCAGCCACATCGAAGACAGAGAGAGAGAGAGAGAAATGAAAAGCAGCTTCAGGAATATTCTGGTGATGATCTGTGGATTTTTCCTCCATGTCCCTAAACTGATAACAATGCAGTAACTCAGAGAGGGTGACGGTAAAATATTTGAAATGCAGCCATAAAACTAAAGCGCTGAGTCAGGATTAGATTCAGAAGTCCATCACGATACATTGGAGTAATAAAGTTTCAACATTGGACTCATGCACTTTTTTTGGATGTATTTGACAATGAAAGTCAAATAAAAAGTTATGAAATTGTTCTATTTTCTCAACAGAAGACAGGAATATGTTAAATAAAATCATAAATCTGTCAAATTAAATATTGAAGCCCTCAAAACATGATGCTAAACAATCATCAAAAGTTTAGATATGACTCTGCTCTTTGGTGTCCAAGGTCATGTTATTGAAGTTTCCCCTTTTGTTAAATGTTATGTAACCTTCCTCATTTTGATTTGGTTTTAATCTATTTTATATTTAAGCATGTAGTAGGAATGACATCATGTAGCAGAAACTGCCAGAACCATTCAGCCTTTAATATGTTTTTATTTGTTGTTATATTGTCTTTGATAGAAATGTAAAGGATAATTTATGTTATAACAACCAGCTTAAGAACACTTTCTTCAACAATTTTTTTACAGTAGCCTAACTCATCAACAGGCCAAATCATTTTAGTTGACAAAAAATATCTAATTTAAAGACATATTTGTTGTTTATGTCTTTAAACATAAATGCAATCTTTCTGTGCTTAGATGGCATATTTTCCCCTGAAATATTTAATATACAAAGTATATTAAACCGTTGTCTCACTTAACTGTACTTTGAGCCACTAGATGGCAGGAAAATATCTATCTGTGTTTGTTCTTATTCCAAGAGCAAGAGCTGAATTCTGTTAAACAAACATGACCAGGTTGTTCTTCGTGGCCATTTCAAACATCACTGTGTTGTTGTTTCATCTGCATCATTTATGATTTCTGTCCAATTAATATGTTTTCATTTCCTGTCTCTGACGTCATGGAGAACTTTACTATTGTTGTCTGTGGAAGATGCCATCAAAATAAATGTATTTATTTTACTTTGCTGCATAAGAAAAAAATGCATTCGATGAAGGTAGCAGAATTTATATAGCATCAGAAAGACGATCAGTAATATGATAAATGCTGTACAAAATTATCTTTTTGTCATGATTCATGTTCTGTCCTGTCCATTCTGAATTTAATCACTCATCCTGCTGATTGCTTACCTGTTCCACCTGGGCCCCGCCCTACTTAAACACCTCTCAGCCGCCGCCTCTTTGTCAGATTATCGATAGCCACAAGCCAGTAGAGCTCCAACGTTTCCTTCCAAGCCTTCAGCGTTTCCACAAACTTTTCTGTCCACGGATTTACTTTGTTGCACTGATTTAAATGAGCTCAATGTTGATTTAAATGAGCCAGACTCAGCGTTTTGGCTGTTTAGCAGTTTTCTGGAAGTTTGGTCCAGATTTGTGGTGCATAGAAGCTGAATGCTGCTTTTCTATGTTTGGTTCTGATGCAGAGCAGAACCAGAAGACCTGAGAGGTTCTGAAAGGTTGATACAACAGAGCTTTAATGTATTGTGGTGCTAAACTGTTCAGTGATTTATAAACTAACAGCAGTATTTTAAAGTCTATTCTCTCAGACTGTAGAACTGGGTGATGAGCTCCATCTTCCTGGTTTAGTGAGAATTCTGGGGAACTTGTTCTTTGACCTCCTCCTGGTACTTTTCATGTAGGCTGACCCATTTTCGCCTTCTGAATGCATCGGTTCCCAAGAATAAAGTCATATATTTTCACTCTAATAGTTCATTGTTCTTTCCCCCCCAAAAAGCTTCAAACTCAGTTACAGTCTAATGAGCTTGAATAAATGAAACCACCTGAGTGTAAGCAAGGCAAAAAGATAAACAGCAAATAGAGATCAGGAACATCAGCTACGGGCGACTGGTGAGGAGGATGAAACATCCAGCTTTGGACAAATATGTTGGGGCTCCAAGTATAAATGTGTACAATCTTGTAAGAAATTCACATGTTGCTTTCATGGGATTAAATCACACTTACATTTTCAAATTTTCAACATGAGCACATTTAAACTCTGTGAGAAATGCCTTTTATAATGCTTTATCTCTATCAAATTTGGGATGTGCTTTTAAATGGATGTGCAGCATCCCTGCTTTAAAAAATAACCACACATATCTTATAATGTGAAGACAAAAACAATCTGCATACATTTTAAGCAAATCTTTTTAATTTTGTTCTCCAGTAGAAGACGGTGCTTCATTTCTCTCCTCTCCACTTCCTCACCAAGCAACGGTGGCACTTTTACTCCAACTCTGAGGCTGAGTCTGCAGTTTAAGCTTTGGATGCTAACTCTGCAGATCAATGAGAACCTTTACCTATTAGTCATAGCGGCCCTATTAGCATCAGCTATTAGCATCTTGTCATCAATACAATTGATTGATGCAGGACGCAGCGGGACTGAGAGGAGGAAGAGGACATTAATCTGATCCGACAGGCCACACCAGTCAGATCTGACGCTGGACACGACAGCTGATGTTTTACTGTCTGATAATAAATCTGCAGCAGATTCAAGTGACAAATGAGGATGCTGCTGCTATTATAAGTCAAGTAAATGAAGTGTTTTTTTTTTTGTTTTTTGTTGGCAGTGTTATAGGCAATAAGTGAATCAAAGAATTGACAGAAACAAGTGCAGGTTAGCATTTTTTATTTACTTTCCTCCTTCAGTCTGTCCACACAAACATGGTATGAAAAAGTTGAGACGTTCTTATAATTGGTGTTTTTCTCCCAGGAAATATTTCTTCACAAATCGTAACTTTCTGCTCTGCAAGAATCCAAGATCCAGTTTATTTATGAAGCACATATAACATAAACATGCAAGCTTTCCAAAGTGTTGCACACGTTAATAAGAAATGCGTCAAACAAAAGCAAATAAAAACACAGACGTCCAGTAGACATTTAGAGCAAATCAGCACAACTAATCGAAGGCAAAGGAAAGAGACTTTGAAACAGGAAGTGGAGATCTGTGTTTAAAGAAAATTTTGCTACCACAAAGGAAGAGGCTGGATCTGTTTTAAACTTTCGCCTGGTGTTTAGGACGAGCTGCTCGGCTCCAGGTGTAAGGAGAAAGACCGAGCAAACTTTTATCAGCTATAAGTAACATTTTAAAATGAATTTTGTCCTGCCCAGGGAATTACTGAGGAGAACCAGGACAGGACAGATCATGTCTCTGTCCGCCAGTCAGAAAGCCGCAGTGAAAACATGGAGCAGGGAATCTTCCAGAGAGCGAGCCGGAACAAAATCACAGCTGGAGAACAGCAACGACTCAACCAGGTGGTCACAACTAACCCAGAGCAACATGCACCAGTCTGCAGACCCCACTGGTCTCTGTGAAGGTCAGAGTAAATAGAGATGAAATAGACAAGATGAGAAAATAAAGCAACTGGGCAAAAGCAGCTTAAAAACACTGTTTCCATTGAAAGCACAATTGTGGAATTGGAAATAAAAAAATAAATTTGCATAATGCAAAGGCTGGGATTTTTAAATTTTTTTTTATTTTTAAGTTTTTGCACGAGGATGAGGTGGTTTTACAGTCGTATCAAAAGGAATATTTTGCTAGAAATTAAAGTCTATTGATCGTTGAGAAGGTGTATGTGCACCAATAACAAAAGCAATAATTTCTCAATGTCAATGAAGGGTACTTCTTCCATTGGCAGATTATTACAAAACACTTTTACAATATTATAAGTGAAATAATCTGTCGATATAACAAACACTTTTTCGGCAACATTACGAATTTATGACAAGCTCCTATTTCTTGCTGAAAGTTACTTGTAAGCGCATTAATATAGAAACTAGACTAACAGTACTCAGTATGACGTTGTGTTTTTACAGTGCACTCTGTTCCTAACCCTAATCGTAACCCATGAACAGCGTTTCTTCTTGTGGAGCATTTTGGTTCTCACAGCAAGGTGTTTGTTGACAAAAAGGAGCAATGTGTTAAATACAAGGACATACACACACACACACACACACACACACACACACACACACACACACACACACACACACACACACACACACACACACACGCACGCACGCACGCACGCACGCACACACACACACACACACACACGCACGCACATGCACACACGCAGAGTGTGTAAGATCCATACAGCATATTTCTGCTGCTTCTCTGAAAGGAAGCCTATCTGCAGGGAGCAGAGGCCAATGGAGACTCTGCTGAGTTCCTGTCATTTCAGAGGATTTTACATTTTCTCTAATATGAATTTATGGGGACTAAGTTTAACCCCGATGACCTCATGCCGACCTCCTCAGGCAGGACCCTGCTCTGAAACCTTACCTGTTTTAAGCCATACAATATGACTGTAAACAGATTGGTGGTGTTATTAAATTAAAAACAGACACACAGACTCATGCACACACACATTGTAGTTCCTGGAGAACTGCTGTGTCGACGAAGGAAAGCCCGACGCACACTTCAGCTTCCACCGTGCAGGACGGTGTGAACGCAACGATTCAGTCGCTCCAACGGTCACTGCTCTGTTTGCACGCAATTTATGGCGTCCACTTCATGCCAATATCATAGCTTCACTTCTCTCAAGACTTATTTTTATCCAGTTACCCTGGTATTGCAGAAGTAAATAAAACAACAAACAAAAAAACATGTTTAATTATTTTTTCAGGTCATGATAAAACCTGAGGTTACTTCAGTCATGCATTCAGTCATTTGACTCCTGAAATATATATTTTTTTTTCAGAAAAAAATGTCCTTTGCTTACAGAAGCTCATAAAGTCACAAAGTGCACAGACCGTCTTGTCAAGCAACACCATTAATTATCATCTGATGAAGGTTTAGATTAAATGTCAAAAATATGTTTCCCTCATAATTGCTAAAACTGTCACCATGTCGTGACAGTGTGATATGAGACAATCAGTGGAAAAAAACTCTCCTCCACCACCTGCTAGTGCTACTGTTACCATCTGAAGAAATGATCTGCTCCAAATACAACCAATCAGAGCCAGGAGGAGGGGCATAGCGCTGCCAGCCAATGCTGCTCAAAGCGCTAACGGCAGAGAAACAACTTACCTTTACAGGAAAACCATTTATCCACTAACATTGGCGGCCAGGCTAACTAGCTGTAGCATTTGTGCCATGCTATGTTGTAGTGACAGCTCAATAGCTTGGCACAGAGAAATTGGAAGTGTTGCACACAATATTGATTGACAGCGCTAAGACCCTCCTCCTGGCTCTGCTTGGTTGTTTCTGACTGAGTGGTGTATATCTGCAGTTGGTACTGGGAACACTGGGAGATGGATTTTTTTCACAGATGATCTGTTTTACATTATTCTGTCTCTGCATAATGATAATTTTATCAAATATAAATGCTACAACCTGTAGCTTTGTAAGTATTGATTCAAAGGATTTTAACTAACCTAAAGTTAGTTCTCCAAAAGGAGGAAACGTAGAGACATTTATTATTCAATATGCATTTATGACAAAGATAAAAGCTGTACAATCAGACGTAAACAGAGCCGATGTGGAGAATTATAAGTGACATCTACAAGAGTTTTGGGTAAAACTGTCAGGAGGCCGCAACGCTTCTTGCATGAAATGATGAAAAACTAAGTATAGCAGAAAACCTCTAGAATTTCATTTACACACAAGGTATGTAATGCTTGTATTTAAAGAGGATGTCCTATAAGGGCATCTATTTTAGTTGTTCTTGGAAATTGCTTACCTTTTGTCATTTTCATTTTCCAACAGAATCACATATCATCCACTTATTTCCCCTTTTATTGCCTCGATCACAGAATCATTCTTCTATCTTTCAGAAACACAACAAGAATCGTTTCACTTAGGTCACAAAACTGGCACGTGCGCACTCAGTGGTTCACACAGGCATGCCATGAAACACACAAAAATCAGAGGTGGAGAGATGAAAGTGCAGAATTGTGTTGCACAAAGGAGGAAATAATAACAGAAGGGAAAGAATGGCACTAACAGCTTGGCATTCAAACAGAGGATTTCCTCTCTGTTCCTTGTCTTCCCTCCGCTCTTTCTGTTTACCCACGACTCATATGTGGGTCTCGCATGCGGAGCGGGTTAACGACCATCTCATCACAGTCGGAACCCGAAAACGTGGATTCCGAAGTTTCCCCGCCACATCCTCCTGTGGAAGTGAGTCGGTCTTCAGAACTCGAAAACTTCCAAGACTCCCCAAGACGCCACTAAAGGCGAAACGAGATTTCAGCAGCAGAAGGGATGAGGATATTAAACTTCAAAGACATTTTTGGGGCCTACTGAACAATATCCAAGTATTATTCACCTTTTCACTATGTTGTTGAGTCAGCAGACTGTCTTCCTGTGGCATTTCAACAGAAAAAAAAAAAAGGTGATGAATGTCTCAGGCCAAATATTTGCTCCCTATAGGGGAAGTTCATGAAACACTTAAGACACTATCAGAGTCAGCAGGCCTGGGAGCAAACATGTTTTCTTACCTTTGCTGCTTTTCTCCTTTCAGCCTCATAACAGATAAAAATGATGAACCAGTTTTATCTCAGTGTTCTGCAGCAAAATCAGCAAAATAATTTTAATTAAGTAAATTAACATTTACCTGGTACTTAAAGCTGCAGTGTGTAACTTTTACAAGCATATCTAATTTTATATATGTGTTGAAAATGTCTCTATGTTGTGACACCATTTGCACTGACTGTCCAATTTGACATTTTGAAATTAACTTTACTTAATGGACAAAACTCCAATTTTGAAAAAACTTGGTTTTGGATAAAAAGTTTTGGCGCTGGGATGAGGTGGTGTTTTCTTTGTCTTTTGTTTTTTCTGTGGTCGTATCAAAATTGGTTTATATTGCAAAACTTGCATCATGAGTCACAACAGGATGTTGCCACTGGAGAAAACCACGAAGAAGAAGATGACAGGAAGTAGTTGGAGGATGACGTCGCTGCATGATTTTCATTTGACTTATCATGAACAAATATATTTATCTGTGATTTTAATTGCGTTTCTTACTTAATGGAAACACCGCAATTGTGAAATTGTGTTGTTCTGACTTGAGCAGAAGGTAGATATTTATCCATAAGGCGAGGCAGAGTAGTTATTGATTACCTCATATTATACTGTCATAACTTAATGATAATTTTATGTAAAATTTTTTTTTATTTTTTTATAAAAGTTACGTACTGCTGTTTTAAGCCTTAATGAAGGTCATAAACTGACCTAATAGCCACTCCTTTATGATTTCATATTTAAAATATCCATTTAACCAAAATGTATGAGCACATTTTGAAATGCCTCATCAGTAAGAAGTGCTGTACATGCACAGGGAGAACAAGATAAGATGCAGTGCCTGGTCTGTTTGTGTACAGACAGAAGAGGAGAGGACAGTGAGTGTAAACGTCTGAATTTGAACAGATTTGACTTAAATGAAATCCTCCCTTTATTGAGATGTCAGGACACATAAATCATCCTGGTTCTCCTGTCATCTCACTTTCAAACTGGACACAGAAATAAAAGCCAGTGTGTCTCATGCTGTGCATAAATACATCTCATTTCAGCTGTATAATGAAACAATCTTTTTGAGTGTTTTGAAATTAACACAAAATAAACTGAATTACAGCAAAAGTACTTACAAGCAGAGGAAGAAAAAAGGCTGATTTTCTGAAACTCTGCAACTGGAAATTGGATGAACACATTTAAAACCTTTATTAAAAGTGTGGAATTCATTGCAGCTGAATAAACTCAACTTCAACCACAAGTTACAGGGATAGTGTCATGAAAAATCTACTTTTTAAACTTTACATCATGTTATAATGTTATTTCCTCATCAAAGTAATACCAGGAGTGTTGCTTGGTTCTTTCATGAGAAATCCTTTAATCTCCATGGCAACCATTCAGGTAAAACACCTTGCTGGACCGAGCTCCACCTTAGAGGACGAAGCTCCTCCTTATAGCTGCAGCGTCCAAGCTTCTTCTTCTCCTCGTCATGGAGAACCCAGTGACTCGTCCTCTTGGCTCCTTCAGCAGCAATTAGCAAACACCTGGTGGAACTTGAGTATCTGCTGAGATCATTACAGGAACTACTTCAAGGGCTGGACAAATGGTGTTAAAGTGCTAATAGAGGACAGATGACTTCCTGAACGTGGAGTTTCAGGGAAAAAAAACTGAGTCCCTCTGACTTTTTAAAGAGACGAAGGCCCAATTTCAAGGTGTTAAATTACAAAGTGAAATTTCTAATAAGTCATATTTACATAGATAGCATTTTTTTAACAAATGATGGAAACATAGTTACTGTATTGCTGAGTTTAAGATCCCACTGTGCTTGGAAAACACATAATGCTGCCCCGTTTAGACTCCAGCCTGCAGTGAGATATGGTATAAATAAACTTTAAATTCCCCGTTTTCATTACTTAAGTGCTTTTGTTTGGTATAAATCATTCCTTTTTTTAAGTTGACATACAGTGTAACCCTTGTGGAATCCAGGGCAGCTCTCTATAGATTTATTGTTTTCAGAAGAAGAAGAAGAAAAAAAGAGAGCTAATTGTAATAACAACGGCTGCAGCACTTGGCAGAGCCTCCAGGGACGGTTGTTCAGTTTGAGCGTTTCTCTTTTACTGTTGTGTGTCTGTGTGGAAGCGAATGCAGCGTCTGGGTCGGTGTGCAGGGTCAGAATGCTGGCAAGGTACTTTCACCGACTTTCAGAGACTCACCAATCAATAACGGCTCTAAATGGGGACAGAAATACCTGCACACAGCACTTCACTCCCGCTGCTGGATCCTTTTTAAGAAAGGAAGCATTTTGCTGAATAGATTGTGTAGATGTTGCCCACACAGAACTGAGGGGAAGTGGATGGAGAATGCCACTGGAGGCCTTCCACAGGCTTAATAGGCAATTAGCCTGGAGAAAAAAAAAAAAAAAAATGTGATCATAAATGCACATCTAAAAAAAACCCACACACAAGCAATCCCTGTTGGAGGAAACAACTGCTGTTCTGGAAGGACCTCAGAAGTTAGTTACAGAGCTTTATGGAGAGTCGGGATTTCCACGGCTCAGCCTGGAGAATCTGTAAACAGGACCGCTGAGGAAATGGCTTACTGCTTTGCTTTGGAGAAATGAACATTTATGATCAGAGGAAAAAGCAGAACATTTAATATACAACACATTTATGCAATTTTCTGGGAAATAGCCAGGCTGATATGAATGAGTGAAATGGAACAAAGTAAATGAGCAGCACCTACTGAGATTAATATTAATTCATGTAACTAGTATTGAATGTTTGAAACTGTATTTCATTTATCTGTGTATTTATGGATGTGTTTGCCTGTAACAAGGCGGTTCTTTGCGGTGCAGATGAATGTTGAGGCAGCAAAAGTTTATTCATCATTAGAACAAACCAAACATCCAACCGTAGCTTTAAATAGTCTCAGCTGAATTAAACATCAAAGCTGGTGAAGCCCCCTTCAATTCACAGGGAACTTCACCAAATCACAAATACATTTACTGAATACATTTACTTTTTATACATATTTTATGTTTTATCCTTACAGCAGAAGCACCTTAATGAAACACCACAAAAAAAAAAACCTTCCCCCACTTCTCCATGGCCTCCCACAGAACCTATAAATGGCATCCAGACCCCCGGGGAAGTATTTGTCCAGACACCCTGGAGAGAAACCGACGGGTGAGTCATTCTGAGCACCTCCATATCACATTTGCATCCACACTTAAGATTCCACCAAAAAAAAAACAAAACAAAAAAAAAACCCCAAAAAACATTTACTTCAGTTTTACTAACTAGCAGTTATCCTCACCTCACTTCCCACTGAGGAGCAGCTGTGCAGAACCTGCATCAGAAACGCTCCATGCTAATTATTGAGTATTACTAGGTGTTAAATTACACATAGTAATTTAACACCTAGTATTAAATTACTAGGTGTTAAATTAAATTAGCTGTGCCAAATAGCCAAATAAAGTGCTGGTTGTGGGGCTAGTTTTAATAAAGTGCTGAAGTGAAAATAGTCCCATTAATGAAGAACTCTTCATTACATCACTTCTTTTGTTGATTTTGTTTTTTCCTTTTTTAGCTGAATTTCATTTTACAGCCCGAATGGATGGGAGGTGTTCAATGTTTGTTAGAATGTGTGTGTTCCATATTTCATTTATGCAAAAAGTCAAAACATTGTAAATAAAAAAATGGACTCCACCAACTGTTTGGTTTCTGTATAAACGTTCCCTCACTCTGAAGACATGAAACACGAGGAGGGCAGCATCATGCTGTGGGGAGGCTGTGTCAAATTCCTTGTTTGTGTGGATAAATGTGGTGAATAAATCTGGTTTATATTTTTACTCTAGAATACAGAAGACGATTAGTGGAAAAATAAATAAATAAATAAAATCAAGCTGTTTTTCACAAAATTAATCACATTTTCTCTTGGAATTCTGATTTTTGATCTCAAAAGATTAAAGTCAGAATCCTGAAGAAAAAAAAAGACAAAATTTTAAAATCAAAATTCTGAGCTTTCTTTTTTTTCAGATTTAGAACAGTATGTTTCTTCCATAACACCAGCTATTCAGTGTTTGTAAATGATAAAGAATCCTAAACAATAATGAAGATGGAAAAGGTACAAAATGTGAAATAAATAAATAAATAAATAAATAATCCAAGGGGAGTGAATACTTTTTTTAAGGCGCTGCAGAGTTGAACTTTTTTTTTGCTGACCTCAGCACTGGTACTTTAGCGCCCCCTGCTGGTGACGGCTTACACCAGGATTAGTTTTGCCTTTCTGAACAGTTCCAAAAAAAAAAAAAGAAAAACAAAAAGTTTTTCAGCAGTTGAATAAACTGTCCTCTCTTCTCTCCTCTCTCAGAGATGAAACCCTGTTGGCGTCAGGAAGCTGCTCCATCCTGCTGCCTGCTTCTGCTTCTGCTTCTGCTTCTGCTTCTGGTTCTGCTTCTGGTTCTGGTTCTGCTCACTTTGGTTGCGTCTTCAGAGACTCGTCGAGGTTTATTCTGGGGACAAAGATCAGAAGTGTGTTGACCCGCAGCAAATTAACTCCGCATTTATGTGCGCGCGGGCGCGAGCGCGCGTGTGCGTCCCGGTGTGTGTGTGTGTGTGTGTGTGTGTGCGTGCGTGCGTGCGCGCGCTGCCTCCAGGGGATTTGCGTCCTTGCCTGCGGGGACGTGGACAGCTTGCGGATGGATTGATGGCGTGACGTCACCTCTCCCAGAGGGCAGGATTAAGTCAGGAGGGACAGAGACAGCGCTCCGGTAATCTCCCCGGTGATACATGGGGGAAGAGGACACGCTCGGAACCGTGGCTACCGAGTGACCCACCCGCCCCCACCCCCGCCCGACCGGGCCCCCCCTCCTCAGGGAAAGCTCCCGGCATGCAGGGTCCACTGGAAGCTCAGCGGGAAGGCGACGCGCCCCCGGACAGGTGAGGGCAGCAGCAGGTAAGCTGCAGAGCCGCAGGGTGAGCTCGTTTGCGGAGGATTTACCTCGGATAGGTTTCACAGGCTGCGGCGATGGTCTGTCAACAACTGCTGCTGGTATTGCTCCTGGGTGTGCGTGTGTGTATGTGTGTGTGTGCGTGTGTGTGTGCGTGTGTGTGTATGTGTGTGTGTGTGTGTGTGTTGCAGTGGGAAGATTGGGACATTTATCTCTCTCTTTTTTTTTTTTTTAGCAGAAATTTGTAATGAAATGAGCTTTTCAACAGCATTAATGTTCACCCATTCTTGCAAACCGAACTGGTTCAAGTGTTTTAGTGCGTGAAGCTGACAGATTTATTGGGACCCCGAGAAATAAAGACAAATGTGTTAACAAAGTCTTCAGATTCATCTAGAACAGCAGCTTAAAAAAAAATAATAATAATAAGGTAAGAAATAATAGTTTGTAGTGCAACCACAGAAGAAATGCTCGTTTTATGCCCGATCAACTATTTCTCATCTCTTTTATCTTTATGTTTTGAATTATGATTCTCCTCAAAGTCCCAGTGAGAAAATATGATCAGTTTTCTGTCAGAATCTGCTGCCGTCCCAGACAGTCCTGCAGGCTTCACCATCCAGAGACCCAACAGGAGGAACCGAGTCAGACACACTGTACTGTATCTGTACTGAAATCAATTATTTGGTCATTATTATTTTTCTTTTTTGGCCAAAGTTATTAAGATCTCTTTTGGAGCCTCCACTTGCGGCTCCGGTTGCCTGCTGGTTGCAGACCCCTCTTCAAGTGAAGGCGGCCCACAGCACCACACAACCTCCACCGGGTTTAACGGGCAGCATCAGAATCCATCCACTTCCTTTAATACCAAACTTGGACTGTTTGATGAAAACATCCATTTCAGTCTCATCTAGTCTGAGTTCATATTTGTGGTTAAAGTTCTTGAAGTTATGAACGTCTTGCCGACTCCACATGTTCATGTTGGCGATGCTTGGAAAGAACATACTGTTTTTCTAGAGTCACATAGTTGTTTATGTGGATACGGTCCTGGTTGTTATGAAGGCGTCAGTCAAATGAACTGGTACAAACAGTTCATTTAATAACAGAGGAAAAACTGATGATTTGATCAGAAATCAAGATTCATATGAAATAAACATATTGTCACCTTCCTAAGATAATGGCTGAAGTCTTTTTTAATTTTTTATTTTTTTTGCCAAGTTTTTTTTTGTGCCTAAATTATGTTTTGTTAAAAAAAAAAAATGAAGATTTTGGCAAAACAAAGAAGAAAAAACACATTTGGCAAAAATGACCATCATTCTTGCAGGGCTGGTCTGGTTTTTCATTAAAATGACCATATTCAGAATGTGGGAATGTTGATCACTTTACTGCCATTTTGTCCTCCCTCTTTACACATTGGCACTCTTGCTTTTTTGTGCTTCTTCCATGACAATGAAGGAGAGAATAAAAGACTGACTTCTCGCGCCGTGGCTACATTTCCTATATGCATCAGTCTGAGCATTTATGGTTTTGCTGTCACCTACTTGGCAGTTTCCTCTAAATTACCAGAAAACCCGCAGGCAAATTTGCTGAGGTCCTGTTACTTTTACCGCTACCGGTTTTTAATTCACGCAAGCAGTCTTTAATTTGCGGGTCCGGGTCCAACATCCTGTAATAACCAGCGCGCGCTCGTTCTCCTGCTGCAGATGCGCAGAGATCAGAGAGGAAAGAGCGTCTGTTTCTTTATCCCACCTCTTTTTTTTCTTTGTTGCGTGAATTCAGCCGCAGAAACTCAAGAACAAAAGAAGTGAAAAGAAAGTTTTGAAAGCGTGCAGGTATGCAGTGGCGGCGGTGTGTGTGTGTGTGTGTGTGTGTGTGTGTGTGTGTGTGTGTGTGTGTGTGAGGGCGGTGCGCTGACACAGCCTGAGAGAGACAGCAGAGGCTGAACCCCGGAGAGGGAGCGACATCAGTGCGGGGCAGGCTGGGAATTATGCGACGCGGATGCGTCCAGTCCTTGTGTCCGCGCAGCAGAGAGACACCGCGGCGCGTCTTTACGCTCAGAGGCCGCCTCGTCCTCACCGCCGTTCTGTGTCCTTTCTCCCACTCCAGTCTCACCTGCGACGCCGCGGCGGAGGACCGCGGAGCTCCTCGGCGCTGAGCGACTCACGGATGCTCCGGTCAGCCATGAAGGCGCGCGGGGCGCAGTAACTCCTCGCCACCAGAGAGCCACGCGACCATCACCATGACCCTTTAAAGTCTCGCCGTCCATCTCCAAGCAGCAGAGGAGACGAACAGAGAGGCCTTTTTTTTTTTTTTTAAAATATATATATATTTTATTTCATTCTTTTGCTCCCTTCAGTCCGCAGATGGACCGAGTGCCCTTGGCACTGGCCGCTAAGATGCGCTGGATCACGCTGATGCTTGCGGGCTTTACTTTCTGGGGGAAACTTTGTATTTCTAACTGTTTCGACTACGAGGAGCCCGGATTTGATTATTATGAAGAGGAGAAAGTGGAAAGCATCGACTACAAGGACCCGTGCAAAGCCGGTGAGTCAATTTTCCAACTTTGATTCCCTTTTTAAAAAAATAAAAAACGTTTCAGTGATGACATTGAATAATTATCCTCTGAGTGTGGGCACAGTGATCCACTCACACATCTGGCTCCGATCAGGCACGTGTATGAGTGCATGAGTAATGACAGCCCGCGTGCGTCTGTGCGCTCGTGCCCAGATGATCCTGTTCAGGCAGTTTTTCATGTGGCGGGATGAGTCCTGCAGCCAGCGGATCCCGCTGCGGGGCCCCGCCGCGGATCAGCCTCGTGGCGCGCTGTTTGTGAGCCGCGCGCCGCTCTCAGATCAGATCAGATCAGATCAGATCAGATCAGAAGTCAAAGTCATTCTGAGACGTGGTCGGGAAAAGCGGTTCCAGAGCGGCTCCAGCATGTGTGCAGATGAGAAACAGCTGGGATGAATCCAGGGCAGCGTCAGGCGCTGCTGTCTTCCTCACTTTAACTCTTGAACAAATTGCGCAAAAAATGAATGTAGCGGCATTTGGAGACTTGGAGCAGCTTCGAGTAAAGCGTGTTTGGTGGAAGAGGTTTGTGTGAAGATAAAATAATGAAGCCGTCTGCAGGTTCAGTTCATTTTCAATGGAGCAGAGCTGCGTTGTTACAAAGCGGATTTTAAAGTTTCAACCGATCCACTTCTTCACTTCCAATACCGATACTGAATTCTGAAGGCCAGTATTGCCGATACAGATCAAATATAGAAAAAAAACAACAAAAAAACACGCAAAAACTGTGCTAAATTGACTTAAATCGTTTGTTTCCTTACACACAGACATGTACTTAATTTTTTGAAAGCTCTGCAGCAACACACCACACCTAAATACACCAATAGCTCCACAGGCTTGATCAAACATCACAACTGTAACAACAAATGTAATGTCAAATAAATAATAAAGCATGATGTCACTCAGAGCAGAATTAGACTGGTTATATCCTTATGGATCAGGCACATTGCCACCAATACCTGATGTAAAATTTTGTTCAATATTTGCACTGATACAAATATTAAAATGAGATCAAAGCATCTAAGTGGAGATGCTTATGCCAGATCATTTTACAACACGTAAAACAAATAAAAAGTGATTTTCTCCGTCAAACTGTATGCTAATAAAGTAACTCTTATCATGTGAAAGCAACAAGAAATAATTACAAAAGGATGATTTACTTATTAAAGGGGCAGTATTATGTAAAATTGACCTTTTTGAGCTTCAAATCATGTGATGATGTTATCCCCTCATCAAAAACACACCTGAAGTGTTGCTTTGATTCTTTCATGCACGTTTGAGAAATCCTCTAATCTCCCATGGCAACCATTGATGGGTAAAACACCTGGGTAAGCCTAACTCTGCCTTCTAGGACAAAGTTGCAGTTTCCAAGGCTCCTAGTTTCCACCTCACATTGCAGCCCTCCCCCCTGAATCTCCCTACTCAGCTCCTTCAGACTAGCCAGCAGAAATTGGCGGAACTGCATCTGGTGGGTTCGTTATAGGAGCTACTTCTCAGTGAAACGCTGGTAAAAACTTTGTTAAAGGCTTAGTGAAAGAACTGAGATTATTTCCTGGAGGCAAAGCTTTAGAAAGAGCAGGAGGTTTTAAAGAGACAGAGACCAAATTTTAAGGCTTTATATTTCAAAGTAAAAATTCTTTAAAGTTATTTTTGATATATAGCATTTTATTAAACAGCTGAAGATGATGTAGTTACTTGACTGGTATAACATAGCACTGTGTGTTCGGCTCCTTTAATAACAATAATTTGGGTGGTGATGACTAAGTCTAAATCTTGAAAGGGTTCTTGTGAAAATGTGAATGTTTATGATCTGTAATGGGATAAAAGCTCAATTTGTAATGATTAAGACTTATTGTTGGGGAGGTTGTTTAAGTCATCATCATTTCTGATTCTCAGCAGAGGAACCCGAACGTCTCCTCACAGAAACTCAGGTTTTATGGCCAGCGATTGTCGTCTGAAGTCCAGATTTATGTTTTTGTCCCTGTATGTGTGATTTAGTGGTTTGGTCATGTTTTCTGTGATGACACAAATATGAACTCCACCCAGAGTGCTGACCATCTGTGAGCTGATCCCCATGCATTCCCTTCATACCAAGTATACAGAGCTCACAGCCCTCCCTGTCTGTGTTTTGATGTGTAAATTACACAGATCTGTGTAGAAGGGATTTCTTCTCGCCGCTCGGTGGCTTTACGCTGCACTAAAAGCATACACTTTGTGTTGTGTGAGTGTGTTTGGACGGAAGCTCAGCAGGTTCACATGGGTTTGACTGCCAGAGTGACTTCTGTAGGTTAAAATAACCGAGTGTAACGCAGAAATGTACATGAAATAAAGACATAAAGAATTTATTATACTCACTGCGTCTAGATTTACTGCAAAAAACTGCAAATAGTCAAACAGCTGTCTGATTTCCTGGAGTTTAAAATTCTGTAGCTGTTTTTTTTTGTGTGTGTGTTTTTATATGGCAATTTATTTTGATTCTGTTAGAGAAAAATAAAATTTGGCTTTCTTTCCTGCTCTCTAGGATTCAGGTTTCTAGGATGAGACAAAAGGTTTTGATTGACAAAATGTTGTTTGTTTTTTTTTGTAATTTTTTTTTTTCCATTACTCTAAGACCAGCAATTTATGTCTAAACATGCATTTCTTAACCCCAGCTAAGTTGCAAAAAATAAATTGAAACTAAAACAAGACAAAACCCAAAAGCAATCATCAAAGTTAATTAGCGCAGTGGCAATACATCTTTGGACAGTCGGTGAAAAATGGCAGCAGAAATCTATACATGTCTGCCTTTGATATTAACATCAAACTGTTACATTTAGTTCTATAATGAGCTCAGCTGATGCTCAGTTCCACCAGGTGTTTGCTAATTGCTACTGGCTAGTCTGAAGGAGCTGAGTGAGGAAGCGGTGGAGGAGATGCTCTGTGAGACGGACGTTTGGAAACTGCAGCTCCAGGGAGGAATTGCGCCTCGAAGGCAGTGCTAGATCCCACCAAGTATTTTGCATAGTTGAATGGTTGCCATGGGGATTAAAGGATTTCTCAAACATTCATGAATGAATCATGGCAACACTCCAGGTGTGTTTTTGTTGAGGGAATAACATTAAAACATGAGATGAACCTGAAACAAAGTTGAATTTGCTTTATACCATCCCTTTAAGTTACTGTGCAGCCCTCTGTACCTCTGAAGATAAACACATCTTAGTATTTTAACAATTTTATAATCCTGCAGATGGAAAGTATAGTGAAACCTTCCTTCTAGCACACACGGAGAAGTGGGTTTTGGTGTTTTGTAGCTTTTTTTTCCGGGCACAGCTTGGAAGACCTTTAAGCTCAACTCATTCCAGGCCTGACCCTGTGGCATCGTCGTCGGAGCGGTTGGTATTCCGCCTCCTGTTTTCGCTGGGAAAACACAAGGGGGGTTGTGGGGGGTTGTATTTGGCTGTCTGCTTATCTCCTCCGAGTCCCGCGCTGGCAGACAGGGGAACGCGCACTTCCACGTCCTTTGTGAAGCCATTTCCCCACGCGAGCACTCCAACCCCAGCTCGCCCGCGCGCTGGATACGCACGCAGGCAAAGCTCCCTCCATTCACCCTCGCTTATCTCTTCCTGGTTGTCTGCATCCTGCCGCTCAGCTGGAGATGACACACACACGTGCACGCAAACACACACGCTTGCACGCGCACGTGCTCCTTCTTTTACTCAAGAGTCATTCATGCTTCCTTCCAAATCACTGTTCTCATAAAATGCTCACACACACTCGAGTGCAGGCTAAACAAACTTAAGTGTCCAAACTCTGAAAGCTGTTTCTTCAGGAGGGATCCAAGAAAACAAATACCTTTCCTCTCCCCCCCCTAAAGACAACAGCAGTAATCACAGAAGGACGCGGGTTTTCTGTGGGTTTTCAGATTTTTTTGTGTGTGTATTAGAATTGGCTTATGGCTCTATGTTGCTGAGACAACAATTCTGGTTTTCCTGAACCGTTTAGTTTAATGTGCCTCTAGATAAGTGACACTGCCCAACTGATTTATGTTTGCTGTATAAAAATGTCCCTTTTCCACATGTCAGCACTTTATCTGCACCTGTTCAGGATCCAGTTTGAGGATTTGCAAGCACAAGTTCCTTCTGTCCACAAACTGCCCAGGCTTAATGTGGCACCATGCGGCTCTTCTGTTCTCCTTTGCACGTTCTCGTGCATGTTGCCTGGAAACATGAAGATGTATTTTAGTGTTGTGGTTTGAACAATTTCTCTCTTCTGGGAGTTATGAGTGATGATTTTTCCCGGGTTTGCTTTTGTCTTACGCATCAGAAAGAAAAGAGGAAAATCGACCCGGTACTACAGCGCTGGTGTCATTGTTTACTCTGGAATCACTTTCTCATTTTTTTTTATTTTACACAATGATCACTCCACCATCCGAGGATGAACGTTTCATTACCTGTCCACAGTCATTGAACACCCCCTGGTGGTCATCTAATTATTACCTGAAACAATTCGAAAATAAGGCCAATCTTGGAATCATAAACCTCTCCAAGGATTTGTCATGATGGGTTGAGTGAATCCTCATCAATGCTGCATGTCTGCATAGCATAGCATGAGCTGAAGATAGCATGTGCTCTTGATTGGAGCTGCAGTTTTTAAGCCTCTGAGTTTCTGCTTCCCAGAGCAGCCCTCCTCCACTCGGCTCCTTCAGACTAGCCAGTCGCAATTAGCAAACACCTGGTGAAACTGTGCATCTGCTGAGCTCTTTATAGCAACGCTGGTAAAAATGTTGTTAAAGGGTTAATAGAGGAGCCACGTTATGATGACTTTCAGAAGGCGGAGTTTCAGAAAGAGCAGGAGTTTTTAAAGAGACAGAGGCCCAATTTCAAATTACAGAAGGTAACTTGACTGTGCTTTAAAACGGCATTTTGTGCCTGCAGAATCCATAATGAATGTTGCAAATTGCAGTGAAAATTATGGAATGATTAAAAAAAAAGACAAAATTTGTAACCTGCATCAAACAGCATCATCTTTGATTCAAATTCTTTTATTCGCTTTTGTTCACAACTTCATTCAAATCTACCTCCTCTACTATACAACCCGCAGCACTATTTACCTTTATGGTCAAGTTTTTGCTACATTTCGTATCTGAACATACCGTAAACAAAGTTTCCACCAACAAGCTTATATGGTTTATAGTCCATAAGAAGAAAAAATATTGGAAAGTATGAAAGATAAAATTTTTAGTTCAGGCCTCAATGAAAAGTGGAAATTCACATTAGCCAAGAAGAACCTGATTAGCTCCAATATTGTTGTCTTCATGAATCTCATTGAGGAAAACAGAAAACAAACTACAATATGATACAACAATATTTGAGAGTTCAATAATCCTCACAGCTGAATGTGAGAAACATCTGCCGCAGATGTGGATGCAGCTGAATTAAGGCAACTGAGAATCTGAGTTTTCTTTATGTCTCCAGGCTGATGTACACTGTAGCTGTTCATGTAATCATACACAGATTGGGTGTGTGTGTGCGTGTGTGAGATGGAGTCTTGTTAAACTGGCCCATTGCTTGCATTATGATTTAGCTCTTTATTTTGTCAGCGAATGTCTCAGAAAAACAACAGCAAGCTGAAGTTTAACGTCTTGTTTATTGGGTTTCCACAGTTTTTAATTGTTAACAGTGTCTCACAGTTCAAGACTTTTGTTCCTCATTGCAACAAACTACACTGAGTTACCAGAAGATGTATTTATATTTCTGTCTGTTCAGTCTGTCTGGTACAGTTCTGAACTTTTTTCCTTCTTTTCTGCACCTATTGAATTGGATTTACAGAGACAGTTTCAGATGTCTTTTTCTGCTCGTCTGTTTCTTTTAGCTCTTGTTCTCTCATAAAATGGAGCTCCACAGTTGTGGAATAGCTTAAAATTTTCATCACCTCCTCGTCTGTTTGCCCCAGTTTTTGTGCCTGTTCATGCGCAGCGCTCTGAAATGGCACAATTCCCTTTCTTCAGTGCCAAAGAGAAAATTTCAAAAATTCGCTTACATTTTACAGTTTGATTATATAACGTGCCAGCAAACTGTGGCTACTGTTCCCTGCTTCCGCTGTTCCACAGTAGTGAGGAAGCTGCAGCAATGTGCGGGCTGCACTCTTTAATGTGTGTGTCTGTAAGAGAGCAACTGGTCTCACTCATGTTATATTAAACAGGATTTTCCCGGGCTACTGCTGCTGCCGCTGAGCTTCCCAAGCCTTCCTCAGGATTCCCGCTTCAGCACCGACGTGGCGGGATCCGACTGTTTGTTCTGGAGCGGGAATCGTTCCAGCGCCGGTGAAGCCATGAGTCAGCACTGCCGGCGTTCTGCCCACCTGCCACGCATTGCTCAATTATTAAAGATGTGGGCGCTTTTGTCACCTCGCCATTCCTGCTGGTATTTATAGCATCAGAAAATCATTCACCTAAATCCCTCAGAGGCGAAGGAAAACCTGCTTTCTCTGCACAGCGAAACTCATTTTTACCTGCACTGTCAAAGTAATGCAGCTTCATATGAGGAAGATATTTATTTATATATGAAAAAATAGATTTTGTACATTTATTATCATCTTCTTTGGCCTTCTTGTGCCTCTTATGTGTTTATGGAGTGGTTATTCTGGACCGGTTTTAATCCAGATGAATACAAACCAGAATATGCTGCATGTCTATGAACAGACTGCAGTCGCCACATGCCTCAGTCATTTCAGGTTTAACTGATTCTTTCATGCATGTTTGGGAAATCCTTTAATCTCCCGTGGCAACCATTCAGACATGCTGAATGTTTGGGTGGAACTAGCTCCGCCTTCGAGACGCAGCTCCTCCTCTGAGCTGCAGTTTCCAAACCTCCACCTCACAGAGCAGCCCCTCCACCATCACTTCCCCACTCAGCTCCTTCAGACTAGCCAGCAGCAATTAGCAAACTCCTGGTGGAACTGCATATCTGCTTGTCTCATCATATTAGCTACTTCTCAGTGCAAAGCTGTTAAAAATATTGTTAAAGGGTTAATAGAGGGGACATGTTGTGATGACTTTATGAGGTTTCAGAAAAAGCAATGACTGAAGAGACAACAGCCCAATTTCAAGGAGCTAAATTAAAATTCTTTTAAGTAATATTTGATGTTAATAGCATTTTTATAACAACAGAAGGTTGCATAGTTACCTGATTGTGCTATAACATGATAATACGTTCCTAGAAAATACATAATACTTTCCCTGTAAAGAGGTTTTGTCTGTCAGTTGTTTGATAAAAATGATTCCACATGGCACTCGTCCTTTCAGACCACAACATGAGATGAACAGTTTATAATGAAACAAAAGTTCAGTCTCTTTCATTTCTTCTCCTGATCACAGTGACTTAAGTAGATCAGCTTCAACTTTAGAGTTGCAGTTGCTGTTGCCCATCAATCTGGGAAGTGCTATCGGGTCATTTTTAGACAAAATGAAAATGCATATTTCTGAATTAAGAAAGAGTCTTCACAAGTGTAAAATATGAAAGAGAGGTGTTAATATTAGAAATAATGAAAATCCCAGGAAAATCTGTTGAATGTTCAGATAATATCTAGCAGACCTGAAATCTCCATCTGACAAGCTGCTGCCTTCAGGCAACATGTCACATTTAATGGCCAATCAGAACCAGAACAGAGATTCATTCTTTTTGTCAGTTTTGGAGATTAATGTCAGTTAAGTGTTTAATGGTTAATGACGGTTTTTAACGGTTTGTGAAAACATCGTCGTCGGGTCACTTCATGTTACATTGATGTCAAAGTCCTGCTGACTCTTCATCCCAATATTCTGACTTACAGAAAAACAAGACGATGTGAAAGTTTACGCTGAGCGAACGTTCAGGTTTCGTGACTCGAAACAAAAACATAAACAACTTTTATTCCGGAAGCAAACCTTTCCACCAGTTTAACAACATAGCCTCGCCTGTTGGGCTTAATTCTATTTCCTCATTTATCCATTTGTACATAGTGTGACTATTACTCACACCCCGACTATGAAGCCCATAATAATATCATGTCAATTGAATTAAAATCATCTGGTGTTTTGAACCAGAAGGACTATACCAGCCTTTGTGGCAGTGGTCTCCTTCACATTGCAGGAAATTAATTCAAGAGTTGCACCAGTACTCTGTGTTTTTCTTATTTTATTTTTTTTTTCTGTTTCTGGGTCTAAATATGAATATTATGGGATGTTCTCATTGTGCTAATGAGCTCATCTTTGTGTAACTGCTATGCTTGCATTAAGTTTGATGCAGTTTATCATGATAACTTGCAGTGAACAATATCTGACATGACAATGGAGTTCAGATCATTCCCATCTGCATTTTTACTTTACCAACATGCCTGACACATGGCGATAAAACCTTTGGGCCTCTGGCTGCTGGGTGGAATCTATTGTCCTTTTAATGTGGTTAAGGTGAATTTTCTGATTATTATTCCAACCTAAGTAGTGCCATTGTTTTTATTTTATTTTATTAAGAAAAAAAAAACATTTGCATTTGATAGATAATTACTACTTTTCAGTAGTGCTTCCATGCAAAACGCACAAATTATTGATTTTGATAAACAGCTACTTTAGGAAATTTGTTGTCAGTTTTGAAGAGCCACAATTTTATTTTGGCTTTAACTTTAACAATTAAGAAAAACACAAAACCTTTGGAATAGAATAGATATATTGAAATGTGTGGAAAATTAAGTAAAAAAAAAAAAAATGCACATAATGCCATGAAAAATATATACCAATGTTTTTACTACGTTGTGGAAATTCAGGGGAATTCAGTGAAATTAATCCATAAAAAATGTAATCATTTACTCTATTAGAATCTTTATCATTCTCTTTATCAGAAACAACTAAGAGGCAGCCACAAACAAAACACAAAAAGTTAGAGTTAAAACAACAAGCTATTAAAATCAGATGCATGTCATCAAATCAGTCTGAAAACCTTTAGTTTGGAGGTAAAATGACGCGATGAGATAAATTCAGTCAATTTCAAGTTTCTGTTGCAGGTTCCAGAATATGAGATCAGAAAGAAGCTTTTTACCAAATTCAGTCCCAGCAAACGAGACAGGAGGAAACAATAAGTTCTTTCTTTTGCCGTTCAAAATGAAGTCCAAGTAATGCCTCATAAATAAAAGTTAACTAATGGAAATTCCTGTATTTTATATGTATATCTATTTTTCCTTGACATATGAGCCAAATTTATTTGGCATATATTTGTACTTTTTCCATTTATGATCCAGTGCGTGTTTGCAAACAGACTGTTTGAATCTGAATCTGAATCATGGTGATCTGACTGAATTGGGTTGTGCTTTAGGGTTAAGTGGGACCTGCATGTCTTGAAAAACAGCCTGAGCATCATTTGTGGAGATGTGGCGGCTTTGAACCTAACTGGGTTTATGAAAACCACCTCCAGGTGGAGAAGTCAACTTCCGGTGGAAAAGTTAAGTCACATTCAGCCTACCTCCACAATATCTGAGCTGTTTCTTGGCTCTCCACATATCTGTGGCATTGGGTGCTCGCACTGCTTCCTCCCTGTGAACGTTTAGTGTTGGGTTAAACTTAACCAGGACGTCTTGCACGAACTACCTCAAAGTGCTGTGGAGCAGTGGGATTGTTTTTAATCTAGCTTTGATTGACGTTTTTGTTTCTGTTATCCCAAACTTTGGCAACCGCGTGTTTAAACCCGAACACCCGTGACAGGCACACCAAGGAAAACAGTGACTGCTTTGACTGACTCAAGCTCTTAACAGGGAAAACATCTGAGATGTGGGTGGTTCATTGAGCTCTAGTTTTAAAAATTGAAGTCACATAAAATCATTTGATGTTCGCTCAGATCCTTTATTTGGAGGCTATTTTCTGTTCTGTGCAAAACTTTAAATCTAAGCCAACCACAGTCTCTGTTCATAATGAACCCTGCCTTTTTTACAGCCTAATTACCATTTGATGGGAATAAGAGTTTCTTGGGAGGAGTGACAACCTCGAGGCCCTTTCAGCTGGAAAACATGCCGTAGCATTCAAATTTTGAGACCCTAAACTTCTTCCCCTCATTGCCACCACCACTTCCACAGTCGTGGTACATTATTAAGCCACGACTGCAGCACCTGACGCTGCCCTACAGAGTTAACATGGATCAGAACGATTCATTTTGGAGAAAATCCTCAACAGAGGCCCAGATAATCCCTCTTTGAATTTACAGTACGCTCCCAGCTGGAGTTGTACACAATATGAGAAATTCCAAGTGTCAGAGCACGTCCATGAGCACCTGGCGCCGCACGTGCACACTCATATTCGCCCACCTGCAGCGTGACCTCATATCTGCTTAATGAGGAGCTCGGCTCGGCAGGGCTATGTACTCTTTAAGTGTGTGTGTGTGTTTGTGTGAGATGCTTCCCGGTGTGTCCAACATGAGGGTAAACTTTTACAATTACTGTCATGATGTGGACGTTTAAAAATGTTTCTCTGGGATCGTTCGGATTAGTGTAAAAGCATTAGAAATTAACACTCGGGTGAATAACAGTTGATCAGATCATGTATAAATAATGCCAAAAAGCACCAGTGTGCCAGTCTGGTGATTCGGCGTTTTAAAAGTTCACATTTGAGGGTTTGCGGAGCCTGACATGTTCAGAACTTGGGCCCAGTTCAGGATCCCAGTGGTGTTCATCAACACAACGAGTTCAACAGAGGTCTGGACCTCCAGGACTTTAATGCTCTGACCCTCTGTAATCGACAGGCTGTTGAACCGATGGGGTTTGTGCTCTGGAATTTATCGTCTCGTCTTTCTCGTGATGTTTTGAGTAACATGCTGTGGCTGTTGGATTTCTTTCTTCTACAATGACTTGCATTTCACTACTGTGGGTCTTCTGCGAATGATCTGATCAGGTTTTCCGCATGCGAGTCTAAAGGACACCACAAGGTCACAAAGTGGGGGACCCTGTACAGACTACCCCTGCTGTGGTGGGGCCTTCAGACAGTTAGACAGAGTGAAAACATCTCCAGCTCAGCTTTAAAGGGATAGTATTAAGTATTTTCCAGCCACAGAGTGTCATTTTACCACAATCAGGTAGCCATGTTAACTTCACTTGTTAAAAAATGCTACATATATCAAATATGACTTGAAAGAAATTTTGTTTTGTAATCTAACACCCTGAAACTGGACCTCTGCCTCTTTAAGAAATTCCTGCTTTTTCTGAAACTCCACCTTCAGGAAGTCATCACAACATGGCTCCTCAGTTAGTCGTTTAACAACGTTTTCACCAGCATTGTTTTGAGAAGCAGCTCCTATAATGAGCTCAGCAGATACTCAATTCCACCAGATGTTTACTGATTGTGGCTGGCTAGTCTGAAGGAGCTGAGTGAGGCCAGGGCTGCTCTGTCAGGCAGAAGTTCAGAAACTTGGAAAATGCAGGAGCTATATCTCAAAGGCGGAGCTAGGACCACCCAGGTGTTTTGCAAAGCTGAATGGTTGCCACGGGAGATCAAAGGATTTCTCAAACATTCATGAAAGAATCAAGGCAACATGTGCACCATGTTTCTGATGAGGGAATAGCATAACTTCATGTCAAGCTCAAAAAGTTTATTTTACATAACACTGCTCCTTTAAGATCTCAGTAGAGCATTGTCTTTCTCTACAGTATCATTGTGTTTCCCATAAGATGCTGACGTCAATGCATTTACTCAAAGGTAGATCACATTTAAGAGTCAGTATGACAGAAACACAAATGACAGGGTCACTTTTGAAAGATATACAGTAAAATTTAAAAAACTTTGTAATTTTACCATTTAACAGAATAAATATGTTTCATTATTAGATTGATTCCAAAGGGAAACTAAACTAACTGGTCTGAAAACTGTTCTGCAAGTTGGAGCTGTTTCCTCAGTTTGTGTTTGGTGCATTACTGCATTAGACTCTGTGTGTGTGTGTGTGTGTGTGTGTGTGTGTGTGTGTGTGTGTGTGTGTGTGTGTGTGTGTGTGTGTGTGTGTGTGTGTGTGTGTGTGTGTGTGGGTGTGTGTGTGTGTGTGTTTGCTGCAATGCCTCTCCTGAAGGGCAAACAGTAAGGCCCCGGTCAGCATGATGCAGGTCTCCTGGGAGGGTCCTGGCGTTTTTTTTTACATCGATTCTGTTCCTCCTGCCTCTTACGAGCAGTGCAGTCCTAACTAACCCCTCCTCACCCCAGGCTTGACTTTGGGCTATTTATGGCATCCCTGTGGACTAACAAGACCCCAATCGATGAGCCAAAATTACTATCACAGAGCGCGTTCTCTCCTCTCTGTTTGCATATCTGCTTGTGTCAGCTCTCTTTTTCTGGGAAGCCTTTAATCATTGTAGTTCCCTTTCTTAGGCTGAAATTATGTATGAAAAAAATACATATTTAACTTCTTTGTCACTGTAACAAAGGCTTCATACATTTAGAAACAAACGCAGTGTAAAAATGGTTTGTAATGCAGCGGCAAGACAATCCATCGTACATAAAATAAACCGCATGTTGTTAAATAGGTGCTTCTTTTGTGTTTGTGGAGTTTTGTCATTTTTATGGATTTTATTTTTGCCTAACAGGAATATTGCTGTGGCAGGAGACACAGTAGAGGGAGTGTTAGCTGAAACTGTGACACCACGGCTACAGCTTAGTGTAATAAATGACAAATGAAACAGGACCATAAAACATAAATACTTATATAAAGTGACGCACCCACATTAACCCTCTCAGAATCAAATAAACTAGCTTTGCAGTTCTTAAGCAGCAAAAAATGTCTTAAATTAAGTTTTTAAAAGATCTTGCGTAACTTCAGTTTCTAGGCTTTTTATTGCATTATTTATTTTTTGATTAATTTTCTATAATTGTGGTGATTTCATTTGCTGAAATCATGTTTAAGATGTTTTCAGTTCTGATTTATTTGCTCCATGTGATTCCAGACTTTAGACATCAAATTTATCGCATTTTGCTAATTCAGTAATAAAAAGTGAATTGAAAACATCCAAAAAGTGAGTTTGCTCACAAATCCATGCTTTAAAAGTCAAAGACATTGTTATGAAGTTTCTGTATTTATCTAAGTTAGCTTCAGCAAAGCCAAGATGTCCTAAACCAGGGATGTTCAAATTGTGGTGCAGGGGCCCTTTGCGGCCCTTTTAAATGAGAACAATAAACCACCAAAAAAAAAAAATGTAAAAAATATTTACCTGTCATTTAAAACAACTATTCAAGACTGTGTTTATGTTTTGGATTGATAATGATCTTTGCCTTATTAAAATATGATCTATTTATTATGTTACTGAAGCAATTCAAACAGTAAAGGAAGTAAAGGACAGTAAGGAAGAAATCTGTTCAGTTTTAATTTTTAAAAATGTGGCCTTCGTGTTGACATTTTTGGCCCTAATGCTAAAACGCTGTTCTGAACTATACACAAGATCAGGTAAACTCAGCTAGCTATATTTTGATTTTCCCTAATTTGTCACAGGGGAAGCTTGAGACGCACTTAGTACATAAGAGCTTAAAAATAAAATAAATGTTATCATCAGTTATGTTGCACATAAAAAGAAAAATCCTCTTTAAATCATCCTTGATCTGCAGCATCTGGGCAAAACAGTTTACAGTATTTTGTAAATCTGTGCTTTGCTCCTGTCTCCTTCAGTACAATGGACTGTAATGAACACAATAGTCTCGTCTTGTCCCCCATTTCCTTCAATAGCTACCCTGATTAAGCAAATGACAATCCTCTCCTCGGCTATTGTTAATGTATTAGTGTCTTTAATCCCCATGGAGAGCAATAATTAAGCTCAGATAGTCATCGAGAGATGGTTATCTGTTAATGTCAACAATGTCGTCCATATGAACTGGTGCAAATACAGAGAAACCAGCTGGACGAACAAGAGAGAAAAATCTTACTTGTTAGACAGAATCAAATCTAATAGGAATCCATTCCCAGAGAAAAACTAGTTCATAAAATGTATGACTTATGATCACATGACATTTAACACGACTTCTGTTTATTCTAAAGGTCCTTTTTCCTTTTTTATTTCCTGCTCAGTTAAAGCAGCTTTGGAATTTTTAGGAATATGAAGATCATTTTACTTTCCAAGTAAGCTCATTCATGTCAAAATGTGATTTGATTCCATTCTTCTTTTGATACAACCCATTGTCTCTAAGTATGGTCAATAAAGATGTCATTCATGCAAGAACTCTTCTAGGGTGCATTCACAACAGAACTAAAATCCACATCTCAGTTCAGTTGACTTGAACTCTGGCGTGATTTGAAAGTATATGTGAATGCCAAGTGGACCAGATGCAAACTATGCTCCAAGGCATTCTGGGTAAATACAACCCTAACCCTAACAATCACACTAGTGTACCGTTAGCAGGAGAAATGGCTCGGATTCGTACAACCACTAAAATCTGACACCGCTCCATTTTTGTTTACATTTTGCAAAGAGTGAAGTTACATTCGATGTCTTCTTCTGATGCTTCCATGTCGTTTCCTTCTGTGGGTCTTGAGGGGAACAGGTTCTTCATTTAGTTTGGATCATTTGACACAGTGCACCATCTGCAAATGTTACAAATTTAGCAATTTTGGTCTCAAATCACACACAGTCTATTAGACTACCAGGTGTGGAAACACACATTTTTGGACAATGATCCAAAAATGTTGGGACTCCATGATTTTAGGAGTTCCTCCTTTTATTCTGATTACATAAAATGTCTTTTGGAAAAAACGTGCTTGTCAGAATCAGATCTAATAACTGATTTGATTATTAGATTTGGCTTACTCTTAATCTGGCTTACTTCAGATTTAGAGTAAGCCAGATTGGGTTTTTACTTCTCATTATCTATAAAAAAGGCTGGGCCTACAGTTCAAGTAGAGCATAATCCAGGGTCCTACAAATCCAGTGGTAGAGGGCCGGTGTCCCCTCTAGATGTGTGCCTTGTCCAACACACCTGGGTGAAATGGTTGAATCCTCTCCTCCGTGCATGAAGTTCTCCAGAATTCAGCTTGTTATTTAACTCAGGTGAGTTGAAGCAGAGGCATGTCTAAAGTTGCAGGACGGGGCCCTTCAGGCCCGGCGCCCGGTGTAATAGTTAACAGGCAAATCTCAAGATACCAAACAGCTGAACTCATGACTTGTGGCAAGACATTTTCCAACCAATCTCTTTCTTGTCCAATTTTGGTGAGCTGGTGTGAATTGTAGCCTCATTTTTCGGTTCTTAGATGACAGGCGTTCCACTTGATGTGGTCTCCGTTTGCTTCAAGGTTTGATGTGTCATATGCTCAGAGACAGGTATTCTGCATTCCTTGGTTTCAGTGAGTTGTTGTTTGAGCCGCTGTTGCCTGTTTGCAATCTCGTACCAGTCTGCCTGTTCTCCTTTATCCTCTGATGTCGTTCTTCCACTCAACTTCCACTCACTGGATCTCCTTCTCCTTTGGGCCACAGTCAAAATCACTTAGTTTGAAGTTCAGCGAGTCATTTTGAACACATATATATCATAATGATCTTTTATACCAAATAATAATTCAATAAACCTTTAACTTGTTTGTCAAATCTCAGATCTTATCAGGAGTCATATCAAGTCATTTGACTCCAACATTATCAGCAAGGCAGAAATCCTTCTTGGAATTGAACAGAGCCAGTAGAAGAAGGTTTATGGATCTGCTCTGATTGTTGCTGTGATTGTTTCCTGGAGTAACTTCCACTGGCTGCTGTTCCCAAGCCAGAGCAGGTGGAAGAACTTCCAGCATAAAGTCGGTTCATTTTGGATTAATTATGTCTTCATAAAGCATCCGAATCCTGGCGTAAGAGTTGTTTATTTGACTAAATTAACTGCATTTATTTCCACTTGTACTGCAGGTGCAGACACAAGCACCAAATGAGCTTCTCCTGAAGTTTAATTTATACAAAATCCTAAAAGTTATGGAGGCGATGGTAACATGTTTTACTGATTTTAAACCAGTTAATAAGCTTGTGCATGAACCAGTATCTCCACAACCATGTCCAATCTATTCACTACTCAAAACAGTAAAAGCTGCTGTGTTTTTGATGGGTTAAAAAAAAACCCTGTTTATTTACGACTATAAAGGGAGAATAGAACTGTCTGACTGAAAGTTACAGCTGTGAAAACACAAAGCAGTTAAACTATTACTTGTGTCTCTTTGTGAGCCTTTTGGTGCATGGCTGTATCTCAAATCTGCAATAAAAATGTCTAACGTGACATATTTATTCTATAGTAAATGATTTTAGGTCTTTTGATTTAGAGTGTGGGTTATTGATGGTGGTGAATGGAAGGTGAAAACGTCAAACATGTGCAGTTCTCAAGCTTCACATGCAACATTTGTTCTTGGTTCCTGGAGTTCTTATTCTTTGTAAACCAATCAGCTCCAAGCCATCAGTAGGGTGTGACTTCCCATCACCAGAGGACAGGCAAGGGGACAGTACTGTGTATTTTCCAGGCCAATTTATTGCAAAATCAAGGAATTATGTTACATTATAAAAATGCTGTGTGTATCAAACATGACTCCATAGAAATTTGACTTTGTAATTTAATGCCTTATATTGGGTCTCCGTCTCTTTAAGAAGGAGCATATACACACACACACACACACACACAGAGAGAGAGAGAGAGAGAGCGAGAGAGAGAGGGAGGGATCCTCTTGTTTTTCTCTCTTTTCTTCTGCTGATGGGTTCTATTGTTCTTTAAGCCTGAGGCCTGAGATAACCATGGTGGAAGGTTTATTTTGTGACCTATGAGCCATTTCTGTGTTGTTCCCTCCACATGTTTTAGATCATTATCAAGTAATTACCCATTGTAATTAATTACTCCCCCCCACCCCCCAAAATACAGAGCCGCAGCTCCTCCTCCATGCTTAACAATGGGAATGAGATGCTTCTGTAGATAATTATCCCTGGCTACACACCAGACCTGCCTGGAGTTTTTGTTACTGAAAAACTCAAAGTCTCCTCTGACAACTCCTAGAAAAAAACCCTCACAGCGTTCAGAAAAACTCAACACATATCTGGACTGAGAAGGCTTATTTTTTGACATGTTTATCATGCAGATGAAGTTTATGACCCTAAAATATAACTTTTTGCTGAAGTTCTCAAACAGTGATGCTCCTCCCCCCTCGGTTTATCATCCTCTTTGGTGTGAGTGGCGACAAGCTGAACAGGGTTCTTGTTCAGTCTGTTGACCAGCGGCTCATTGAAACCTTGCCTCTGTGTCACTTGTGATTTTTCTAAGATCATTTTTTTTAACACAAGGCTTTTCTCAGCTGAGTAAAAACTCGAGTGAAATGTTCCCCTGAATCCCATTTTTATGAATGATTTTTCACACCTGTTAAGATAAGGCCACTGAGCATAGCATTAACCTGCACTTTACCCGTTCATATGAACTGTTGATTAGTCCAAGATTTCTTCAGCTACATCCTGCTCTCAGGAAATCTGTTCACATCCTGTGCGAGAAATGAATTCTGTGAATTATAACTTTGAACGTGAGCCTGCGTGGCTCACATTCAAAGTTATGTCAGAAGTCGACTGCGGAGACGGGGAACAGGTAGAGAGAATTAGGAAGGCAGGATGGAGGTTTTTATGGGTCATTAATGAGAGCAGCTTTCCAGAAAGGTCCTACACATGACCTGATATCAGACCACTGTAAGACCACCGACCTGGTGGCTCAGTGTGTGCATTTTTGTGTGGTGTGTAAGAAAGCAGTGCTAAGCTGGTCTAAGCTCCAGCTGATGTGAAACACAAGGTTCTCAAAGTGTATAAGAAAGTTTAAAGTGAGAGCCCATTCTGCTGCATGACAAGGTTTCTGAAAGTCAGCAAGTTGTTGGACTTCAAGGCATCATTACAGTCACAGGCAGTGGCCAAAAAATAGAGCACCTCGTTTTGAAATGAATTAGTTTTAGTTTGTAGGGTTTCATAGAATTTATTATGATTAGAAATTAGAACCGAAATCAGATGGTGGCGGCATATTTATTCACTTCACCACACAGAACCTCTGGTACTATTCAAAATGATCGATCAGCATAAATCATTTACTGTAGCAAAAAATAAATAAAAAAATCAAACAAAAACACAAAACAGAAAGCCATTTCATTAAGAACTGAATATTCAGAGTTTGTAAAGTATGCCTGAAACGCTGTTTTTTTCTCAGACTTGGAAGAAAAAACATAAAATAATTCAATAGACCGGAAAAAAAGTGAATTTATGGCATTTTTTTTTTCTTTAAGAGTGAAAATATAAACGCTTCAGCATGTGGATCTACTGCAGATCTTTGCTGCAGGTCTCCCCTCTTCTCTTCCTGCCTGTTTTCTTAACTTTAACTGAGATTTCAAGAAAGGCTTTCAACACTTCTAAATCTGGCTTGATCAATGGCAGGCACAGGTAAAAAGCTCAAATGAGTGAAATTGAGCAACTTTGCTGTTCAGCCTTCCTGTTGTCTGCTGAATGTCTTGCTCTCTCTCGCGTTGTCTGAAAAATACATTTAAATTTTCAATCTAAATCATTTGATAGAAAATTCAGCTTGAGAACCTGTAATATATAGGCACACTGCTACTTCACACGCCTTTGACTGGAACCACGCATTTCCTCTGAGCCAGTGGTTCTCAAAGTGTGGGGCGCGCCCCCTAGAGGGGGTTCTGTGCCATTGTAGGGTGGGCATGGGAAGCAGTATGGATGAAAAAAAAACAAAACTGTTACACAAAATTGTTGCAACTTGAAGGGTGAAATAAACTTCAGTGGAGTTTGAAAATAAAATATGTGTATAGGGTTATGACTGATTGAATGATGTGTGCCCTGTTGATTTTTTTTGTTTTGTTTTTTTGGGGGGGATGTTATTGTAATCCATATGGGGGCCCAGAAGAAAATCTTTGGGAACCACTGCTGTAAGCTGATTGGCTGAACCCCTTAGAAAGGATATAAGTAGGATAGCTTTTAGCCAGTAGTGTTAAGATGGTTGCATGTTGCAATGCATATGAGTGCGTGAGTATGGATGTGTATACTTAGAAATATGTAAACCCAGATAAAAAGGAAAATTAATTAACCTGTTTAATTTATTTTTGATTTGATTTATTAATGAGGGTCCATCTGAAAATATTGTATGAGTTTATAAGGAAGGAGTCCATAAGTTTCTTCCTACTCCTTTTCAATCATGTTGAAATTATTGTGGTACAAAAATATGTTTTTTTGTATTCCTTGTTCTTGTTCATGATTTTAGAATACATATTTGAAATAAAAAAAATAAAATAAAATAAATAAATAGATATTGGGTAACGTGCTTGAAACAATGAAATAATCAGCTACAGTCATTTCTAGAGGCAGTTTTTGGAGATTTTAGCCTGGATGATAAATTTTTTCTACTTTTACTTGAGTAAAGGCAGTCAGGCAGGTCTGCTTGTGCCTGAATATAATTTTTTAATATCTGTACCCACCTCTGCATGTCATCTGTGAGCATTACTATTAGCTTGTTTCCCATCAGGCAGTCATGTTTATGTATCTTCTTTGGAAGGCAGCAGTTTGGTCGACACAGATCAGATCACATTAAAGACTAATTCCTTAAATAAAGCGTCTACTCCAGGAGTCGTGTGGACTGCTTTCTCTTATGTGGGACAGTTTCTGTATCCTAGATCCCGGTGAACTGAGGCACATTGTATTAATCTAATCAAAGGAATTTAGACCTTCTCACAATAAGTGTTAGTAGGTCAATCTAGGTCAGATCGAATAAATCCAAGCCTGAACAACCTTAAGAATCTTAAGGCCAGGCAAATTTTAATCCATTCTCAGAAATTCACGTGTTGGCTATTATTATTAAGTGAGTCAGCTTTTTCACAGCAACATTGTTTTCAACTAAATAACTATAGTTTGTTTACAACAGGCACTTACTAAAACAGAATATGGCTGTGGCTCTTTGTTGACCGGCAGAAACTCTCCGGCCCGGCAAGAACAAGTGGTCAGAGAAAATGACCTGATGAAGCATCTTAGTAATAATACAATTTCTAAGAAAAATAGAAGCAGGAAACAAATACTAATCGCAGTAATTGAAGTCATTTCATATTTCCCAAACAGTCTCTTTTCAAATGAGCTTCTTCAGAAACAAGTGACTCTTTAAGAACATTTATTACCCCATAAAACTGGAGTCCGTAATGGAACTCCAAAAGACACAGCAATTCAACTGAACAACTAGCTGACAATTACAATACTAACAACCTTTTCTGCTTTACCACAATCACCCATTCAATCCCCACCTCAACAGCTCACCCAGTCTAGCCACTGGAGAAGCCTCTAAGAAACTTCAGAGAAGGTGAATGAAAATGAACTACATGGAACATTAAAGCTATAGATAAGGTGCCCTTGAAATAGCACCTGTCACAATATTATATGAGCCTCTAATAAGGCTGATATCCAGGCAATAAGGCTGCAAAAACAACATCTGTCGCCTCAGTCTGTGGTTTGGATTCTGCAATGAATGCAAAAATGTTAGGGGGTTGTGATCGGTATACACCACCAGGGGAACACTGCCAGAATCCAGGTATATTTCAAAATGCTGTAAAACCCAAATTAATGTCAATGTCTCTTTTTCAATGACAGAATAATTCACCTGAAAATGATTGAATTTTTTCAAGTAGAAACTCACAGGTCGCTCAACCCCATCATCATGTTGCTGAAATAAAACAGCACTTGCACCATTCGCATCCACATGCAGGTCAAAAGGATGATCCAGTCGTGGAGCTGCAAGATCAGGGGAAGACTACCATTGTCTCGTAGAATTTTCAATAAATTCACTGAACTCCTGAACCGCACAGCATTCTGGGACATATAGGCAGAGGAAAGGCCTTAGATACTCAAACTCTCACAGCGAGCTGAGCAAATTCAGTGGCATCCACTTACTCACTCGCTCTTTTGGTTACTTAGCAACAACATGTTGAGTAATCGTGCAGCAGCAGTTCCAGGATTCACCACCATGCCTTATAACTGATTAAAAAAAAACAAACAAAGAATATAACAAACAATGGAGTGAAGGGAGAGGAGAAAATAAAAACTACTTCAAACAGAAATGGTCACATCACCACATCACATCACAAAAAAAAAAACAGATAAATTATTATCAATATTGACAGATATAAAATAAAGCTTTTCAGTCACACCGCCAGCCATATTTTTGACGTTGACACGTATGTTCAGTATTTTCTTCTACTTGCTTTCAGCTGTATTTTGGGGCGACATCGCCTTGGACGAGGAGGATCTGCAGATGTTCCATATCGACAGAACGATAGACCTCAAACAACACACACATGTGCGTTCACACTCCCGACAGGGACACACTTCAGGTGAGTGCCTTCTTTAAAACTGACTCGCACTCTATTCAGCAGCTGTCGTATAGAACCATAAAAGCAGACAAATATAAGGATATGTTATGCATGGGTCTCTTTTTTACATGTCTTCTGTAATCAGGAGGCCTTGGGGAACATGAAGATGTGAAGAGAGGATCGTTATACCTTCTGCTGGAGAGAATACGCAGATTTGGCTTTGGTATGCAACCTGGAACTCACCTTTTCTTTGACTCTTATTTTTCAGAGGGATACATTTAGTTCTCTTTTGTGCCTTTAACGATTCAGTATTCATAAGACTTGAAGCTGTCTAAAATGTTTTTCATTGTAAAATGATACACTAGATTTGAATGGGCAGCAATATCTGTTCTAACATCATAAGTAATGCTTGTCCTTTCAGTTCCTTCAGACTAGCCAGCACCAGTTAGCAAACACCTGGTAAAACTGCCCATCTTCTGAGCTCATTATAGGAGCTATTTCTCTATGAAATGCTGGTAAAAATGTTGTTAAAGGATTAACAGAGGAGCCATGTTGTGATGACTTCCTGAAGGTGGGGTTTCAGGAAGAGCAGGAGTTTTTAAAGAGACAGAGGCCCAATTTCAAACGGTTAAATTACAATGTCAATTTTCTTTTAAGTCATATTTGATATATGAAGTATTTCTATAACTAGAAGTGAAATAGTTACTTGATTGTGCTACAAAATGCCACTGTATGTTTGGAAAATACACTATACTGCCCCTTTAAGGATTTGTTAAAAACATGTTCATTTTTATCATGTCCTCATGGAAAAACTCTAGAACTGTAATATTTAATAACATGTAATAACAATATAATGGCTTTTCTTGCTTCATGCTATATTAGATTACATCCCAAAGAATGAAAGCAAGGTAGCTGCCAGTTCAAAAGCCCAAACCTGGAAAGGTGGGAGTCCCAGCGAGGCGGCAAAAAGCCGTGTTCCTCGAGCAGCCACATCCCGAGCTGAAAGGATCTGGCCCGGGGGAGTCATCCCCTACGTCATTGGAGGAAACTTCACTGGTAACAACTCTGCTCAACCCTCACCGCGCAGCTGTGTTAATGCACACTTAATTGTGTAAAGGTAGGATGTAAAATGTGTGTGTTTTAGGTAGTCAGAGGGCCATGTTCAAGCAGGCCATGCGTCACTGGGAGAAACAGACATGTGTAACTTTCATTGAAAAGACGGATGAGGAAAGCTACATCGTCTTCACCTACAGACCCTGCGGGTAAGACTGGAAGACTTCTTTGTGTATCTTGGATTATGTGCGTGGCTCTATGTGTCTGTGTGTGTGTGTGTGTGTGTGTGTGTGTGTGTGTGTGTGTGTGCGTGCGTGCGTGTGTGTGTACCCAGGGTCTACTAGTGACCTTGTCACAGTGAGAGACGATATGGTCACTCAACAATGGCTTTGCTTTCCTTCCTGTCCTGCTCCTGTTTCCCCATCCCACCAATCACGGTGCTCGGTTTTAAGTGTTTGTATGTTCGGGCAGTTCTTTTGTTCCGACTCGGCAGAAGTGCATTGTTCTGTCGAGTGGCAGCACGGTGGGGTCAGAGTGTGTTTGGACAGCAGTGACACTTCACTCACTGGATGTTGTGAGTCGTGATTCTTTACAGTGACTGAGGATATTAGGGTTTATTGTATCAAAAAAAAGAAAAATGGTGAGCAGACAGCTGGAAAGCAGGACATCCAGCTCTGTGTACCTAATTAGGAAGTATTGATGTTTGTGAGAGAACTACCAAAGCCTCATCCTAATTCTCATGAATTAAATTTTAATCTGTTTAGCTCCACTGGTAAATATTGTGTGTCTGTTTTTCTACATTATCTATTCGTGCTTGTGCTGCAACCTAGCTCCTGATCCTCACCATGCAATCAGCTCACTGGATAACTTTAATCAGATTTGTTGGCCTGGCACCGATGATCGCAATAATCAGGGGAAAAAAAATGAATTAGGTTCTCTGTTCAGTCTTAAAAGTGATTATTCATGTAAGGTTAGAAAACTGCAGTTTTATGGTGTTAATATGTTTAATTATGAGCTTTCTAGTATATTTATGAGTTCACTGTTGACTAACTGCATCCCTATCACTGCATTTTATCCCCCCAAACTCCTCACTGCTAAACCTGTGTTTAAATGCCTCCCTGCTGTGAACTTCATACCGATCCATCACAGGTGTTGTTCCTACGTGGGTCGCCGTGGCAACGGACCCCAGGCCATTTCCATCGGGAAGAACTGCGACAAGTTCGGCATCGTGGTGCACGAGCTGGGCCACGTCATCGGCTTCTGGCACGAACACACTCGGCCTGACCGTGACGATCATGTGACCATAATCCGGGATAACATCCAGCTGGGTGAGACTCATTACTGCAGAGACACTAACGTCTCAGGGCCGCTCAGGGCGCCGCCTATTTATAGGCAACCCCAGCGGTCACAGGAGGCAGGCACGGCTTGCCTCGGATTCGCGTTCACGCCTGGGTCCCAGCAGGAAGTGTGAATGGATCTCCTAATGACTGTGAAGTCCCCGAGACGACCGTCTGTCACATTTCCACAAACACACCTCTGCTCTGTCACACAGTCAGACGGCATCAAATTACTGGGCAGCAGATCTATTTAGAAGCATCACCACTTTCAGCCCTACCACCCTCCACCCTTCTAATGCTCTGTGTTTCTCACTTGCACATAATACAGATGCAGCTTCTCTGAAGAGTTTAGTTTATTTTAAGTTTATCATTAGGAATGCACCAATAAATCGACCAACTGATAAATTGGCCCCCAATTTCCCTAACTTTAACAGTTCAGCTATTGCTCTTTACACAAACATGAAGCTGATTCTCATCCGTCGACCTTATTTATCTGTCAAAGATCTAAAAATCAGTTACCTTTTGTGTTTTTAAGCCAGTTGATCTCTTTTGCTCTGCATGACCGTCTTGTCATGTCTGCATGTTTGCAGTTAACAATAGTCACCCCACTGTTTCCAATTCACAGACTTTCTTACCATATTTAGTATCATTTCAGACAAAACAAAATCAGAATCAGGCCAGAAAACTGCAATTGGTGCATTCTAGTTTATCATCCTCTGACTGACAAGCATTTGTTGACAATCAATTGATTTAATTCTGTTTTCCAAACAGCAACCGCACAATTTTAAATGCAAAGTAGATCATTTATTTTAACAGAATAATTATTTGCAGATGTCAGGTGAACCTCAACAAAAGCAACATGGAAAAGTTGGACCTGCACTGAAAAAATGTTTCTTTGAACAAACTTACACTACTCTAATTTGTTATAGAGAGTTTTCTTAGTTTTGCTCAAGATTTCAGAATTAATCAAATCAATTACAGCTTGAGCAAAACTAATGAAACTAGCTGTAACAAATGAGTCATTTTCTTCAGTGTACTTTAACATCCTTGATCTTTTTTGCCTTTCCTTTTCTGTTTTTCTGTTTTTGTCAGCTTTTAGCAGATGGTATTTTTTCATTGTAACCTGCGTAACACAAATGATCGTTATGATAAAAACCTGTTTGCCCTGAGTGTAACTTAACCACGGTTGCAATAAATATCATAAATATATCAGAAATCTTTGTTAAATACCTACCCAATGATGCAGAGAGCTGTTTTAGATCTGCCTCTGCACCAACGTTAAGAATTAAAAAGACAGAAAAACACTGGGTTGCTCATATTTCACTCTTACAAATGACTTGGCATCCGCCAAGTTTAAATACCATGTAATGTGTGCAGACACATCACTGCTTCATTCCGTTTGTTCAGAAACATTTTTATGTCAACTTGTTCCAACCTTAAAAACTGTGATTCACAGGTAGTGACTTTTGTAGTTTTAAACTAATTTTTGCACTATATCAGGAAAACCACATTGAAACATCTCACTTAAACCTCGATTTTGGAAGTTAGCTGTGATAAAAGTGTTTCAAATGATCTTATAATTAATTTTGATCTTACATTTCTAATATTAGACGATTGAGTATTAGCTCTGTTTGGTGAAAATGTATCCATGTGTGTGCAGGTCAGGAATATAATTTCCTGAAGATGGAGCCAGGGGAGGTGAACTCTCTTGGAGAAGCGTACGACTTCGACAGCATCATGCACTACGCCAGGAACACCTTCTCACGGTAACAGCTCCAGCGTCTTGCCAGCTCCATGCTTTGTTTTTACAGCTGTATGTAGCTTACTAAAACCTTTATATATATATATTTGTTAAACCTGCCTGTGTCACAGCAAAAATGATAATATAAACAAATATGTAAAAGCATTTTTTATTGAAGCATGTATGAAAAGTTACATGCTGCAGATTTAAGACAGAAAATATTTTTGTGTAGAAATGCCATGTTTTGTTAAAATGTCAATTAAATCCTGAAAAATATTTTTTCCCCAAACTTTATGTTGTTTTATTATCTTTTTAAAAAATATATGTTTCATTTCCTATTAGAAATAAAAAAAATGAATACAAATTTGAAATCTAAATGGGCATGAGTGGTGGTATGAATGGTATGAGTAATTCTGGCCTGTTTATGATTCAGTTCCCTGCAAAAGCAGTGTTATGTTGAAGTTAGACTCTAATGAACGAAGTGCTGCTGCACTGACATGGATTCCAATAAATGTTCCCAGTTCTTGAAATTAGAAGATTTTTTTTTTTTTTTTTACCTTGTATTATGCCGTCCTGATGACACATTTATGTTCTGTGGTGGAAAATTGAACGTTCACTCTCTTCCCTGCAGTGGGATGTTCCTCGACACAATACTTCCATCCAGGGATGAGAACGGCGTCCGGCCGGCTATTGGCCAGAGAACCAGGCTCAGCAAGGGAGACATCGCACAGGCAAGGAAGCTGTATAGATGTCCAGGTATTGAAGCATTTATGATGTTATTGTGTATTTGGGTTTATGAACGTGTTTATTGTTTTCAGCTAGGAAACAAAAGATAATGGCGCTTATTAATTTGTTACACCTTTAACACAAAATCCTCCTGTCTCTGAGGCACAGAGGTGGAATGTAGCAATCTGTTTTTCCACATGACCTTTCCAATTCGTCTTCACACATCTGTAACACGCACACCCACACACACACACACACACACACCCATGCACGCAGGCTTATTCATACATTCAGTTCTTGAGCACACCCGTACAGATCTGGCGTCATTCAGTTCCCTGGTGAGGAGTTTCTGACATGATCTGGAGCTGTTCACTGAACCGGGGTGCAACGCTGTAAACGCTGTTTGTTAATGGTACCAAAGCTCTCAGCCCACACACACTCACACACACGCACATGTTTTCATGTCTTGTGGAGACTTTACATTGACTTCCATTCATTTTCTATAGTTCATCCCTTGCCTTGTCCCTAATCCTATCCCTAACCATCACATACCTGACCCCTAACCCAAAAATAGCATTTCCTCTCATGGGGAACAAGAACATGTCCCAACAAGGAGCAGTGGTCTCCACAACCCCACATTGTACACAGAAACAGGTTCTCACAAGGATACAAAAACATAGTAGTGCACACACACACACACACACACTTTATAAACAACACCTGTACTTTCATTTACCATCTAAATGCACAATTTGACATTTCAAAATAGAAAATACATTTGCTCAATGGAATCACTGCAATTTTGGAAAAAAATCCTCGGAAGTAAATAGAAAAGTTTTGGCGCGAGGATGAGGTGCTTTTTTTTACCATATTGAAATCGGTTAATTTCACAAAACTACATTGGAAACACATTTTTTTAACATCAAGAGAGTCACATGACCAACAACTGCATGTTGCCACTGCAAAGAAGATGATGACAGGAAGTTGGAGGATGATGTCGCAGCATGACTTTTAACAACTTATCATGGAAATAAACTTATTCGCGTGTGATTTTACTTGTGTTTCTTATTTAATTGAAACACTACACACTGTGAAATAGTGGGTTTTTTACATTAGCGGAATATTGACAACTTTGCGCACATTTGCATTAGAAACGCAGCTAATGATGCAGTACTAAAAGATAAGCTGCATCTTTATTATGTTTTGTGCATTGATTAATACTTTCCTTGTTGATTTATGCTTTGCTTGAATATTATGTTGTCCATAAATAGCAAGTTCAAACAAGAGTGTCTCAGTGGAAGCTATAAATCGATATAATACTGAGAATGTATTAATGTATCCCAGCTGGAAACAGATACAATTTGAACCTCATAAGGTCATACTAGGGCGCTACCATATCCACTGACAGATGAACAGAGCCCCAGGGCATTGTGGGGGGAAAAAGACAGCGTGCATGATGGGACAGGAGGGGCACGTTTTGCTAACTTCCTTTTGAGAGACAGCAGCAGCGTTACGCTCCGAATGAAAACCAACAATGTTCAGATCACTTGCCCAGAATGCCCGACTCAGCTGTTTTCCATTTGTCAGATGTCCACAGAGTGACAAATTACAAGAAGCATATAGTATGTGTTCGCATACAGTAGATTACCGTTTTACAGAGGAATGTTGAATTCAGAACACGAACAACCCAGCCGCTGATGCTCAGCTTCCTTCTGGGTGCGTTGCAGCTTGCGGAGAAACCCTCCAGGAATCAACCGGTAACTTCTCCTCACCTGGTTACCCCAACGGATACCCCTCATACACTCACTGTGTCTGGAGAATATCTGTCACTCCTGGAGAAAAGGTGCACACATACACAGGCACACACCGAAACACAGTATAAATTAGAGCGTGATGACAGATTGATGCTGTCTTCTTTCACTGCTCTGGCACTGATGCTAATGTCTAGAGTAACTAAAGGATCTTTCATTTGTTCCTCCAGATTGTTCTCAACTTCACCACTATGGACCTGTATAAAAGCAGTCTGTGCTGGTATGATTACATTGAGGTCCGGGATGGATACTGGAGGAAAGCTCCGCTGCTCGGTAAGATCTATGTGAGGGACAGAAGAACTGGAGCCAATTTCTTCCAGATGTAATGAAATTTGTCGAAGCTCCTGAAGAAACAATGACTTTACAGCCAAAATCACAGCACTTTCATCTGACTTTTTACTTTTTGACCAGATTTTTAAACGACACACAGGCTCCGAGTCGACTGTTTGCCAACTCAACATTTGACTAGCAAGATCAAGAATTCATGCAAGAGTGTGTACCTGAAATCCTGCCAGTGTAAATGGATCTGGCAGTAAACTGCTTAAAGGGACAGTATGATGTGTTTTCTGGAGATATAGTGGCATCTTATGGCACATTCGTGTAACTATGTTAACTTCAATTGTTATACAAATTCTACATAAATCAAATATGACTTAAGAGAAATTTGACTTTGTAATTTAGTGCCTTCAAACTGAGTCAAATTCTATTGACTCCTCTATTGACCATTTAACAGTGTTTCTACCACCTTTGTTCTGAGAAGTAGCTCCTATAAAGAACTCAGCTGATGCTCTGTTCCACCAGCTTTTTGCTAATTGGTGCTGGCTAGTCTGAAGGAGCTGAGTGGGGGAGCCACAGTGAGGGATGCTCAGTGAGGTGGAAGCTCCTAAGCTTGGAGCTTCTCCCCAGGCGTTTTGTACAGCTGAATGGTTGCCATGGGAGATTAAAGTATTTATCAAACATGAATGAAAGAATCAAAGCAACAGTCCAGGAATGCTTTTGATGGGGGAATAACATTATGACACTGTAAAGACCCAAAAAGTACTTTTTTAATAATACTGTCCTTCTAAAGCTGTTTGACTTTTGAGGTCCTACCATAGTAAAAACCCTACATTTCTGTGGTCAGTATGGGGTTTATTTAGTTTGTATTTTCCCCAAAACATTGTTAGAGGATACATTTTACTTTGCCTCTGTGAGTCACTTCTTGTCTCGTCAAACTGCTGCGTCGCTCAGGTCCATCTTGGTCAGAGAGTCAAGGACTGAGTCGTAGGAAATCTTGAGGGATCTGCGACCTTAACATGTTTCATTTACTGCGTAAATCATTTGACTTAATTTTTCGCTGGATCAGAGGCCAAAATGGATCCAATGTGTTTTACATGAGGACTGTCTAATAATGATTACTTCCTTACTCGCAGTTCATGGAACATCTGAAGTGGCTGCATGTCAAGAAAGGATAAATCAATTTTAATCAGCAAACATCTATGGAAACATATTGTTGACAAGATTTTCCATGCTTTTATTTCATGAAGGATGCTGAAAAAAAATTCTAATTTTGATAAAGTAAATAGAAAGTTGAGAAATGGCAGAGAGATTGGCAAAAAGGAAGTTAATGAGGTAGGTTCAGAGCAGGAAAGAAGGTTGTACTAATAACACACTGTTGGATGAAGGGACATGTCCAGGAGAAAACGTTTAGAGTTCTTTTAGTTATTGGCCAACTGAGTCTAATTTCAGTTAAATTGGGTTTAGAAGTAAAACACTTCTAATAATCAGTTCTTAAAGTGATTTTGGCGATTTTTCATTTTCTGTTTGTGATTCTCAGGCAGGCTTTGTGGAGACAAAATCCCAGATGTCTTGATCTCAGCCGACAGCAGGATGTGGATCGAGTTTCGCAGCAGCAGCAACTGGGTGGGCAAAGGCTTTGCTGCTGTTTATGAAGGTAACAGCTCCTTTAAATTGATAAATCACTTGGAACAAATGCTGGTTAGCATGTGTATGCATTCGTATGCAGCCTGGGTCTATGCCTGATGATTAAACATGCCTGGTTTTTGAGATCAGGTCCATTACTTATAGTGCTGAGAGAATGTTTCAGGTCTCTGTGATCAGCAACGGTTGACGCTAACTTATCCTGTCTGTCTCTGCCTGCTGTGATTCTCGGTTTTTCTGTTCAGCCATCTGTGGAGGGGAAATTACCAAGGACTCTGGGCAAATTCAGTCTCCCAACTACCCCGATGACTACAGGCCCTCCAAAGAGTGTGTGTGGAGGATCACTGTGTCTGAGGGATACAATGTTGGACTTAGCTTCCAGGCCTTTGAGGTGACCCACTCTCTCTATCGCTCTGTGTGTGTACGTGTGTTTCCGAGTGTGTGTGCGTGTCACTGTGTGCATGAGCTCGGAAAGTCTGGGTCAAATTTCACGCTTGTATTGTTGCTAGAAAGGTAGTAAAGGTCTAAGCGGATGGTGTGTGTGAATCTGGGGTTTAATCCCATAGTTCAGATTATTCTCTCCATGTTTGGTACTGTTCTGCTCTGTTGCATCAATTACTTCCTCTACTTTACAAACAGCAGCTGTGGGCAAAAATCAATGCTATTTCTTCATTAAAATGCAAAAACCTACTTGTTGTTTAAACCACTTTTGGTAATTGTATGAACAAATGTTCAAGGAGAAATTTGTGTCCACAAGTGCTCATCAGTGCATCACATGGAATTAGCTGTGTGGTGCTGAGTTAGCCATATTTGAAACAAGCCCCTTCCACACTTGTTGACTTTAGGGAAGATTCACTTGTAAAGTCCTGATTGTGTCAGCAGTTGTCTTTCCATTGCATATGTCATCCTCCGTCCACTTTCTATCATTTTCTTCATTGTTTTCTCCAGTAGTAACATCCGACTGTTGATCAGTTGTAATGTGAAAATAATGTTCCCATTGCAGTTCTGTGAAATACATCAATTCAATACAGCTGAAGATCCACCTCATCTTAACGCCATAACTGTTTGTTGAAAACAATGAGATTTTCAAAATTACCATGTTTCCAATAAGTAACTTTATCATCATCATTTCAACTGGCACAATTGCATGAACAGTGGAAATGCACCTAGTACCGTGATAATTGAATTTAACTTTGAAAAGACAAGTGGGAAAACTTGGCAAGAAAAGATGCTTTGGCTTTCTGAGACATCTTGAGGACAGCTGCAGCGTAACGAGTGATGCAGTGTGTTACACCTCACTCCTTATAGGTGTAGAAAACTACAGATTGTTATTTGCTGTCAGGACTGGGCTAACTGTATGTCTCTGCTGGAGATTAATTATGTGGAGCCTTTTACTTCAGAGTTGCTCATTTTATATAAATGCTCTCAGCAGTTCTTTTACAGAACTTCTTGGTTTTTCTCCCTTCCAATCAGAAAAACTGCAAGTATTTTTTCCATTTCACAGCAATGATTAATCTGTATAAAGCCAATAAGGTAGAAAGTTTGAGACATATCAGCTGTGAAACGGGGCACTGACGATGACTGTAACACTCCAAGAGCCTCACTGAACATGTGTGTGTGTGTGTGTGTGTGTGTGTGTGTGTGTGTGTGTGTGTGTGTGTGTGTGTGTGTGTGTGTGTGTGTGAAAATATCAACAAACTGTGTGTTTGTGTAGATCGAGAGGCATGACAGCTGTGCCTACGACTACCTGGAGGTTCGGGACGGCCCACTTGAAACGAGCCCACTGATTGGCCGTTTCTGTGGCTACGATAAACCTGAAGACGTTCGCTCCACCTCTCACACTCTGTGGATGAAGTTTGTCTCTGACGGGACGGTGAACAAGGCTGGCTTCGCTGCCAACTTCTTCAAAGGTGAGGGAGTTCAATAAAGGCGGTCTGTGAGTGTTTTTCTCTTTCATTTTCTTTATGTATGTATTTATTTACTGCCCTTTAAAAGTACTCATCAAGAATGCCACCACAAGTCTTGCCATATTTAACAAATTTACAGTGAAACTTCATTATTTCACTGAAACTCTTAGTTGTTTTTTCCCATGTGGCTTTTCTCTCCAAATCATTTCACATGAATTTTGACCCCTGTGTGTTCCAGAGGAAGATGAGTGTGTCAAGCCAGACAATGGTGGATGCGAGCAGAGGTGTGTAAACACTCTTGGCAGCTTCAAGTGTGCCTGTGACCCTGGCTACGAACTGGCTCCTGACAAGAAGAGCTGCGAAGGTAACAATGAGTGTGTGTTTCAGCATTTCTTACATCGTAAGGCTCAGTTTTAATAAATATTGTGCTACGATGACCTATTGTTTCTTATGGGCCCAGAAGCCCAAGCTGAATAACAAGATGTTTAGGTTTGGAGGTTATGTTTAGGACTTTTGTGGTGTGAATTGAGTTTATATCAGGTTTAGAGTCAAACATATACTGATGGTTCAGTTTGGGGTGCGGGTCAGAGTCAGGCAGTTAGGCTGTAAGATGAATGAGAAATGAATGGAAATCACTGCAAAGTCCTTGTGAAGATAGAAAAACATAGTGTGTGTGTGTGTGGGTGTGTGTGTGTGTGTGTGTGTGTGTGTGGTGTGTGTGGGGGGGGGGGTGTGCGTGTGCGTGCGTGCGCGTGTGTGTGTGTGTTAGTCCTTGTTCAGTGTTTTGTGCTTCATGCCAGTTTGACTCAGAAACATCCAAACAGCTTCCATCAACAGGAAAAAACACGGAAGACAAATCAAACAGGGCTTTTATTCCCACGATGTAGACCATCTGCTAAAAGAACCAAACAAACAGAATTAAACAGAGAAAATGTTTGCATTTTAAATATTTCAGCTGTATAATTACTTCCGGGAAAACTTTCTAACAGGATTATATTTGCATGTTTAAAGCACTTAAGATGGTAACTAATTTATAAGAAATTGGTTGAACAGAGTCAGTCAAAATATCAACATTTAATATTATTCCTGTCAAACTTGATGATTTGATAATGACACTTACTTTCTTTGTATGCATGTACTCTGGACCAACTTAACTAAAGTAAAAAAATTTGAAATTTAATTCTCAATCCGTTGAATGTTCTTTATTTTGTGCTACACACCTTTGACACAAGTTTAAACTGCATGGCAACATTTAAAGAGGCAGTATAGTCTTTTTTAAAAGAAATTGTTGTTTTACATATATGTTGAAAATGTCACCATGCTGTGACAGCATTATATGAGACAGATAATCAGTGAAAACATCAAGCTCCTCTGACTTCTGCCTGTGGTTCAACTGTCATCTGCAGAAAATTCAGCCCAATTGTCAGAAACAACCAATCAGAGCCAGAAGGAGGGACTCAGTGCTGTCAGTGATCCTCATGTATGTGCTGCTCAGACCATTCACCACAACAGAATGTGTTGTGGCCAAGCTAGCTGAATGATCTGCCTAGTTAGTCTGATGTTCCTGTTTTTCTGTCCCTGCTGATTCTCCATTATTAGCACATTGAGCAGCAAGGATGATTGACAGCACAAAGCCCCTCCTCTTAGCTCTGATTTGTTGTTTTTGAGCGGGATTAGTAGCTCAGGGAGGAGATGGTTCTTTTCACAAATTACCTGTCTCATATTAAACTGTCACAACAAAGTGGCAGTCAGTTTGAACAAAAACATGTAAACCTTGTATTTTTGTAAAAGTTGCATACAGCAGCTTGAAGGGGGCTGTTTATCTAGCATCTTTATTTATTGACTTATTAAACAACAACGTGATACATGAGAAGTAGACAGTAGAAATGCAAGTTGGTTGAATTTCCATTGGAAATTTTCTTCACCAGTTTGCTTTTGCAGATTGCTCTCCTATGGAAGGTTGAATGTGATTTGTGAAGTGTTTATTTTTTCTTTACGTTGAAAGGTCCTATATAAAGTTCTATACAGCACAGTCTGGTGTTGTTGACTTTTTCTATCCGGTTGCAAGCATCCATTTCTGAATTCCTTCAGCTGTTTCCATCCACTGTCACATCATCAGTAAACACTGGAGACCAAGGCTGTTGGGAATCATTCCAGTCTGAAGCAGCACACATCTTCCATGGAGCTGAACAGATGATCCGCTCTGCTTCGGGTCATGTGTCAGTCTCAGTCCACCCCTCCATTTTGTTTTCTTCTTGCCATTTTGAAACAGAAGGAAGAAATGCTGTTCTGACTTTTTAATGGGGTTTTTTTCCCGGCAAAGTTTAAACGAACGTTGTGATGATTTTTATTGAGCTGCATCCTGGTGTTTTGTGTCGTTGGTTGAAAGATTTGTCTTGATTTTGCAGCTTTCTCTCTTAACTCCATTCATTAGTTTTCTTTGTAAATTGATTCAGTATTTTTGGATTTGCAAACATCTTTGCAGCCACAGAGCGCAACTTATTGTTTGTAAAATCAAAAACTACTGTAAACCCAAGTCTGCCCGGGGTATGGATAATTTTGAGATACCTGTAATTTAGTCACAAGTCAATTTCATTCATTGTTTGAATTCTACCTGTCAATGCCAATAAAACTAGAAACGTTATGAGACATGAGTCATTTTCAGTAACTCTACGCACAAATGTTTTGATTGATCTTTTAAAAAGGAAAAGAAAAAAAAATCCTCCCGATTTTTTTTTTCTTTTGAAGCAGCATAGAAGGTGAAATTAGATGTTTGAAGGAAGGAAAAGGGAAAAGAGAGGCAGCTCTGGTTGAAATTCAACCCTGGTGTTCCAGTGACCAACATGGCCTCAGATTCACCTCTTTCCTGTCTCTTTGTTTTTGACCAGGCCCATCATAACTGCATCACCTGCAATCCTGATAGAGGTTGCTGCTGTGCTGGGATGTGCAGTTATGGGTCAGCAGCATGAACATCAGAGGACTGAGCACACACATTGGTGCTGGATGAAGTGCTGCCGACCCGAACTGCACCAGTAGCCAATCACAGAGAGACGTGTACAGGCCCAACCGCTCCAGTTTCTGGATCAGTTATTGTGGGATGATGGTGTTAACTTTGACTTGTTTGCTTTTTTAATTGTAGAAAAATGAAAACTGGCATAAACAGGGGAAATCACTGTAACGTCAATAAACCCTCAATGTGTTTCATGTTCAAGATAACTATGTTGCTGGTTGCTGGGCCTGATTTGTTTACATCTATGCATTTTCAGCTGCCTGTGGTGGTCTTTTGTCCAAGCTGAATGGAACCATCAGTACTCCTGGTTGGCCTAAAGAATATCCACCCAACAAGAACTGCGTGTGGCAGGTGGTGGCCCCCACTCAGTACCGCATTTCCATGCAGTTTGAGGCTTTCGAGCTGGAGGGCAACGAGGTAACCTATGTCCAGGTGTTAGAGCGCAGCTCGGCCGGCTGCAGGACTTTTAGCAACACGCTAACGATTCTGTCTCCAGCAACACTTAACGACCCTAACGCGATCCTCGTGTGTGTGTGTGTGTGTGTGTGTGTGTGTGTGTGTGTGTGTGTGTGTGTGTGTGCGTGTGCGTGTGTGTGTGTTTAGGTTTGTAAGTACGATTACGTGGAGGTGCGAAGCGGCCTCTCGTCCGACTCTAAGCTGCACGGGAAATACTGCGGCACAGAAGTCCCAGAGGTCATCACCTCTCAGTACAACAACATGAGGATTGAGTTCAAGTCGGACAACACGGTTTCCAAGAAAGGCTTCATAGCTCACTTCTTTTCAGGTAAGACTCGAGCATGAGTGTGTTTTTGGCAGAGTGCTTTGATTGAACATCATGAGCATCAAAATGCAGAACTTGTTCTCACATGTGGATTGATTTCCTGAGAATCTGATCAATGAATCAATGAATGATGAACAGGAGGAGAGATTCCATCAGGACAGAAAAGAGATGGAGAATTTTACACAATGAAGACGTAATGTTCAATTCACATGTACTTACCTTTATCTGAAAACCTTTTTAGGACAGGAAATATTAATGGAAATGAACTGATTATGTCACAAAAATGTCATCAATTTAGTCAGAAGATCAGATTTCTCTAAATCACATTAGAATAAAAATCTGACCTGATTGAGAAAAATGCCATTTTTGGATTTAGTGGGACAAAATAGTCTTAAGTAAGTTGAAAAACATAGATAACAATTTTTATAGCCCAGTTTTATCAGCATGAAATCATTCCATCAGTTAACATTAGGAGGTCAGAGTGAGGCAGCAGCTCTGAACGTTCTCCTCTTCTGGACTGTTTTACATTCAGTGGAACAACTGGTTGTAAATTCTTTAAGGACCTTTTTAAATCCCTCACTAGACTCATAATCTGCTTCAGTCTTCCACCTGAAATGCCTCAGACAGCTCTTAGCATCTCATCATGGTGCTCACGCTCACTTCAACTGTCAGGAGCAAACCAAAGCAAATGTCTGAGGTTTAAACAGGACAAACCTTTTTATTCGCACTACTTGCTGCTTCTTTCTGTCTCTTTTGTTCAGACTGATCTGGGTAAGAAGGGTTTCATTTACTCTGCTGCTTCGAGCTAAAACTTGCTACAGAAAGCTTTGAAATTGACTGAATTATTCTCACTGAGTTCTTTTACCTCTATTCAAAAGTTCTCCAGGCTGATTGATTCAGTGATATGTCAGTGTCATGTATTGTCCAGGCCTGTAGTTTTATTGCACAATCAAGTAACACTGTTACCTTCAGTTGTTATAAATTGCTGTATATGTGACACATAGCTTAAAAGAATTCTGACTGTGCAATTTAATGCCTTGAAATTGGTCCACTGTCTCTTTAAGAAGCTCCTGCTCTTTCCAACACTCCGCCTTCAGAAAGTCACCACAACAACCGCTCTTAGGAGCCTTGCACTGAGATGCAGTTTGTACGATGAGCTCAGCAGACTCACAGTTCCACCAGCAGTTAGCATCGTCTGCTAATTGTTGATTCAAGTGTGAAGGAAAGATATCCACGCATGGCGGGGCACACCACGTCACATCACACCACGCCACGTCACACCACGCCACGTCACACCACGTCACGTCACACCACGTCACGTCACACCACGCCACGTCACACCACGCCACGTCACACGTTTTTAGGGGGTAAGGGAGAGTCTTGTAAGGCAAACTTGCAAAACTTGCAAAACTAACACAGATTTTTAAATTCAGCAATAAGTCTCACACTTTGGATTGTAAAAAAAGGCACCACCTACTTTCAGTAGGTGTCCCTGTGTCCAACCCTGACCATCCACTTTATGAGATGTTGGTTCACGCTCCCTCACAGGTAGACTTGGAAAACTCCAACTGCCTGCAGAGCCTCTAGACTTTGCAGCTTGGCACAATGGAGAAGTTCCTGGTGAACAGATAGCCCACGCTTATTTGCACCTTCCAGGGATACGTTTTGGTTGGCCAATGGCAGCAGCTTTAGGGAGGTCCTCTCTGCTTCCCAAACACCACTAATCCATGTGTGCATGCGGACATTTTGTGCTTGACCTGAAGACGGCTACAATGAGCACCGTGCAACATTGGCTGCAAAGCCTCTTAGTCAGTGATAGGGTGTGACTGAGCCCACAATAGAAACTGTAATACCACATCAGACACAAACACACGTGCACACACACACACACACACACGCACGCACGCACGCACGCACGCACGCACGCACGCACGCACGCACACACACACGCAGATGAGGATTTAGTGGTTTCATTAAAATCAGATCTAGCTGAGTTGGGTTAAGAGTCATCATCTGTGTCTAATCTTACACCTCTTTGTAGGGAATCTTGCTTCCAGGCATGAAAACATCACAACACTTGTTATTTTAGTCGTGGGGTTATCCTGCGCATCTGTCAACATGGCAGATCTGGTCTTCCACCCTCTGCCCCCTGCAGAGTCCAGTTCCTCTGAGCAGCTTTGTCATCAGCCAGGCGGTCAAGAGGCAAACAGCAATACAATTTTTTGGTTCCTGTTTAAAAGTCTGCAGAGTCCAAATATTTAAGTACAATATTTAGAAAAAAATATGCACAAAAAATGTTCATATATGTATGTCAGAAACATATCCAAGGAAATGTTCACTGCTTTTATTTTAGGTTGACACTAGTTCAGTTTGAGAGCTCACACACCTACAAACAGCATGCGAGCATTTTCATAGTGTAATTACAACAATATGGAAAATGATCATACAAAGTTGTGTGCTGGAGCAGAGACTCATCTGAAATATGCAGGGCATTAGAAGAAATCCTAATGTGATATTCCAGTTTTCTTCAATCATTAAAACGGTAAAAATCAAAAATAAAAACTTGAAATATTTAACTCTATGTGTAATGAATCCTTGTAAAATCATAAATCATGAGTTGACTGGCAATCAATCAATCAATCAATCAGATTTTATTTGTATAGCACATTTTAGCTACAAGGCATTTCAAGAAGTACTGTACTTTTACACAATATTTTTCAGAAATATTGTGTGAGACTGTATTAACCAGTCTTCATTATTTATTTTGTAAAATTTTAGAGAGTTACTTTGTCATATTTTGGGCTACATGAAATGTTAAAGGGTTTTTTCCCCAAATGTTTGCTTGTAAGCTAAATAATGTTCTGTCTGTGCATGTTCATGTTTTCACCACTTCTGTCACCTTCCCTTACATCACCTGATCTGCTCACGTTGGTTCCTCCCCATCTCTCTCCCCCCTCCGTCTCCACAAATGTCCTTTGGGGCATTTTTTTTCCCTTCGCCCTCCGTTTTCTTTTCCCTCCCACTTCCCTTCATCCCTTCCACTTCGTCTCTGTTATTTCCACATGAGTGACATGCTGCATGTGTGTCTCTCACAGACAAAGATGAATGCAGCAAGGACAACGGCGGCTGCCAGCACGAGTGCATCAACACGGTGGGCTCGTACGTCTGTCAGTGTCGCCACGGCTTTGTGCTGCATGAGAACAAACATGACTGTAAAGAAGGTGGGTTCCACTTGCACCTGTGTGTTCACACACCGGCGTGAGAATGGCTGGGATGCATGTGCATGCTGACAACACTTTTGGTCATGAAAACGGGAAATTTCGAACCTAACACACACACACACACGCACGCACGCACGCACGCACGCACGCACGCACACACACACACACACAGAGAGAGACATCCGAAAATGTCAACAGAAACTGTTAAGCTGATCTGTCTAGACAACCAACCTGTTAGATTTCAAGTAAATCCTACATTATTAGCTTTCTCACTACCTTGACGAGTCTCTGTCTAGATAGATAGTTTCCCTTGGTGGTTCTTAATACACATCTGACCCAAGTTGAATTTTTATGCATCCTATAAACACTACTAACTATATATAGTAGTGTATATACTGTACATAGCAATAAGTGCTAGTTCATGCACATACTTTTATGTGCATGAAAAACTCTTTTTACACTAGAAGTTACACTCAGCAGAGACTTGAGTATCAAATTCAAACCCTAAAGAATGAAAGATGGTTATCAAATGTTCGTGGGTAATTTAGGCCTAAGGATGAGAGATTAAAAGGTCGTTCCTACATGTTCATGAAATAAATTAGACCCAAAGGAGACTTCAGAGATGTAAGATGAAGGAGGTTTAACCTTTTTATTCAAATGTTGTCTCGCTTGCAACAGAAACACTGATCTAGAAGGTATTTGTGCAAAATGAATAACAGATGAGCTAGCAATCCCAGCAACACGAGTGGCCACCAGTGTAACAGGAAAGCTAGCTTCCTTCGAGGTGAACTCATCTCTGCCAGCAAACCCATCAGAAGAAACTGCAGCCACAGCGCTTATCTCCAGGGTTCAGCTAGCTGCAGTGTTCAAAAAGCACCGGGCAGTTCCCATCAAGACTCCATAAAACCTCTATGAGCCTTGGTAGGCTTGTTGAAAACAATAGTGGACTCCCTGCAAAAGAGCCTCTCCTCTGTGACGACTGTGATTGAATGTCGACTCGCAGTGGACTCCACCATTAACATGCTGAAAGTTTGAAATAGCTCTACTTTGGACTGACTTGACGACCTTGAGAAGTGCTCAGGTAGAAACAGCCTCTGCATATGATACATCGCTGATCGAGCTGAGGATGGCGCAGACCCAACCGAGTTCATTTCAGGTGTTTCGAGCTGGAGAGGGCACAGCGGTCTCCAACCCTCCAATCCAGTCAGCACAACTTCGCTTGTGTCTTAATGGTCTGCTTTCCCAGGTTCCAGCAAGAAGAAGCTGTTCTTCGCAGAGCTAGGGATCACGATTTGCAATGCCAATGACTCACAAGAAGGACCTATCAAAACCGCAGCAAAGAAAGGAGCAGTATTCCATTGCTTAAAACAAGTCCAGTTCCAGGAAAAAGTCAGTTGTATCCCACAAAGCTGTGAGTGACCCCCAAGGACAACATGCTCATCTTTAACTCACCCAAGGGAGGAGGCTCGGAAGTTCATCAACCAGAATCTGAGTAAAGACTATTACACTGACTGTGTGGTGTTTTGCGCCTCAGCAGCCATCAAGGGGTTGATTGCTATGTGTCACATTGAGAGGACATCAGTTCCATGAGTGTGTGGACAATGCTCTTCCCACCAGAACACCGAGATGCTTCCCAAACAACAAACCATAAACTAGTCAGGGGGAAAAAAAAAATCTTCAAGGAGGGAGACAGAAAATTATCTAGGAGTATACATTGTTTAGAAATAATGTTCCGCAAACTTTAAAACTTGACCGCCTCTTTATTCCAGAAATCTCAAGATTAACGGGATTAACATTTGTTAATCTCTGTTTGACAATCATTAACAGAGGCATCCATTATTTTTTTACTCAAACTGTGATTCACATTCACCCATTTCCTCCTTAAGTGATGTATAAATCTTTGCGAAGTCTCTGGCCTCGCAGTTAGAAACCATAATGGATGATATAATCGCTCATAACCAGACTGCAGGACTTCAACCAGTATTTGTCGGCCTTCCATAGAAAGGCTCCTTTACTCTAAATCAATGAGTGAAGGATCACAGGTTATCTCTATATGCAGATGATATACATAACGATCAAAATGAGCCATAATAAATATACTCCTAAGAACTTCTAAGAAAGCCAGTCCACGTACTTTTTTACTGAATCACTTAGAGTTCATCTTTACTGTCATCGTGTTCATTTGATCTGGACTTTTAGCACAGAACCAGCAGCCTGCCTCGACCCCTTCAGATTTAATTTGGATTTGTCTCAGATGTCTCGCTCCACAAGGGCCTCTTTATAAAAACCTGGAACTTACTGTAAAGACTTTACAACTGTTATTACTTTGAACGTGTGCCAGCGAACCTGAGATTTGGTGTCTTTGGCTTGTGGCTTCGCCTGAACCTTTCTTACACAACCGCCCCATAGTGCTGGGGTTCACTTGTCCCAAACGTGCCCTTAAATTATCCAAAGAACTTGAGACTCAGAGCTTGTATCGAGTTTTCTGTTTGATTTGTACTTGGCTGAAAAGTGATAAAATGTGAAAGAGCAACAGGGTGCAACAAAGGAAAATTAGAAAATTACAGCAATATTATGGTTCAGAACCATAAGTATTATATAACATCCAGGGATTGGTGTTATTCAAACCAGATTTTTTAATCTGACTGACCTCTCAAACATTCCCACAGTAATTAAAAACCTTAAAGCTTTTCAAAGTCAACTTTTGCACACACACACACACACACACACACACCCACACACGCACACGCACACACACACACACACACACACACACCAACAAAACTCTACATCCATATGAACAACTCGCTGAGGCTCCCCAGGTTTCTCATAAAGAGAATCATGTTTCCAACATCTGGGGACTCCAAAGCTTTGCTTGTTGCATTGTTGTCCTGATTGCACATGTGTGTTTATATGTTCACTAAACCAGCATGGCCCTGCGGCCTGGGAGTCAGATCTGTGGTTGTACACAAACAGCATTAGTGCGTAAGGGCGTCGGATGAGGCGATTCATATTTTCATGTATGCATGTCAAGGATCTGGTTGTATTGTAAACCAGACCACTGTAATAGTGTGGGTGTGGCTGAATGGGTGAATATATTTAGATACTTCTGTGTTTGGTGAGTCCAAGGGAAAAAAAAGCCAAAACAAAAAGAAAACAAAACAGATAAAATGGAAAATGAATTAACCTATAGTTTCTTTTCAGTTTTTGATTTAATAATGAGGGTCCACCTGAAAACATGGTATGAATCTATGGGATAGTTTCTTCCTTCTTCCTACTTCTTCTTGAGCATGTTAAGATTGTCATGGTAAAAAAAAAGTGTGACTTTTGTAATATTTCATACTGCTATCATATTCTAAATAAATAAAAAAAACTCTGCCTGTGTACATGTGTTGTCAAAACCAAAGGTGATCTGCTCAGTAAAAGTCCATGATGTAACAAAGAAGTTAAGCTTCCTGAACAATCGGATCAGGAGATTTTTTTTCTTTCTTTCTTCACTCGATGTTTTGAGTAGAAGAAACAGGATTAGACTCGGGGCACATGTACACCACGTCTTTTAACGCTGCGCTGCTGAAGAACAATTAGCGTTCTTTATCAGTCAGAAAAAGGGGCGATGGAGAAAGCTCCAGAGTTACGCCATAACAAAACATAAGAATCTGTGGCCAAACTCGAAAACTGCTATTCATAGAAGCTCACAGTGCAAAGAATGGAGCTAAAATTTCTAGATGTTCTAAGCAGGTCAAGACATAGACTGTGATTGTAGGGAATTGCTGTTCAAAAAAGTATAGATCCAGGGGGCTGAATCCAAGTGCACACCACACTTTTCAGATACATTGTGTTGGTCTACAACATTAAATCCCAGAAAAATTTGCTTAAGTTTGTGGCATTATGTGTAAAATAGTTTGTTCCGCCTTTATGTATCTAGTTTTTACTTGTTGTTGCTCTATTTATTATTCTTATGTGAATGTTTGTATCTTGTGTTCTTTAGTTTATGGAACTACGAATGGAAATTAGCATTTTGCTACATCTGGTATTTATGATAACATTCATTAAGATGCACTGTCTTAGTTCATCTTAATGAGACAGTGCATAAAGACAAAAAGGTCAACAGATTGAATATATTTAGTTCCTTTGAGGTTGCTGGACGTCATGTTTGTGTCAAGTGAAACAGCTTCGCTCTGATTTACTGACAGCATCACTCTGTGACCGGTCAGTGCTGCCACAAGCAGGGTTTGTGTCTGTTTTTAACTCAGCAATCTGACTTTTCTTTTTTATTCCTAGCTCTTGGATTTGAACCACAAACATTCAAACAGACCATGTTTAGTGCAGCAGCTTGTGCTGTACATTTGCGCCTGACTTCCTTCAAACTTCACCCTGAACTTGTGACCAGGATGTTCTTTGAAATCCCTTTTTTCCCCTCGTTTGGTTCTTGTGTTTCTCTTCTTCATGTACCCTTTCTATTTCCTCTGACCTTTTCCTGTGCAGCCACGATTTTCACTTCCTTCCTACGTGTGTGTGCTCTCGTGTTTCTGTGTGTGTCCAGCTGAGTGCGAGCATAAGATACACAGCCCCAGCGGGACCCTGAGCAGCCCCAACTGGCCCGACAAGTACCCCAGCCGGAAGGAGTGCACCTGGGACATCTCTGCCACGCCGGGACACCGAGTCAAGATTGTAAGTGAGCCAACCCAACCAAGCCGACCGAGTAACAACTTGTCCAACTTGTCATCCTGGCTGCAGAATCATGCGGCATGAAGAAGCCTTAAGGCGTCTCTTCTCTCTTTTCTTTTTTTTTATGTCTGGATTTCTTTGTTCTCGCTCTTTTCAAGAGAACCAAGAGTGGATGAAGGAGAAAGCACAGATATTTGGGTTAACTGCAATCGCGTGCGCATGTGTTAGTAAGAGGCCTTGGGCAGAGGCCATCTGTGTCCTTGTGCCTCTGTGTGTACACACACACACACACACACACACACACACACACACACACACACACACACACACACACACACACACACACACACACACACACACACAAGTTTGGATTTCTACCCACATTAGGACTTTGCATTGACTTCCATTCATTTTAGTTACTGCATTTATGGCTAACCCAGACATTTTCCCTAACCGTAACCATTACTAGTCTATTCCTAACGCTAACCTTAATTAAAACGTAATTCACATCATACCTCTAAACCTGACCTCTCACCTTAAACAAGGCTTTAGGACCATGCTTTGGTCCCGATACGGCCCATGGTTCGTCAGAGGGTTGGTAAATATACAGAAAAAGTCCTAAGAAGAATAGATAAACAAGTACATTTACACACATACGCACACACAGAGAAAGTTAGCTGTCTCCTTTGTGGTGTGCACATTTGTGTGACATGACTTGATGAAGAGTCGTGTTAGTCACTGTTAGACTGAGGATTTCTGGTCTTGAGTTTCTCTTTTCCTAAACAATAACATGTTTCTCCTCCCTTTTGTGTAGGAGATAATTTTATGACTAAAGATCATCGAGGTCGGACAGCTGCAGATTACAAAGCATGCTCAGAGGGCCGAGCAAAAAACATGAACGTCTGTGATGTATAATTAGAATTGATGCAAACCGCCACGTTAAGGGCCATTTGCATATGACAGGTTATGTGTCATGAAGTGTTTGTAATTTTAAATATCTAAACAGAGCCAAATTAAAATGCTGTTGCGCTTTTGCTAAAGATCAATCATCACAGCCACATAAAAACGGCATTTATTCTTACACCAAAGCCAGAGTCAAAGGGGAAGTAAATGATCACTGATTTCATTTGCTTGTTGGTTTCCATCCATCCATCCATCCATCCATCCATCCATCCATCCATCCATCCATCCATCCATCCATCCATCCATCCATCCATCCATCCATCCATCCATCCATCCATCCATCCATCCATCCATCCATCCATCCATCCATCCATCCATCCATCACCCACCTACCAATCAAATGACAAATTTACCAACCAGCCCACTCTTCCAGTGTGCCCTGGTTCTCCTCCTGATGGGTCGTGTTTAGAACACGAGGTGTTATGACCCGAGCTACCTCTGCTGGCTCCTCTTGCTGTGGAGAAACAGTGACTCTATTTGAAGGCACTGATCCTCCAAAAAATAAAATTCTGCAGCTTTAGAGAACATAAAACATGTGAAAACTGCCCATTCATCAATCCACTGATCTGTTTGTGGTTCTCTGGGTTTAGCAGCATCACAAGTCGAGGTATTGCTTCCAGCCGTGGTCTTTTTGTGTGATAAACATTTCTCTGCAGCTTAAAAATGTTGCAAATACAAGGAAGGTGGTGGAGGCACGGAAGGTTGAGACCTTTTCCTGTTGTGGGCAACGGGGCCCGGCGAATACCCGTGGTTAAACGGACGGCGGAGTCCGCCGGTAATAGGCGCTTAAATTCCGTGGTATTTTATTTTTATATTTTATTTTGGTATTTTATTTCATTTTATTCTATGTTGCATGACCTTGTATTTTGTGTTTATGATGTAAAGCACTTTGAAATGCCTTGTAGTTGAAATGTGCTATACAAATAAATTTGATTGATTGATTGATTGATTGATCTTCCTCTGACTGCTCTTTCTTTGCAGGCCTTCAGTGAGTTTGAGATTGAGCAGCATCAGGAGTGTGCTTACGATCACCTGGAGGCCTTTGACGGGGACAGTGACGCGGCGGCCATCTTGGGCCGCCTGTGCGGCAGCAAGATCCCAGAACCTCTGGTCTCCACTGGGAACAAGATGTACCTGCGCTTCATCTCTGACGCCTCGGTGCAGCGGAAAGGATTCCAGGCTTCACATTCCACAGGTAACGAATACGCCACAGACACACCTCCATATAAAACACTGTGGGAGTTTATGAACAGCATCAATCACCATAACTGGTGAACTGGTGTTCTAAGGGGTAATATCTCTCTCTAGTGGTTTATTGAAGCAGGTGCATGAGTAAAGCAATCTAAAAATGAGTTATAAGAAGATCCTAAACAAACAAAAACAAACTCTTAGCAATGCTATCCAGACGTCGTCATCTTCCTAAAATAATAGTCATTTTATGCCGAAAGTGATTTTCCAAAATAAATAAATGAATCACCACCTCTTTTCTTGCCAAAGGGCCATTTGTACCAAAAAATAGAAAAGAAAAAAAAATAAATTTTGACAAAAAATTACATATATCATTATTTTGGGAAGGTGATGGTATGCGAATGGTCGCTCAGTTCCCTTCGTCTGTTTGTGCTTCAGAGTGTGGAGGTCGTCTGAAAGCGGACGCTCGTCAGAAAAACCTTTACTCCCACTCCCAGTTTGGAGACAACAACTACCCGGGTCACACGGACTGCGAGTGGCTGCTGACCACCGAACAGGGCTACGGCATCGAGCTCAGCTTCGTAACCTTTGAAGTGGAGGAGGAAGCAGACTGCGGCTATGACTACATCGAGCTGTATAACGGATATGACGCCAATGCACACCGCTTAGGCCGCTTCTGTGGTTCAGGGGTAAGCTTCATTTTGGATTTTTCAGGAAGTATCAGAGTTTCACAGAAACTATGCTTTGTTCTTTCTTTCTAACACAAATTGAAAATGTGATTTGGTATTGATGCATAAAGCAATTCATCACATCCATTTACTTCAGTTCTTCACTTTATATTTGTCAGTCAGAGCTATTCAGTGCCTCAAACAGAAATGTAGAACGTTAGAGTGTTTTGTGTTGGAATGAGCTTCAACGTTTGACTTCAAACTCATTGTGGTTTTGTAGTCACTTCTTTAGCCACCACAGACAAAGCCAAAACGTTCTAAACTTTCAGCGTGGGTCTCATCTTGGAAAAATGAATTTCCGTTATCCACATGGGAACACTGGTAACTGAGACATTTGAAGTGACCCATCTATCTGAACTGTTGCTGATTCAACATGATCTATTACCAAACTTTGACAAACAGATCAGGTCTTTAAAGAGGCAGGATTATGTTTTCCAGGCACTTAAGGTGCCATTTCATAGCACAATCAAGTAACATCAACCTATCAAATATGACTTAAAATAAATTGGACTTCATAATTTAATGCCTAGAAACTGGGTCTCTTCTGCTTTCAAAACTCCTGTGTTTTCTGAAGCTCTGCCTTCAGAAAGACATATTAACCCTTTAACAACATTTTTATCAGCTACTGAGAAGTAGCTCCTATAATGAGCTCAGCTGATGCTCAGCTCCAAACAGGTGTTTGCTAAGTGCTGCTGGCTGGCCTGAAGCTCTGAAACTGCAGCTTAGAGGAGGAGCTTTGTCCTCCAGGGCGGGGCTTAGCCCAACTGTTTTCCACAGCTGAATGGTTGCTAATTTCTCTAACATGCATGAAAGAATCAAAGCAACAATCTCAAAATCTGAGCTTTGAGACCAGTTTGGCCATAACACATAAAAGCAAAAGAGAGCACAAAGTTGATAAGCATGGAGGTGGAGGCGTGTTGATATGGGCTGCGTTTTCAGCCTGTGCACCTCGCATTGAGTAAACCATAAACTGAACTGTGTTACAAACTATTCTATTGTCAATCATGAGGTTTACCTGGAGTGGGTCGCCAACAAAACAACGGTCCCAAACACAGCAATAAATCTACAGCAGAATGGTGGAAAAGAGGAATCATGGACTTGCAGTGGACCAGTTAAATCCCAGATCTAAGCCTGAATAAAATGCTGTGGTAGGACCTGAGGGGAAGGAGAAATTTTTCCAAGCCTTAATGAACTGAAATTAAGTAGTACTGTCTCCTACTATAAGACAGTAGGAAATCTGTAAAACTGATCAGATCAGACAAAAACGACTGGTAGAAGCTGCTGCTGCTAAAGATGGTTCCACAAGCTGGCGAATGGGAGGGTGTACTTACTTTTTCACGCTGCAGTTCTCTGTTGGATTCGTTTTCTTCTTGTTTTGTTTTTGTTTCTTTTTAACAGATCTTTCTCTGTCTTTCCATCTTCAGCCTAGAGAAGGGATTTATTCCCCTGGAGATGCCATGCTGATCCGTTTCCATAGCGACGACACAATCAGCAAGAAGGGCTTCCACGTCCGATACACAAGCAGCAAGTTCCAGGAGAACCTTCACGCCAGGAAGTGACTCTACACTCAGCTGGTGACCTCCACGGCACGGCAACCAGAAAAATCCGCTTTCTTCCGTCATCTCTGACCCACGGACAAACGAGGACGTCCACCAGCCGCCTGACCGGGTGGTGGGTGATGAAGGGGGGGAGGGGGCAGCTGTCGGTGCAAATATTTGTTTACAAAAGAACCGTCAAGACTTTGAGACGAAGTGGAAACGAAAGGAGGATTGGGTTTGAGGCGTTGTTCACGGACACGAATGCAAAGGAGCCGCTTACAGACTCGTATGTTCAAAAACAAACTATGGCTATGAAAGAGACTAACGAACAGAATCCAAACAGCAGTTCTGTGCTGCTCCTGGATCCATGAGCTGTGCAATTTACTGTCACCGGGCGGCTCTTCCGGGAGCTTTCACCGTGAGATGCCTACGTATGGGAACTGGCCTCTTCAGCCCAGCTCAGAATGGCTGCAGATACTATGGTTTCTGTGTATTGTTAAACCCAACGTGTTTACTGCGTGTGTGTATGAGTGCATGCGTGCGTGGGTGCGTGTGTCTGTGTCCGCGCGTGAGGAGAGAACAAACAAAAGGCCCAGGTTGGTCCTTTCACTCTTGGTCGCTCACGGCTCATGCAGACCATGGTGGAAAAATGGAAAGGAAAACAAACATATGGAGATTTTATAATCTGTAACATTGATGTTAAGCCTTGCTTTATGTTGTGCTTTTGAGTTTTACTGGTGGTTGTAACTTGCATATCCCCTGGATATTTGTTTTCATATACACATATGAACATATATTTATAAATATATACGGCTGTGGAAAAAATTGAGAGACCACTTACTTTGAGCAAAATGAACTTTGTTCTTTTATTCTATGAACTACTGACAATATGTCCCTGAAAAGTCAAGCAAAAATGTAGCATTTATTTACAGAAAAATGAGAAATGGTCAAAGTAACCCAAAAAATGCAGTGCTCTCAGATCTCAAATAATGCAAAGAAAACAAGTTCATATTCATTTAGAAACAACAATATTAATGTTTGAACTCAGAAGAGTTCAGAAGTCAATATTTAGTGGAAAAACCTGGAGGTTTTCAACGAGGTTCAGTGCAGTGGGCTCTTCAGTATTTCCAGAGCTGTATGTAGGTATATATATAAGCAGATATCTGAAGGGAAGAACTGTCTGTGGTGCTAAAATAAAACTGAATGAAGGTTTTTAAATGGAGGTAAGATTACTTGCAAAGGTATTCATATCCTTTTAACATTTTCTCCTTTTGTGGTGTTGCAACCACAAACTGAACAGTTTGTGGATTTTATGGGGTCATAAAAAGGATCCATGGAATCTAAAATAGAGGTGAGTTAGAATCGACAACAAACGTTACAGCGCCACCCGGAGGCGGACATTTTTGTCTAATTTTTTTTTTTTTTTTTGTGAAATAGCTCAAGCTCTCTCCACTGGTCTTCAAATCTTCAAATCACTGGTCTTCAATTCTCAACTGGATTTCGACCTGGGTTGTGACCGGGCTGATGATCTAAAATGTTCTGTGGTGCATCTTGTTGTAGATTTATTGCCTTTTTCCTGTTGGAAGGTCAAACTTCCGCTTCGATCTCAACTTTTTTGCAACTTGTATAAGGTTTTGCTTCCTCATTGCCCTGTACCTGCTGGAGAAAAGCGTCCCAACCACTGGAACCTGTCATCTACAGAGGGAGTACATGAAGGAGCCATTGCTCAGTCGATGATGGCCACCCTCAAGAAAAGACCCACAGCTAAACAAAACAAAAAGAAAACATCAAGGCAGGCAAAATGTCTAGGGAGAGGGAAAAAACTGAGAACAGTAAGAAAGAGCAGAAAGGCGGCTCAATTACAAACGTATTAATTTTTCATTTCTATTCATAAAAGTTTGAAAAGACATAATTTTTTTGTCCACTTGTGATGCCAAACATCACGTAAACATCAGTAAAATATGCTGAAGTTTGTGTTTTGTAATGTGACCAAATGGAGGGGGGAAAAAAAGGGATATAAATGCTTTTTTCCAGGCACTTGTCAGGCCACTGTGCAAACGGCCCGCTGAAAACATCAGCTTGTATCTGTGGAACCACAAACTAATGCCTTACAACCAAAATGTATGGTTCCACTGGTGTCTCTGATGCTCCTGCAAAGATGTGTACGCGTGTTTTGGTTGCGTCGTAGAGTGGTTTCACTGTAAAAAGAAAACACACCAAGAGTGTGATTTGTACGTGTCCACAGTGCATGCGTGTTTGTGTTGGCAATGCTAACATGCTAGCAGAAACCTCCTCATGTCTCTATTTTGCGTTGCAACAGATTCCACCTGAACGCTTCCTCACGCTACATCTGGAGTAAAAAGGAGAGGAAGTCTGAAGGAATATCAGAGGTGTTAAAGCTCTAACGTTTAAGTGTGTGTTGTAGCTGATCTATAAGGAAAACATAACGCATGTTTGTCTGTAAGTTGTTTATGCTTAAACTGACTATGTCATTGTACGTGCCAAGCTCCAAGTGATCCACTTTGATCCAAACCAGTTTTTGTTTTTCTCACTTACTTTGTGTCTGTAGTCCGGAGACAGGGACGCTGCGTCTGCTGCATCACTCATTAAAGTACACACAGGTTCAAAGCTCTCGCCTGCTTCAGTTGGATGTTGATGTTTTCAACATTTTCAGTTGTATTTATTTTCTAGCCACTGCTCTAAATGTGTTTTCAACAAATTTACTGGTACCACACAGGCACATGCAGAGGTTGGGGGTGGAAGGAGTAAAGGGGGGCTTGAACACCCTCCCCCTTTTGTCCTTGATGACCCTAGTGCCCTTTTTGAGTTGTTTGTCTTGGACACTCGGGTGAAGCTGTCCACTGACCACCACCTGGTGGTGATTTGGCTCCAGTGGTGGGGGAGGATGCCGGTCAGACCTGGCAGGGCCAAATGTGTTGTGAGGGTCTGCTGGGAACATCTGACAGAGTCTCCTGTGAGACGAAGCTTTAACTCCGATTTCCAGCAGAATTTTGAACACGTTCTGGAGGAGGTGGAGGACCCTGAATCTGAGAGCACCATGTTACGTGCCTCCAAGGACGGATTTGTAGGCCGATTACGTCATAGCGTGGCAACAAGGCCTCTCCGAATTCGAATGCTCCTTCAAATGTGTCCTTCCTTTCCCCAAATTTGAAGAACAGGTCCGGTGTATCCTCCATGGCCCACCATATCCCATAATTCATTGTGGGTCCCAACCAGGCGTTCAGGCAGCATGTCAATGGCGGTGAAGAGCGACAAATTATTTTGCTATTTTAAACTTTAAATGTCACAACGTGATTTGGTACAACGTTTTTAGGCAAGAATGTTAGTACGTCACCTAATACATCACCTAATTGCAATGTTGCTCTGACATTTTCGGACATGTCTGCTCCTGCTGTGTGCCCTTTTTTTTAACTTTGATCCCATGCCCCTCCAAAGTTCTCTGCACGGCTTTATATAGTTTTACATGGTTTTCCATCTTCCATTAAAAAGAAATTTTAGTAATAAATCTAAAAATTGATCCACAAGAGTTTTAACTAAGATGTAGCAAAAAGTCAGTCTTCTCTGAAGGGGCAGTTCATTCTTGGAATGCCAACAGAACTGAGGAATATCACATTTCTAAATCTATAAAACAGTGGTTCGTACAGTTATTTATTGAAAATTTGTATTGTTATTGTTTGATTAATTCTTTGGTATCTTTTGTATTTTATAGATCATGTGATGTCAGTTAAATTTTCCTGTTGTACTCCATCACCCTGCCAGAGATTACAGATGAAAATGTCCTTTTATGGCGAGTCTGGCACAATTTCATGCCAGACTGACATTTTATGTTAACCAATGTGCATTAAACAAACTAAAGTGAGCTAAAATTATCCAACTGTTACTTAGGAATAAAAAAAAAAACACTTTTCAGTACAAGAGATGAAAGTGTGTAACAAAAAACTTTAAAAAGGAAAGACATTAAGACAATCAAAAGCACTGAGTATTCTTTATTCAGTGCTTTAGTCCTTTGTAACCACTAGGGGGCACCAACGACGAGTTTATCAAAGGTCAATGCTTTGAACTGGAGCTGGATTTCCCAGTAAAAATGTTTTTACCTTTTCCCACATCATTTATTGAGGTTTTTTGAATAAAATTGAATATGAATAAAAGCAAACCAAAACAACAACAACACAATAAATGATCGAATTAAGCCAGACGGCTGTGTGTTATATAATGAGTCCAAAGGTCATGGTGTTTTGTAATCTGCTCTCTCCAGAGGAACTAAAACCATAAGCTGTGAGACTGGGTCAGCTTGTTGTTGGCTGACATGGAGGTTTCTCCTTGTTGCAACGATATTGCAGCAGCTTCTTAAGCCGCCAATCCGGGTTCAGCTCCACGTACAGGTCACCCAGGGAACTGCAGGCAGCTTGAACTACCAAGAGTTCCAAGTTTACAACATATTCGGCAAATAAGACATCACTTTAACTCAAAATACAGAAAACGTATTGAATGAACTGCCTACATTTCTGATTTATGAACCACAAAGTCCGTTGCTATGTAGACTCCACCCCCCCCCCGTGTTGCTTGCTTTAGGTTGCAATGTTTTTCTAAGTAAAGTAGAAGGTGCAGCTTGAATTTTCAAAATCTCATTCACAGTAGGAGGCTGACATACTGAAACAGCGGGTGTCCAGTTTTAAAATGATATATTACAATCAAAAATGTTAAGAACAGCACAATGTTTATATTTTAATAAATGTCCTTCTTTTAGTTTTTAGTTTTTAACTACTAAATCGGGTCACAAATATCTATCAATGTTTACCAATGTTTATTGGTAAACATGTCTACCAATGTTTATTAAAACATTGGTAGACATGTTTTAATAAAACATAAGCTGTGAGACTGGGTCAGCTTGTTGTTGGCTGACACAAGCTATTTATGAGCTGTTTTAATAAAACATGTCTACCAAACCATTATGTTTTGGACCTTTAATGAGTTACAGATTCATTTCCCTCAAAAATAACTATTTTCTGAGCTGGTAAATAAAATCACAAACTTTTTAGGGTTTTTAAACAGTAAGCATGTTTTTTATGGTCAGCAAACAGTTTCAACTTGATAATTTCGACCCATCTGGGAAAACTTTTGAGTTTGGAGAAATTATTTTTGTAGTGAAACCAGAAAACATTTTACTCATTATTCAATAATTATTACATTCATTTAGCAAAAGTGCTGCCTCACACCTTCTGATGTTAGATGCCCATGAGTTCTGAGGCAGGAAATTTTATCATCAGATAACATATCATGACTTTATTACCACATAATACAATTTTTCATCACAAGCCCCTCTTTTGATTATAACATGTAAGATTGTACATTAATCACATTAATATTGGGGGGCGTGTGCCTCCCAATATTGGAGACAGTCACATTCGTCCCACCCAATAATTTCACCAAAGTTGCGAAGAATTTTGAAATCGTCCACTCGCATGCTTTTATTTTGAAGGTGCACCTTCGTTTTTTTGAAATATGTATTAACTGGTTTTAATTTTTAAATGAACTAAACTACTTTATTATGAGAAGATCAGGTCAGAGAAGGCAGAGAAGAGCCAGGTGAAGTTTCAGGATGCGAAGATATAAAATTAGATTAATTATAATAGAACCAGAAAGCAGAACATGTGAGGACTGATGTCAGGTTGATTTCTTTCAAGGTTTCAATATTTTTTTTCATTATTGTCACACTATAAGGGTAATGGTTAGGAGACATGAAAAGAAAAGTGCAAGACAAGAGGTTTAAAAATAAAAGAGTGAAAATTTTTGCAATCAGAAACGAGTTACACAGTTAATAGAGTTGAGATGTGTAATAATGTATACATCTGAAAATGATTAAGTTGTTTAACTTCTCATTCTGTATGATAAAAACATAATTTTTTAAAAATATTTAGTTAAGTCATATTCGGATACTGTACATTACTGTAGTGTCTGTTGTGAATACATGAATCCATGCAGGGACATCAGGCTGCAGAGAGTCAGAGGGAGGCAGAGACAAGAACGCATATCAGTAGGTATTTTAGTTAAATGTTTGTGGCTGAAAATGACAGGAAAAAAAACATTTAGGCTGCTGAGTCCTATTTATGAGCTGGTTTTTACTTTGGTTTTAGATAGAGGCAGAACCTGTTCAATTGCCAATCAACTTATACCAATGCATTTTGACCAATAAAATGAACCAAAATCTGGTAGCTTGTGTGTGCTACCAGAGTATTTAGCTTGTGAGTTGTGAGGCAAATGATAAAGTGAGTGTTCATTATGCTACGTGGATGCATAACTTTAATCTGATTACTGGATTGTAAATAGTAATGTGTTACAATACTTGTTACTAAAACAAGGGGCCAATTTAGAGTAACGCGTTACTGACATGTTGATGGCACGATTGTTTGTGACATTTCTGCTCAAGCTATTTACAGATCGGTCAGGTTTCCGACATGAGTCCCCTCCACCTTTCTAAGATTTTCCTTATGCTGACAAACTGTATGAAGATGCTCAATTCATTTTCCAGAAGGACGTGGTACCAACCCACTGTGCCAAAGGAACCAAAAGTTGCTTTAATGACCATGGTGGTTCTGTTGGTCAGCCCATATGGACCTGAACCCCACAGAGAGTCCACAGAGAAGAGCAGGAGGAAGATGACAATGTAGAACAGCTGAACAACTCAGCAAAGGAAATAGGAAACAAACTGTCCAGGACGTAACTTCCATCTGACATTTCTTTTGACAAAAATCATTTTTGTGGCTCGGGTGGTTGGCACAGCAACCACCCGAGCCACATGTTGCTTCCATAGAAACTGAAAATTCTAGTTTTCATGAGTTGGAAGCCATGACTTGGCCTGTCATGATAAATTTTGCAGGACAATTAATTGGCCCAGAAGTTATTGCGATAAACGATAATATTCTTGTTTTGAGATCATTTTCAAGTAATATAATGGTAAAATGCAAGAACACATTATAAAAGATCAATAAACTTTAAATTCTAACAATTTTTAATACTGGAACTGGAAAACATTTAAAATAAAAACAGGATTGAGCTAATAAGAATGACAAGAGACTCACTGATGTGATTTTTGTGACTGGAAATATTTCTTGGTACCAAAGGGATGTATGAAAAAATCTTCTTTGCATAACCATTGAGCAACAAGTGTGGGAGGGGTTTGTGGTGTCATTCAGAGCTTCACACAGCCAGAGGAAAACCACTGCAGCACTTTCTCTGGCTTCTTGTTGGCAAGACTTTTGCTGAACTGCCATATCTTGATCCTGAAACCGGCCCATGCTGCGTCGGTTCCAAAAAAAGTTAGAAATTTCTGAACTTCTTTGATCAAAAGCAGCAACCTGTAAATCGGACAATAATAGGAGTGTGTTGCTTTGTAATGTGTTTGTGCAGGTGAGGTGGGGTGAAGCTCAAACCATCCAAACGTCGTTTTGGTCACATAGCATCTTTAATACCACCATTATAATAATTAGGATATCAAAAGTATCGAGTATACATACATAATTTGCATTGCGGTACACAAATCTGAGCTGATTCATGTTTTTATATCTTTCATTTGTTGTTCTCAGGATCAACTTTTATTGTCTCGACATTGTGCTGATACATGAAATTGTCCTGGAGAACTCAACGCTATTTCAGGAAGGAGAACATTTAATCGGACATGTATTGTTAAGCGATATAAAAAGCTTTTTTGATATTTCCAAATGTAACTTGAATCCTATAGTCTACTACTTTCCAATACCAATATTCAAGAATCTTGATATAAGCCAAACTAGAGTCCATGTCACCAAAATCAACGTAGTTTAGGTCGGTTTCTGCACCTGCTGCAGCCTTGATAATCTGTTCTGTTCTTCTGGGGGGTTTTTTGCAGTTAAGTTCTTGATGCTGTAGGAACAGTCTCTTGAAGCCATGCCTGTTTTTGTAACAGTCCCAGTAAATGGATCCTCAGGAGTCTGAAGATGTGTGGAGTGTTTATGTGTGTGTGTGTGTGACTTGTTTTCAGGTTGAGGAGCGCAAGGGTTAGAAAAAAAAGGAAAAAAAAAATAAAGAAAGGAAAAAAGAAAAACAAAATGGTGAAAACACCTCACTTCAGCTCCATCACCTGGGCCGTCTCAGTCCGTGCTGTCTGTCAGACGCTGGTGATGGAGGCCAGGCAGTTCGATGACTTCTGCAGTTTCTCAGGCTGCGTGGTGGGGGGCTCGGGGATGGCGCGAAAGCTGAAAGGCAGTCCAATGCTGCTGGTGCCAATGTGGCCTGGGCTCAGCGCCGGATTCTGCCGTCTATTGCTTTCCACGATGCTGGATGTGTTGGATGCAAGGCTTTCACGCGTTCTGCATGACAAACAGAAAGTTAGCTTGGAAATTACAAATGCAAGTGAGTTTTTTTACAGTGTAGTGAAAAAAAGGTTTTTGCTCCCTTACAGGTTTCTTGGTTTTGGCTTTTTTTGTTACACTGCTGACAGTTTGGTATGAGATCGATAATCTCATACCGATAGGAGATTATCTCATACCGATAATCTGCGAAAAAGTTTAGCTCCTCTGCCTTTTCCCACAGCTCCCACTGCTGTCTAAAAATAACCAATCAAAGCAAGGAGGAGAGTCTTTACGTTGTGAATCATGTATCCGTGTAGTGCTGCTCATCCCTCCTTCTCTTACCCCCCTTGTTCTCTGTTACGCCAGTGCTAGTACAGCCTCTCGTGAATGCTAAGGCTAGTAAGCATGGCCACCAACAATGGCAGATAAATAGTTTTCTGTAACTGTAAGCTGTTTCTCCGCCATTATCACATTTGGCAAGCACATTCATGAGGATGATTGACAGCCCTAAGCTCCTGGCTCTGATTGGCTGTTTTTGCTCGGGAGCGGTCCTGCAGCAGCTCTGGAAGGAAGCGGAGCAGATCGATGTCTTCCTAGATTGTGTCTCTTATTACACTGTCACTGGAGACAGCTTTAACAAATATATAAAAACATGTTTGTTTTTTTTTTACAAAAATGTAACAGTGCATCTTTAAGTTTGTCAGAGTAGCAAACTTAAAAGTAGCAAAAGAATTTTCCAGCAGAGCGTAATTAAAAAAACAAAGTAAAATTGTTGTACCTCCCACAGTGGGCAACAACGTTTGGGATAACTGACTATGACTGTTTTGCAGAGAAATTTTGAGCAGAATGGTTTGAATTTAGTCCCATTGGAGGGTTTCCTAGCAATAGCAGCTTGTTCAAGGTCAAGCTGCGGCATCTTAATCTGATTTTAGTCAGAACTTATGTAGACCATATGAAAGCCACTTGGTTTTTGTGGAGACATTCTGGGGTAAAATTGCTGCTGCTCTTTGGATAATTGTCCTGCTACATAATAAAGTAAATGCATAACATAAGCTTGAACTCTGAGTCTAAAACTAATAGCCTGATATGCTTATTCTGAATGTTCTGCCACAGTGCAGGTCTCATGTTTCCATCATTTAAAGGAAATGGTCCAGCTCCTGTGCTGTTTGTAGCAATTTTTGAAATGTACCTTTTTGGAAGCTACTTTCCAAAAAGGTAACTGAACGTTAAATCTATCTGATATTGAGACCTTGTTCTTTCTGGACATTTTTTTGTTTTTACCTTTTGAGCCTTAATAGTCAAAATCACATTTTGAAAACTGATTTTGTTTCTTCCTCAGAATATATTAGATTTTTTTTAGTTGACCTGAAATATTTAAGTATAAGAAAAAAAAAAAATTAAGGGGAACATTTTTTTTTTTCATAGCTATTTTTTCACAGAACACCAATACATGCCTTTAATTTCATTCCATTCAGTCAAATGCAATCCTAATTATAATATAATACAATACAATTTAGCTTTTCATCTCATATTAAGGTATGTGTCCAAAGAAGTCCAGCTAATTACATCTTCGACTTTGTAGCAACTGGGTTTATGAAGACGACATTAGACAAGATTTTAACCACATTTTAAAGAAATGAGCAACCGACACCGGCTGTATGAGCGGCATGATGCAACCTGCAACCCAACAGCTAATGCTGCTGCAAGCGGCATGGCAATTCTTTGAATCAGTTCTACTCAGAAACGTTAGTTCTGATCGGAAAACTGTCCAAAGCTGAAGCCTAGTTAGTCAATTGTGGATAATGGCAACATTTATCATGAGATAGGTGACAAAATATTTTGTCATGTTTTTCAAAGATTTTATCTTATAAAGCAGATTCACAGAATGACACTTTAACAATTTTAAACAGTGACAAGGTCTATCATGCCACTGATAATTTAACAAAAGTAATCCCCCCCAAAAGTGAAAACAGTTTCCAAGCAGTCATGTTAATGTCAAATATCATGCCAACTTTAGTGGAATTTTTAGAAAAGCAATAACACACGACTCATACTTTTCTGTGTTTTCGCAAATCTAAGTGTAGAGTTCAACACGTTTCACTGAGTCTTAAACAAACTGTAAAAAATAATTCAGGTTTGGCCTGTACAAAGGGAGCAAAATACCAGACACAACAATGGGTTTCTACAATTATCCCAAAAATGTTTTGGTCCCGTCTGTTTGTCTTTTTTACAGAATCTGTGTTGCCATCATCTCACCAGCTATCTGCATGAGATTATGATGGAACACTGTAGGAAAGAAAAAGGAAGTCAATAAAAGAAACAAAAAGTGAGTAAGAATGCGAATGCTTTATTAGAGCCTGGGACCTTTAAAAGAAACACGATGGCAGAGTTTCTATTCACTTTCTCATTCATTCATTTTATTTATTTATTTACTTTAGTCTTTTTGGTTAGTTTTCTTAAATCTAGTTTAGTTTAAGCCAACAATCTCAGATAACCATAAACAACAATAAATTTGAGCTTATTTATTTTTGTGCAGTAATTTGTTGTTGATATAAAAAAAACAACAACAAAAAACATTACATTTACATCCCACTCTAACAGGTGATGAATCAGCAGCCGCTTCACTTATGTGCAATTAATTTTCAGGGAGGCTGAAGCCTAAAAAGGACTGCTGTGCTGCCTCTGAGGGCTTTAGGGCAGTTGCACACACCACTCATTCAAAGAAATCATGCTTCACTTCAGACTCTCCAAAAGTCTCCAAGAATGCAACCCAAAAAATTGCTAGATTTTTCTTTTTTTTTTTTAACTTGGGCAGAATCTTAGCTGCCAACGCTGTTCATTGTTCAAGTTAGAATGATAGCGAATCCAGCCAAACGAGCCTCTTCTTAGCTTAATCAAATCTATTAACTAATTTATGTTTGATCAGTCTAAATATTTTTGATAGTTTTAGATTTTGAGTAAGAGACGATCAACTACAATCCACAATTCCAAAACTGCACTAAAATTGTCCAAACATCAACCAGCAACAGTATGTCAACATTAGTATCAGCTTAGTAACTGAGTGAAAGTGTTAGTTTTGTATTGTCACATTTGTATTTTGTAAATTGGATTTTATAACTGAAATTATGTTAATTTTGTAAGAAATATAAAATAAGTAAAGTTTGAACAACAAGAGATTAACTGCAACCAGAATTTTGCTAATCGTTTGTAAGGTGATGTTTTCCTACTGTTATCACAAAATAATTTGCCTTGTCTGACACAATTAAATCTTTTAAATCGGATAATAAGAGTGATGGTAGATTGCCCTTCTGACTTCTGACCAAGTAGATGTCACCCATTATTTATTATTTAAAGTTTGTGAGGAAATGTTTTATCTTAATTTAGCTAATTTAGCTAAACTGTGCCAAACAAAATCATGCTAACAGCAACTGGACACTTTTCTCATGAGACAGGTAAGAAATATTGTGATGTTTTAAGGTGCCGTATGTAACCGTTATATAAAAATCTTTTCACATATTTGTTAAAACTGTCATGCTGTGACAATTTAGTGTAATACAGATGATCTCTGAAAAAACAATTAAGCTCTTCTCCTACTACTAACTGATTGGTCAGAAACAAAAAAATCAGAGCAGGGAGGTCTATGCGCTGTTAATCACTTAGTGTTCACAGTGCTCGCACCCTGTCCCCTTGCTCTCTGCTATATAACAACTTGTTCTTCATAACAGAGCCTGCCATGAATACTCTGGCTTGTTGGCATGGCGGCTGATGACAGCGGATAAACAGTTCTCCTGGAACAGTAATGTGCACCATTAGCACATTAATCAGTGTGTATACGAGCTTGATTGACAGCACTAAAACCCCACCTCCTGGTTCTAATTGGTTGCTTCTGACAATGGGGGTAGTGCTTTTCTGCAGATGACAATGGGTAGAAAAGATGGAGGAGATTGTCTATAGGTATCATATCTGTCAATAAATTTCTAGTAAAAACAAAAAGACATTTGAAAGAACCGATTTTGTCTCGTATTATACTCTCATGACATGGTGGCAGTTTTAGCAAATATGTAAAACATTTTTTAAAATAAGAGTGAAATACTGCAGCTTTAGTACATAAGATTAAAAAGAGTATAGAAAAATATTTGAATTTACAGGCTTTATATTAAATATACATAAAATGTTTGAAGTTTTATTGGCATCATAGCATGCTCCACTACAGTATTTTTCAGAATCAGTCAATCCCTTCTAATAATTGCTAACCATTGTTTTCTGTTTTCACTGGTAAGTGGAACATTTAATTATCTTTGAGGTTGGAAAGCCTCATTGTCATCATCATATTCTTTACCTTCCTCCATAAATTCTTCATCAGATTTAAGTTCAAAACATTAACGGTACTTCCATTCAAATTGAACATTTTGATCAAATTGAAAGATTACCGTCATTACAGCTAAATCTTAGGAATACTTCTGGGCTTAACTGAACTAATTGCTGTATTTTTGACTATCTTTAAGAAAGTAAATTCTCCCTAAAGCTTGTTCACTCTTTTTAAGTTTCTGTTGAAATTACACTGCCTCACAAAAATATGCCCTTACCTAACCACAAACTTCATTTTATTTTTGGAAATGTTATGTAAAAGAACAAAACAAGAAAGTACTTTCTTGTTTTGAAAGTACTTTTAAAAAAAAGATGAATATTCAAATTTCTGAAAAGTGTGGCATAGATTTTTACTCAGCTTTCCTGAGTAAAAATAAAGTATTTCTGATACTGAGGGAACCAGTTTTTTTTATCTTCTTCTTCTGTTTTGGCTTTTCCCTTCAGGGGCTGCCACACCGAATCATCAGTCTCCATTCAGTCTCTCTAACTTTATCTCCAAAAGAGCTGACATGAGATCTCCCTTTGATGTCCTCAGTCCTAAAAAATATTCATCCTCATCACTTCCAAACAAAACCTCAACATCTTGACCTCAGCCAGCTCCAGTTCTGCCTCCAGTCTTTTCCTTATCGGTTCTATCAGTAGTTGGATTGCCGATCCAACTACTGTCTTGTACACCTTTCTTTTTATTCTTTACAAGACCCTTTTATCACAACACACCTGACTCCACTCCTCCCAACTTGCTTGCACACCCTTCTTCACCTCTTTTCCAGACTCTCTGCAGTTACTAAGCTGATACTAATGTTGACATACTGTTGCTCTGGACCAGGGGTGCTCAAACTGTTTGAGACCAAGATCTACCTCATGACACGAAGACATAAAAATTGTAAATTAAACCCTCTTGACTCATGTTCTATACAAATATACATCAGTTATATCAGAAATAATAAAGTGATAGAAAACCTAACGCAGTTTCTTCCTCAGTGAGATTCTGACACTGGGAGCAGGTTACTGGTTTCTCAGTCAGAAGCTGGTTGCAAACCTGAGGCCAGCAGGTTGTCAGTCAGTTATGGTAGATCTGAAATTTGGTTTGATGACGTCAATATGAGAAACTACAGACTGACAGGAAGAACCAAAGAGCTCTGCAGCGGTAAAGGCAAATCTTCTGAATTTGGGTTATAATTAATTTAATTTCACATAATTATCGTGGTGGAAGCCATTTGTTTGTTAAAACTTAATAAAATATATTTGTCCTATTTGATGTTTGTTGTGACGTTTACTGCAACGGAATGAGGTAATTCGTCCAAGTTTGTCATTTATTGAACGTTCAGAAACTACAGGGGCAGTGTTGAAGCACAGCAAAGGTAAGTAAAGGTGAAACAACCCGAACAGGTGATCAACTCAGAACCACTCGCACCTTTTTACTCTCTCTTTTTTATCGTTAAGCATACCCATTGCCGTGGCAACCACCTGCGCCCTGCAAGCCGAGCAAAGATTACCTTAAAAACATTCAGTCCGTTTTCATCCATCCGTCCATCTTCTGCCGCTTATCCGGACTGCTGCCGAGATCGACTGAAAACCTTCCTGCGATTGACGTATTGAGGACCCCTGCTCTGGGCTGTTGATCCGAAGTACTTAAAGTCCTCTACTTTCTTTACTTCTACTCAGTGTAATATCACTGTTCCACTGTGCCATTCCCATTTGCAAGTGTATTCCATCTTGCTATGTCTAGTCTCCGTTCCCCTCTTTTCCAGTACATGCCTCCACCTCTAGGCTTTCCTCTACTTAGATGCTGCTCTCACTGCCTATCACAATGTCATCTGCAAACATCATAGTCCATGGAGATTCCTGTCAGCCAGTCACTAAAAACCACTCTTTCCCTCGGAATCAGAAATACTTTATCAATCCCCACTGGGAAATTCTCAACTTTACAACCAGGCACTAATTAAAAGTTAGGAAAATTAAGACAGTAAAGAAAAAAATGAGATTTAAAAACAAAAAAGCATATTGAGTTTCAGAGGTCACCCACATTTTAGGAAGGAAGAAATCTTCAGTTGACCATTTCCCAACTGACTGTTGTGCCAATCCAGAAAATAAGTTTCATAAAGTATTTGTATGGATTTATAAATCATCCTATTTGCTTAAACAAATGGCAACTGAACTTGCATTGCTTCTTTAAAGGCGTTATCTTTTTAAGCACTGAGGATTGCCATGCCCTAGATGTACTAACAGGTGGTTGATCTTTAGATACTTGTATGTGGGTCTGACATTTCAAAATACTTGTGATCTGGCTACAAGCAGATGGATTTGTTTGACACATTATTTTATGGCAAGTTTTGAATGATGCACAGTTTACTTTGGCTCTTACCTAGGAGAGTTAAAGCCACTGTCCACTGTGACACTGCTGCTGTCCATGCTGTCCAAGCGGGCAGAGTGGGCTGACTTCTGGCTGCTGCTGTTCTCCGTCTCCTTGGGGCTGAGCAGGGTCAGATTGGTCTCCAGTTTTCGCTGCAAATCATGTTCCTTCTCCCGTTCAAGAAGCCACTGCATGGTTCCTTCTCCGCCACCACCACTGCTGCCTCCAACATTCCCACCTCCTTCCCCATGGTCTTTGCTGTCCTCTGCTGTGGCCAACTCTTTGTGCGAGTCCTCCTCTGCCTCTTCCTCCTCCTCATCATCTGATACGTTATAATAGTCAAAGGAGGCAGAAGGGACTGTTGGCTCTAAGCTGCTCTGTAAAACTGCAGGTGACGCTGAGGAAGTGGCTGAATTGGAAGGCTGCTGGGGCTCAGGATTGTCTAGGGCCTCTGTTGATTTGGCATGTGAGGCTTTCCGCAATGTGCCAGACTTGGTGTAGCTGCTGTCCACATAGCCAGTGGACAAGGCATTATGTGGAGGTTTGAACAAAGTGTCCTTGCTGAAGATCTCTTTCCTCTTTATCACCAAACTGCCTCCTCCCCCTCCAGGATCTACATTATGTTGGTGTGGTGTCAAACGGGCATTTTGTGCTGGTTCTGGCGTCTGGCTTGGCGTCAGTCGCGCTGAACCGCTCTGTCCCTTTGCTGCCGACATGTCCTCTTTGTACTCCATTGTATGAGGAGAGGTAAGGTGAGGAGTTTGCCGGTCAGCTGGAGAGCCCTTTCGGAGTCCCCCTGATGAGGTTAATGTGTCATATTCTGATTTTGCCTGAGGCGAAGGGGCAGTAAGGATTGTTTCATTTGATGTATTGCACTGGAAGTACTCATCCGTAGAGGGCTTAGGAGAAAGTCCCATTAGCTCATTGTACGTTGGCAAACTGTCTCTGCTTTTGTTCCTTTCCATTGTACTCCGGATCCTTGACTCATCCAGACTCCCTTTCCCCAAATCAGGCACATTAAAGTCGGAGTGGAACTTAGCAGCAGAGAACATGATCCTTGAGTAGTGGGAGGACTTCTGTGTGGCTCGAAGAGTGCCATCGTCAGTGTAGTAATGACTACGCTCCTCCAGACTGGGTTCAAAGTCTTCCGGGGCTCCCAGTGACGGACCCTTGAGAGAGTTGTCCATTGACCGAGATCGTTCCTTAGCTTGATCTGACCTCTCGTGTCGAGACTTCCTGTCCTGATTGTGGCTGTGACTTCTTTGTACTCTGGACTGACACGTTCCACGTGAAGGCTCAGGAAAGGGCATCTCAGTTCGTCTCTTGGCCAGCTCCCCAGACACGTCCCACTCAGGTGTAACTGGGCAGTACGATTCAGTAATATTTGGGTTACTGTGAACCAGATACGTTGCACCTCCACTTCGCCTACGTTCCAGAGTGTACATAGCTTCCCGAGGTGAGCGAACCAATGAGTGGCTAAAGAAACGATAATCCCTTTCCATGAACACAAGATCCCAGTTTGAACCTTCGGATGGGTCTCCCCTGGATGTCCTTGGTTTGCTATGAGAGCGAGACTTACCATGTGGTGCCCTCCGGTGCCCCCTGCCCCTACGGCTGCGTGCACTGTGCTGGGCAGAAGACCCCGCCTTGTTCTTCTGTGTACGCTCTTCCTCCAGCCTCTTCATTACAGCAGTGTGCCTCGCAACATTCTCCACTGTTAAGTCGGGATTAATCCTCCGAATTATCTCCATCTCCACCTCCCGTGGAATGGGTGTGGTTGGTACGTCTTCGTCACGTAGGGGCCATTCCTCAGGGGGGAACTGGGCTGAGAAGGTAGCCAGCTGTCGCATTTTATCCTTCTTGAAACTTAGTCTAAAAAGTTTGAGACCAAACCTTTTGGTTTGCTTCTCACCACTTCCACCACTACTTGCCTCTTTCTTTTTGGTCAGAGTGTCAGCTTTATAAGGGAAAGAAGTAATGCCTTTGCTCTTATCAGCTTGATCTTGAGAAGGCGAAGACTGTATAGGAGGAGAAGTGGGAGCTGGGGGATGGGGGTATGATGGTGGCTCTCCTCTGTGTTCCCTGGTCGACGTGCTTGGAAGGGTCTCCCCGCCATTTTGATCCTTGGGTGGCTTGCTTTGATAGGAATCTCCCTTGTGCTCCTTTGGTGACTTACTTTGGAGTGCAGAGCCATGCAGTCTTGACTGGTCCTCACGATAGGGATTGTATGAGTCATTGTGGTTCTTCCGAGAAGGCCTATCTCTCATGCAGCCTGGTGTGGACGGTGTGACATTCCCAGACTGAGGTGAGGTACAGTTCTGTGGCTGTTGCTGCTGACGCTCCGGCAGCCGATCCTCCAGGTGATACCACTTGTTGTTTGTTCTGATGAGGGAAGGAGTGATAAAGTACGTCTGGGGAGTGACGATGAAGTAGCCCTCTGGAGTTGGATAAATCTTCCTCTCTCGCACCAGCATGTTCAGAGTGTGTCGCAGGACCTCTGGGCTGGGTGTAGGCACACCTGCAAGAAGCACATATCAGACTCAATAAAGTAAAATGAAAATATTAGTGGAAAGAGTAGTAGACAAATCCGGTAAAGTCAAGGGGCAGCTTGAGTTAAACATGTTTTCATTAAACCCACATCTCTGTATTAAAATGTTTTTTTTTTGTAGGTTTGATTAAATATTCTAATCTGAAATGTTGTGTTCTCATTAACTGTAAGCAAAAATATGTAAAATATATATAATTTACTATTTTAAGGCTTAAAGGCATCAGTCTGTGTGGAATTGAGCTATATAATCTGTTTCCCTGAGCTGAATAAATGAACTTTTAAAAATAATACTCTAATTTATTAAATATGGCTGCATTAAGAAATAATGTAGAGTTCTCCATGTTTTACAGGTTATCTAGTTTTAACTCAGCAGAAACATAACAATTTTAAACATATAAATCCTTGCAGTATGTGGCATTAATCATTTACAGTTGGCAGATCTTGACAAATGCTTACATTCACTGTATAAACATTACCCTTTTGTGTCAACGTTTGACACACTCAGAGCAAGAAGCCAGTAGTCCTGAAGCCACATTAAAAGCAAGCTTAAAAATTCATTTTTGGAAACATGTCTTGTGATGGTCAAAACCTCCACAGCAAAGTTTTGCTATAAGTTTGAAGAAGGTTGCAAGAAGGCAAGATTACTAAAAATATTTAATGAAATGTACAGTATGTAAAGAAACCCTCTGGCATTGTGGCATTTAGCATACAGAAATAACAACAGTACTGCTAACTATAACACTGTGCAGTCATGTATGAAAATATCTGTTTTCAAAATTGGACAAATGGATAAAATCTCTGTCTAGATCAATAATATAAATACAGTTATTTAGGGAATTATTTGAATTTTTTGAAAATTACGGACGAGGCACTTACTGATATACACTAACTTCTCAATAGGACTGAAAGCAAGGCTTCGTGATGGTCATTCAAGAACATTCACTTTATTTTTAATCAAACCACTTTGTCTGCATGCTGAGGGTCATGGCTCAATTGGACCTGAGCTTTCACTTTCTGGCTGATGTTTTTAGATTTTGCTTCGATATTTCTACATAATATCCTTTCCTTGTGATACCATCTATTTCATTCAAAAGACATTAATACATAAATCCCAGACGTTTTTCCCTCAAATTTTTGTAGCATTTAGCAAATAGAAATAATTTTGGTAATTCTAGCAGGTCTAAAGCAAGAGAAGTTTGGTCTGATTTAACTTTAGACAGGGAGAAAAATGGCAGCTTAAGTCTGTGTACGTAAGCTTCTGGTTTCAATTGCAGATTTGAAATGGCAGGAATAAATATAAACTTATTCAAAGTTTTGACTTTGACTACCTCAATGTCAAAACTTCCCCTTTTGTTGTCATTATGATGGATGTGCTTCTAGCTGCCACCAATAGCTCAGTGGTCGATGTAAGTTCAGGTTTTCACAGCAGCAGTAATTGGCGCTGGTTTAACTATCACCTCCTTGGGCTATGAACATGGTAGTTAACCAGTTGCTCACACTCACCAGAATAACCAAAAGACAGTGTGAGGTCTTTTTTCTGAATCACTTGGTCCAAAAGTTATCAGCACAGCAATAAACTGAGACAACTTCCTTCAGTAGGTCCCATCAGAACTTTTAAAGGGTCAAAATTGTGTATATTTCACCCACATGATGCCATTTGTAGCACTATGTGCTATAAATTAAGTAACTATTTTACCTTCAGATGACATAAAATTTATATATATAGCAAATATGGCTTAAAAGAAATTTGACTTTGTAAGTTAATGTCTTGACATTGAACCTTTGTCTCTTTAGAAACTTTCATTCTCTGAAAGTCTGCCTTCAGGAAGTCATCATCACATGGTGCCTCTATAAACCCTTTAACAACATTTTTAAAGAATTTCTCAAACATGAAAGATTCAAAGCAAGACTCCAGGCAGGTAATAACAGCATAACATTATGGAAAGCTCTAAAAAGTCAATTTTACATAATACTGTCCCTTTAAGTTTACTAGACATGAACACACCACCCACTCACACACAAACTATATTAGTACTGCGTGCGCCAGATTGATGCTCCACAGACAGAAATTAGACAGCTTCACAATTTTTCATTTAACATTCAACAGTTTTTAGACTAAGACATTTTTCTTGAAATTTAAATATTCTATATTGTAGAAATTTCTCTGTTGGTATAGGCCATGTTCAATCCACTGTTGTAACCATCACTGTCATAAAATTGGCTCATAAACTGATCTACTTTTTTATGTATTTTTATTTTTTCACTGGCTTTCATTCTCAAGATGATTTACATTTTAAAACACATATGAAACATTACTACTACTGAAAAAGTACCTAAATATTGGAAACTGTTTGTGCTGCAACTAACTTCACCCTTTGAACAACAGCTTTAACCTTTTGTCAACGCATTTATTTTTAGTGTTGAGAAATGGACTTAACGGAATCAGTGAGTAAATCACAATCAAGTGCCATTTTTATGTACTTGTATGTACCTGATCTGTTTCTGTACCCCAAAGCAGATTTGGTTATGAGCCAAAACATGAAGCCATAACAAAAATACCAGGATGTCAGAAAAGCATTTACCCCATCACAGATTTCTCCTTATTTTTGCAACTCTAATTGTTTTAGAAAATCAAAGAAAACTTAATATCAGACACCTGAGTCAACACACAAACAAACAAACAAACAAACAAACAAAACATTTTTGGATGTGTTTTTAATTTGTGAAATTAAACACAAACTGTCATTATATTTAGTCTTGTTGGTGTGCTTCCAATCATTGTCTTACTCCAAAAAAATGGAGGCATATTTTCCTGGAAGAGAGCAGAATCCATGGTTCCAATCATTATGGCGAGTTGACCAGGTCCTGAAGCAGCAAAGCAGCCCCAGACCATCACACAACCACCACCATGTTTGACTATAGGTATGATGCTCTCTTTATGAAGTTTGTGTAGGGGTGCGTGATATGACAATCTTAGACTGTACTATTAGAAAGTGTCTATGAAGGAGACACTTTGTTCTTATATATATATATATATATATATATATATATATATATATATATATATATATATATATATATATATATATATATATATATATATATATATATATATTAGAGAGAGAGAGAGAGAGAGAGAGAGAGACAAAGACACATTATCAGTATAACTTTCCTTGGAAACTGTAAATCTGTAAACTGTAAATTAATTTTAATGCAACTAGTTTTGGAACTAATAAAACATTTCAAGGAAAACATCTGCATTTTAAAACAACCATTATGTATTTAAAACAACCAATATGTATATTTTTCTAGGCAACATTTTTTCTTGCTATGGAAAAATATATTTCCACATATATTTGAATGTTCAGAGTCAACGTTTAGTCGATATACTGGGGACATTTACTAATCTGAACATTCTCTTGCTCGTTGGGTTCAGAGGAACTTACAGCTGCTCCTGAAGCTGCTACTGGATACTTGAGTGTTCAGAAGGCCTGGTTTGTCAGTTTAACTTGTTATTAGCTAATCAGATTTACTGGACTGATTGTATTGGAGAGTCTGTCTACTTTCAATCCATTGATAGCAGCATAGGCAGTTAGTCTGCCTATACCAAGGAAGATCAGTTCAGTATACTATAAGTCTGGTCGGCCTCCAGGCTTTACTTGCCTCCCCACCAGTATCATTTTGTTTATTTTAAATAAGTTTTTTTTTTTTATGTACACCAATAACCATGATGTAGAAAGCATTAAGCTAGGCTTGTAGCTGACGCATCGAACTGGGCGCAAGGACATGATCACCTGTCCATTTGCCTCACATGCTATTATTTCTAAATGAAGATGCCTGCTCATGCACCTCTGAATTTTTGCAACTTTTAACATTTTTAACACATCAACACAATGGGCTTAGTGGGTTTTCTAAGGGAAGCCCTGACACCTGAATAATAACAAGGGATTAATGGAGATTCTTCACCATTATATCAGTACCTCTCCTTGTGTTAGAGAAATACACACAACAGAAAATGAGTAGATCTCTAAACAAACACTGCTGTTGTAGTTTTCTGATCTGACCCAGTGTGTTTGCTGTTCCTTATTTGTTTTATCTTTGTCAGATAGTAAAATTTGTTTGATGGTCTGAATCATAAAAGTGTAACAAGAAAGCAAACGGAAAAAAATCTGTAAAGGGGAAATATTTTCTCACTCCACTGTACATTTCTAATAGTCATTTTTCCCCTATGTATTCCAAGTTTCTGCATGGATTTGTACCTGGAAAACTGGCAGTGAGGTGCTCCATCAGTGCCTCCTGGTTGACAGGCTTGTGGGCAGAGTTCATAGCAGAGATGGCCAAGCACAAGATCTCCCCCAGTGGTATGAATTGTGACTGACTGATAGGTGACATACTGATCGGAGACACATCACCTGCAGAATGAGGAGGAGGAGGCACAGGCACAACAGTTAGATCATGAATGAACAGTGGGCGCAGCGTGTGAAGCTATGATGTAATGGTCAAACAGCGGCAGTGTGCACGCTGCCAGGACCGGCTCCTCCCCTCGTCTCTGTGCTTCCTTAGCCTCTCTTTGCTGCTGCCGCTGCCTTTTCTGGGTTAGCAAAGCGAGGCATCTGCTGCAGCAGACAGAAAAATCCTTTGCAAACCGCTCGTCTGTTTCAGAGAACCGGCTAAAGCATTCTCAAAGACGGACCTGTTCAAAATTCCCCTCTGAGCTAACCCACACAGAAATTCTCAGGTCCGCCATAAGCTGGTTTTGCTGTCAGCCGTAGCGAATGATGAGATCATCCCGTACCGCACAGAAAGCCCGGGCTTCAAGCTCTATCTGTCTAGCTGGAAGGTTGTAAAGCAACACACTGCATGCAACTGCTGCAGCATCTGTGCTGTAGTGACCCTGTCCCCTGACCTACATCTGAGAATCACACGAGACGATGAGGACTCTAATGTCCAAAGCTCAAGTTTGACATGAAAATCCCCCCCACCCCTTCCAAACAACGGAATCGGCATCACTCATCCGAGTTGTGCTTCTTTAACTTTAGCTCTGCCTCTTCAGCAACACTCAGCCTGAACGGTCAGTTAAGCAACACGATGACGTTATCTCTCTTTAATATCTCAAGCCCTTTAAGCTTCGTGTGGCTGTAGGGGACTTTTTGAATTTGCACACGAATGCGTTTCAGCTGTGTTGAACCAGGACACATTAGATGGCCTAATACGATGAAAAGAAATAAAAGTGTTTGTTTTGCAAAGTGAGAATGGTCCTTCATACTCTGAGATGAGAAAACACGCAATAGACTGAAGGACAAGATTTCTCCCAAAGGTAAACATCCTACAACCATTTATACAAACGGTACACGCTGTACCTACTTTACCTGTTATCTACATTTCAAAACATAGCTCAGATAAAGTGTGATTATAAAAATATATCAAGGAAAACACACACAGATTTGACCCCACTGAAATGCCAGCTTCCACTGGGATAGAAAGGAAAAGCTTTCCCAACACTTCTTACATCTCACATCATCCCCAATGGGCTGGAGCTGATTCAAAACTGATTCCACATCACTTTTCCTAAACTCTTAGCTGCCTTAGCGTAGAGAAGGTGGAGCTTCTGGCACAAGAGGGGGTAGTGGGAGTGTCAGACTCACCTGGCGCACGATAACTTGGTGGGGATGGAGAGAAATGCGGAGGAGGAGGAGGAAGATGCTGCTTCTGCACACGGATGTCCTTCTCGCTACGAGAGAGATTGTGATCCAGCGGGCGTTCGGGAAGCTCCGAGCTGGGCCAGGCCCGCCGCAGATTGCCGCTGCGGTTCTTCTTCATCGTAACTCCCCTTTTTTCCCCCCTGTTTTTTTCCTAATCCGGCGGCCTTCACTCCCCAGGGACCTCTGGGATAAGGAAGCGTGGGGCAAAAAGGGGCGGCAAGGGGTAGGGGGTGCTGGGAACTGGTGAAATGGGGGAGAGAAAGGATAGAGAGGCTGGGGGATAGGAGGAGAGGGGGAAGGAAAGGAGGGGAGGTGGGGAAGGGGGAGGTCGACCAACCTCAGGCTCAGTGCCTCCCCCGCATCAGTGAGAACGTCCCGCTAGAGCGATCACACACCAGACATGGCAGGAACCAGTGTGCGCCTTTACACACATTCACGCATCTCATTTACGTCCACGAGCGAGCTACGAACGAGCGCGTCGGCGCTGTGGGCTGTTGTCATCGGCTGATCCGGGGCGACGGCGGCGGAGGAGCAGGTGATTGCGCGAGGCATCACCCTTTCATCGACATCAGTCCCAGCCACCATTTGTAGCATCCCCATTTGCATGCGTAGGGAGGCACATTACGTAGCCACTCTGATGTGGGAGGAGGGAGCGGAGAGATGTTGGAAGGGTGGGGGGGGGGTGGAGGGAGCAGGGGTAGAGATGAGGGAAATGGGGCATTGGAAGCAAAGAGGACGGTGAGAAAAGGATTTCAGCTGAGCTTTTTTTTTTTTTCTTTTTTAGGGGGGTGGGTGGAGGGGTGAGGGGAGAAGTTGCGTGTTCCCTTTTCAGAAAGTAGCAGGGAGAAAGGGGGGTGGTGGTGGAGGGGGGGGGGAAGATCCGGAGGAGATTGATGGTATGGTCACAGAAGCAAAAGCTTTAAGAGGCCCAGTCTTTGACAATAGCTCAATTCACCACAGGAGTGCTCGGCTGATCCCCCCTCCCATAAAACAAAAGAGCTGGCTTTAAAAAAAAAAAAAGAAAAAGAAAAAAGCCCGATATAAAAAGCTCCATTCAGGCCCCGACGGGCATTAAAACCTCCGTAGTAAGCCCAGCGCCGGAGACACCATGTTCACCTCCATCTTTATCCCATCAGCCACAAGACCCCATCGTCCTTTCGACAACAGCACACCAGCGAGAGGGGTGGGGAGAGGAAAAAAATGGTGAGCATCGAAATGAAATAAATAAATCAAGTCAGGAATAGATATCCACAGTTTCCCCCCGCGATCCGACGTTAGAAGCTCCCCGATCCGATCGCCGTAGCATCCATTCATTAACGGGGGAGGGGGGCGGACACTGAGGGGGGGTGTGGGAGATGCAAACTCCAGTCAACAGCAAAAATCTCTTTCAACGCTAATGCTGCAGCTGCTCCCAGCACCTCCAGGAAGGGTGTGTGAGTATGTGTGTGCGCGCGTGTGCGTGCATGTGTGTGTGTGACAGGGAGAGAGCGAGAGAGGGAGAGAGAGAGAGAGAGAGAGTACGTATGTGCGCATCCGCCTGCTGCGCGTGATTCTGCGTGAGCATGCATGCGTCTGTGTCTGGGTGATTGAGGCTGAGGGGATGGGAGAAGAGGATGCAAGGGAGAGAGAACGAGAACATGCGTTAGAGGCAGAGAGGAGAGTAAATATGAACACACACACACACACACAACAAAAAATTAAATAAAACAAAATATAAAACATTTTTTACTCCTCTGGTAAAAATCCAGGAGAAAAAGAGAGGAACACGTCTTTGGCTAAATTTCCATTTCCATTGTCTCCCTCCACCTTCTTTGCATCATATGTCCTCTTTAGGATGAGGGGCCCCTCTCTCTGCCTTTCATGGCCCTATTCGACAAAACTCAGTCAACAGGAATCACTTAGAGACAGCAGTGATTCCTGTTGACTTTTAACAACTGAAACTTTGCTGAACTGCAAAAAGAAAAAAAAAAGAACACAAGAAGACAACAGCAAACAAGCAAACGCACTCCATGCTGACTCACATGTGGGGAGTGTGAATGGACGGTTGGAGGGACGGAACAAGGAGCAAAGTGAGAGGGGCAGGACAGTGCAAAGTGGGGAGGTGATGGAGCGGGTGGAGGGAGGTGGAGGATGGTGTCACAACCAATCTGCTCCAGTTCACTGATACCAAAAAGAAAGAGGAGAGCAGCAGCAGCAGGAGGAGGAGGGAGAGCAACACAACGCCAGCCATTTTATTTCTCAGTTGTGCTGCAACAGCCTTTGTTGCTATGACAACGCAAGCCGATGAGCTCATAGCTGTTAGCTTTTGAGTGTTGTTCCCTTAAAGAGCCAGTTACCCAAAATAGAAAGTCGACTGAAGCACATAGACAAGGACCAGAAAAACTAGGATCCCTCTTCACGTGACTGTTCCACAACGAAGAGAATATAATATAATATAATATAATATAATATAATATAATATAATATAATATAATATAATTCATAAGATTAGAATGTTATTGAAAAGATTAAATAATTTCATTAATTGAGTTCCAAAATGTGAATATAACATATTTTCTAGGGATTATATCGGCATTAACATCAGTAACAAAAGTCATCTTGTTGACTTGTTTCTGCAGAGGGAGATTGGGTGGGGGGATAAGTGAACAGTCAAAATCTGGAAAAATATACAAAATATGTATATATAATATAGTATTGGTTATGGGCAATGACAGCAATATTTATACTAAATATCAACATTTGCATCAGTGCATCCCTATTATTTTATATAACTGTCAATGTCCTCAAGTTGGCAGCACCTCTGTTATGTTAGCTCATGTTTGTTCTTTTTCTCCAGACCTTTGTTGATACTTTTTTTATCTAGTCTTCTGGTTCTGGATGTTCTGCATCTGGGAGGACTTTTGCTCTGACCTTTTCACTTTTAGACATGATGCGTAACCGTGGCAACAAAGTATTGGTTCTTTATGATTCAGAGCAGCTAATTAGCATCTGAAAGGTTCAAATAGTGCCTGAACTTTGACCAAACTCTGACCCGAAAACAACCCCTCTTACGTAAAATAGTCTGTCCTGACTTCTGATTTGTAATGTTATGAAAAAAAGTGTTTCAAAAATACAATGAGCAAAACTACATAAAAGCTCCCAGAGGGTTAAAGGTTTGATTGACTCATCAATAAGACATACTCTCAGATTCTTCAAAGTGAACCTGCTCTTACTGTCCGCTGCTAGCAAGATAATAACTACTCATGATTATTCAGGACAAGTTCAGAAGAGCAAAGTTGTACTTCCAATGAGACCAGAACTGGGATTTTATAGCTGCTGGGTCACATTCGCATGTCTCAAACTGACCTTCAGGGGGCAGAAAAAAACTGTCATAAAATGTCTCAATTTGGTTCATAAAATCAAAAAGCAGAGCATTTATTTTGTAGCTACTTTAGCACCATCGATTAAACCACAATACCTGCACAACTTAGAAAAATATAATTTTTCTGAAAGATAATGACTTAAGATAGAATAATATAAAACTGCAGATGTCATTCCACATTTTATTGTTCAGCTGCAATGACTACTGTTACCAGCACGGGCTTATATTTCAAATTTATTATAAAATATATTTGTTTAAAAACAGATTTCTGATCCAGCTCTCAGCAACAAGTACAGCAACTAAAGAGTATTTAGTCAAATGAAATGTCACTACTGCAAAAGAAGAGAAAAAACAAAACATCAAGAGTTTGCCATATCTACATCATCTGTAGGATATAAGAAATGTCAAATTTTGCTTTTATAGAAGTTTCATATCTTCTTTTTTTTTGTGAGACATCTAATCTGGACTGAAGCTTGTACTTGTGTATGATGATGTCACAAATGAAACCATAGCTAAATAAAGTTTTCCTATGGGATAATAAGGGGTTTTTAACTTTTATCTTTTCATCTTGAATACATAATGCTGGACTCCGTGTAAGAGTAACAATGTGATTTTTGTCAAGACCTTCTCACAAAAACTTTCTTAGCAGTGAGTGTGCCCCTCAGTGGCTCATTTAACTAAAATCTCATTCTCAAAGCTAAGAGTAAGATCAAAGAAATTCAGATTTTTACGTTGATATCCAGCGTAAAACGTATGTGAAATTTATAGCAACAGCTTCTGCTGCGTCAAAACATTTCCTCCTATTCTCTGCGGAGGCCCTCCCTTTCCTTTCAGCGAACAGCAGTGCTGAGCAGGGAAACAGAGTCGGGTAGAGTTTTCCTGAACAAACACTGCACTTTTCCTGCCTAAAGAGCACAAACCCTAATTCTTCAGCCTCTGCTAATCAGATTGAATAGTCAAAAAGAAAAAAAAAATAGTGCTGGTTTCTACAGCAGAAAGTCTGAGACTTTCATCTGGATTTGTTAGTCCAACAGCAGTTTAACTCTTTTAGGGGGCAAAAGTTATTATATTACATTATATTACACTATATCACTCTAGTAAACACTGTAAAGTTAACAGGAACTGATAGTTCAAAAGAAATGGTTTGACGAAAGTTATTAAAAAAACAACTTTACAATAATCTTCCAGCTAAGAAGATTTTCATTGAATCAAGAACAATTCAGTACTGCACAGGTATTGTTCAAATCATGCAATAATCAAGAAGTTCTTTGAAATTATAGATACTACATGCCAACTTAAAGGAAAACATATGTAAAAGTCAAGACTAACATTTCAAAAAGCTTAACTTTGTTAATTGTCATGGAATCATGATCATTAAGAATTAAGAAAATATTTTTCACATTATATCTTTTCTTTTAGATCACTAAAAGACAAGTGGAAGACATATACGGTGCATCCAGAAACTATTCACTGTGCTTTACTTTTTCCTAATTTTATGTTACATTCTTATTCTATTTTTTTCTTAAAATTGAAAACTAAGTGTTGCTTTTTTAGATGCTGGTTATGCTTCTGCTTATATATTTCCCCCATAATTTCTGTAATTTTTATTAAGCAAGTTATTAAGTCTGCTTGGTTACAGTTCCACAACTGTTAATACTGACCAAGTAAATTGTATTTTATGTCGTCTTAGAATGTCTCTTACAGAAACAGAAAGCTAAATGTCCTGCAAGCCTTTGATATTTAAAAGTACGATTTGAAAAAACAAAAAGCTTTAAGCAGGTACATACACATATTTTTCAGGAAGCTCACATTTTTGTTTTTAAAATAGTTGTATTTATTGATATGACGTATTATTCTAATTTTAAATGTCGTATCTGAATTGGAAAATCGTAATGGTTTACAAAGTTTTTCAAACATCGATCTGTGAATTATAAAATGACTTTCACTTAGTGTCAACGTTCCTGAAATAAATCATGTTTTTCAATTACTTATTGACTGGTAATTATTATTGACATGATCAGAGTTTCCATTCACTAGTCAGAGGCAAGGTTGGTTTGTTTTAATTTAAAATAAGCAGGTAAACCTGAGGCTGCATGGGTGTCATGCTGGTTAAACTGTAACTGATCTCTGTGCTCACATGGCCTCGTTATTAATGTGAAGACTGAAACAAAAACAGCCCTTCCTGTGACTTTCACAAAAATATGACATGACTCGTAAAAATTCACTTCATACATACAACATATGTTAAATTTGCACCTGCACGTTTGGTTTTGGCATTATTAATTTTGGTGAGTCATTAGCTACAAGACAAACATTCCACAGCTTATCAGTGTCTGCTGGAACCGACAAGGACTTGAAAGCAGCCTAGCAGCAGTCCAGCAACAGTGCAGAGGTGTCAGACTGCTGCTCTGATATTATGTGTCTATCAAGATGACAATAGTTAACTAAAATGAATCAAATAACAAAAACTGAAACTGAGGAAACATTTTTGTTAGCTGAAATACATTAAATGGTAATTAATGGGGAAAAGCTAAAGGTAACTGGAACTATATCATGCGGTGATACAACTGACTAAAATATGTAAAAATTACAGGTATAATATCCTTTGTTATGATCTGCTTATGAATCTATTTATTAGCCTTTCAAATTGAAATAAATTTCTTTCCGCCACACAAGCAGTTTACGTCAGCTGTCGGCAAATTACGGTACTCCAAACTCCTCTAGGTGGCAAAACGGTAACAGCAAAACTTGGGAGAAAACACTAGAGTGAGTTTGTTGTTCAAAAAGTAATTGAGTACATTTTTTGAAAATGGTATCTTCTGTTAAGTATTTATCACTCAGTCAATGTATTCATAATCAAAAGACAATATTTACCCTGTTTGTTGATTTTCTGAATTTGGGGGGGGGGCACCATTTTGCAATCATGGTGTTCATATTAAATGAGAAATGAAATGAAAATCCCGTGTGAATAACTTTGTTCACATAATAAGTCGTAAAATAACATAATGCCATCATCCTCCAACTACTTAATGTTGTCTTCTTTGTGGTTTGCTGCAGTAGCTACTGGACTTGTGTGATGTGAAAAAGTGTTTTCACAGTAGTTTTGCGAAATAAGCCAATTTTGATATGGCTGAAAAACCCCCTTGTCCTATCACCAAAACCTTTTTGTCAAAAAACAACTGTGTTTCTTTTAATTGACATGTTTCCATCAAGCACATTTATTTGTGCAAATATAGTCAAGGCAAAGATAGCTAGTATCTTGTTGTTGCTTTTACTCCCCAAACATGCTGAGTTTCATTCAGGTGGTGGAATAATTGTCAACACAACTAAATCTACAGAAAACCGTGAATTTTGTGCTTTTACTCTGCCTTTCGTCAGTGCATAGCCCATGCATCATCTACACACAACTGAAGCTTTGACCCAACAAATGAATTAGGAGGAACTCTGATATTGTCCAAGCCTGTCTCTGAGAAGCTGCTAAAAGAGACGCCCCAACATGCCTTAGCATGTATGTGAGTTATTGTTTTGACAGAAAAAAAACATGGTCCTCCGTACCGAAAAGTTTAACTTGAGGATAAATGGGCCCAGTTCCTGAACTCGTCTATGTGAATCAGTAAGAGTACAAGTCATAAAGCGGTGAGATGATACATAAACTGCCTTTTAACTCCAACTAGCTGCGACTGGTTGGATGCAACCCGGTGGGCATCTTCACTGGAATCACTGACTAATAAACTTCCTCTTAAAACTTTGGCTGGAAGTATTTAACCTCATAGCTCCTCTATGCAGGTTTTGACATGGTTAGCAGGACTTCAAAAATAAATCTAAAAAGCCTCACATTTGAATATATGACGTTTTGGTATTAAAAGCAGGTTCTGTTATAGTTTGTTTTTCACTGAGAAATTCTGGTTGTCATAGTCTGGCATGACAGCAAAAGCCCTGGTGGTTTTTCTATATGGGTAATGTGACTCACTCAGAGGTGGGTAGAGAACCCCAAAAAATTATACTCTAATAAGAGTAGCACTATTTAAACATCTTTTTACTAGAGAAAAAGTGAAAAAGAGCCATCCAAGAAATTACTCAAGCAAGAGGAAAAAAGGTATTTGGTAAAAAGTCTAGTCAAATACTGAGCAACTGTTAAAATGATCAGTCATTTTATATTTAAAAATTACATCAACAGACAGAACAAAGTCTGGTTAAGTCTGGTCTAGGCCATACCTAAGACTTTTTAACATTCTTTGTATAAATAAATAAATAACCCAAATAGCCACATCTTTCCACTTCACAACTAAGATCAACTTGTTTGCTGGTCAACAACCTAAAATCCCAATTATTGAGTCTGATTTTGGATGCACTGATCTGAGCTTTATTATTTATTTTACATCATATTCAGAATTCCTAATTGCTGTTTCTGAACCATTTGAAAGATGGATTGTTGCAGTTTATTTTCTGTTTGATGAAGGTAGTCAACCTATTATTTTTGTCAGCTTCAAGTTCCTTTATCATTTATTGTTAGATTGGCTGTGATACTCCTAATTGCACAGACTGAACAAATGAAAGTTGTTATTTTTACATGTTTGACCACGCTTGTGAAGATATTGTTGTATTTAAGTGTGCTGTTATCACAACAACAACAAAAAAAAAGTTATCAAAAAAGTTACTCAGTACACTTATGTATGTCTTTAAAAAAATTACACATTTTAAGTCAACTCCGCACTGTCTTTCTGGACTGAATTGGTATCGGCCGATACTAAACCTCAGATGTTTGTATCGGTATCGGTCGTGGAAAAAGTGTATCGGTGCATCTCTAAAAGATGACAAAACCTTAAAGATTTCAAGGAGTTACAGCAGTTTACATGGCGTCCCGATAACAGATAGTCACTGACGGACTCTGAATCTTGTTACCCACCTATGCATCTGATATGAAAGCCTTGCGGTGGCTGCAGGGTCCTCCGGGTCCAGGCGATCCTGAGCTGCTGAAGATGCGCCTCGTGGCTCTGGAGGAGCAGCACGCTCTCGTCTATCCAGCCCAGGAAGAAGACCTCCGACAGAGCCTCGGTCAGCGCCTTGTTCCAGAAGTGCTGCATGTTGACGGCTTTAAAGCTGGCGAAGACCTCGTAGCCGGTGTGATGCTCTAAGTGTTTCCACACCTCCGCTGCATCTGGCGGCGGTGATGATGATGATATTGGTGAGCCCTTCTCATCTTCCCTGCAGACCCGCGACAGCACGAGAGCGAGAGAGAGCGGAGTTATGTGGGAAAACTTCTCCATCCCTGCTTCGCTTCCCGACAGAAAACTGACATTTCTGAGAGGGAACCTCGTTATTAAGTTCTCAAACCTGTCACGCGGCCTCGTTTTTCATTTTTTAAAGGTAATTTGTAGAAGAAAGCTGCCTCTAAGTCAGGTCAGGTGCTCCATGTAAGCGGCCGTCAGACACGCTGCTCCCAGACTGTAACTGTCAAAGAGCATTACGAACTATTTTCAGCCGCAAAAGAGGCGAGGACTTTGTGCTGCGTTCAAAAACTCCTCGTAAACTACTACGCTGACATTTTAAACGAGTTTGCGCCTCTACTGTCACTGTTGTTATTCCAAATGAGGACAGCGAGTCAAACACCGATCAGGTAACGCACTATTGGACCAACGAGACATTAAAAAAAAAAAAAAAAACAATAAGAGAGAGAAAATTCAGAAAGTCTGTGGTAATCCAAGTTCTTGGAAGCGTTTTTCTCCTAACCAATTTTTTAAAGAAAAAAAAAATGAAAAAAGTATATATTTAAACCCTGATGCAAGAAGTTAAACTTTTACGAAAGGTTTTCATTAAAAGATGTTCATTAAATACATCTTGAAGATATTCATTAAATATTCCTCCAAGTTTCTTCATTTTGTGTTATGAGGCCCACGATTCCTGGCGGGGCCCCTGACTATAATATGCACATTTGCACAGGTTAAACCCTGTTTTACACTTTTGTAAAAACACTATAAATGCAGCTTTCTTTATTTCACATCCAAATTATGCATTTATATTTAACAGTTCGGGAAATTGGCAGAAAAGCGGAACTGAAGTCCAGTTCTTTGAGTGTCCTGATCCTGAACACCTGTCTGGTATGGCAGCTGGAGATTGGCAGCTGCCAACCCTAATGGGATAAGAGTGTAAGAAAATGGATGGGCGGATGATCCTGAACAAATCCAGAGAAAATATATTGAAAATTGTTTTTCATCTACACAGACGATTTGAAGGGATGTACTTTTGCTGGAAACTGCAGCACAGTTTATACATTTCTGTTTTGTGGTGACCTGTTCAGACCCTACATTACTTTTGATTGCCTGATCATAATCAAAGTAGCAACCTCTATAAAACCTGCTGGTTTAGTAACTTGGTTGTCTGGATCATACAGGCGTGCGTTTAGTTTGTTGCTCTATTTAGAGCAATAGAAAATAAATAAAAACATTTTATTCTTTAGTAGGTTAAAACAAAGAACATATATGTACACCCAATTGTACCCAAAGATATACAGTAACATCTGTATATCTGTACATCCTGAGTAATCCAAATTAATGTTTTTTTTATAATATTGTATTAATATTTAAAAAAAACACCAACTCATTTAGCTCAAAAAGGAGTGAGAGGAAGGTAAACTTATTTACTCTGTGCTGTTCACATATCGAAACTGTGTGGTCACCACTGTAATTTGAGATTTAGTAATTACATTGTTATGCTCCTCCAGGACTCGGCTCCGGAGCTGAAGATGTTTTCTCCGGCTGCCTCTATGTGCTGGTAAACCCCGACCTTCTGACCCTTCAGCCAAACAAGCAACATATGAGTGAAAGAGTTTATTTAGAAGAACAAAAACATTCCATCAAGCTCATGATGCAGCTGCTGATAAGCAGTGATATTCTATATTACACATGTAAAAATTATCCACCTTTCAACATTGAAGAAACTAAAACAAGTCATTATTGTCAGTGGATTCTCACAAACTTACTGAAACCAGAGTGTGCTTAGCATGCAAACTGTTACATTTACGAGAACCTAGAAAAACAATAGAAGTACAACAATCTGACGGTTTTCCTTCTTGAGGACTAAATGGATTTGTTTTGGTCAGCTTATTTAAATAAACTGGTACATAAAGTTTTAAGGCAAGAAAACTATCATCACAACATTTGGTGAATGGCTTCTGTGGCTTCTGTAACCAATTAAAGAAAAATTAGAACCAGAGCATCGACTGTCAATTTCATCAACGTAAATTTCACCATAAGAAAAACCAATCAGAAATTCAGGGTTCTCAAGTTTTATCTGAAACAAAGACTAGCTTTCAGTATGGCTTTGTGAGCTCAAAACGGCACATTTAATCACAAAAAGGTTTGGGAAGAAACACTTTCTCAAGTCAGCAGTTTGAATTTACCCAAAAATAAAGAACGAGATCAGAACGAATCAAAAATCTGAAAATTAAAGACAACCCCAATTGCGAGTTCTGTTACAGATCTCATGCCGCTCTTGGCCATGTTACACATTATCCACCAAAAGCCTGCCGACGCTTTTACATTATTGTTCGCAGTATGATTGTGCAATTTAATGTCTGGTGAAAGAGAATACAGCTTTGAAAAGACTTGCCGCCTTTTCATAATATGATTGTGCGCAGATATATTTCGATAGTTTCATGATTAGAAAAGTACAAAAACAGTCAAACTGTCTGAAAAAGATATTTCCCTGAAGTGTGTAGAGTGTAAACATTAAAGTTGCACAGATCACTGAGAACTGGTTGGTTGGAGTTTCGCTGGTCTTGATGGCCACGTTGAGCATACAGTGTCATGAAAAAACATTCGTCCTATTTCCTAATATTGTGATTCACTTATCAAGGACCAAAATCCGTCCTCTCTTATAAGAGCAGACAGGCCTGATCTGAGATCAGAACCACAGTTAGGATGCAGTGTAGTAGATTGAGAAAACTATTTATGAAGGAAGTGTTTTAATGCTCATCTCCATGACTTTTCAGAACGCTTAACTGCCGAAAGAAATTTACCGAAACTCAATAACTAAATATGAAATTGGTTTGTTTAAAGGTACGAGAAGGTAGAGTGAAACTAGATGCCTGTTGTTTGGGTTTAGCCTGAAAACGTTTATAAAAAAAATAAATAAAATTACATAAATTCTGAAAAACAAAATAATAAAAAAAAAAACCAGGCACATGTAATGTAAAATACCGAGCACTATTCATGTCAGACATACACAATACAAAGAGAGAAACCTAGGATGCCAAGCCTATTAAATTAAAAGTATCCTGAAGCATCACATTTTCTCCTAAGAAGTGTAAATTTCACCTGAAATCATGTGGAAAAGCACAACCTGATCTGTAATCACGTCTGCCAAGCTCAGGTTTCTGCTGAGAATTCAACATCAAGGGCAGAAATACATCTCTTTGGTCAGCATCGACACAATGCATGGAATCTGCTTCCTGGCATTAAACCCTGGTGAATTGGACACAGACTCAAACTCTACTGCCACCTTGTGGTTTACTCTTGTCATGATGTGCAGAAGCTCCAGTTCCTTTCCGTATTTGCTGATCATGTCACACAGTGACTGGATGAACCAAGAGCCAGTCATTGTGTTCCTCCAGGAGTAGTAGCCTGCGACAACCACAAATCAACCTGAATTAGTATTTTTTAAGCAAAAAAATAAAACAAAAGAAAAATGATTAGTTTAAACACCCCCTCCATCAGGGGCAAGGGTTTTAGCAAATGGATGGATGGACGGATGAATAGTTTAAACACGTATGTGCAATTAACCTGGAGCGGTGGAGAAGGCGTAGAGGAAGTCTGCTTCCACAGGGATCTTAGTGGTTTCGTCTGCACTGTCGGCTTCAATACCCGGATCAAGATCGGTGCCTCTGCAAGCCTAATCAGAATGGACAAGACACAATTTCCTATAAATAATGCGACAAACAAGAATAAAAAACATTTTTTTTTAAATCTAAGGAGTGGCCTTGCTTACCTGGATAAAGAAAAGTTTGGGTTTTCCCACCAGACTTTTACAGCGATCGCCTCGGTATAATGAAGTAAGGCTCTGGATCTGCACCGGGCCATCGGTACCGTAGATCACGCCGTCATCGCCGTGGCTCAGCAGAACGCAGATGAACGAGGCGGAGTTGCTGTGATCGTGCTTAGATGCTACAAAAACAAAGAAGTCAGTGAAAAGAGTCGTCACTGCCGTCCATTAACAGAACCGGTAATGCCGTCAACGACAATTTGCTCTTCTTACAGATGTTTTTCAGTTTTGTTTTGTTTTGTTTTGTTTCACAGCATTTAACATCTTTCAGATCATACAACAATTCTTAATATCAGACAAAAATAACCCAGAATAAGTACAATAGTTTTCAAATGATGAATTTGTTTTTAAGAGAAAACCTTGCCAAAGTCTCCAGGCTGAGAAATGTCAGTGTTTCTGTTTGTCCTGATTGGGGCTTGATGCTTTCTGAGATCGTTCAGTCTACTTCACGTTAGAGTGAAGCTTCTGCTGCACTAATGTCTTTATTAACCTGACAGTTCAAGCAGTAATCAGGTCTGGCCAGAGAAACTAAACCAAAATAAATAAATTAAAAAAACAATATAAAAATGGGATCAATCACCGTCATCTGCTGATCGTCAGCTGCCTTACTTTTACATGGGCTCACATTGCTTTGGACAGCTTTATAAATTCAACAAATGAAATCATCACTTGAAAAACTTCTCTTTTGATATTCACCAGGGTTATCGTAGTCTGAACTTAAAATTTGTTCGTCATTTAAGTGACAAAAAAGCAAAAGCAGCAGAAATCTGTTAAAGGACAAATGTCTTAAGTTTTATTTTGTACTTACTTGCACTTAAAATGTTCATCATCTGATCTGTTGTTTGATCATTGTAAATCTTCACTGCATAACCCAACTTCGTAAACACTTTACACACATTGGCTGCATCAACATCAGTGCCGTTTCGCTGATTCATACCTAAAAAGATAAAAAAAAAGATGCAAAACAGACTGAAAAAAAAATGTAGTTTTTTTTTTTTTTAAGGTGGCAACTTTAACTTTATTTCTACAAGTCAGTAGTTTCAAATGATATACCGACACCTAATGAATATACAATTCCACCTAGAATAACACATTAAGCAGACGTGCCCAACTCTGCAATAAAACAACATAGTAAACCAGGATCTGCTGTTCATGTTCACACCAATCAAACAGTAACCTATTCAAAGTCTTTATTGAACCATGTGTGCTCTTTCAGTCCTGCTAGACAGGTTTTCAAACCAGAGTTTGCTCAGTGAGAACCACAAGCAGGTGTCCGTCTGTCCGACTGAGGCTACATTCAGGAGCGATGATAACCAAATGACTTCCCAGTCAAAAAAAGGCGCTCACTGAAGCGCACACATCCATACACATATATGCAAATTAGTGAGCAACTTTGTGTACTGAATCAAAGAATTGAACCCACAACCTCCAATTTCATTCTACTCTACTCTGCTCTGCCCGAGGATGTATACCTGGGTTAAAGTAGTGTGCAAGTCATGCATACCTGATGCACCGATTACAAAACTATGGGACCAGTGGTGCAGAGTGATCTCTCTCTTCTGTTTTATCTCTGAAAACTGTCAGCTTGAAGCTGAATAAATTAAAACAAGACATGTTGTACTTCACCCCAGTGAGCAAAATAGTTTGTCCTTATGAATTGTCGTGCTTCCTTTAAATTAGGTGTGAAACACATCATGAAAGGTTTGAGAACCAATGCCCAGAGGGAAGACTTCCAGATTTGTAACCTGCATTTTAATCTCAGTGAAATTTCTCACACAAGCCCAGTACCGCTTTAAGTTTAGACACACCTACCGTAACGCCATGCTACAATTCAGGAAGTCCAACCCCCACTCAGAAAGTCATGCGTGTGTGCAGCAGCACTCTGATGAACAACTAAGGAGGTAAACTCTGGAAGGTATTAACAGAAATCCACAGAATGAAAGTGTTTATTGTTATTTCTCCAACGACTGTCACCATAGGAACTTACATCTGAATACCTAATTAAGTATCAAGGGATGCAGGTAAATGGTTTCAACACAGACACTACTAAAGTTCACAATGGACATTTCTCCAACAGGCAGGCATGAAAAATCTTGTTGTTTCTTGTCCAAACCTCAGTCTGGTCTCTGACTTCATCTCTAAAGCATCTAATATGGGATGTCCCTCTGATGTTCTCATTACTGATCTTATCCATCCTCATCACTCCTGTTGGTTCCCGGCCATCACGACCTGAACTACATACAGGGAATAAATACTATTAATCCCAGAATGCACTGCATTAACCCAGTTTCAGTTTCTAGGAGGAAGAGGAGTTTCACTATGTGAATAAAAACTCTGTCCTTGAAGGAAGGTACCCTCTTTACTGCAAAGGGATTATAATGGTGAAACATTGCAGTCCCTCTGGTAGCCGAAAGGAGAACTCCAGTTCGACTATATTCTGACTGAAGAATAAGCCACTACTCTGGCTTACTTAAAATTCTGCAGAAAGAATCTTTGAATTATAAATTCCCCCAAAAGAGACTCTGATCCTGTTGCTGAACCGACACTGCTTCCATTTACCTGGAAGAAGGTGCCGCAGCTCCACAAGCCTGCTGTACGGGTACAGGGCCAAGCCAATGTTCACCCAAACCAAGTCAACCTTTCCCAACCACCAACTGAGCAGCCACTGCAACTATTACTCGCGTTTTTCACTTCCCCGGGCTGGACTGCGGCCCCCCATAGCCGAGAAAAGGGGAACTGTGGCCCTGTACATGCTGTCTGCTGCTAGCGGAGTGGCAAATGCCATCATTTTCCTCAACTGCAAAGACTCTCTGATTATCCCATCATATTTGTTCTCCGTCGCACGACTCGCTCACTACCAGAGATACCTTTTCTTCTTAAGAATGTCTAAAGTAAGGCTTTGTGTCTGGGTAGAAGGAAGTTAGTTTAGTATAAAACATTTTTAATTGTTTTTGATCATCCATTTCATTGTTTTTGTTGAGTTTTGCAGGGTTCCGTCCTTTAAACTCCAATAGGCCACTGAGCCTTTGATTTGTTTGTTTAAGAGGCTATTGACTGAAAGAGTAGTTTTACAACATGAGCTTATTCCATTTTAATAAGTTTTTCACTTTTTCTTTTCACAAGCCAACATGGTTTAGCAGACATGCTGAACCGTGTCCATTATCTGAATCCAACAGGTAAAAACCAAAAGCTCTTCGGTGTTTACAGATATAGATAGTAAACTGGCTCTCCTAAACATTGTACAAGTCATCATAAGCCTTTTGTTTGTACTTTGCCCCATTTACCTTCTACTTTTACTGCATCTCCTTGTACACCTGTCTTTTCTCCTGTCCTCTCATTGTCCCACATATTCTTAGTGAACTTCCTTTTTTGTACATGGTTGATTTTTTTGTTCCAACATAAAGTCTGCTTTTCTGCTGAGATACCAGATACCATCTTACCCGTCTTCCTAATCATATTAGCTGTAGCTGCAACTCATCTGGGAGTCTCAACTCCCCCAAAAAATCCACAACACTTTGTTTTGCTTTCACCATCTGGTCCTCTGTTTTGTTCCCTTTATCTTCTTTACCATCAGCTCCATCCTATGCTGTCTATCTGCACTATCATCTACCACTACCTTTACAGTCACTAATCTCCGCATTTCAAAATCTATAGAAGATGCAGTCCGTCTTTGTGCTCCTATCTCCACACTTGTAAGTCACTTTCCTTCCTCTTCTGGAAGATGGTTTGTACTCCGACCATCTCTATCCTTTCCACAAAGTCCATCAACATATGTCCCTTTCCTATCCTGATCCCAAACCTGCCCATCACTTCCTTACTGCCTCTGTTCCCTTCACCAGAATATCTGTTAACGTCTGCACCAAATCGCCCTTCTCTGAACTGTGAGGTAACGCTACATTACATCATCTTGCTCACTCCAGACCGTCTGCTTCTCCTCTAACTCGCATCCGACCTGTGGGGCATGAACGCCAACAAACACTGATCATCATGTCTTCAATTTCGAGCTTCAGATTCAGCCTGACAGTTTTTTTCGCTTGCAGAATGTTCCTAACAAACCAGGAAAAGAGAACACAAATCTATAAGGACAAAAGAAAGGAGATTGCATTGGAAATGGGAATGCAGGGTGAAATCTAGATATTTTCTGTTCTCTACTACTTTACCTATCCAGACCTGGAAAATAATAGATTTAAAATCGAGATCTTTCCACACCGTAGGAACCCTGGACATGAAAAATAAACCCTGAAGCTTTGTTATACACTTAAATAATGCAGTGAAATTCTAACTAGTGGTGCCACAGAGAAACCAGAGCTCAGACACATTTAATAAACATCTTCAGTTGGCTTGGGACTGAAGCAAATCTCACTTTAAATACGATTCTGATTGGTCAAATGCTATCTGATGATTTCTTATTTCTAAATAATTTCTATTTTGAATCAAATTGTTAATAAAGTCATAGGGATATTGAGCTAATTCATGGATCAATAGTGTGCTTATTTGAGCAATAACAAGTGTAAATGCTTGTGAGACAACGAGGTTCCGCAAAAATAAACCAGCAGACCAACATCCTCTCAGACGCATCAACTATTTTAGGTATTGCTTATCACTTTCCGCCAGCAGTTTCACTCTGAAACTGCTTAGAGCAAACTAAACAAGCTGCAGTTACAACTCAAGTGATTCCACAACTTTAACATAATCAGAGGAAGAAATGCCCAATATTCTACATCATCAAAAACCATAAAGAGTGAAAGAAATCAGTAGAATGAGATTAAAAATTTCAAAATACTTTTGGACATTGATGTCAGGTTTATCTATCAGGATTTAAAGACGACTTGACAAGCATTCTATTATGTGTTGTACTGTTTTAAAATAATCATATCACTGTTGAATTAATATGCACCAATGTCAACAAGCAAGATGGTCCAACTATAAATGTCAACTTCCTTATTTAAAATGTGAACAAAATAAAACGTGACCCAATTCTAATGTTTCTATCAGTAGATGTGTAACATAATTGAAATGGTTCAAATTAAATTCTGCTAAAATGGATTTCATAGTTGCCCTGTGGTGAGTGGTTTTTGGCACCCCCTACTGGTTGCCTATAAAAGGGGGAGAAACTGTAGATTCCACAAGGTCTGTTTAGCACTCTACTGTGGTAGGTCATCAAGTCGAATTCTTTCCTGAACAGTAGTGGTGGTTGTGCTCTGAGACTAACGTGGAGTTTTGTTGCAGTACCCAGAACTGGTGGACCAGTAGGGAGGCTCACTGTGCTTTTTGTTGTTGACACTAATTACAGAGATTCAACCAACTTGTCGCCTCTGTGTGCTGTATGTGGGGGAAGAAGTCACAGATGGATGACATTTCCAGCCAGTATCGTGCAGCTAGTTTCAAAACAAAAGAACTAGTCAGAGGCTAAAAGGAAGCAGGATAAAGTATCACCTGTGGCCCTGTCAAAGTTCTTGTTGTTGATGATGATGCACTGGCCAATGTTGGGGTAACGGAGGCTGTATCTGAAGCTGTGGGACTGGGGCTTAGCGTCAACGTCCATGGGCGAAGGAGCAGACAAAGATCCCGCTGCCCTGCAGAGGAGCACGAACCAAACCACATTTCATCATCTTATTGAGTAAAAACAGCATTACGTGATGCAGGTCAGAAAGTCAAACCGACAAAACTCGGAGGTTCCGGGAGGACTCGGTCTGTTCTACTGACTTGAACATGACAAAGAAACAATGACCTCCTGAGGATAAAGGTCGCAAACAGACTCAATAAACCCCTGACTCACTGTTTTCCATCGTCTTGCCTCGCGTCTGTGGCGTCCCCTGCAGGGCCTGGTCTTCCTGCGGACATAGTTCTAAACAGGATTGAAAAAAAGCGCAAACCCGGACGGAGAAACTACACGCCCTGAGCTTTTACCAGAGGAACCAGCTGCGAAATAAAACGGCACACAGACGTAGACGTCGACAAGTGCGAGTCGAGAAGCGTTTACTGCTCTTACCCGCCCAGCAAACAAAGATGCAACGTCATGCTAAGATGCGCTTGTTTGTTCCGTGCGGACATCCCGTTTTAGTCGGTGTTAAGTCATCACGGGAAAACCAGGGTGGAAGCGAACACCTCCTGAACTGCAGTCAGACGGGTTGTGTGGTTTTACCGATATATTTTACGACGTTGCCATAATAAGTGATCACTTGTCTGAACGTGAAGATTTAATGTTTGTTCATAACTAGAGCCATTTTCTTTACACGGCCCTCATTGTAAGGTGATAAATATGTACGTCGTAATAACCTGATATATTGTGTGGAAAACGTAACAGGTGCGTTGTTAAAACAATAAAATTTTCAAATTAAAACGTGATAGTTCTATTTCTCTGTTGCCTGAGTGAGTAGCAGCGAAGCTTCCGGGTGAAATCGAGACGCCAACAACTCAATGTTGTGAGTTTTCTTTGGAAAGAGGTTGAGCTGCCTGGAGCTGGAGCCCGGAGGGCAGGACGGAGGAATGGCGGCACGTTTTATTCACACGAACAACATTTATTACGCGAGCATTTAAGTCTAATTATAGAAAAAGAATTGTTGGAAAATATTGTTTGTAAATACGTTTGTACAGTATGGAAGTCCATAATCGTGTTTTACAAAACATGGCTGAGAGAAAGACAAAGCGAAGTTTAGATGTTAGCACAAATTTATGAAAATCAAAATAAGCAACTCAGAACACAAGGGCTAAAATCTGCACTTAATCTACCAATACTAATAATATTTACTATACTGTTGTGCTGTAAATATTATTGTAGCTTAGTTCATGTTTATTCGTCTGAAACACTCAACCACATAAAACTTTATTAGTCAATCAACAAGCCAACAAATCAAGAAGATTCAAAACAAAGTCATTCCTAAGTCTCGTACAAATCAAAAAGGTGTAGGCTGCAGCCTACACCTTTTTAAACACGGTTTATACGAAACCATGTCCAGAAAACAGCTAAATCCAGACAAAAGAATAAAAAAACATTAAAATCTATGAAAATCACAAAGGTCTCAATCAGATTTCAAATATTCAAAAACATTATTCAGTCTTTCTCCAGCATTGTTTCGCATGTGAAACAATGCAATGCTTCACTTGTGATGAAAACAAGACAGTCAACAACATAGTAAACAATGGCCTCTGGTAAACTACTCAAGGAAAATACCTACTTTTCCAGTTACTCAACACTTATCTAAGTTTTAACTTGTGATCTCTTCCTCTTCTGTAAGACTGAGAAAATTAGTCCTCCACTTTAATGAAGTGAACTTTTGATACAGTAGTAGGCATAATAATCTATCAAAGTCTTGACTGCAGCAGTTAACTTTAAACTATAGATGTTGAAAATGGCTGTTTTCACTAATGCATATATGTTAAACAGTATGTAACATTTATTCTAATGAGTGGTAAGGTACTCAGTTCTTTGCCCATTGTTGTAACATTTCTGTTTATTACATTCTGTACCCATGCCAGGGTTTTCTCTGGGGAAACAGTTCTGTCCATACCTTGACTGGTCTTGTACACTGTTGTCAGCTGGCTAAAAACTGTGACTTCACTTTAAGATTTCAGATAACTCAGGCTATTGTTCATTTAATCTCAATTTTTCCAACCCCTTACCCAGACCATGTGGGCATTTTGGGGATGACATGCAAGAATTTTTTAACAACTTTAATATATTGTGAGAATCTAGAGCTAGAACACCAGCTTTCATCTTTTCTCCCCCTAAATCTGCTTTATTCCTCATGGCAAATTTTTTCATAATCTTTTATAATCTCTAATTATAGTCCATTTCACAATCCTCGTTTTCAATAACCACAGTGTACAAAACGTAGGAACCTTTAAAATGTAACTTTCCAAAGGACAAATCTTTTAAGGACCCAGCATCCAAATGAAACCAACCATTTATTAGTCATATTACATCTCAGTTACATAAAGTGCAAGCACAACTTTAAATCTCTTCTGTGAACAGTGACAGTCTACAAAGTGCAGTGGAGTAACTACAATAACAATAATAGTATGCGGAAATGGAGAAAATGAGATTAAAAAAAGATTTAATAAAACAAAGACTGAGACAATGGAGCAACAAAACCACAGAGGAACTTATATTTAGAAAAAGAAGTGAAGAATCTGTAAACTGAATCATCTGAATAGACACAGTTGCAAGTTTAAATGTTGTGGGTAAAAACATACAATTCTCTGGGATAAATCAATAAATGTTCCAAATAGAAAACTGGCTGTGCCAACGAAGAAACTTCAAACTGTAAAACAAAAAACAACTTTAAAGTGCTTCTCTGTTCAGGACTATCTAACTGCAGCCACTTCCTTCACCGTCGGATTCATGTACACAGGATCGGTTTTTCAACGCGTCTTCATTTGTAAGTACACTTTAATAAGAAATCTGAACATTTCACTTTCAGTTTAATCAGCCACATCGTAACCCAGTTTGAATTATACAACAAAGAAACAGAAGAAACTCTTTAAAAACCAACACCAGGTCATCATATTGCTCTGGAAGAATGTGGTGACACCTGCAGCACACAAATCACTTAATTCATAAGGTTAAAGCTGTGATTAAGAAGTAATATGGTAATAACGGACCCTCCCACCTCACAACAAAAACACACTCTCTTGGGCCATGTTTTTGTTTTTAGTTCACTGCTAAAACTCCTCAAAGGTGAAAATAAAATCCTTCATCTTCACCTTTTATACCAAAGGATTGTATGAAAGCAGGTCATTAAATCTAGAGATAAAACCTGCACTGTTTAAAATGAATTATTGAAGGAAGAGACACAAAGGGATTCTCACTGACCTAAAAGTGATTTCTTGGATTTCTTTAGAATTTCTGTTAGCAACTTCATATTCACACAAGGGAAAACGGAACTAAGTAACACTCTGCACAATATCAGGAAATGTATTCTGAGACTGGAAAAAAAAAATTAAATACACCACCACTTAAAAATGAAACATCTGGACATCCAGAAACAGCAACTCCACCCTTCACCATGTGTTTCTATATCATACTTTATAGGAGGGCAAGAGTCTGGAAAGAAAGCACTAAATAAATACTATTAAAAGATTTTTACAGAGTAGAAAAGTAGACCTTCGGTAGAAACACACAGCACAATGGTCTACATATTTTCCAGCTTTGAGATAATTCAACTTTGCTCAAAGTGAACATGGATTCACTGCAAAATAATTAAAATCAAAAGAAAAAAAACAAAACAATAATGAACTGCCTTTAATGGAGTAGCTCTCACACATACAGCGCTTTGGAAAAGTATCAACGTGTTACAACCATAAATTCCAAAGTATTTTACTTTTGTTATAATTAAATTCAAAGTAGCGTATAATTGTGACGTTGAAGGAAAAGGTAGTTAAAAATGATGGGGTGGATTTGTATTTAGTTCCCATTAATTTAATGCTCTCAAATAAAACCAGGTGCCACCGAGTGCCTTCAGAAGTTGTCTGATTAGTCAATAGTTGACCTGAATGTAAATGAAGCACATATTCAGTGGGAGAACAGAATTATGAAGACTAGATGTACAAAACCTGTAGATTTAGTCTAGAAAAGATGTGAAGTTGTAGCAATAAGAAATTTATCATGGAAAATTTAATGCAAATGCACCACACACTTTTGTTTTATTTTGATTAATCTTTCCTCTTCCACTTCACAATTACACACTACATTGGGCTGACATGAGAGATGAAACTTTGACATAACTTACTGCAGTTATGATGCGACAAAATGTGAAAAGTTTAATGGAAGGTGGGTGAATACTTTTATAAGGCACTGTATAGAGGATGATCAAATCATAATTGGATCAGAAGATTTCAAACTGGGAGAGGAGCTCTGAAAGCTGATGGTGCATTTCACTGAACACATGAGTCAGATTTTCTGAGGTCTAGGAATGAAGGAATTGCTTCTTTACACCATCCAGAACCTCAAAGTCCAGGCTGCTTCGTGCATGAGGAATGCTTACGGTTGAGCACTGTGACTGTTCAAAAACACATTTTAACCAGTATTTTGGTCTAGTTTCTAGTGCAAATATCTTAGTAAACGCAAAATAAGAAAAAAAGTAACTTACAAGTAGCTTTTCGGCAAGATAATATGAGCTTTTTAAACTCTAGTTCCTTAGTATTGATGAAAAAGTACTAGTTTCACTAGCAGATTATTTCCTTTTGAACAAGACATTTTTCCCATGTTATAAGTGAGGGAATTATTAACTTAAATCAAGGCCCTATGTCTTTTTGAAAAGTTACTTATATGTGAATTTTGTCTCATTTAAAGTGCACTGAGATTTTTACACTAGAAACCAGATAAGAAAGATTTGGTGAAATGTGTTTTTGCAGTGAGGTGATCAACTTTAGCTTGTTCTTCTGTCAATTTGTCCAGGAATTAGTGCATGTTCTGTTCCAGTGACTGAATGCACAAAATATAGAATTCTGTGTTTTCTCCTTGTTTCAGTAATAATAGTTACGTTTAGCATCGAGCGGTCAGAACATAACTTAAGCTTTTCTCTCTTTCCCCTGGAACACAGTGGAGCTAAGGGATGACACCATTCCCCGGTTTTAGAGCTGACTCATGAGGCCAATGGGATGCAACACAACCAGCAGCGCAATGACTACAATACCCATAAGCACCAAGTGTGCTTTGAGAGCGACATCCAACAGACTGTGCATGAGGCCACAGGCGTCTGTAATCAGAAGATGTCGGGACACATTTCCCAACTTCCCTGCTCCTTGGCGTCCCAGTAGCCTCCCTTGTAGACATGCAGCGTCTCTCCAGACACGGAGTCGTGGATCTTCTCGAACCACAACGCTTGGTAATTGTCTGGATGGGCGCCTGCGGAGGATGCCAGACAAAATAAAATCATAGTTTTCACACAGAATGTTTAAACTGCAAGTGGAGAAGCAACACGTGAAGCTTTAAAGCAGCAGTATGTATCTTTTATTTTAAAAAAAAAATACATATATAAATGTATATATTTTTTTTACATATTTGTTGAAACTGTCACTGTCGTGGCAGTATAGTGACAGTTAATCTGAAAGAAAAAATTTAAGCTGCTCTGCATTCTCAAAGTGTTCCCTAGAAACAACCAATCAGAGCCAGGAGGAGGGTTTTAGCACCATCAACCACTTCTCTGTGTGGCGCTCCTTTTGCTGCAGCTAGAACCACCTGTCATGAATGCTCAGGCTACTTAGTATAGCCACCAATGACAGCAGATAAGCATTTTCCTGTAATAGTAAGTCGTTTCTCCACCATTGCCACAGTTAGCAGCATGTACATCAGTTGGTTGACAGCACCAAGACCCTCCTGCTGTCTCTGGTCATTTTTGGTCGGTAGCAGTGCATTTCTTCAGACAGCAGTAGCAGTTCAGGGTGGAGGTGAAGCAAATTGATCTTTTCATGGATTATCCGTCTCATATTATACTGTCACCACATGTAAGCAGTTTTAATAAATATGAAAAAAAAACATGTTTTTTTTTTAAATAAACGTTACATACTGCACCTTCAATTCAGTTCAGATGGTCATAATAATGCTCTGTTTTGGATGAACTTCATTTAAAACAAAGCAGACGGAAAATGAATGAGGAGTCAGTGGAAGCAGCCAAAGTTCCATCAGATGCCAGCAGACAGACTGTTACACCGACCTCCTTCTCAGGCTATGGAGCAAAATTCTACAGCCAATCGCAGCTGATCTACATCTGGCTCTATGACAGGTTACAACAGATGACAGGGCACGCGCTACTTGCTTTTGGCCAGGGCTCTAAAAGGATGTTCTTTGCCTTCCACTGAGAGAGGGAGAGCGATTCGGAAAGAGGAAATGAAGCGACTGCTTAATACTGTGCAGGATTTTCTAATCCAGAATTTACTACAACCCTACAGGTGTTGTTTAGTTCACTACAGCGATACGGCTGATCGGATCCCATTTCTGTATCCGAGCTGATACCCTTCCTGGAGGTCACTGATCCAGAAATCGTGGTTCTGTATTGTTGAAGGTAATTTTACTCTGGACTCTTAAGCTGACAGTGAAAACTCTGTCATTTATATTTAAGCAGAGTCTACAGCACCCCCAAAGTGTCCAAAATAAAAATTAAATATCAAGCCTAAGGTGTTCTGGACCAGAAACTACCAGTGTCAGAAGATTTTTATAAAAAAATGTCAGAAACTGGGATTGGATCAAAACCCCTCAAAATTGGGCTCCAAGCATGTCTAGTTTTTACTACATGATGATTTTATCTGAATACTTGCTTGGGTATAGAGGGACAGATTGTCCATAAGGGGCTAAAGAAAAAAAAATTAAATGGATAATTTTCCTCGAGTTTATTCCAAGACATTTTTATTTTCGTTGAATAAATACAACAGAGGGTGAAAACGTAGGGGGATACTTGCATGCAACAGGCGTGGGAGGGGGAGAGTCCTCTGCATCAGCTGAGCAAACCCCAGCACAAACAGAAAATACAAGTTCATAAAACAATCCACACAAAGTTGATGTGTAATTTAAAAAAGAACAAAGTGCCATGAGTTGCATTAATGATTCTGTTCAGTCTGGTTGATTTATATAGTTCACAACAAATGTCATCTGAAAGCGTTTTAGAAGACAAACAGATCCATGTTCAATATAATTAAATAACTTCTGCAATCAAAGTTTGATATAAGTGGCCGTGTTTGTCTGAAAGTGACAGCAGATAGTCACAGGAGACAAACCTTTTATAAAATTAAAAAGTTTGTTTGTTTGTTGCTTAATCTCAAACTTTTGCTGCGACAACAGTTGAGCTTTTTGGCAATAAGCACTCCAGTTGCCTCAAACAGACACGGACAAATCTGTTGATAAATTCAGAAGAGTGGAGCGATTTCAATCCTCCACCATGAGGATTGGAGACTTTTGTAGACTCCTGACTTCTGATCGGTTTCATTATTTTGTTCTCTAAATATGCAAGTTGTAGCTTTCAAAATAACTTTATTAAATCAAAATATTTCATTTAGAAAGTTTTAGCATTACTGTGAAGCATACTTTAATTTAAAACTGACATAAGTTAATATGCCAGAAAAGCAAAGACAGGGATTACTATTAAAATATTACTCAGTTTAAAGGGGCAGAATCATATATTTTTCAGGCACATGGTGTCAATTGGGTCTCTTTAAAAACTCCTGCTCCTTCTGAAACTCTGCCTTCACAAAGTCATAACAACATGGCTTCTCTATTAACCCTTTAACAACATTTTTACCAGTGTTTCACTCAGAAGTAGCTCCTATAATGAGCTCAGGAGATGCTCAGGTGTTTGCTCAATGTTGCTGGCTAGTCTGAAGGACCTGAATGGGGGGGGGGGGGGGTCACGGAGGAGGCTCTGTGAGGCGGAAGTATGAAGACTGCATCTAAATGGTTTCCATGGGAGACTGAATACTTTCTACCATGCAAATCAAATGTTTTTTATGAGGGAATAACATTATAATATGATGTAAAGCTCAAAAAAGTTGATTTTACAAACTGTAATACTGCCCCTTTACAGTATGCTGCAGTTACATTTATTTGATAGGAATTGTGGTTATAAAGAATTATGCCTTTGTGATTTTGTTCCCTACTTTTCGGTGGAATGACATTCTATAACAATAAAATACTTTTTTTTCCATTGATTTCTAAGCATTTTTACAACTGATTTATCCACATCTGCATCAATGTTTTACTGAGTTACTGCTGAGACAGTAAACTGAGACACAAACTCCAAACATCTGCACGTCTACTGCTGTGAAATTTACAGAAAATTTCTGTAAACTTTACATGCTGGAAAATTTACAGAAATTTCTTTTTAAAAAAATCAACACCGGGCACTTTGTTCCAAGTTAAATATGAATTGATACTTGCTTTCATCAGAAATCTCACTTCCTGTGGTGCCACCCTTATGTGCAAGAGCTAAATGGAACAAATATGGATGAAGAGACGTTAAAACGTAGGAAAGGATGTTATCAGCAAGACAAAAATGAAGAGTGAAGCGATTTCAAACACCAGCGACATCCTCAGACATGAACTTGTTTTAGGGACGAAGACTGAATGCGAAAGAACAAGGATGGAGAGACCCCAGAGCTGCAGATGAACGAGTTTCTCCTACCTTCCTCAGGCGTTGGAACCGCTTTAACCGCGTCTCTTTCCCGTTCTCGCCGGGTAGAGCGCTGCTTTTCTTCAAGCCGTTGTTTCTCTGCGTTCGCTTCATCCCAGCGGCCTTCTTCCATCAGGCGCTGGTCTGGACGCCGCCGGCTGTCCGTCGGTGCCACGCCCTCCTCGGGTTCGTTCAGGGTCAACGCAAGAGAGGAGAAGTAGTACATGTTCTCTGCTCCTTCCCTGTAAGGGCATCATCAGACAAGATCTGAAGCACGAAGCATCACTCTGGAACCTTGTGAATTTTCACGTACGCTCTAAATATTAGAAGGATTAGATACAATTAAAAAAATTACGGTAAAGGGTTCTTTCTCCAGATTTCTTTGGGTTTGAGGGTTTGGTAAACAGTCCTCTGTTTGCCCTCAGTGCCATTCTCGCCTTTGCTGCTTTGCATGATCCTGGAAAACTCCATCTTCTCATCCCATGTTCCTGAAAGAACATAATGAGCCTTTCCGTCCTTATCCGTCACAACTCCTGTCACCTGAGAGAGAAAAATACCCACATTTCACTGTGTGCAGTACGAAGCGATTTCAAACACCAGCGGCATCCTATTTACAACATGAAGCTGACAACACACAGTCTTTAACGCTACTGCTGGGCTCATAAAATCGGGATTCTGTGACCATAGTTTGGTATATATATCTTAATACTTGATGCATTAATCCAGAGTTTGGCACACATCCTCACTGAATATCATGCAAATACCAGAGTCAGTGAAACAATGAAGAAAAACATTTTAAACCTCAAAAAACTGAAAAACTTTTTCATTTGAAGGAATTTTTTGTTCTTGTCAGACAAAGACGGACTCGTATTCTTGTTCTACATTTTTTCAATGTAGAACAAGGATTCAAGACAAAAAGATGACCAAAATCCTGTTCCAGGTTCTGAAATATTATACGCATCTGAGTACATCTTCCACCTCGAACCTCTGGAAAAGATGTCTGCAAAAATCTTAAAATGCGGTTTTCCAATCTGAAGCCAGCAGAACAGAAAGGAATGCTTTGGCAAAGGAGCGTGCTCCTTGACCAGAATGCTGGCTCACCTTCCGGGGTACATCTCTAGAGAAGTAGCTGTAAGGAGCAAACTTGAGATGGCAGCGATCTCCCGTCTTGTGGTTCACCACATCGATCTCTCCTGACTGACGGAGGAAGTCGAGTCAAATACAAAAACCACTGAGGGTTTCTACACAAAATATTCTTTTCATACAACCACCACCGCTACCTGATCAATCCACAGTTTCCCAACGATGATGTTGTGAACGGTCGTCGTAACTTTTTTCCAGGAGTAGTGATTGTTGCTTTTATCAAACATACACTGGATGGAGCCTGGTAACAGATAACCAGAACAGACGTTTATGCTACTCGAAAATAAATAAAACCGTAATAATAAAAAACAAGAACAGCCAGGAGGAACGTTTTAGCGCTGCCAATCACCTTTTTGTCTCATATGGTCGTAAAATAGCGACAGTTTTAACAAAAATGTAAAAAAAAAAATACATAAAATCTTTGGTAAAAGTCACATACTACCACTTTTAAAGATATCGATCAATGCTTGCTTGTCACCATGGTAATACTCAATACTCCCCACTCAGTTTTACAAAATAATGCCAAACTAAAAGAATTGCACAAAAATGTCAAAACGCACACAGAAACACAAAGGTAGAATCCTAATTATATACTTCGACAGTTTATCAGTTATAAAAATAAATAGTTGACGTAGGAGTTAGTTTTACTTTCAGCCACAACTACACAAACAGCTGAAAACTTACCCAGAGGCATAATGGAAAGGTATTTTCCCCGGAACTTGCTGGCCAGTGTGATTTCCTGTCTGAGGGTCCAGCCCTTCTCGGAGAAGGCATGGTGGGCTGCAGCTGGTGGGTGGTGGCTTACCTGAGGGGTCGGGGCCAGCAGGAAGACACTTAATCATTCATTCATAGCTGAAAGCAATAACTGGCTTAATCCAAGCAAAGAGCTCAGGTGTGTTTATATATTTTTTGCAGACCTGTTCACAGAGCGAGCGGTAACCGGACTCTCGAATCCGGTCCAGCTCAAATGTTTCCCCCAGTAAGGGGTTGAAGGGCTTCCCTGTCCGGTGGACCGTGGTGGAGTAGGACGAGACGGTGAAAGCCGCCACGTAGCACATCTGCTCTAAAGAGCTCTGACACTTTGCGGCTTTGTCCAGGAGCTCGTAGTACTCCAGGTCTTCAGACAGACGCTGAAGCATCGACAGCGGCTCGTTGAAGTTCACCTGGAAACGCAAGACAACAAGGAAAAAGCTTTGTTATACTTCATTTAGGTAAAAAAAGATCCAAGATTTCAGATGACGGATCGATTTCTTACCGGCATCGGTATCTTTGAGAGCTCCTTTCCGATACAATTCTTCATGATGCTCCACAAATTAAGGTAATAGTTGGGTTTGTCGGGAATACGAGTCCGTCTTTGTCTGACCGGCTCCAGCTCAAGAGGCGGCGAAGACTCAGAATTGGACGCCAAGGACAGTTCATCACACTGATCGAGGAAGAACAAAAAAAAGGGGGAAACGTTTGGAAGATTAGTGTAAGTTTGGCTCATCAAGTCAAAGCAGATGAGGAGATAAAAACGGGAATGTTACCGACTGGTCGTCCATTCCCGTCTCGTTGCTTATCCCGCTGATATTGCTGCCAGATCTCCTGGAGAATAGAGATGAGAGAAGACATGATGCCTCGCCGGAGTGAGTTACGCAGAACAACATGTTTAGAAAAACAGAAAAAGAGGATCAACCTGTGGTACTTGGGGTCAGCAGGAACAGTAATAAATCCTGTTGGGTCTTCCATTGCATCAAAGAACTCGTTGTCATCATCTTCATCACTGGCATCGCCCTTTCCTGAAACACTGCCTTCAAACATGACAGACAGTAAAAACACAATAGAATGAGTGGACAGTTCTAAATATACTTCCAAAATATTTTACATTATAAACAAAACTTCTCAGATCAATCTTTTCATTTTTCTGGCCGATTGAGTAGAAACTGTACTTGGGGTTTGTTATCCATATGGGTCATAAATGACAACACAAACACATCAATGTATTTTAACCGAGTTAATGTGGTGAAGGGAATATCTCAACTTTTATCTTAACATCTAAAATGTTTAACAAACGATTGAGTAGTTGTAGCCAGTAGGTCAAATGTTACCAGACCAAAGGAAGCCATCTACTCACAATGACAATCGATGAGGTTCATTCATCAGTTGTTAAATCACTCAGAACTATTTTATATGGAAACAGGGAGTAAAAGCAACCTGAAATTAATATGTTTGACAGATTTCTGCTTTCTTCAGAACCATTTCCTGTGTAACCACATCTGAACAGGAAATGGTACCAAACAGAGAAGGAAGGGAGGGAGTGGTCACACATGGGGTAAGCCATTGCGACCTGACCCACTTCAGGAACAGCAGGTGCAGTTTGGTTTTGAAATTAATGTGCACTTATCCGAGTTTTGATTTGTCTATTCAAAATGGTCTAGAGATTCTGTTTAAATTATGACTGACAACAGGAAAAGAGTGTAAACAAATAGACAACTCTATAAGGTAAAAAAATATTCTTGTGCATAAAATTCTGTAACTTAAATGACCATGATTAGGGTAGCTTAGCTGCCATGCTTTTTCTTAAATGAGAACTTCAATGCATTTAAAAATCAGTTTTTGTGCATTTTGAATCCTTTCTGAATTTCCAGCACTAGGAATTATGAATCTCTATAAAATGAACTTGTGCTGCACCTTTAGTTTCCAGCCACTCAGACTTTGTAGGATCTCTCTAACAGACTAAGAAGACAGAAGTCCAAAACGAGTGCCTTACTTTTAATGCTTAAGTTGGGATTGCCGAGGGAAGATGGCAGAACAGTGGCGCCTCTGAACGCTCTCTCCAGGTGGTTGTGCTGTTTGGCTAGTTGCTCCAGCGTCTCCTCCAGGCGAATCCTTTGCTCCCTCTCGGTCTGTAAGGCCTTCTGCCAGCGCTTACTGTGGCTCTGGGCGATGGACAGGAAGTCTCTACAGGCCTTCAGGAAAAAAACCCTGTCATGTCAGGAAGAAAACCTCAGCAGCAGCCTCAGTAGCTCTACGCAGACTCAACCTTACATTGATCATGGCGTTGGAGGTGATTCGGAAAAGCGTGGCCCTTTCTGTGACCTGTCGGATCTTTTCCCCCATGTCTGTTCCAGCCTGCAGTCCCTCCAGCTCTGATAAAGACCTAATGTTTTGTGAAAGCAGTAAAAAAATTAATAAATAAAGCAAGAACGCTAACAAATCATTTGCAGCTTTGTTTTTCCTGAAGGCTCTGTAGCAGACGCTAACCTTTGGAGAGCAGAGCCATGTTTAACAATCAGATCGTTGCAGGTAGTGAGGTCCTCCACCTTGCTGCCCAGGGTGCGCAGCGTAGACTGGACTTCTGACGTATGAGATCCCCCTGCCTGAGTGGAGGCAGGGGGCGCTCCAGGGAACTCATCACCAGAGTCGTCTGATGACAAACACAAGCAGCATATCGTCTCTGAACACAATGAGAGCGATTGTGACGCCTGTCTTTATTGGGCCTGTGTCTCACCAGATTCGTCCTGCATGCGCACGGCTTTGGCCTTAGCGAGTTCCAGCGCAGTGATCCATCGCTGGCGCTCAATTTCGGTGCTGGCCTTCAGGTGATATGTCTGCGCTCCCCCGTTGGAAATGACGAAATTGCAAGAGTCCTCCACGGCGATGTTGGCGGTGGCCAGGTTTATGGTGCCTCTGCAGGTGTGACCCATCTCCGCCTGACACCTGGAGACAGCCCGATGGTGGAGAGTCAAAAGCATCCAGATTCAGACACACAACATTTCTGCAACATGAATGTGTGTGTACACAAAAATAAGGGGAAAAAAATATATTAAAAAAAAAGTTATTGCAGTTTTAAACAGTTTTTTGCGGTTCTTCCTCTTAAAACAACAGCGTAAGTTTTGTTTGAATATAATCTTAATGTACCTGTATTTATACAAGTACACTTCAATAAAATATTCCCATATGAATATCTCTGTACACTAAAGTTTTCTTCCACTCAACTTTATTATATATACATATATTTATATACATACATACATACATATATGTCCAAATTGCAGCATGTGGGCCACTTGTGGCCCTTGGATTGATTTTGTGTGGCCCCCAAATGCAGTTAAAAAATGATTCAAATTTTGTTCAAATTTAGATGCTTACGGAAACCTTTTATTTTTAATTAAGATAAAGTTATTATTTATATAATTATTTTCCAATAGAAAATGTTAAGGACAACAGTAAATATTTGCTATTATATAACCAAGCTTTTATAATAAGTTCAAAAAAAGACAGATTTTCACTGGAAATGAATCTATATACTAGAGTTTGAATCAACTTTATTTATATAAACAAAATATTTGAAAGTAAAATGTTGTTTGATACCAACATATAATAAAACCACTTCCTATTTTTGAGGTTCCATGTACATTAGCAGATAAAACAACCTGAATATTTTTCCCCCGTTTTACAGGCGTTATGCATTATTGTACATTTAAATCTGTACTGCTCACCTGTAGTAAGACAGCAATCCATTGCTGAGAACAAACCATCGTCTCTGGTAACCTTTTATGTAATTAGTCCATTTGAAGAGCCATCCCTTGTACGTGTCTCCAGGGATCGGGGTAGTAGGAGTCGGGGGTTTGGGCTCCGACATCACAACTACTTGTGATTTCACTCAGCGAGTTTAAATCCTGCAGTGTGACAATACATATTAAACATGTACAAATAACTGCAGAACATTATCTTCATTGTTTTTGTTTGTTTGTTTTATAAATGAGATGCACACACAATCCAGGCCGGTTATAGAATGCATCTAAAATTGAACAGAATGGCACAGATGATTCAGATATTTTATTTTACTGGGAGATTCAACACTAAAGCTCTGATGAGGGAGATCAGAATCTAATTTAAAAACTACAGAAGAAACCAAAACAACTCATATTTGTCCTGCAATTCACTACTATCTATAATGTGAAATAAGATTGGGCCAAGTGGAAGATCCATCGTTTACAAAGAAATTAGTCACACTGGCTTTTATTGAAGAGTATTAAATAAAAAGGGGAGTGAATACAAACATATGCTACAGTTTTTAGATTTGATCTTCAAACTAAATTCTGAAAAGCTTGCATCATTTTACTGCCTCTTCACAAATATGCACAAATTTACGTTTTGCATACTCTTCAGCTGCTGCTGTTTTAGTGTGTAGTTCTCCCCTTGTATTTTTGATATTACTGTATAGTAATTTTGTTTTTAGTATTTTAGTTTAAGGCTATAGCTGTCTGTTTGTTCCTTTGCTGTTGTTGCACTTGATTTTTGCCCAGGGTCTTTCTGCATGTTCTCCCTGTGCATGCGTGGGTTCTCTCCGGGTACTCTGGCTTCCTCCCACAGTCCAAAAACATAACTGTTAGGTTAATTGGTCTTTCCAAATTCTCCCTAGGTGTGTGTATGTGTGTGTGTGTGTGTGTGTGTGTGTGCATGGTTGTTTGTCCTGTTTGTTTCTGTGTTGCCCTGCGACAGACTGACAACCTGAAACCCACTCAGTTCCCACAACAGAATACGTACCGACATTCCAGGACCAAATGATCACCGCCTGGACACCGGGGGTATGAGTTACAAGTGAAACAGGCGCCAGAGCTTTTCACTTCAAAGCTACTTAAACTCTGGCTGCTTTTAAGCTCACAGCGAGCTAAACCAGATGAAAACGAGTTTAAGCCTCGTGCGCCCGAGAAGCGAACACTACGACCTGAGGAGCTTCACTCCAGGTTTTGATCCCATTTTCAGAACTAGATCAACCATCTCTGGGTCTCTTACCTGTCCGCGAGCATCTCTTGCAAGAAGACAGGACGAAGGAGCAGAAGCGTTAGCTGTGCTAAATACTTAGCAACGCGTTGTGCAGCGGAACGGTGTCCGGCCAACCTCTTTAATCGTTCTATTAGTTCCGCTGAAGACTAGCTATAAAAAAAGAAAAAAGAAAAGGGCTGACATATCAAACTGCAGTGATATGTTGCTAAAAAAATAACCGGCATTGCAAATACAGCAAATGCATTAATTAAATATGCAGTGTTTTTTTTTTTATTGTATTTTAAGAGGTTTTCAAAAAGTACTAAAATAAAATCGTTTATTAAAAATTAAATGTAGCAAAACATACACGGTTTTCCACGTACCTAATTTAATACTTTCAACCTAAGATATTCTCTGATGCCATTAATTAATTGTTTTTATGATGTAATATTTTAAATATAAAATATCTTTGATATTGTCTTATTTAAGGTTTTTGCTGTTAAATCAATTGGGTAAAAAATTCTATTTAATTCCATTCTTTTTTAAATATGTAATATTTAAAACAAATGGGAAAACAGTTTTGTTCATTTTTTATTGACTATTCCAGGCTAAATCATATTTGTAGCCATTTAGGAGCAAATCTAAACATTTTCAAAAGTATTTCAATAATGTCTATGCATAACAGAGTCAAACATCTCCATAGTTAAATGAAAAACAGCTAAATTATTTAATATAGAACCAAACAGTTCATAAATTCTTTGTAGTTTTATGTCAACTGAGCTATTCAATACAGCAGTATTAACAGTCTTGATATTTTATCCAGTTACTCGTCAGATAAGCTCAATAAAGTGAATTAAACCCCTTTTGTTTTTTAAATCAAAATTAAAACCACTGAGAGCTTTATAATTTCACCAATTTTATTTCAAAACATGTTCAGGATTTTAGATGCATCTTTCTCTTTTCTATATCCAAGTTCAAAAACATGACACTGACTGTATTTTGCAACTGAAAATATTCACAACACAAATAAAACTGTCTTATAGTTGCACTGATTTTATTCAACATTTTTATCATCAGATTTCTTTTTTCACCAGCGAGGAAAAAAAAAAAAAAAAAAAAAAAAAATAAAAAATCAAGGGATTATCTAAAAAGATCTCTGCGCACGTCTGTGTGTTTCTATGCTACACATCGGAACAGGAAGTTATTTAGTGATGTTGTTTGCATTCATGCTCTTCCCGCTCCCACTAAGCACTATATATGGGGTTTTCTGAGATTTCTGCTTCTCCTGGAGCAAAGCCACCGTCCCGAGAGGCGTATCGCTGCTGCTCATCTTCTTCAGCAGCGCCTCTTCCTCCAGCTTTTTCATCCTCTTCTCTGTCTTCATCTTTCCAGAACCTTTGCCGTGGAATCGGTGCGACAGCTGTCTGAAAGCTTCCTTTGGCGTGAGCTTCCGCCCGGACTCATCCACGTACTCGATCTTGACGTCGGGCTTGTAGCTGTCCTTCTCCTTGAACTCCTGCGTGAAGCCTCTGTACTCTTCTCTGCGGCTGTACTTGTCGTCGAAGCCCATCTTGTCCTCGATGCAGTAGTTGTCGTTGGGCAGGGCCGCCTTTGGTGCCTTGACGCGGGCCACCTTCTGCATCTGGGTGTCCAGCAGGCCTTTGTTGGTGCACAGCTTCAATGCAGCCGCGAGGCCGGAGTTAACGATGGGCTCCTCGTCCAGAATGGTGGCCGAGGCCGTGGAGAAGTCTGCCTGTTGCTGCTCTTCGTCCAAGTTAACGGTGCTCCATCCGATGTTCTCGTCGATTTCAGAATCTGAACCTCCGCCGTCATCTTTCTCTTCTTCGTGCTCAAAGTCCATGATGTCCTCCTGGTCCTCCCGGTTTCCAGACAGTCCGTAAGTAGGAATGTCCCCCAGAGTTCTGCAGAACTCCGAGGTGGCGTTGAAGACAATGTTGTTCTTCTTCTCGGGATCGTGGTCGTCGTCGCTTTTAGCCAGGACTTTGATCTGTGCCGCCACCTTCTCCCCAGAGTCTTTGAGGAGCTGCTTCTGCCTCAGCTTCCTCTGCTTCTCCAGCTGCTTCTGGAGCTCCTGCTCCGCCTCGTCCTCCTCAATCACAGCCGGCTCAGGAGGAACATAATCATCTTCGTCGCTTATGTCCATCTCTGCTGTCCTGATGTCGTCAGACATTTTGGGCAGTTCGTGTGGCCAGTTGCCGCCATCTTTAACTTTCTCTTCGCTGTCCTGTTGCTCCTCCTCCGCCTGTTTGCGGCCTCTGCCTCGCGCCCTGGAGCCGAAGTCGGAGGTGCGGGTGTCGTCCAGAAGTTCGTCTGCGATCGTCACCTTCTCTTTCTTCCTGATCTTTTTGACTTTGCGCTTCGTCTTCTTGAAGCCGACCATCTCCTGAGGCGTGTAGTACTCGGAGGCGATGGTGAGAGCGGGCATCTCCAGGGACTGAGCCTGATTCCGCAGCGTTTCTTTCATCGCCTGAAGCTCGCGCTCTCGCTCCCCGTCCGCGAAGCCCCAGCTGCCCAACCGGAAGCTCTTTTTCTTCTCGCCCTCGATTTCTTCGTCATACTTTGAGAGCACAGTGTGCTGCTTGAAGGTGACCATGTCATCCACACTCTCCTCTTCCTCATAGGGCTTATAGTCGGGTTTCTTCTTCTTCAGCTCCACATTCTTTTCAGCTTTCTCCTTGTCCACCAGTCCCACGTTTACCAGCACATCTTCCTCCTCTTCCAGCACACCTTTGTCCTGCAGGGTTAGGACAACGGTCTGGCCCTCCGTGAAGGAGTCCACCTTGTGCTGCACTTTGAGACCCTTCAGATCTTGTGATGAATAAGAGTCCCGCTTGCTTTGGACAAACTCCTCCTCCACCAGGCTGCTGACTCCAAACTCTTCGTCCATCTCTTCCAGGAGCTTGGCTCTCTTCTCTGCCATCTCCTTCTCTTTGGCCAGCTTCCTGCTTCTCTCCACCCAACCGGCCGTGTCGTCCAGCCAGTCATCGTCGCCGATCGCTTTGACTTTACCCAGTTTTTGATTGAGCAGGCGCTTTTCTTTCATAGCGGCGAGCTTCTCTCGCATCTCCTTCTCCTTTCGGATCAGAACGGGGTTGATGGTCTCCGCCACCATCGGCGCCTCCTTGGTCCCCAGCTCCTTCTTGCCCTCGTTCAGCTCCAGGGGCTTCAGGCCCAGCTTAGCGCGCAGTTTGTTTGTTTCCTCGATGCTGAGGGAGGCATCTCCGCTGTTGCTCTGCGGCTGGATCTCCGCGCCGCTCTCCTCATAACCAGGGTCCACCTTCTCCCTCTTCACTCGGGGCTCCCCGGCGCCTCTTTCGGTCTTGCTGTGGCTCTCCCGCCTGCTCTTTTCTCGGGATCTAGAGCGCTTTCGTCTGTCTTTATCACGGTCTGACACATCTCTTTCTCTCTCCTTGTGACGATGTTTCTTATGTTCGCGACGACGATCCTCTGCGTCCTTGTCGCGGCTCTTTTCCTTGTGTTTTTTCGAAGAGCCCATCGCTTCCTGTGCTGGTTACAACTATAAGGTCCAAACGAGTGAGCGAGCGAAAGTTGAAAAGCTTACAGTCTTATTTAGATGCTGCTAGCTTTCACGCTTAAGCTAGCTAACGTTAGCTTCAGAGGCTAAATGAACCACGATGACGCAACTCACTCATTTCGAAATTTAGATTTTGTTTTCGAGCTCCGATATCCACAAAGTGCAAGTTCAGATGCTTGAGCTTTGATGATTTGTGTTTTTCAGTCCAGTTTTTAGATCCACAACCGTTCACGGGGCTAAACTTGAAACGACTGTCGAACGACAACCTTTTTCCTCTGTTGCAGTAATCAGGACCTCGCAAAGCAACATAAGGTGAGCGAGCGCCACCTAACTGGACTGGATTCACAACAGGAGAAGAATTCGAAAATATTTTCTTTCACAAAATATAAATGTGTGCGTGAATGAAAATGATTGATTTCATATTGAGCGCTCTTGAGTTTACCAATAAAGCACTATTTAAGACTTGTGTAATTTCATTATTATTATTATTATTATTATTATTATTATTATTATTATTGTAAGCAGTAGCATAAAAATAGTTGAGGTTTAATTTATTTATAAGAGCCGACTCTACTTCTTGAGAACAAATGAGTGAAGACTGGACAATGTTAAATCAGTGGTGTCACAATAAGTGTGTTAATAGTTTGTTCTTCACGTCACTGATAAACACATGGAGTTCATTGTCTAATGCTAAATGTAAAATGTAAAACCAAATAAAGATATGTAGAACAAACTTCAGTTCTATTCAGACATGTAATTAAATAACAAATTTTTTAATTTGCTATATAATTTGAAACAAAAGAGTAATGCATCATAGTGTCACAACAAACTAAATAGTCGCAACTTTATCTCAACAAAATGCCACTCACAACGTGGCGGTGACAACTTTTCCACATCCTTTCGTTTTGCCTGATGCATTGCGTTGCCACCTGCAGTTGGGAGGTTGTAACATCAGGCTAGTACCATAGTTGGTTGCTGCGATGTTGGGAGCCATGGAAAATAGTTGCAGATTCGTGGATTAGCAGAAGAAAATATACTGTCTTTACTTGCGTACACGAGGCTTGTCATTGCGAGTCTGTTTCGTTGTTTAAAACGGTGAGATAATTTTCCGGTTTAAAAATGTTTAGCTAGCTTTGTTTGAAGCCAACCACAGATTGCCTTGTTAACATTTGTTAGCCTCTGTAGGTGTACACACGGTAACCGTGCAAGTTAACTGAGAAGATAGTAGGTTTCTAAACGTTACGCAAGATTTTTATTTTATATCAAATTCTTTATTATGGACACATTTTAAGTTGTCTGTTGTGCGAAGCTGGGATCAAGCTAATGGGTATTAGCCACCTAAATTCTTAACACATACAACTTTAGCAACTTGTTAGCAATGATTTAGGGTAAGCGCCTAACACTGAAAGTGAACATATTGAAAACAACACAAAAATATCATATTATTTGTTGCCATGGCGACGGGTGGTCGGAAATAGGTCACAGACGTTTGGCTAGCGGAGTTCACCAAGCATCAAGTCCAGTGTGAACTAAGAGTGGCTACGACAATGGCTGTTGTTTCACTTTTTACTTGGTAACGAAGGACCTAACTGAAAGCTCGTGCTAGCCTCTCGCGCGGTGAATGGACGGTCAGCCCAAGCGGGCCGTCACCGCCACGCACAACCCTGCTGCAGCTAACGCTAAGCGACTGGTCACCAATTAACCATAACGGCTTTTTTTTTCTTTTTCTTAGAGTTACGGAAAAGTTACTCAATGGAAGGTTAATGTTTGTCGGTAAGAAGTATGTACTCATATCAGCGTTAACCTCTAACGTTAGGTGTTACAGCTTAGAATGAGAATGATGTTTTCAGTTTTGGCTAACTGATTTGAAACCGGTAAGCAGTTTTGAGGAGTCTTTGTGGTAATAATCAGTATTACATCCAAATCTAATTTTAAATTGTTCTCGAAGAAGACTCATTTGTGCCTGTTGTGAATATATATAAAGGAGAGGTAGTATGTACACTGATGAACATTCCTTATAAATTATGATTGAAGTGAAGCAGTTTATGCAACAGCTCTCTTATTTTGGGGTTTGGAACTGGATTTTCTGATTTTCGTGTTCTGGTCATTGACCCTCTCACTGTTTGTTGTTCTTTCCAGCAAGCTGTAAGTGGGTGACATGGCAACCGGAGGTGCTCCATTTGATGACAGTGCAGAAGAGCTGCAGACCTTGACAGCACCCAATGGCAGTCTGGAAGACAGACTGAACAACATGGTGAGGGCTGACACTTACACAAAGTCCCACTTACACATTGTTTTTGGCAATACAACATACAAACCTATGGAGCCAGTTATTTTCCCATAATTTTATCTACATTATACAATGGTTTGTCAATCTAGCTCCTATGTAGAACACTCTTTATCAACCTAAATAAAACAAAAATAACCAATTGAATGTATAATCTTGCAATAATAAATAACTGTCAAAAAGAAGCCGTCAATGTTTGAAGGATTCAGAATCTGATATTGGGTATTTGAGAAAAAAAAAAGCCTTCCAATTTATATCCTTCTTTTAAATTAAATAGAACTGCATCTGTCAAGTAAGTTTTAATTAAAGGGAGACTTTGGCACTTTATTACATATTCACAAGCAAGCATTTTCAAAATTCTCTTCTTTTGTTTATATATATATGTATTTTTTTTTAAATTTTATTTATTGTTTTTGACAATAGTGCCCAGAAGAATGTGCAAACTGTATACCATTCTTTATTAAGGCTAATTTGCAAAGTTTTAGATGTACAATTATTTATACATCACTTTCCTACAAAAAAATCTGACTGGTCTATTTGTTGAATTAAAATATTATACATTTATTTTATTGTTGAGCAGGTAAAAACAATACTCAATATGATGTTTTTGCTTGCTTGTTTTTTTTTTTATCCTTCATTTTCAATGTAAACATCATCATTGCAGTTTTAATATCTATGATCCTCATTGAGATTGTCATTACAATACATTTCACAAAAAGCATGATTAACATTTTAAATGCGTGCCTCCCATCATTAGTCTCTGCAGAGAAGTTTTTTATTGTTATTAAAAAACATTTCTTACATTTCCTGTCGTGTTTGAGCAGAACTGGGGGATTCAGCAAAAGAAAGCGAATCGGTCGACAGAGAAGAACAAGAAGAAGCTTTCTGCAGCAGTGGAGAGCCGGCTGACTAATGATATTTCACCAGAGTCCACCCCAGGGGCCGGCCGCAGGAGAACTCGCGCTCCTCATTCTTTTTCCCACATCAAATACACGACCCAAATGTCTGTTCCTGACCAGGCTGAACTGGACAAGCTGCGCCAAAGGATCAATTTCACAGATCTGGATGAGGTAGACATTATAATACTGAACAATGTCTTCGATGTTCCTAAGCCACAGGAAGTATCTAATAAGGGAAATAGCTGAGGGGACTGACTGGTAATGGGATGAAACTCTTCAGTGTCTCAGGAGTTTTGGTTATGTGACTGCAGAGCTCAACCAGTATGTACAGGTCAATCAACATAAATCTGCTTTTGTGGATTTTTTATATTTTTATTAAATAGTCACAGAACTTACTCAAAAATATAAAATAAAAATACAAGAAAAAAAAGAGACAAAAGTTTAAGAAAGTTTAAAAAATAGTTTAGTTAACCAGGAAAAAAAAAGACATTTGAAGTTGGAGACAGAACTGTTGGGATTTCCTGGGAGGTTGATGTCTCCATGGAGACCACTCACAAACTAAGCCTAACTAAAGCAGGTTTTGGTTATTATTTCTAATTTTTCTCTGAAGTTCAAAATTTTTTTCTGTTTTTTTCATTTATTTATTTTTTTTGCATTTGCGTGTTGTGTAAACATAGCCTATTAATGTGCGTAAAATTCTGAAGAATTTCCCCACAGTCATAGATCTACCTTCAGGATTTGCAGTTGATTGGTTCGGCTTTAAAAAACTTTCATACATGATCGGAAAATGCCAAAACAACATTTGTCAGAAGATCACTTTAATCCACTCTACTGTCATAGCATCAGTTTGACTTTTAGTGTCATAAGAAGGGTTTTTAGTTTGCCAGCAGAATACTAGATGATGCTCTGATATCAAATAACAGCTTCATGTTTTGTTACTGAAAACCATTCCCTGTTAAATGATTTATTTTTCTTTTAAACTGTAAGACACAAAAAGAGCATCACTTATGAGTGTTTATGCAGCTACGTCACTTGAAGTTTGAAAACAAAAATAGTAATGATCTTTGTGGTCTGATTTTTGGTCAACCAGCGGAGCATCGGCAGTGACTCCCAGGGCCGCGTCACGGCCGCCAACAACCAGCGGCAGCTAGCCGGAGAGAACAAGAAGCCTTTCAACTACCTGCCTCTGCATGTCAACACTAACAAGAGCAAAGAGCTGATCCATCCCTCAGCTTCTGCCCCAACTACCCCAGCAATCACAAAGGAAACCAAGAAGCAGAGTGCAGGGCGGAGAGAAACATTAAGTCCAGTAGGTCTTCGCAAGGAGTCGCCAAGGATGAGTCGCTGTGGGACAGAGAGAGGACTTCTGATGCAAGGAGAGTGTGGGAGGACAGCACCCAAAATAGACAGCAGTCAGGTAATGCTTTGTGGTTAGAGACATCTGTATGACAGTCAGCTAGTGTTTGATGCTATCAAAAATAGAAAAACTTGCAAAACTGTTGAAAAGCTAGCTTTTTATCAAATTATTAGCACCAGATAATGTGGCTGAAAAACGTATCATGATGTAAGTGTTTCATATCAGTCGATGTCAATATAATTGATATTGATTCGTTTTTTTTGTTTTAAATATCTGAAGTAATGCCAAACTGGTGGCATGACAGTTCCTCTTGTACCTCAGTTTTCACTCCATGCAACTGAAACCTAAAACTGCTGCTGCACACAATATTCAGCAGGTTGTTGCTAGGTAACCAAAGACTGAGTGAGTTAGTTGATGGGCTAGATCGGAGTTCAGTGAATATTCTATAAGTTACATATTGAATATTCCATCAGATACATTATCTACTGATATTGATCAATATTATCTACTGATATTGACCACCTTGTCTGGTATGATATATATTGTTACAGATTTATTGTCCAGCACTAACTTCATTGCATGTTATTTATTTTGATAGACCAAAACAAAAGTAATGATGAATTGGAGGTAAAATTAAAATGTGGCTTTTTGTTAATGGCTTTCGAAAAATATTACAAGCACAAATACAACACATGTGAGGTGTGGCAGTTTTTTATTTTTGTAAAGCTAACTCAAGCTTACTAGAGCTTTAAATGCCTGACATACTGTATGAGGGGTCATAATGACTTGTTGTCATGTCAACCGATCATCCCAGATCTCCCACCTTGCTCTTCTTTTTGTGTTAGTGAGATTAAATGACAATCAGGTGGGATCCTTTTCTCTAACTGTGGGATTTTGAGCAGAAAGCCGAAAACATTCATTCTAGAGTCTTCAATTTTTCTTTGCAAAAGAAATATAAATTGAGAGCCACATAATTTACTTTCACTTTGCTACTTTGTGTTGGTTTGTCACATAAAATCACAACAGAATAAGACAAAATGTGAAAAACACTTTGAAGCAGGGTGAAAGCGTCTTCGTGTCTCTGTATGGCTGTGTATTTGTACATGGCGGTTCTCTCGACTGCTTGGGGAAAAAACCAAAACTAGGATGAAAGTGAGGGAGAGGTTGTGCAGCTAAAACCAGACCATATATAGGACAGTTTCTAAATATGCCACCAATGGCGCCCTGCGAGTTTCTTGCCCAGCCCCCTCTCAGCCCTCGTGTGTATCAGTCACAGCTATATCTACAGATGCTCACCTAATACTTTTTGTGTGTTTTTCTTCTCTTCATCACAAACCTCCACCGTACTCCCCTTTGTGCGCTCTCAGGTGGTGAGCAAACTGGTTCAGATTCGGGAATACATCAGTAAGGCCAGTGCCATGAGGGACGATCTGGTGGAAAAAAACGACGTTCCCGCCAACGTTGAGCGTCTTTCTTACCTCATCGACCACCTCAAGGAGCAGGAGAAGTCTTATCTACGCTTCCTCCAGAAAATGCTTGTAAGTGTGTCCAGTTTTCTCATTCATATCTTTGGTGTTTTTTGTTTTTTTTTGTTTTTTTTAAATGCTACAAGTCTTTAGCTAAGTTACTTCAAAGGAATATGGCCTGTGTAAATGATTTCTTGAAATCATAAAGAAAGAAACCTGTTTCTGGGTGGCTGGCAGGTGTATGATTTTAAAGGGGCAGTATTATGTAAAATCACACTTTTTTTAACTTTACATCATGTTATAATGCTATTCCCTCACCAAAAACATACCTGGAGTATTTCTTCCATGTATGTTTAAGAAATCCTTGCCAACTATTCATCTGTGCAAAAGGCCTTGTGGGATCTAGTCCTTCCTTCGTGATGCAGCTTCTCCTCACAGCTGCACTGTCCAAGCTTCAGCCCTCGCTTGCAACGTCCTCACTCGGTTCCTTCAGACTAGCCAGGAGTAATTAGCAAAACACCTGGTGAAACTGCACGACTAAGAGTTATTTCTCTGTAACGCTGGTAAAAATGTTGTTAAAGAGTAAAGAAAGGAGCCATGTTGTCCTGAAGGCAGAGGTTTAGAAAGAGCAGGAGTTTTCCAATTTCAAGGCACTAAATTATTAAGTAATTAAAAAAAAAAGTAATTAGATATATAGAATTTTATAAAGTAGAAATTAAGCTATTTATTGGGTTGTGTTCTAAAGGGGCATATGTGCCTGGAAACATATAATCCTTCTCCTTTGATGTTATAAAAGGAATATGTAAAAGTTAACTTCTTGCATATGTATTTTCTTAAGGCTTCGGATCAGATGTTTTTTTTTTTAGTTTTAAAAATGTGTCATTCCATTACTTATTCTGTTCTGCAGTTTAACTCATACAGTTCCTTTCGTTGGCATGTAGCACAAGTTCCTGATGAATGTTTGTGACTTTTCTCCAGGCCCAGGAGAGTGACTGTGACGCCGGGACGCTGGACTCCGCGGTCGGATCAGGGTCACTGGCTGACAGCTCATCCCTTAACGTAGAGGTCCAGTCTTCAGATGCTTCAAATATAATAGTGAGTACATTTGTGGGAGATATGTTTAATATTTTAAACTTTAAATTCCTTGGAAAACAGGGCAAACTACAACACTACTGTAAACATTATTAGTTAATCTCCTGGAATCTAACAAACCATTTTTCTGCCTAACCTGTTTGTACATCCTCCTTCACCTTTCTGTTCCTCTGGACCATTGACCCTAGGTGCTTAAAATATTGCATTGTGAATTTTCAGGGTGGCAGGACAGCGGGTGTGCGTGCCGACCAGAAGGAGGAGCTGGAGAACCTGCGTAAGCAGCATGAGCTGCTGAAGAAGATGCTGGAGCAGCAGGAGCAGCTCAGAGCGCTGCAGGGCCGACAGGAAGCTCTAATGGCCATGCAGCACAGTGCAGAGCAGGCGCTCGCTGTGATTGAAGACACAGGTGACTTACCAACCCGTAGAGACGGCTACACATGCTTTCAAACTAGTTCTATCTGGAGCTTCGGTATATCATTTCAGTTCCATTTCTTCTTTCCTCACAAACAACTTTTTTAGATACATTATAGGAATAAAACTGAGATATTCATACATACACGTTTCTGTTTTGGAGCTACATGTTTGATTTTTGGGAATAATTTTTCCAAAAATATTGTCAGAAAGACACTTTATATACTTTTGCTCTTTTGACATTTGTTCTCGCCTGCAGTCGTGACAGAAACCACCGGCAGTGTTTCCGGCCTCAGCATCACATCAGAACTGAATGAAGAGTTAAATGAGCTGATTCAGCGTTTCCACAACCAGCTGCACGACTCTCAGGTACAGGAGAAACTATATCTGTGGCTTGGTTACCATGGTAACTGCCATGATATATTTGTACATCCTTTAAAATCCTCAAACAGCATGCCGACATTTCATCTAGTGCTGGCCACAATAAATAACATGCATATTAAAAATAAACAAAAAGCCTTGAAGTGCAGTGTGAAAAGCTTGCTGCTGGAAAAATGAGTTAAACATTTTTATTAGAGTTGCTAATAAATGTAGCTGTCACTGTAAGTATTAAAACTAATAGATTTGACAGTAGACAGCTGGTCAAGGGGTAAACTGCTCTCTTCCACCAGACCAAAACGGTGCCAGATAACCGTCATCAGGCTCAGAGCCTGTCCCTCTCTGGAGAAGTGTCCTGGTCCTGCCCCCCCCACGCTGTTGGTCCACCTCAGCACAGGCCGCTCCTTCACTCCGCTTCCGGCCCACATGCCGGTCTGGATGCTGAGGGAGCTACCGCCAGCACTAAACTCACCAAGTTACAAGAGCTTAAAGACAAAAAGCAAACAATGGACAAGATTCTGCAAGAGTTGCATTCACTGCGAGACCAGACACTGAACAACAACTCATGTATGGCTCTTTTTCAGCCTTTATTTTTTTTATTTTTTCCAACCATAGTGCAGCTTTAACCTTTAAGAAGTGCTGATGAATGTCCTGTGGCGTCCTTCAGGTCGGGGCTTGTCAGCACAGTGCAGTCCAAGTTTAGGAGGATCTTCAGATTTTACATCAGCTCTCTGCTCCAATGCAGCCTCAACTTCCTTTCAGCCTTTATTCACACAACAGGACGGCTCCGGTTCTTCAGACAAGCTCAGGTACAAGCACGCACGCACGCACGCACGCACAGCTATGAGCTCGGGGTCAGATATGAACAGCAGAGTGTTTTGAAGTATTGGTGAACCTTCTGCTGTCCATCCCCTGTGGAACACTTTCAGTTTTCCTCTGCTGAATTACATTTTTTTGTGTCTTTTGAAATGCAGTTCTGGCTGGAAACTTTCACCCATCAACATCATCAATGTGATGTTACTTTAGGATTTTTGTGTTTTGAATTTGTACAAAAAACGACTTAAATAGTTTGAATGTTTTTATAAGTTTTTTTTCTTTATCGCTCTGCCACTACTCTGGAAATGAACATAGAGATCCATACTTGGCTTCATGGTCTTTTAATGTGTGAAATGTTGCATCCAAAAAAAAAAAAAAACCAATAGAACCTTCCCAACCTGTTTAACTTTACATAAATTAATGATAACTTTCAACATTATTAATTTAATGTAATCAGGTATTTAATTTTCCATTTTATTTCTGATATTATTCTTTTATAAATTAGTTTCCTTTATTTGATTTTTTAAATATTCTGTATTTATTCAATAATTTAATAATTTCCTTTGTTAAAAATCATTTACTGATTTATTTTCTACATTTCTTCCTTGCACTACCCTCTTGTTTCTTTCTATTTCCAGATATTTTTTTCTAATTTTTTGCACAGGGTTGATAGGGTTGAAACATTGGATCACCTCATTTTTTACTTTAAAAAATGAGGTTATTTTTTAAAGTAAAAAATCACAACAAAACCATTGTAGTTTTGTTGTTGCATCATCATCCCCCACGATACAGTGGGACGTTGTCTTTAGATAAAGCGTTAAAAGAAGCAGAAATGTAGCACTTGTCCAAATTGTGAGTGAGTATAAAGTTTTCCACTGAAGCTGCATTCATCATTTTGTCTCATCCGCCAACAGGAAGCTGAAGGAGGTCCATAAACGCCTTAATGAACTAAGGGAGTTGGTTCAGTACTATGAGCAGACGTCTGACATGATGGTGGACGCCGTCAATGAAAATGTGAAAGAGCCTGATGATGACGATGAGGAGGAGGAGGATGAAGATGAGTCGGAGGATGGATCTGTAGATGTAAACAGACGCGCAGTGAATAGCCTGACCTACGGCCGCAGCTTCAGGAGCGGCACCACAAATAACCAGGACGGTCGACTCAACACCGAGTGTGAAATCAACAACCGAGCTGCAGCCAACCTCCGCAGCCTCAACGTCACCACGCCTATAGGTCTGCTCAAGTAACACACAGCAACACTAGACCTGAAGAAAAACATTCATTCTTATGTCTGCAGTGTAGATAGAGGATTTGGTTTGGGGTGTTTTGGAAGAAAATGTTCATAAAATCACATAAATGATCGTTGTTATAGAATTAATTATATACAAGTACGAGAAATATTATCACCAACAAGTTCGTTGTTTTTAATACAGCAAAACTATTAGTCTCATCTTATATTAGTAGTTTCTGTTGTTCATGTCAGGGTTTCTGCTGCCTCTTAAATGTTAAATTTAATATTTTCCAACTTGGGCTCTTCCTGTTACGATAACAAATTTTGCTGGATGATCAATTGTCCTAGAAATTATTGCAATGAATGATAATGTTGTTTTGAGAGCATTTTCACATAACATGTTGATGATGGCATCATAATACTTTAATAAGTTTTCCCTCTCAAAGACTAATATACTTTTAATTTTGTAAACATAACTCCACACTGGAACTGGAAGACATTTTAAATATCCAAAATGAAACCACACACATGCAACCAAAACCATAAATACAATTGATTATGAAGTCTCTGTAAACAAACTTGCCCTTCAAAAAAATGTATCAAAATGGAAATGATCAAACTCATTTTAATTTGTCATGAGATTAATAGATTAATTGCTTACTGTCATCATTCAGGACCCTTACAATAAAGCTCTGTTGACTGTAGTAAAGAGCTGTTTTTGGTAACCAACCCGTAAAATTACTGGAATATCAAAGCTAAAGATCTTCAGCTACATCATCATCAACACAAATACCCTTCCGCATTTATATCTGGTTATTTGCTCAAATAAGAAACATTAGATAAATTAAATTTTAAAAGTTCTAATTGAGATTCATTCATCTCTAGGTTTATGTGAACATGACCTTATTTAACATGGTTTTAACTTTTATCTTGATTTAGAGTGCCAGTACAACAGAGACCTTGCCTTCGTGCAGGTAAAGGATGATGATGATGAAGACGGCATTGATAATGATGAAGGAGGCCAGGCCATGCTTCCAGATAGTATATCGGAGTCCAGTCGAGGGAGCAGCTTTGGGAACGCTGCAGGTTTCCCTCCCAAGGTTCACCGGCAGATGGCGACGCAGAAGCTGAGGCAGCTGCAGGAGCTGGTTGCCATGGTTCAGGTACGACATGCAGCGTCTGGCTAACTAACTGGATCGGCTGAAGAACATCAGTTAACTTTACTAAAAGTTTTCCACCTGTTACTAAATCACTTAGTTTTTTCCAGGACATTTTAAATAAAACTTTTATGCCTAAATACCTATTTTCTGCCTCAAGTACATAGAAAAAAGTGGTGTTCTAACAGAAACATATGAGCAGTCATCTGTGACAGTGTTTCATTTTTACATTTCCCTTGACTAGCAGAACTGACTGTTTTCTCAAGCTTCATATTTTAAACCTCACCAGTAAAATCAGACGTAGAACATGTTATTTTCAATGTCAGTCTTGAATTGCTATTAAAAGTGTTTGGAAGCATAAAGGAGTTGTTTCTTTAACAGCATTAATAATTTTTATCATGTTTAATTCTTTGAAAAGAAAAAAAATATCTAATATTGTGTTGAAGAAACAATGAATCTGCATATCTGTTTGTGACACAGAGTGATGACACGGATGGAACAACAGCCAATGATGATGAAGCTTTACACCAGCAGCCCAATAACACTCGATCTGCTGTGTGTGGGGTGTCTGGGACCGGATCCAAACAGAGTCCAAGAGACTTGGTTCTCTCCACCAAGTCCCGGTGCAGTAAAATAAACCGTTGGCATCTAGTCCTGCAACTTGTTGTTGAGTTATGTAATTATCGTGTGTTTTTCTAACAGGGAGAAGCTGTACGAGGAGAAGTTACGTCAGCAGAAGCAGGAGCTGAGGCAGCTTCATGAGGAAAGACAGAGACTCATAGAAATCCAAGGAAAGATCCAGGACTTGCAGTGGACCTGCCCAGACCTTCCGGTATCTGATTCTAAACAGCTAAAAGTTTAGATTACAAATTTACTTGTCCAAAAGTTATTCAGTTTCATGTGAACTAAAATGTGAAGGGGGAAAAAAGTGAAATTCTGTTTCTTCTCTGGAGGAGATTCTTGATGTAGAGTCTTCCTTTAGATCAACAAATGCTTTGGGAGGGAAGCAGCACTGGGACAAGGCAGAGGAGCTCAATCTCTTTATTTCCTTTCACAGGAAGAAAAGAAACATATTGTTTATAAAAGTTACATACTCTAGCTTTAAAGCTTGTACCCGTCATTAAAAACATCATGTTAATGCTAAAAGGATTAGATTATTTGATTTGAAAGTAAAGTATTTCCTCCCCTGCAGTCTTCTATGTCCAGCACAGGCAGCCAGCAGGGTCTGCTGAGGAAGGCTCCACTTGCAGCTTCCACCCCTGCTAACGTCAAAGCTTCTCCTTCCCCTGGACCCAAAACCAACTTAACCATGCTCAAACCCACCGCTCAGGAGGCAGCTTCTTCCTCCGTCACCGACAACGAGGTAACAGATTCACACCCTCAATCTCCAGCCAAAACATTTCTAAACCGTAAAGCGTTTCGTCATGAGGGCTCTCTGTTTTTGCCCCGCCAGCAGCTTTGGTCCGAAATGAGGCGGAGACAAATTTTGCGAGAAGACCTGCGACAGCGGCGAAAGCAGCTGGAGTCGCTGATGGCCGAGCATCAGAGACGTAGCGGCTTCCGTGACTCCCCCTGTCAGATGGAAGAGCAGGAGGGGAGTGCTACTCTCTCGCAGTCCATCAACAGGGATGAAAGGTAGAAGACGCACTTCCTATCTCATCATATCAATTCAGTTACGATGTTTCATGTCCCTTTGGTGCCAATAAAGCTCTTATCATCCTATTATTACTATTTGAAGTATTAATTGTTGCAGCTACATGTATTTAGCTGATATCTGAGGTTTATTATTGATGATACTGATCTAATACAGAAAAACGGTGCTGGAATGATTTGAAATGGGGTTTTTTAAACGCAGACATAAATGTACTGAATTACAAGTTAATTTGATAAATCTGCTCTAGTACAGCACACTTTAATATACCAATAGCTTCCCATGCTTAGTCAAACATGTGAATATTTAAACTGCAACAAATCATTTTCAAATAATTAAAAAGGTGCAACTCAAAATTTTAAATATAAGGTAAAATAAATAATAAAGCGTAGCATTTGACTGAATACATCTGCCCTCATGGATCGGGAAAAAAAATCTGGAATTTATTTCAGTATAGTGACCAATACAGATATTACTATTGGCTCGGTGTGTCTCCTCTCATGATTCTTATTTGTTATTAGAACAATGGCCACATGGGGTTCCAGTCCTTGCAACCTGGATGATGAGAATGAGGAAGAGGATGATTATCACTCTGAGATGTGCGCTGAGGAGGAAGAGGAAGAATGTACAGAGAGCAGCTCCGATGATGAGATCCACATCTACTCGTCGAGGATGAACCAGAGCTCCTACAGTAACAGGAAGAATCAGGGAAGGTGAGTCCAGCCGGCGGAAGGTCCACACTTTGACCGTTTTAGCCCTGCTGATTTGATATCCGTCATCTCTTTCTCCGTCTGTGTGCGCTCAATGTTTCAGTAACCTGAAGCCTCCAGCAGCCTTTTCCTGTGACTCCGAGGCTCATCTTTACAACGAGACGAAGGTGAAGGATCAGAGCCGAGGCGCAAAGCCGCCTGCGGGCCAGCACAGCGGCGGCGTCCGGCGTCAGGAGAACCTGCGCTGGGCCTCAGAGCTCTCCTTTGCCGAGGGCTCCAGTCACTGGCAGGAGCAGATGAACCAGCTTCAGAGGCAGCTGGACTTCAGCACCAGCATGTGTCAGACGCTCCTACAGGACCAACAGGTGAGTGATCCAAGCTGACACATGCTCTCTGTTTGGACCTGGTTCTGATAGCTGTTACTGGTGGATGTTCTGGTCTGATTCAGGATGGAATGGCTGCATGTTCACATCTGAGCTCTTAGACCAAATTTCAGAATCTCAGACTCTCATAGGGTCTCCAGCCATGTAAACATGTTGACTCATTCTTCTGATTTCTGGAAGCAATAACGTCTGTAACAATCTGAACAGGATGACCAAATGTAAGAAAAATGCTAACTAAGCAAATCTGAGCCCAGAGTAAAACCGTGGCTCTTTCTCCGGATGCACAAGTCCACTTTTTTCACTTCCGATACAGATACAAATATCTGAGATTCAGATACTGATCCAAGACAGAAAACCAAACTGACCTTACTTAAAACAAAGACGCTTCTCTAAATCTGCCTCAGATTCTTTTTGGAGGAATATAACACGCATATCATTTGTCTTTTCTATATTTCAACAAATGTCGCAAGATGGAAACTGTGTGACTGAAGCTCTACTCTCCAGTTTGAAAGACTAGTTTTATCCTATCATATCTCACCATAAACTAGTTTATTGATATGTTTAAAATATTCTCTAACAAAGGCACTTATTTAATCTAAAACTACCATAATAAAATCAGCTTCACAAGCTAACCCCATGTCTGAACAGCATCTGACTGACAGCGGTGCTGCTATTCCGTCTTGATATGGAGTCAGTCAGTGAAAGTGATGCTTTTTGTCCACAGACTCTGTCATACATGTTACAAACCCTGCTGACGGGTCAGTACAGCGTCTTGCCCAACAACGTGTCGTCACCTCAAGTCCACCTGGTGATGCATCAGCTCAACCAGTGCTACACCCAGCTGGCCTGGCAGCAAAGCAATGTCCAGAGGTGAAACGACAAACTTGTATCAATAAACAGGAGTAAGTTCTTTCAGATGGAGGTTTGTCTGTAATATTTTCCTTTGCTTTCAGGCTGAAACAGGTTCTGAACGACCTGATCCGCCAGCAGCATCAGCAGCATCATCAGCAGCAGCAGCATCAGCAGCAGCAGCAGCAACAGCAGCAGCAGCAGCCCTCCCCCTCAGCACCAGGTTGGCAGACACAGAAGCGGAGTTCGGCTCAGGAGTCCGGTCCCAGCCCCTCCGCCTCCCCCGGCATCTTCCTTCCTTTTACCTCTACGATGCATCCTTCAGCTGTCAACGTAGCGAACTCCACCTTATCTCCATTCTCCCCTGGTATGGCAGTCACATTGATTAGTTTTGGGGTTTATCTTGCCTGTTGCAATTAATCAATTACCGTAATTTTCGGACTATAAGCCGCTACTTTTTTCATAGGTTTTGAACCATGCGGCTAATAAAAAGGAGCGGCTATTCTGTGGATTTTTTTTTCCACCGCTAGGGGCGCTGTAACCGGAACTAGAATCAAAACTAAGATAAAATAAATGCAAAGAAGAATACGCTACTTCCTCTTTAGCAGATATAACTGGTAGAAGCAGATAGAAGGACGACAAATTTCCAATCCTATTATCTTCATCTTCTTCACCCCTTCATCATGGAACCCAGACGAAGAAATTCGTATGATGCCAGTTTTAAGTTGAAGGCCATCGATGTCGCTATACAGAAAGGAAACCGCGCTGCTGCTCAGAAGCTAAGCGTCAATGAGTCTATGGTGAGACGCTGGAGGAGGCAGCGGGAAGAGCTTATGCAATGCCCGAAGTCGAGGAAAGCTTTCAGGGGACAAAAAAGCAGATGTAAAATAGAGCGGATGCGGCTTATATGCAGGTGCGGCTTGTATGTCTTTTTTTATTTTATTTTTTTAAAATAGAGCGGATGCGGCTTATATGCAGGTGCGCTTTATAGTCCAGAAAATACGGTAATTGCATGATAAATTGGAACGGGGTCGATAATTTTCATTTTCACTGTGTATCGTTTTGCTTTTTTTGGTCTGACCAAGAAAAACTCTATAACCAAAGTCTTGAGTGTGGTGTTTTGGTCTTAACTAGCCTAACAACAATTTTGTTAACAGAGACTTCATAATTCATTTTATTTGTTGTTTCTGTTGTTTTTTATATTTATTTTGAATATTTAATATGTCTTCCAGTTCCAGGATTAAATGTTCGTTAGAATTGAAAGTTTGTCTTTGAGAGACTATTCTTGCATTATTACCATTTAATGTTATTGTTGATCATAATAACTCCTGACACAATTTATCGCTCAGCAAAATTTTTCATGAAAGGCCTAACTTTGCATAAGAAGCAGCAGATTTTTAGGTTAAAAATGGTCTTTTTTTTTTTTTTTTTTGCAATTAATGAAGAAAAGGAAGTCTGACCTTTTTTCTCCTTTTTTTTGTCAGTGTGTTAAACGTTTCTCTTGTCTTTCATCCTCATTTCAGGCTTCAACTTGTATCCGCCATTCCCTGGTGCCATGGGTGAGTTTTCTCAGAGTGCAGAAGGTCCAGCTTCACCTGAACATCATAAACTGGATCCCAATACATCGATCAAAACCGAGTACATGGGCTTCCCTCCGCCACTGCAGCGCTCTCCTCTCAACACAGCTTCAGAAAGAGGGTAAGACAAGATATTTATTGTATATTTATTGTCTGTTATTTAGGTTTACATTTTCATTTCTGCTCATATTTTCATTGGTCCATTTTTTTTTTAGATCAGCTGCACGACTGAACACCTCCTACACCAACAACATAACCCGACATCTGCCGTCTAAAGCAGAGCTGCAAGAGTCTCCTCCCTCGTCCCCCATTTTTAACAAATCCCAGTCAAGGGCGCAGGAGTTTAAGGCTTCACAGGACAGCTTTTGCAGTATCCCCGATCCCGATGATCCGGCCACGGTCACAAAGACCTTTAAGCCTGGGAAAAAGGCCTCTGCACAAGCCAACCTGGCATCTCGAAGCAAAACCTCCAAAAACAGACGCAGGAAGAGCAAAGGGCACAACAAGAACAATGGAGGTCACCATTCTCACTCTGCTCGCAGTTTATTAAACATGCTTCTCACCTGAATGAATACATAAATCTTAATAAAAAAGATATTACCAGATTTCATCGTTTCGTTTTGTCCTCCAGGCCAAGACAGCGACAGCTTTAGCAGCATTGCAGAGTTCGGCCAGGAGAGGGCAGCCTTGTCTCATCACAAAGACCAGAATCAAATTCTGTTGGACAAACTGACTCAAGAAAAACTGGACAGCAAGGCGAGGCTCGGAACCAAACGGAACGACCTGTCCTCCGGTACGGCTCGACGGCTCGCAACTCAACGCTCCCACTATCCCTTTCTGAGTCCCTGAATTTATTATTAGTCACAATATTTTTCTTCATTTATAGCTTTGTTTTCAGTTTCTTCCGATTCAGTTATGTTTCTTTGCACATTTGTCATTGCCCTGACTCTATTTTATTTTGACACAAAGTGCTTTTAATTTATCCTACTCACAGCTTATGCTTGGAGAACTCCCTTCCTCTCTAACAGAATTGCATGCACAGAAGCTCCAGGTAAAGTCACCATGCACATCTTCCATCACTTTGTTCTTATCTAACCATCATGCATGCCTTTTATTCACCTAAGCCCTCTCTATGATGTCTATTTTTATGTGTAACTTTTTTTTGCTCAGTAAAAGTGTTATTTAGTTCTGATCAATTAAAACACAAAATGTTCCTAAGGCTGACATGAAATCTCTGGCTTGTAGATGCGAGCAGCGACTTCTCCTTGTTTGAGGCTCTGCGGGAGACCATTTACTCCGAGGTGGCCACTTTGATATCGCAGAATGAGTCGAGACCCCACTTTCTCATCGAGCTCTTCCATGAGTTGCAGCTGCTCAACACAGACTATTTACGCCAAAGAGCTCTGTATTCGCTGCAGGTGACTCCCGTTCCCAGGATCATCTGTCTGTCTAAGCCAGTGTTGTTTTAAAGGGAGATGTGTATTTTGGGAGAAACCTACGGCAGGATCTGATGAGCCTCCATTAAACAGAGAATGAACTGATACAAAAACATTAAAATATCAGTCTGGCCAAGTAATTTTGATCTGGATTCTAGTGAAAATAAACTGAAGTACAAGTACCTTTTCAGCAAGATGTAGGAGATTATTTTAAGTAAAAATAAGTGTCATATTATTTCACATGGGAAAAATGTGTTGTTATAAGTGAAGTAATCTGCCAGTGGAACCAGAACGTTGTCATCAATATCAAATCAGTATTTTCTTATAATGAGCTCCTATATCTTGCTGAAAATGCACTTATGAGTCAGTTTTCTCTGATTTCATAGTATTGAAATATTTGCACTAGAAACTCGACCAAAAACACTTGGTAAACAGTTGTGTTTTTTTTTTTGCGGTGATGGCTCTGGCAGTGTAATGGTGTGTTTCCCACAGGACATAGTGACCAAGCACCTGGCAGTGAGGCGCGCGGCCGAGGACCAGCTGCCTCCCCTGGGGTCGATTGTGTGGACAGCAGGCTCTCAGTCTGAGCTGACCCCCAGCCAGAGTCTGGTCACCAGTGATGAAGTGAGTCGGCTGTTTGACGTGTTAAGGCTAAATAATAATTCAGTAACAACATATATTGAAACAGACACGTGATCATTACCAATAGATATGTACGTCTGATAGAATATTGAGTCATTTCACAGAATCATTATTTTATGGCATTATTTCAAATATTTAAAACAAAAAAAAATCAATAATTATTGATGTCAACTGATATGACTTGGACTAAGCAGGAAATGTGCTGTGATGCTCTTTCTTTTTCTCTGCGTCTGTCTGTGTCTGTCTGCGTCTCTCTCTCTCTCTCTCTCACTCTCTTTCACTTTCTACGAGGCCGATCCTCGTAGAAAAACCGTCTGGTCTCCGAGCTTGTCCCGTCAAAAACCTCAAACAGACAACTCTTAGCGGTGGATCACTCGGCTCGTGCGTCGATGAAGAACGCAGCTAGCTGCGAGAACTAATGTGATTTGCAGGACAAATCACATTAGAGAGAGTTTCTCTGTTCCTGCTGTAGAAAATCTTCCCTGAGGAGTTACCTAATTTAATTGAGCTCTATTGCTTGCTTAAAGGGGTCTGAATACATACCAAACACGCTTATTGTTTTTAATAATTCTGCATTACTTTGTAAATAATAAAATTCATTAAGGTTTGTGTTTATAACGTGACACAATCTGGCAAGGTTTGTGGGCTATGAATAAGGCACTGAACTCTCTGTCTCTAACCTTTTTGTTGTCTCATGTTTTGGATTTCCTTTTATTCTCTCCTTCAGCCCTTATAGCCATCCCATCCCTCCACTTCCTTAACATCCTCCCTCTTCTATATTTAAATGCATCTTTCATTAGCTTCTCACTCAGCCTTGTCTCTTTTCATCTGTCTCTATCTTGTCCCCTGTCATCCTTCCATGTTTCTTTATTCTCTGATCTTAATTTTCTCTCGCCCTTCTTCATTGCCTTTGAATTTGACTCGACAGCAGAGCCTCAGAAGCCCGTCTATAAAAAATGACCCCCATCTCTCCGCGTCTCTTTTGCCAGATTAGACATGTGTTCTTTGTTCTCTCCCAAGGTCCCCAGAGTTGTGCTAATTGGGAGTCAGGTCTTTTGTCTGTCTGAATATTCCCTTTGTTCAAGAGTGATGGCTGAAATGTTGGAGTTTTTTCTTCCCTCCTGATCTGTAAGGAAAACAGTCTGGGGAAGTTGTAAAAGCGTCTATAAAATCTGCCCCGGTTTTCCCCTGTGTCCGTGGATTCTTTAGGAAACAGGGCCATCTTTATGGTAAAATTTCAAACTCAATATCCATCTGAAGAAACATCCTTGATACCACTTGTGATACCATGGCAACGTTTGTTATGAAAGCACCAGATTTCATCTAGTGGAAAGGGAGCAGACATTAGTTCTGTACCTGTGTTCTTCCAGAATGCATCTGATCTGCCCCCAGAATGCATCTGATCTGCCCCCAGAATGCATCTGATCTGCCCCCTAATGGTGAAATATAATAGGATTCCTGTGCTAGTAAGAGAAATAACACTACCATTAACAGGTTTGATTCAAATCTTGAAATTAGCACACATTTAAAGCAAACTCAAACGGATAAAAAGATTTTCTTGGGGAAATTTGACTCTTGAATATTTTGGGAATCTGATTGATCATCTCACTCTAACTTTATATAAAAACCCCAAAATATGTGGCCAACTTTTCCAATAATTTTAATGACTTTTTATCTGTGATTTACATTGATTATGATTGTTTTTGAAAGTTGTAATCAACATTCATGTTGACAGCCCCCAAGACAGAGGGGCAAAAAGCTGTGCTCTATATGTGGTGATCAGAGACCATAAAGATACCAAAGGAAACTATTACAGTCCTCATGCATTTTCCAGGCTAACTGCAAAAAAACAAAGAAAACAATGGGTAATGCGCCATAGATGAGCTATTTTGTTGCCTGCTTGATATGTGAAATCAGATTATGATTCCTGCTGTTTTGTCTTATAAGAACAGAAATCACTTTTCAAACAAGTTTTTAAAAAGCGTGTGGAACGTGAACCCTAACACAGACTGCCTGGTTGTTTCAGGAGGTGTTGGAGAAGAACTTGAGGCATGAGCAGGATCTAAAGAGGAGAGAAGACGCAGAATCTGTTGATAACGACAGCAACATGTCAACCTCCTCCAACCTGGAACCTTTTGCTAATGATGACCTGGGTAAGCGTACACACGCCTCTGTTCTGCTTCTTTTTCTTTTTAAATGTCAGGTTCAGGTTTATAGTTCACCGTCCTCTCCTTTCCCACAAGTGCTTTGCTTATAACTTGGAACTTTAACAAAGGATCTGGTACTTTATTTTTTTTAACAGGGCTTCTCATCTTTTACCAACCAGTTTACACATTAGGATTAATGCTGCAGAGTAAATTGGCTACCTTTCATTAGCCGATCTCACTGTAATCAATTCAGAGTGAGGCTGAGAAACTCTTCCTGTGCTGTAAAGCTGGTTGCATTAATATTCACTCTTTTCCTCCTCCTTCACCTCATTGATTTTTGAACCCTTCACGTTCTTTCTGTCTCTCTCCTCGCCCTCCTCTCTGTGCCTCTCTGACAGGCAACACGGTGATTCATTTAGACAAAGCTCTGGTGAGGATTAGGGAGTATGAGCGCATGAAGCTTAAAGCCGAGTTTAACCCTCGCGGCGGCAGCAGCAGGTCTGACGCAACAAATGCTAGAGGTGCTTCTGCTAACCCCGCTGACCCAGTGGAAGGTATAGGATCACATGACAAAGCTTTGAGCTCAGCATGTCCAGAAAACCTGGAGCTGTGGTTGTCTCTTTTCATCGTGCTGTCCAAGTGTCGGCGTTAAGTGATTCTGTCTGTGTGCAGAAAGTGCAGCCAACGGTGTGCACTGCCCTCAGATCGACACCCAGCAGCTGGACCGGCAGATTAAAGCCATCATGACCGAAGTCATTCCCTTCCTAAAGGTACAGTAAAAAGAAAAAAAACACAACCAACATAAGTCAACGGGGTGTTTCCAGAAAGTGGGGGATTTTAATCTGAGGTGCCAAAGAAATTGGTTATAAACAAATTTACAGCCAATTTTTGCACGTGTTCCAAAAAAATCCATAAATTGGGAACACACAAACCTGTTTTTTTTTTGTTTTTTTTTTTAAAATCAAATCTATTGAAATTCTGAGACCTGGTAACATTTAAAACTGTACAATTCGTGTTTAAAGTAAGAAACTATCATCTTCCACACAATATGCAAAAAATGAGAAGGAAATAAAAAAAAAAAAATAAAAACAATGTCTTAAAAAGATTTTTTGGTTTATCAGTGTGTGGAGTAGATTTATGGAACGGATTGAATGATGAGTTGGAAAAAAAAGAACAAATATAAAGCAGCTTAAAAAATTGCTTAAAAAGGAGCTTATTGGGAAATATGTGGTATAAGAAATCTGAGACCAAAAATGCTATTGATGATATAAAAAATATATAGGCAATTGTACAGTAAAAGATGAGAATGTGGGTTTTAAGTGTCATGTAATGTGGAAATAATTTAAGTTTATCTGGTGTTGGAAGACTTAAATGTTTATAAGTTGAGTATGAGGGCAGCAGGAATCATAAGGTCTTGTACCGTCTCCTCTTTGAACATGAATGATGTGAATGATCATTTGTTTAATTGATTTATTTTTTTTCTTGCTTTAACTTTTTGTTTAAATAAATAAATCGATAGATTTAAAAGTTTCCTGGAAATTTGACTGATGCATTTTCTTGTTTTTTTTTTATTTTTATTTTTTTAAGGAGAACATGAACGAAGTGTGCTCCCATCAGCTGCTGACGTCCGTGCGCCGCATGGTGTTGACTCTCACCCAGCAAAACGACGAGAGCAAGGAGTTTGTTCGCTTCTTCCACAAGCAGCTGGGAGGAATCCTGCAGGTAGGACCAGCTTCCTGCCCCCTGCCGTGCAGACCCAACACGTCGAGGCAACGTTACTGAGAAACCTCTCCTCCTCCTTTTTGTGTCGTTCAGGAAACTCTCTGTAAATTTGAGGGCCGTACGCTGAGGGACTGCGGGGAGGATCTGCTGGTGGAGATCTCAGAGATCCTCTTTAACGAGCTGGCCTTCTTCAAGCTGATGCAGGATCTGGACAGCAGCAACGCTGCCGCCAACCTGGGAGTTAAATATAAAAATCAGAAAAAGTCTCCACAGCTCTGTAAAACAAATCAGAACCTTGAGGTTAGTAACTGACAATTGCATTTTACATCCCACTGTTCTGTGATGTGAAATCCTGTTGGACTAATTAAAGTCTTGTGTCAATTAGGAGAACTTGGAAGCAGATGCTGCTAAGTCTGTTTCTCCGGCATTTGCTGATGAGGACAAGGTGAGTTATTGGGATAATGCAGATCTTTTCAGCCTTTAAGCAGGCTGAAAAGCCTGCTTAAAGTGCTACATACCTTTTCTGGAGTTTATCAAATTAAAAAGAAATTGAATCAAATCGATGCTATTAAGTTTGCATCGTGCATTTAATTAGTGGTTGGAAATGTTGTTCCTTATAAATGTTTTAATGCGTTTGTACTGAAAGAGGAAAGCAGCTGTTCTCAGTAATCAACCTGTTTGATTTATAAAAAACCGCCCAATGTTTCTCACTTCAGGATCAGGATCAGACAGAGAAGCAAGAATCTGGCGTCCTGCAGGAGGATTACCTGCAGACTGAGGGGAGGAGCATCCATGGGTCAGAGGGTGAAGAGGAGGAGGAGGATGAAGGACAAGAGGAAGCAGCTCCTCTGTCGATCAGTAAGTGAAACATTTCAAAAAGAGAAAATACAAGCTGCAGGAATTCTCAGATAATATTTCTAAGATTGTTTTCAGTAGTGATGCAAAAAATTCTGAATCAGGTATTGATGACGGCGCTCCCGATCTATCAGGGCAGATCTCTTCAGTCTAGTTCTATGTGTTGTGAATGAGTGATATCATGCTTTATTATGTAATTTATATTATGTTTTGAATGTTTAATTGCACTTTCTGAACCATTTGAGTCAAGTTTGTAACAGTTTACTTTGTCATGTTTAACCAGCAGGTTAGTCAACCTGTTGTTTTTGTCAGTTTTAGTTTCTTTATTATTTATTTTCCATTGACTGTTCTGCTCCTAATTGAACTGACTGAACAAATTAAAGCTGTTTTTATATGTTTGACCAAGCTTGTGAAGCTGTAGGTGTATTTAGGTCTCCTGTTCTGACATCAAAAAAGTTCATTCAGTACATTTATGACTTTGTGTTTAAAAAAATAAATGCTTTAAATCAGTCATTTTATGTCTTTAGGTCTGTCTAAAGCAGAGACTCAGGCTCTAACCAACTACGGCAGCGGAGAGGATGAAAACGACGAGGAGGAGGTGGAGGAGTTTGAAGCTGGACCTGTGGACGTGCAAACGTCTCTGCAGGTTTCGGCTGACGGACAGGTGGAGCAGGAAGTCGTTGTGGCGGTGAGCCTCGATGAGAATGTGTTTCTGTAGCGCCAGGCAGCTGCTCTGTTCACTGAGATTTAACTTTGTGTTTGTGCTTCGTTCCAGGTCACAACCAGCAGCGAACCTGAGGAGAAAATCTCTGAACAGAACTGTTCAGAAACGAACGGTGAGCCCAGTGTAACTTCAGTTACTTTTTTTTATTTATTCATTTATTTACAAACAAAGAAAAAAAATAATACAGGCTGGGTTTTTCTCTGGTTGGGTATAAGTAGGCCTCTCATCATAAAGTTTTTTGGACGATAAATTGATAATTGACAATTGATAATATTGTTGTTTTGAGACTTTTTTTTTGTAATAACCGTCTAATAATGCAAGTTTGCCCTCTCAAAGTCTAATGAGCTTTAATTCTGTAAAGAACACTTAGCAATGCAATATCCAAAATAAATAGAAGATAAAAACCAAACACAACCAATCCATAAATACAATGGAATATAAAGTCTGTAAACAAAACTGCCCTTTAAAAAATGTTAATCATCAGCATAGAAATGATCAATTTTAATTTATAATGATTTTTGTGAACAGTCTAGGTATGGCCCTGTTGATTGGATTATTCAGTTATTTTTGTATTGATTTTGTACAAATATAGTTCCGACATTCTGTTATGTTATTCTGCTGCATTCCTTAATTTGCTCATACATTATTTCTGGATAAACCATCAAACTAATCACATAAATTTCATGCTCAAAAGTTATGAGGAGGAAAAAAAACCTGTTTGTTCAGTAGGACAGTAACAGTAACTCTGGGTCTGTGAGTGGATGATCTGTTGGAATCCCAGAGCTTTTCAAGCTTTTCCTCTCCGTTCTGAATGAAGACACGACCGGAACATTCTCCCATGTCAGCCTTTAATGTGCACATCTCCTCCTGTCCTGCAGAGGTCAGTAATGCAGCCGAGACCTTGGACTCCTCAGCTGAAGAGCGCACTCTGGTGGAGCTCCAGAGCCCAGAGGAGCAGCAGGAAGCTGTGGCTGCAGCTTCTGCAGAGGGGGCTGCTGAACCCTCCCATGATGTTTCCAAGGAGAAGGCCTGCAGCAGCAGCAGCAGCCCCAGCTCTGACTCGCCCGTCCTCGTAAGCGGCGACGTGAGTTTGTTTGTTGTTCGACACAAGTCGTTTGTGTTAAATCCCGTTATTAATGCTGCTCAGCTTCCTGTCATGCAGGAAATCGGATCGGGAAGCACGAGTCAAAAGTCGGACGAGGACGACTTCGTCAAGGTGGACGACGTTCCTCTGCAGCTTACGGTGATGTGTGAGGTGCGGAAGGAACTTTGCAGTCCATGACTCTGAAAGCAACCAGCGGACAGGGTGTCATGTGTGCTATGTGCCAACAGGAGGAGCTGCAGAAGAGGATCGTGGAGGAGCAGCAGAACAACAACCTGTCTGTGGAGATCCTGAACGGGAACGCCGAGCTGCTGACCGGGCTGGTGGGGAACGCTCAGGCTCTGAAGGAACCAGGTAGAGAAGACTGAGAGCTGCGTTCCAAATGTATGCAAAACTTTGTCCATATTCTGCTTATGTGAAATACACACTATTTCACAATGATGGTGTTTTCATTAAATAAGAGCCACACATGAATAAGTTTGTTAATGTGAAAAAAAAATGTTATGATCCTCCTGCCACTTCCTGCATCATCTATATGGTTTATGCCAGTGGCAACATCCGGTTGTTGATCATGTGATTTGTTTATGCCAGTGGCAACATCCGGTTGTTGATCATGTGATTTGTTTATGCCAGTGGCAACATCCGGTTGTTGATCATGTGATTTGTGTGATGCAAAAATGTGTTCCGTTGCAATTTTTCAAAATAAACCAATTTTAATACGACTGAAAAACCACCTTATCCTGGTGCCAAAACTTTATCGAAAAACAAAACAGTTTTTTCAAAACTGGTGTGTTTCCATTGAACAAATTTATCATCAAAATATGAAAACGTGTAGTTTTATGGTCAGTGGAAACGCAGTTAGTCTGTCCTCAGGTCAAAGCGTCTGTAAGCACCACCTGTACATCACTAGCTGCGTTTCTATTGGCTATATAATTGTGACATTTCGAAAATACATTTGCTGAATGAAAACACACCAAATAATACAAACTTGTTTTATGATTGGCGCCAGCATGAGGTGGTTTTTCTTTTTTTTTTTGGTCGTATCAAAATTTATTTTGACAAAACTGCAATATAAACATGTATTGCATCTCATGAGTCACATGATCAACAACCAGATGTTTCCACTGCCACAAACCAGAAATGAAGACGACAGGCAGTTACTGGATGCTCATGACACAGCATGATTTCTAATGACTCAAGTGATCAGGCTTATTCACACGCGATCTGAAAACACTGCAATTACAAAATTGTGCTTTTACAACATCAGTGGAATATTGACAGTTTTGCTCACATTTGTGATGGAAACTTGTTGACCGGTGTTGTTTTTCCAGACACAACTGATGCCCAGAGCGTGTAAAGACGACTCCAGATGTCTCACTCTGCTGATTTCCTGAGAATCCTCCCCTCAGTTCGCTTCTCTAATCCGCTCGTTTGGACAAGAAAAGTTCTGCGTTATCTGTGAATCTTTAAGGAAGCTCAACACTATAAGTGAATGTTTGTTGTAGTTTACCAATTTGTTTGGATTTATCTCCTGCTGCTGATCACATCCAGATGTTTCTTTGGTTCTGGGATTAGTTTGACATGTTTTATTAATATTTTTGATCTCTTCTTGCCTGGCCCTGCTGTAGCTGTTTTCACCGTATTCATATTCATTACCGTCTCTTGATGGTTCAACCAGCTGCTGTTACAACAAATAGTCTGTGTAAAATTAAGTACACCCTCTTTAAATTCTAGGGTTTTGTTTTTTTTCTGGCAGTGTATTTAATGTTTGGCCACATGTTCCATGTTATTGTCGTCTTTGGTTTTCCACTTGAAGTTACATTCAGATAGTTTTAGTATCTATAGAGATTATTAAAGTTCTGGAACTGAGAGTGTACTTTTTTTTATGACTATGTACATATATCTGTGTGTGTGTGTGTGATGGGGTAAATAGAGCAAATCTGTTAGTTGAAGTTTTTTGCTCAAAATGATTCCTTTGTCTCATCCTCAGAACTGTAACATGTTTCTGCTTTTCTTATAATAAACCGAATGACTGGAGTTGCTGAGCTGATTATTCAGAAGAAAATCAGTGACACTCAGATTAGATCTAATTTCAAACATTACAAAAATTCTGTTACAAAACAGCAGAAAATCTTGGAATTAATTTGTTAAACAATGAAAGAAAATTGAAAGGTCATCATGAGGTAAGTCTGTCAGTACGAGCTTAAAACAAACATTTCTTAGCAGGATTTTTATAGTGAGATGAAGAAAGTTCAAGAAAAGCAAACGGATCTGAGTTTTAGTTTCCCTCAAAACAAGAACTGGAATATTGTCCTCGAAGCTTCACAAAATCCAGACAATGGGACTTCAATGATATGATGAACGGTTCAGGTCAACAGTTGCTGTGCGATCACTCAAAGCTTTTGGTTTTGTGCCAGGAAGAGTGCAGCAGATCCTCGGGCTGAGGATCACCAGGGCATGCAGGGGTCAGGACAGTCCCGGATGTACGACTCCAACTTGCCTTCAGACACTTGCATCAGTGTTGTGTAGGTGGTCAGCTAAGAAAAAAAAAAATTGAGAGCTTACTTTCACATAAAAAAAAAAAAAAAATTCTGGCTGCTCTACACAAGTAATTTAAGAAAACAGATTTTAAAGTGGGAGCATTATGTGTTTTCAGAAACATAATGCTATTTTATTGCACAATTGAGTAACTTGACCTAAGTCGTTCTAAAGATTACTCTGAATATAAAATACAACTTAAAAGAAATTTGCCTTTGTGATTTGAAATTGGGCCTCTGTCTCTTTAAAAAGTCCTATTTCTGAAACTGCCTTCAGGGAGTCATCACAGCATCTATCCCTTTAGCATTTTTACAAGCGTTGCATCAGCTGTTTGCCAATTGACGCTAGCTAGTCTGAGGAGCTGAGAGTTGGAGTCATAGGGAAGACTGCTCTTTGAGGAAGAAGCTTGTACTCGAGTAGTATCAAGTAAAAAAAATTTCTGTATAGATATTGTTTATTATATTTTTAAAAAGTTGTTTCAGCTGATGTTTAAGAATAGAAAGCAGAGACTATCATTTCAATGTAGCGGCGCATTATCACGCAGTGTGCTGTACAATGGGAAATAATACATTACCTTGTTTAACACTGGTTTGGTTGAGAGAACATCATACAGGGTTTTCATAGAGATGTTCTAAAACGAAAAAGAGATGAGAGGTTATGGGTGACATAACTCTATAATAAAAACAGGAAGTTCAGTCAGACTTGTGACCCAAAAGGTAGTAACTTAGACCGCTTCAGCGCTTACTGCCTGTGTTGTCTTGTTCATGCACTTCATGGCAGGAGTCCGGCGGTCGTCCAGGAAGAAGGGCTCCTGCCAGTGGTCATAGTTGGTCTCCAGAACGTACCAGCGGTCCAGTTTCACGTCGATGCTGAAACAAAAAGGACCAGTAAAGACGTCAGTCAGGTGATCTGAAACCAGACGAGTCATCGGTTCCAAGTTGAGCAATGCTTTCACAAGACGGACGTGTCGGGAACTTCTTTCCCCATCCCCATCACGTTCATGATGATTGAGCAAGAAGCTCCAATACCCGAAACGCGCACCTCCAGTATGGATTTTCAGAAGGAAATTGAAGGAAATGTAGTGCGAATGAAGCGGCCCAAGCCTCAGAACTCACTCCAGCACGTCGATGCTGAGCTCCCTGGACCTGGTGATGATGCAGCCTTCTCCGGTTTGGTTTCCTCCCAGGATGAAGTATGCTGGAGCCAGCATCTTGGTCAGAGCCAGCCGGTTCTTGGCTTCCTTGTAGCTGATGGGAACAAAAAGACAAGTCACTGCTGGCATCCTGGATCCATCCCAAAAAATTTAAGACTTTATAAAATACTCAAATCATTAAATGGTGTTAAAGCCTTATTTTGTTCTTCATATTAATTTTGCAGTGTAAAGTTATGATTATTGGTCAGTAAATGTTTATTGTCCTAAAGAAAAAGATATTCAAATTATTGATACACCAATTCACTTTTTTCACTTCTGATAACGATATCTGAAATTTATTATTGGCCGATATAAATCTGCTAAAATGACTGAAAAACATTTTTTTTTAAAACAGACATAAATTGACTGAATTACATATTTGTGAACTTTGCACCAATACAGCACACTTTAATACACCAATAACTTCACACGCTTGATTAAATATATGAAAACAACAACTTTGATCTGTTCATTCGGAGCAATTAGGAGCAGAACAGTCGATGGATAACAAATAATATACTGTTAAAAACAATAGGTTTAATACCTTGGTCAAACAGGTAAAAAATTAACTGCAACAAAACTTTTTTCAAATAACTCTGAAATGCAATTAGGATTCTAAATAAAATGTAAAATCAATAATAGAGCAAAAAGCGTAGAGTTGATCTGCTTTTATGGATTGGAAACATTGTCACCGATACCGGATGTTTTTTTTTCCCCCCATATTGAGATTGATAGACAATCATATCATATCAATGATCGTCTAATTGAAATTGAACTTTGTGACGTCCTTCAGATATTAAGATAAAAGAACCTGTTTGCGTTCTCCAGGACCGATCGAGTGAGAAAGCTCATCCACATCCCATCTCTTTGTCCCATGATCCACTCCAGGATCCCTGAATGCAAACACATCATCATTAAAAAAACTCGCCACGTTTCCATAGATGGTGTGAAATTCTGGCTGAAACTCACCGATGTATCCTCCGTCGAGGCTGAAGCGCTCGTTCATAGTCAGCGTGAAGACGTGCTGACACCAACAGAAAAAACACTTTGAATATTTTTGCTTCCTCAGGGCTTAGGGAAGACGTGCGTTCTTAAAAAAAGTCTTACCGGCTTGATGCCGGTGAGCATGCCGACATAGCCGGCGAAGTTTGTGGACTTGAAGACGGTTTTGTTGCTCCTTCTGAAGTCCAGGTTGACCACCAGAGGCTTCAGCTTCTCACTGATGGTCCACGACTTGTTCTTCACATCCCAGCTGCAAACAGTGACACTTTATGACAACAGTCACAGACATTCATCAACACTCTTTCATGATCATGACAGGTCTTATGTTAATAACGGTATCATGTCAGCCTTATTCACACCCGGTCAAATAAAGTGTTTCTGTTTTGGGTTCATGTGACAAACAGTGGAACATTTTTGCAAGGCGTGGTGTAATCCTTGATGTCCTTACCCTAAAAATAATCCAAAATCTAAATTCCTGCCATGAATGAGGTTCCCTGTTGACAAAGAGAAAAAGAAGCACAATTCCAAAGAATTTTAGCCCATGTTCAGATTTTTATTGAAGTTCCCCAGCTGTTTGTTTCTCTTTGGTTCTCACCTTTCTGATCTTGCGCAACAACGGATGTGCAAACAGTGAACACCTCATAAAAGATGTTAAACAGAACAACTTCTCCTGCAACACAGAGACAGGAAGGTCAGCTGGGAGTTTTCTTTTACCAACTAACGAAGCGACGATTTGTCTTTATTTACCGAGAGGAACCCCCGAGGCGACAGCAATTCCCTTGATCTCCTCTCCAAACGGGCTTGGGAGAGAGTCCGCCATCAGAGGCTGGAAAATATTAGAAAAAGCCGAATGCTTAAAGGTGACCTTTCACCTCTCCGAAAAAAGTCGCTCTGTGACAGAGGACGACTGACCAGCGTGATGTCAACCAGCTCTATCAGCCTTCCGCTGGGAACAAACGCGTTGGCCAAGTCCCGGATGGCTTGGATCATCCCGGCCAGCTGAAAACAAGCACAAACCCCGTGACTTTCACGTCAAGAGTCACAACTCGTGTTCCCCGGCGGCCGCTAAGCCTCTTACTTCGGTTTTTTTGTCAGTGATCAGAGCCGTCCATCTCTTGCTGGGCGGCAGGTCAAGGTCAATGGTGTACCAGCTGACTGGACCTTTGAACCTGGGCAGAAAGAAAACATGATGTTCACTGCTCCTGTTTGAACTTAAAAAGGCAAAATAAATAAAAAAAAAAAAAAATTAATTTAATTTAGAACTAAAACAAGTATGTTATGGAATAATCTTCTGACGTCATGTTGGGAACATTTGTGTCAAGAGGTTAGCAGTATATGACGTAACCAAGGACAAACCACTCAGGAATGATCTCTGGTACAAAGGGCCCTTTACGTTTATTATCACCACTGGTAAAGATGTGTAGAATTAACTAAAATACTTTTTATATTGTAACTGAACAAGTTCACACTGGAAAAGTTGCTGCATCTTTTTAACCCTCCTCGTTGCTGGTTGAGAGATGAAAACAGGGAAACACGTTGCGTTCATGAAACATATGTTTAATTATCACTCTGGCTGATAAACAAGGCAAGTTCAGGCAAGCAGCTTTTCATGGAACAATTTCTAAATTGCTCCATGAAAAGCTCAGGCTTAGGAAGACATACACACACACACACACACACACACACAGACACACACACACACACACACACCTGCACTATGTCACTGACATGTTCTCATGTTTTTCTTATTTAAGAGTAACTTAGACATTAAACTCTAACTGGATTTTATTACTGACTTTATAGCTGCATTCCGATTAAACCCGGATATGGTCTACTCTGTATTGGGCTCAGTAACTTCAGATCATAGCTGCATGTAAATGAGCAGCAGGGAGGCTGTCACGTGTTTTTCATCATTAACAGCACAAACATCACGTCATGTTGTTTCTAAAATAAAGCATCGACGCCCACAAAATACAATGTAACAACACGTAGCCTCTACGAATGTCAAAAGTCCCGCGTCAAACTGCAAGTGAAGGTAGTGCTGATATTTCCAGGAGCCAGTGAAGGCAGCAGGGCTCAGTTCTTGAACATGCCTATTACTCAACAGTGTTTGGTAAACTTACGTCGGACCGTTCGGAGGGTACATGCCTGTCCGGCAGTCCTCTGTGTACTGCGAGGAAATGACACCATTAGAACAGGCAGCAGCGCAGCTCCGTGTTCGCGCTGACCGAGCAGGACGGAACTCACCGGTGGGACGAACTGAGCCGCGGAGACGGCGAGAGAAGCGGCCAGAAGAAGAAGAACCCCGCGAGCCATTCTTACCAGCCCTGTTGAACCAGAAGCTCTGTCTGTTTGGGTTTCAGTGACGCTTCCAGTTTGCGGAAGTTGCTGTTTCCCCTCGTGACTTTTGGACTGGACCATTTTCAACCAGGGTGACAGAAACGCGTAATACAGAAGCTAAATATCTCGTGTTGTCGTAGAATGAAACCGTTTCCGAACAAAAATTATGTGCCATTTTCTTGTGAAACAAAATAAAACAAAAAACAAACAAAAATATGACATTAAAACAAGTCCCATAATTCAATGATCAGCCCCCTCCCCTCATGTTGTGTGTCGGTTGTCTGTCCCATATGGAAATGAAAGTGGACCTCAGACCCATAATCAGTACTGCAGGTGACTCCTGCTTCTACTGTTGAATTAGTGACCAAACATGTTTAACCACAGATTTGCTCCACCGAGTTTCTTTACTTTGGTTTTGTATCAGATAAGAGAAACTTACTGGAGGGGAAGCAACATGGCAACGGCCCCATTCATTTCTGTGTTGTTTTTTTTACTTTGTTGAAAAGACATAATTCAGTCTCCTGATGACCCAAACCCAGCTGATACTCTAATATTAAAGTTTTCTTTAGCTCTCAAGTCGTGAATGGCTGAGAATTTTCTTTAGCTCAATCTTAACCATTCCTGTTTTTAACCTCTTTAAGGAACTTATTACAGACACACACACACACACTTCACCATGGATGTGCCTGGTGAGGAGCTGAGTCTGACAGCTGAGACTGATGAAATAAAAACGGGATGAAACGCAGACTAATGCCTTTTAATCCCTGATCGATCAGTAATAACCGATCACTGTGGAAGAAATGATCCAAGATCACCTAAACATTTGTCTAATTCAAAACAATCAATAGAAAATCTTGTCAATAAGGCTTTAGCTTTATTAAAAAGATAAATAGTTTTAAAATGAGAACAATTTGCAAAGAAAATGAATAATGGACTCAGAAGGAGTATGAAAAGATGTATGTTCTGACAAGTTGTGGACAGTATCACTCTGTACTGGTGCAGAGTGATAAAAGCTTTAGTTAGAGCAGAAAATAAAGTAGCATTACGATCCCAAAAACATGACCAGAAATGTGAGGGAGGGTGGAGATATACAGCACAATACTGAACAAGTTTATCTATTAAGAAACTGATGTCAAGATCAAGAAAATGTTAACGTGACCTTTAACCAAGGCTGTTTCAGACTTTCAGGCCTTGACGTTTTTAAAAGGTCGACACATTCAGGAGGGTTTTCTGTCTTTAAAAAGATCATTCTGCAAAAAAACCCAGAGAAATTAAAGCAGAAATTACTTAAAAATTCTCTTTTCTTTTACCCCGACCAATTTCCTTTATTTCTGATATCATTAGTCCCATGATGAAAGGCAGTAGTATAAATAGAAAAGAGGATCAAAGAGCCATGTGAACAGCAACTTGTGTTTATGTCTCTCAAAATGTTCTACAGTTTGTTGACCTTACAATCACAAACTTCTATTTTAATTTTATATGACCAACACTAGGAATGGAGGAACAGTAAGATATGGTCAAAATGCTTATGAAAAGTCCAGCTGTTGCAGTCATTAAGAGAAGCCCCAAGAGGCTCAGGTAACTCTGTTGATGTGTTGCAGTGGTCTAGCCAAAGTTCCGACTGAAATTCCATGTCAAGACATGAAAATCACTAATGCATTGCAGAAGTGTGAATATTTTTGTTACATCTGCACACTTACTCAGGGTTTTCCTAACCCTCCAACTTCATCTATGAAGCAATAAACAGTTTGGAAGTAAAACCGCTCTGACTTCTTTATGCGTGCAGAAATAATCCAGGGCCTTTGGGTAAGCTTGTCCAGATAAACACAGTATTTACAAGCTCAATATATGAAACAGAATATGAAACATTAAATTCTCCTCTGATAGTTTGCTCCAGGCTTCCTGAACGTCTGCAGACAGTCAGCTCTTCAAACGTTAGGATTTCCCACTGTAAAACACATTTAGCTGCTTTCTAATTCTAATTAGGATTATGCCTCTTATTACATTATGTACAGCTTCCATGTGCTACAGTTAATTTGTTGCACCAATGACTTTGTGTATTCCAAATAATAAATCCCAGCTCTGAGATAAACTTCTTTGTGCTGTTGCCCTCCTCTTACTGTGCTGTTTTATGTTCATCATAAAAATAATTGATGCAGCACATAGCTTAAAGCCAAACTGATTTTGTGATAAATCTCACACTGTGAATGCACTGTAATCTCTGTAATGTTATTCTAGTTGCTGCAGGGCGACGTGGACACACACTGGTTAATTATTTACACTAAAAGGCCAAATGGGTCACCTGAAATTCATAAGTCATCACAAAATGTGGGCAATAAAGTCATTTTAAACCAGTAAAAGTTTTATTTTTAAAATATAAAAACACACAAAAAAACCAGCCACCACACCTGGAAAACAGACAGGACTTGAAAGAGAAAACGGTAGAAATCCTCCCGGTCTTCATTTGCAGTACCTGTCTGCTTTCATTTTGCTTCTCCTGCAAGCAAACAAACAACACAACATTTAACCTCACCAGTTAAATACGTCACTATAGTTTCATATTTTTCTATGTACACAATATCTATATAGACATACTATTTGTACTGTTGTATGGAACTATGCAAGAAAACGAAAGATTTCTATTTTGGAATATGTTCATTATTCGTATATTTTTATTGTAGGCAGAACATTTTTTGAGGAATTGGAAGTTGAATGGTTTTTGCCATTTTTACTTAAAATTACAAAGTCAAATTTATTTTCAGTAATGTTTTACATATATAGAGGTGTTTGGCATTTGCCAAAAGTATATAACATTTTTTTTTTTAAATCAAAAAAATTGAACTCCCACTCCCCCATACTAATTCAAACGTAGAAAATGATAAAATACACTGTTTGGGAACTCCCGGGTGTTACTTCTGATGTTATACCTGTCCAGCAAAGCTTCATGAAACTTCCCGTCCACCCTGGCCTTCTTTAGCGTCGATGCGTCGTCTTCGTTAACCCTCAGCCGTCTGTCCTGGAAACTCTGAAATTTCTTCCTGTAAGACAGAGAATAAAAATATCTCAGCTCTATGCGAGGAGTAAACAAAAGAACGGGGTGTTCTTGATTTCATTAGCACTTTAAAAAAAACAAAAAAAACACAGACAACAAATAAGACGATCCGCCATGCACCATGTGGTGTGTTATAACTCCAGCAGTGGGTTTGGTAGAAATAATTATGCTGTTAAGTTACGCTGAAAGATCTGGAACGGCGCTGGAAAACGACCCGGGGCTTTTCTGGGTCTGAACGCGCTCCTGACACTTCGTTTGTCTCGGCTCAGCCGGTGTTTTATGATTACCAGACTGCACTCCATCCTGAAAGCCGTCTCACGCGCTAAACACTACATCACCACGCAGGGCTCAGGGGCAGCCATTATCAACATGTCAGCCTGATGAGTCCATTTTCCTCACATTCATCTACAACAAATAACAGAGTGGAAACACAATCTAAAGCATGCCAACCAAAGAGAAAAAAATAAATAAATAAAAGGCTGCCTCAGACATATTGTTTGCAACTTTAATAGGCTGCAGGAAAAAAACAACAACAACAACAACAACAAAAGCCCCAGTAAAATGTGGCATTCCTCGTTCTCTCATCACACTAACTGCAGACCATCAATAGCACCTCAGAGGGACGAAGATGAGAAGGCGTCGACTCATTCAAGCGTGTTTTTACTGTCAAAATCCTGCCGGAGCAGACGGACACAATGGGAAAACACAGGGATCTGAATAAAAAGCTTCAGCGGCGCCGACTTCAGAGGCCAAAAGGTTTCTCTGCTTAGGCTGGAAAAAATAGATAGAGTGCAGCGAAAACATCCAGACACCATCACACGTCTGATGCCACGGTAGCTCTTAGGACAAATTGCACAGCAGAGTGGATTTAATGACACACAGAAAAGATGACAAACAAAGCTATCATCAGAACAAAAACTGCTTAACTCGATGTAACAGTTGGGGAAGACAATTCTAGGACATCTGTGACATTTATTTTCTGAATATTTTTTACCAACTCTCTCATGACTTCTTGTTTCCCTGGCCCCCTTTTGATCAACCTTTATTTGTAATGCAATTTTTCTACAACATTGTGCAAGAATTGGTGCTTTGCAAGTTTTGAGGAATAAAACAGCTCAGACACACAAAGGAGAATAAAAAGCTCTAATCGTTTGAATGTGTCAAACTTCTTATTGTGTAGAAGATTTTGTCATTTTAATGTGTTTAATTTGAAACAAAGAGCAGATACAAAACAGCAACTATGTGATAAAAAAAAAAGAGTTTACTTTTAAAAAGCCATTAAATCCTGTCCAGGCTATGTGGTAACTCTGCATTCTGCAGCCTGTCCTTACTGTAACTTGTCCAAATCATCTCAGCCATGACCCTTCACCTTTGTCTTCAAACTTCTCAATATGAATGATCTCTTAGCAAATTCAGCTGAAAAAACCCAAATGAAAACACACACAACCCAAAGTACAATGAATAAAACTGGACTTTAGCATCAACCTCTGTTCCCTAATTCCATTTATGTTAATTGACCATTTATTTCAATTCCATTATTAAATTGAATGATGCAATTTTTTTCTCAATTTTTGTGAAAATCAAAGAGATTTAAGTCTGTTTGAACCAAAAGTCTTAGACCTTTATAAATATCGGGCTTTGACAGTATTAGTTTGCTCTGCTTTTGCCATTTGGTCAGAACTCTGTGACTGATGAATACACCAGACACAGCAGATCGCCACGGTGATTCAAATGAGGACGTTCAAATGTTCTCAGTGCTTTTGTTGAGTTCTGCCACATAAAATGAACCGACTGAAATCTGAAGCTCTCCACACCAAACTAATGCCATCATGGCTGGTAATAGTGGCACGCAGCAGCTGGTTTTCACTCAGCAGTAAAGAAGGAAAAATGCTGACCATATGCAGCGCCTACATGGAAAGCTGTATTTATATTTATGTATGACATTGAAAACAGACCTAATTTTTGCCAACTGTCTGTTTGGTTTGCCATACTTGCACTGTGACGCCTGAGGGAGATTAATGCCAGGCATCACTACTCTGACCAAGCACCATCTAGTGTTCAATTAGCATCACAACAGGTGAGTAAATGTTCAAAGTGTTTTATTCTTTTATTTTCACAAGTGGTTTGGGTCTCTATTTATTTTATTTTATTTGACATAAAAACCTATAACAATATAATACTGCTTAACTGCTAAAATAGAAAAAAAAAATCAGTTCCTCACAATGGCTAGATCTACTTACACATCAGATATCAACGGAGCAACAATAAGAAATTCATAAAACCAACTCGAATATTGAAATAAAAAATCCTCCATGTTTTTAGATGACATTTCATTACCGGTGAGTTACTGCCATGGCAGAAGCCAAGACCAGGGGAGAGGAGGGAAATGAGAGTCAAATAATAATAAGACTCATTGTGTTTCATCCTTATCCATTATTTATTTATTCTTTGTTCTCGCATATACTTTTATTTATTTATTCTGTTTTTGTTTGCTTTCTTTCACCCCCCTCTCTTCTCCACTTTTTCCCAAAATATCTGTGACACTACATTAATTACTTAAAGAACAGAAAAATATTTAAAATTAGAAAATAACTTCCCAGTTATTGGTAAATTAGGATATGCTTTTTTTCTTGTGAAAAGAAAAAAAGCATATCCTAATTTAAGACTGACATGACACCATCATAAACATGACATAGCATCTATTATGAACATAAAATAGTCTTTATGAATGTCTATGACTGTTGTCATGAAGTGTCATTCGGTAAATAATATTTATTTACCAAATAGTAGCCTTAAAAGCTGCATTAAAATGCCATTACTTCCCAAATAATGCACAGTTGGTACTTTTAATGTAGCTTTGCATTAAAAGTGCCATTATTTCCCCAATGACACTTTATGACAACAGTTATAAACTTCTTCTGCTTCATAATGAGTGTTGTCATATTTATGAGTGTCATATCAGTCTTATGAACACCCCTTCAAATAAAGTGTCACCCATAAGAAACTACTCTGATTATAAAGAGCTTTTGATTTTTGTGTTGTGCACATTGCAGAGCCAATAAGGTACTGATGTAATATGCTCCTGCTGTTGCATAAATGAGTAATATCCATTCAAACAGTGGCGATAACTTACACATAATTGACCTCACAGGATTTCACATTCCCTCTGTCCTCATCTGCAAGCTCATCTTTGTGCTTGACTTCCCGTTCTGTGTTGGTCCGGATCTACTCATTGGGGCGAGGAGAACACACAGAGAGAGAAGGAGAACGTTAAATACCAAAACCTTGACCTCCCTCACTGAAGAGGCAAACATTTCCCCTCCTCTGTTGAACCGGTCAAGTTCCTGCAGAGACCGCAAACGTACAAAAACAGTCTGAGGATTAACATGAATCCTTGGAGAAAGAAAGGCAGGCAATCCGTCACCTTCAGCATCTCAGCGTCTCCCGCTGTCTTGCTGTTGGCCACGATGTCTCCATCTTCACTGTAGGAGATGAAACAGCTATTTGCAGCCAGCAGAGCCATTTTACCCTGAGGGAAGGAAGAGAAACAAACAAACACACAAAAAAACACATTAAGCACAATTGCAGTGAGACGGGTTGTTGTGACAGAAACATAAAAAAAAAGCAATGAATCTTTGATGTAAAACACATCTGAAGATTGAAGGTTTTAACAAGCCATGGAGGATGACAGGCTGATTGGTTATCACCACGGCTAATTTTTACCTGTCATCCATCGAGGTGTGGAAAAAATAACAAAAACACATCCAAAAATCAAATGCTCCCAACATATTTTGATGTGAAAACCTGAAAGTTTCTGAAACTTTATCTTTTATTCCACCTGTTTGTTTTGGGGTTTTTTTTTTACTCCTGGTGAAGACGTGTAAAAAGCTCTTAAACAAACCAATCTTTCATTGAAGGATCATCATCCCACAAAGAACCAGATCAAACCAAGAAGTTAGATATGTTAAATCAATGAGAGGAAAAATAAAAATCTCACATTGAGATTATCATTTCTCAAAAATAAAAACGAAAAGTCGGCTAAAGCTTCTTTTAGCTCGACTCCAAAAGGTGAGCCGTCTATAGCAGACGTGGAGGAGAGGAAAGGAGAGGAGCCTCTGAGAGAAGAAGCAGGTTTCTGGATAAATTAAAGAAAATGTGCCAAAGTCTTCTGACTGAATGCTCCAACTGTGCATTCAGTCACAGCTGGAGACTGACTGAATGCACAGTCACAGCTGGAGACTGACTGAATGCACAGTCACAGTCCCCATTTCTGCTTTTGTTGTAGAAATGCAATTAATATTTGTCTTATTTCCAACTTGCAGTTTTTGGTCCACAAAGTAAAAAAAAAAAAAGAAAAAAAAAAAGTTTTGATACCTCTCTCCTCAAGAAAACATCCCCACTGGATACAGGTAGAGCTCTGTCATTGTCTTTACACCCTGACCTCCATATAATCTCAGTCATGTCATTTCTTGTTAATATTCAAAATTAAATAATTGATTAGATAATAAAGCCACACTGTGAACTAAATGGCTGCAAATGATTAGAAAATGAACATGAGTCCCTACAGTGTCAGCTGGAAGACATAATGATAATGAAGGCAATTAGAAATGAAGCTGTTTTTGTAATAATGACGATGCCTTCAGTGAGTCTCAGTATGGGCTATATCCAAACTTTAGTGCAGCCCAAAAAGACAGCAGTTAAACCTACAGTGGCAACAAAAACAAGTAGGACTGTTCTTCAAGTTTTGGACAAACAAAACAACAACAACAACAACAACAAAATAAAAACAGTCTTGAGAATTTAAATGAGAGTCAGCTCAGAGTAATCAACATGAGAAATGATTTTAGATTTACTCACGTCCTGGAAGACGGGCTCCCACTGTTCTCTTGAGCCAATGGCGTCGGAGCGCCCCATCACCAGACCGTCAGAGTTGATGCCCAGGTACTTTCCATATCCAGATTTAAATGCAATCCTTCAAAAAGACAATTAACAAATAATTTTCTGCTGACTTTGGTTCCCTCTTTCCAAGAAAGAGTTTGACACAAAAGTATCATAGAGAGCGATTAGAAAAAAGGGCAGCAATCACAGGCTGCATGGAAACCTACTGGCCTCCAGGCAGAAACAAACAAATCTTAAAAAAATAAAAAAATAGAAAGGAAAAGTCATGAATAGAATGGAGTCATAAATTCAAGAGTGTTACAAAGAGCAGTGTGTGTGTGTTTGTGACCTCACCGTGTGTCTGACAGTTTAATGGCGGTGAGCTGCTCTGGTGGGTCCGGGCCCTCGTCATCTGAAACGTCACACACATCTTAAAGCTTCACACTCATTATTTCTGATAAATTTCTACATATATCAAGTTTATACTTTTGGCATGATAACAGGTATTTGCTAAGATGAATGCCATCAACTCTGTTACTTTCTATTCCACTTTAAAATGCCACATTTTACCAGCTTTCAGTATTAGGTTGGGCGCTGGATCTGAAACAAAAATACAGCCATGCAGCGTAATGTTCCTTTTAAATTAACAGATGTTTAAACTGACTTCATCTATTAAGCCTGAGCAGCAAAAGTGCTGTGAATGTCTAATTTGGCTTTTTGAAAGCCCTAACATAATTAGAAACTCAAACTTCACCAAACATTTTTCCTCGTGTGAAATTTTTGGTCTCCAGTGGAATCGAAAGTGGGCTTGACCAAACTGCTCTACAGCGCCCCCTACCATGAGAGAGGACAAACTGTGTCAGATCTCTACAAAGATTCAGCGGAGGTCTGAATCCTGGTACGCATCTAGATCCCCGCAAAGAACAAAAAGGCTTTTGGAGGTATAACCTGAAATTCACACGTAGTTGACCATTTTGGATCAAAACTGCTACGTTGTCCTTCACACAGGTTCCATCTGAGCGAACTCTTCCTACAGCTTTTCACATCCAGACTTGAAAATCTGCAGCACAGACTTAAGTGCTGCAGATTTGAAATTTTATGCAATTCTTTTTTTCTTTTTGTTTTATTGCATCTTTGTGCTACATTAAAGTGTGCAGGCGTTCAAGCTTCAAAATCTGATCATTTTCCATAAAACGTTAAGGTAGAATAACTTCCACACAATTTCATAGCTGTATTAGATGTTCTGTGTGACATTACCGAACAGTACTTTACACGAGGAAGTCACTTATATCTTTAATAGTTTCCTTTCTCAAACTGGAACATCTGATTTAGGCTAAACGTTTAAGAATTGCAGCTGGACTCTACCGACATTGACTGATGGTGATTTAGAAGACTCATCAAACGCGCCCCCCTAGTGGATATGTGCAGGAATGGCAACAATTCACACAGGTGGCAGTGTCCGGTGGGGCGCTGAGCTTGCAGATATACATTTTGAATTATTTCCTGGAATTTCTCAGTTTCTCCAACGCAGTTGTGGATGAGGAGATTCCCCAGGATGCATTATTTAGGTCTGGAGTCGTTTGATTAAAACGCCTCATAAAATCTATGTTGGAAATGCTAATTATTTTCATAATCTCGTAGAGACTCTGTGGCTCTGTGGTCTTTCCTTCTACACTGGACAATTTTGGTCTCTTTCATCTCATCCAAATGGGCTTATATGCATGCAGAGACCGAAGGCTCACTCAGGGAATTGGATGTTCCTGCTGAGCATGGGCAGAATTAATTGTGTGCCGGGTGTTTTTCAGGGCAGACAGATTCAATGAGCTGTACTCTGTCAGAAGTGCCTGCAGGTAGATGGAGGTAATATCTCTGAATTAGCTCTGGCCTTCTCTTCAACTCGGCTCCTATCAGGCATTTCACTTGGCATCTGACTTCACCTCCACTTTTAGCTACTCTGTTGCTGAAGCCAGAAGACAACTTTATTCCCACAAAGCTCTCTTGGCAGAAAACCCAAGTTAGGTTTTCACTTTTTTGTGGAAAAACTGGGCAGGTGGTGGTATTTCAACCCGACAGACAGATTAAATTATTCTAACTTTAATCATCCACACTTTACTCAACTCATCAAGGCTCTACAAATATTGCAGAAAGACTTGGCGCTATCAGCTCGGTACTTTATTTTCCCTCCATATTGATTTGATAGAGAATATAAATTTGAATAAGTTCAAAATGTATTTTACAGTTCAAGGCTGGTTTTAAAATATATTTTTATATTTTCATCAATTGTTAATATATTTTTCCCTGCATGGACTATAAGCGTTTTCTTCATGAGGTCATATGCTATGGTGTATGTTGATTATATCTATACAAAATATGAAACAAAAAAGTCACAAATGTGGTAAAAAAAAAAAAATTGAACAAAGTGATAAGAATAATTTACATATTCATGTTTTAAAAACACTAATGAGTAAAGTTGTTTTTTTATTTTATTTTATTTTTTTACAGTAAAAAAACCAGGAAATATTTGTCAGTTATTAAACCCCTAGAGAAAAAGTCGTCGTTTTTCTTCCAAAATTATATTTCTGCTTTAGAAAAGTCATTCAAACGTGTTTTAAACTAAATGTAATAAATTCTTAAATTTAAAGTGGTGAGTCTTTAAACATATATCAATTGAAATTAACCACTTGATTAAAAACAATAAATCAGCTCATTAATAAAGACTTTTCATAAATATGGTTTGAAATACATATGGATTACAGCTGCATACTTTTCGGAAGATTTGTATCTGCAATATCAGATATTTTGACAATATTGGTTGTGACTAATCTGATTTTTCTACTATAATATCTCCAAGACTTTTGTTGAGCTTTAGGATCTCAGTCGGTGAAATCTGTAGGAGGTTTAGACATCAAGGCCAAACAGATCATGTGCATGTAGAATTGAAAAGTGTACAATTTTAAATATAATAGTTTAATAAATACTTCATTCAAGAAGCCTTTCTGATTGCAATATTGCACACATTGATTTCACAAAGCCAACTCAAAGGAAATATATTGTGCAGCTCCAATAGTAATAATGGAATTGCCTGGCTGGAATACCAAACTACTCATGAACTGCATGAACGAACTAAACCCTTGAAGTAATAATTACATCATAAACCCCGTCTCTCTTAATACCTCCGTGTGGCGCGCCGAGTGTGAAGAGCCCAGTATCCAAAGCATGAATGTATGAGTTGTTCTGCATCTCTATGGCAACCGTTCCTGCAATGTCTCCGAAACTACTGACACACCACCAACCACCTGGGGAGCAGAGAAACCGAGGTACCGTATGAGGCCAAGAAAAATGCAGTCATGATACAGCTTGAATCTTTTATAAAGGCCCAGTCATGGAGATGTTAAATTATACATAGAAAAAAGCCTCACTTGTGGTTCTTTACATTAAAATCTGGCAGGATGTAGAGCCTTGTAAAAGAAGTTGATCATGTCATTCAAGTTACTGTTATAAAAATGTAATCACACGCTTTATTTGATGGTGGCAGATATTTCAAAATATGACTGACTTTCAGGGGATTAAAAAAAAGGATAGTTAATGTTTCATTGTACAATTCATTAAAATGACCAATGTTGAATTTATGTACATTTAGAGAACATGTCTGGGAACACAAGATGAGGAGTTCTGCATGGCAGAAACAAAAACAGAAGAGAATTTAAAGGCACATACTTCAAGTTCTTTCAGAAAATCTGAGTTTGAGAACAGAATTTTCATTCTGCTTGCTGTGGAGACCAAATCTAGATACTTAAAGAGCTGCAAGCAAAACACTGCATAAAGCTGCAGTTAAAGTCTGGTAAATATTTAGCGAAATAAGCATATTTTTATGGTATTACACGTTTTATTTCAAACTAAATTCCCTCAAGTTAAAGCTGGGACACATTTAGACTGCAATACTAGAGCATTGTTCACTCAGAATCTACTATGAGCTAAATCCTTTCATAGCGTTCAAGCACACTATGGACATTTAATAATAATAATAATAATAATAATAATAATAATAATAATAATAATAACAGGTCATACCAACAATATCTTGTTTATCTTCGTCATTTGCAGATTTTCTCTTTTTATCCTTGTTCTTCTTCTTTTTTCTGGGAAAAAAAATCCAATTCAATCTTTATGTTGTGATTATGCGCATATGAACATATCAACACTGAACGTTTCCCCTAACAAATCAAATCGAACAAATTCCTCATGCCAGGAAAAGCTCATCAACAGACAGACAAAACTTCACAAGTTTGCATGTCAGTAGATGCGATCGTTTCAAGGTAAAACAAAACCCAACACCTTAAACAACTGATGATAAAATAACAGTTAGCAGGTTAGCTGCCTCTGCATGTGGCTGACTAATAAACTAACGAACTATTCTTAAGATTCAAGTTATCTAGCTATAGCTAAAATCATGTCACAGTAAATTATGGAGGCATTTTTAATCTTAAAGGTTCTTTGAGGTCTTTCATGCTTTCCAACGTCACTGCTTAGGCTCGCGCTCTAGCTAAAGCTAGCTAGGGAAGAGACTGATTTATAGCTGCAAACAACGCGGCATCTCGACAACTAACGCTACAAACAAAGAAGAACACTTACCCTTTATTCTGACCCTTCAGAACAAGCTTAGTTGATTTCACATGTGAATATTCAGACATGTTTCTCACTCAAAAACACTTATCGTGAACGTCTTGTTACTCTGATAAACAAGTCGTATTATAGTACGGCAGCCGAGAAGGTCCTGCTAACAACTGAAACGCATTCGCAGACCGCCTGAGTAGATTGAACCGCTCACTTAAAAACCTGCCCTTCTTGAAAAGATTATAATGCGTTATAAAAATCTGAGTGATTATTTGAATCCCCTTGTTCTTAATCTAACATCAGCATGAACACAGCTATATATAGCTGTGTTCATGCTGATATATATATATATATATATATATATATATATATATATATATATATATATATATATATATATATATATATATATATATATATATATATATATATATATAGCAACTGTATATATATACAGCTGCTAATATATATTAAAAAAAAACAAGTCTACAACTATAAATCTAGATCTAAAGCTATAAAAATCATTACATTTTTATTCATGTGGGTGCTGATGTCCAGCTTTGACTTATTATACTGAATATTTCTTTCATTAGTTTCAGCTGACCTCATGTATAACACACTGGAGAACAAACATCTCCTCTGAATAAAAGATGATTTTGTAGCTTATTAAAATTTGCAATTCAGTAATGTTTTCTTTCTTTCTTTTTTTTTTTTGGGGGGCGGGGGGTGGGGGGGGATGTGACCTAAAAAGTCAAACTGGCTGCACAAAAACAAGCAATTCTCCAATTTACCACCACGCACATTTCAATGTTATTTTTTGTTTTGCAGCCAAGAGTCTAATTCCTCCTGCTAGTCAGCTCTGAGGTCATCCGTTTTCTTTTTTCGGCTAACACAGACACCCACACACAACAATGTGAAATATTGCTTGATTTAACCCCCCTAATGCCCTTTCTCAAACACAAAAATAAGATAGTCAAACCAATCAAGGTTGGCAGAGGTAGAGCTGACCTCGTGGACGCTGTCCTCATCTTCATATTTATGCTAATGTGGCCTCATTAAACAGGAGTGGCCCAATAAGGAGCCTGTGACAGGAGGTAATAAATCATTTGTGGGCACTGTCAAGAAATAAAATAAATTAGACAGTGACTTGTGTTATCTGTTCACTGCAGTGAAACTCAACCTGCGTGAGGACTCTGTCACAGAATATGACCCTGTGTATTGGGGGGGGGAAAAAAGATAGAAATAAGTCCACAGTTGGCGGCAGCATTCAAACTGAATGTGGGGGAAATAATGTTACAGTGGGATTCATGGTGATGCTGTGAAGAATAGCTGCATCAGAATTTTTGAGATTAATTTAATCAGGAAAGTCCTGTAAGCCTGACGGATGTTTTCAGGAACCACGAGTCAACACTTTATGCTGATCTGAACCTCGAGTGGTTCTCTTCCCGTTATTTGGCAAAATTCTGTGAAACTTTGACAGCAATCCCTGTCGCTGTTGGGATTAAGCAATCACAACCTGCTCTGGGGAGGCTGAGTGTTTAAGCCCATAAGAACTTTAAGCAAGCTGACGCTGTCAAATGGAATGGTAAAACACCATTCAGTGCTACAGAGCTTCTTTGGGAGAAGCAAATGCAAAAAGTGCATTCAAGAGCAGCACTCAGCCCACGCTTCAGATCAGGCAGTATTATAGAAATATTCAGGGAGTGGGCTGTATTAATAGTTAAGAATACTACTGAGAACCTAAATCTGAGGCCCAGACCTGCTTTGACTGATGTGCTTGTGGAACATTTTAATGCTATTTGTCTTCTTTGCTCAAAACTTGGACATGATGAAGTTGCTTCTAAACATCTAGAACTGCATCAAGAAAGTTAGGTGGATAATTACAGAGACGAAAATAAAGTCCAGATATCAGAAGGGAATGCATAAAGCGCAATTTTATCTGTCAGAAATAGATTGATTTAAAAAAATATTTTATGCATTAACTGCATAAAAAAGTAACTGCATAAATCGGATTCATTCAGGAATCACCTTAAACAGCCTCAGACTTTTAACAAACCCAAGTGCAAAAAATTGTTTTAATTTTTTTTTGTGGAATTTCAGACCCTTAATCCTAAAGTTAGTAGGTTTAAGAATCAATTACCTCTTCCTGCATATTACACTGTACAAAAAAAATGCTCATTGAGATTCAGTGCAATAGCATTATCATCATAATGATAATGCTATTTGATAATTTGATACTAAATGCCACACTGTAAATACTCCACCCCTCTTTAATGTGTTGGATGACATGAGATAATAAACAGGGAGGCAAATGTTATGGTCATAACAGTTGATCTGTAATTTGGTGAAGGAGAAGTAAATTCGGGAAAAGTCCTGTGTCCTTTGTGTCTTTCATGTCCTTGTTAAAGTGTTTTTTGTCTAACAAGTCTCCCTGCTCCATTAGCTGCCTTTCAACTGTGAAAGAGCACATTCATCATCCTTTATATACACAGTTCAAAACCAACAGAACTGCCAACAGGGGATTAAGTCACTTTACTTTTTATTCAAGGTCTGTCAATCTGTCTGACTGTGGGCTGCTTTGATCTAAAGAGAATCAGCAGAGGAGCAGAGTGATTACTATGACATTTTGTGGAATTATGGACCCTACAAAAAAAAAAAAAATTCCCAGTGCATTTGGTGACTTGTTATCTACTGGCTCATCTCTCCTGGGACCTCATGGATGGATTGCCAAGGATAGCCGTATCACTACTGTTCATTTTGTGTTTGGAGAGTTCCTATATTGTTCGACCAAACAAGGTTAGGATGCAAATGAAGAAGCTTTTGCTAACTTCAACATCATCTACTTTCTACAAGAGTCCTAAATCTAGAAAGAAAAACACCTAAGGAAAGATTATTGGTTTTTGTCAAGGGAAATAGGAAATAATCATATTGGAAACATCTTCTGCGTTTTGAGGCTGTATTAAAATTGAAAGGTAAGATTTGAGTTACCAGTTTTCTATTTGAGGCTTAGAAATGAGCTAAGACATGCATGACATGCCATATGTAAATAAATATGCAGCAACGTTCTGTTGGGAATCAGGTTTTGTATGTGGGTAAAGAGACGAGAGCCCAACATGGAAAATTCAGCTTCTGTGCGCCGCAAATCTGGAACAAACGTCCAGAAAACTGCAAAACAGCTGAAACGATGAGTTCCTTTAAATCAAGGCGAGAATCCAAAATGTTTAGAGCTGCTTTGGAACCACAATAAATGGAACCTTGACCAATATATTTGATGTGTATTGATGATCGTAATAATGTATTGACTGTTATTGGCTTTCACAACTGTTGACTATAATGTGTTTGTGATGGGTTTTTTTTTTTTTTTCATATTTTCATGATGCAAAACATAAAACATGCCATGCTGCTCAAATAAACTTGACTGACTGATCATGGAATGAGTAAAATGCCATTCTGAAACTCTTTGCAAAAGAACCTTTAAATAAATCTGTGTTTTATTGCAGTAGGACCCAGAGTTATGTTTATGTGGTTGGGTTTTAAAACATGTCTGACCTGAGAAAGAAACCTCACCTGACCAGTGTTTAGTACGGCGGGGGGTTGTGATGCCGTGGATCCTTGAAATCAGTTGTATTATACAGGCTAAACCCATAGTCATCCGTTGCTCGATATTAACACTAAAGCCTATATTGATTAAAAGTAAGTTGGCACCAAAAGGCTCTGTCAGGTTGCATTGATGCATGAACTAATGAGGGATCTGATTTTAACACATCTCTATAATTACCCGTCTTGTAGGCTGGGTTGTCAGCTCTTTCCTCTTGTCTTCCTTTCCTCTCAAAGATGTTCTCTTATTCTTATCCACAGCAAAAATCTTTTTCTAACCTAGATTACTTTTTCAACTTTACTCTTCGCTTTGTCCCCGTCACCCCCGTCTCCTAAACAGATCTCGTCTCACTTCTGTCACGTCTAATCCACCGCTGAGGGATTTATGTGATAAAAGGTTAAGTTGCTGACAGTGTGCAGCAGGTGTTTCCTGCAGTGAGGGAGCCACGTGTGCTGCTTCACACTCCCCACTTTGTCAATGTCACCGCTCCTTCCTCCTGTGTTTCCTTGACTTCTACGCTGTGTGTTTCTGCAAAACACCTGAGTTTATGATGTGAAAAACATTTGAGACAAGGAGACAGCTGAGCATGAATCAAGTGGTTTGGTCTGAGGCTTCAGGCTGCTAAGATAACAATGTGGAGATAATGTGACATCATTGATGTGTGCCAGTGGAGAAGAAATAAGAAAAGTGTTGAATTTTCACACATTTCATTATGCTAGAAAAACATCCATTGTCCATCCGTCCATTATCTGAGCAGGCTTAAGACATTTGCAGAGTAATTACTACAGTTGGACATATTGGTAAAGTGGAGCTGAAGCTTTTTTTTTTACAAATGAAAATCTAAAACAACATGTCTTCAATACTTACCATAGAGATTCCATAGTCATCCATAATTTCAGCCATATTTCTTTTGTCTTTCTTCTCTATCAGCTATCCACATGTAGAGACCCTCGGCTATTAAGAAATGATTGTTTGCTGGAGATATGGACAATGTTGAACAAATGATCAGATCTGATTTTACCCAATTGCGAAAGTTTGGCTATGAAGTATGTAATGCCCCAGCTCAATCATAAAGGAAGCTAGCCTATGAGCCTTACCACCAATTGCTGAAAACAACCGTCTCCCACTGCTGAGAGAGAAAATGCACGACATCTTTTCCAGCAATCAAATGTCCCAAATATTCCTCTTACTCTGACTTCAGCTGATCAGTATTTGAAAATGTGGCCAACATGGACTGAATTGTTTCACTCATCTTCCAACAATATTCACATCTCTTACCCCTTTCTGTTCACCTTCTTGCCTTGTTGCTCATGGTGTTTCAAGAACCTCCTGAATCCAGATCACCACACATTCACTATTCACAATAAACTTATTTTTTAGCTTTACATCATGTTGTAATGTTATTTGCTTCATCCAAAACATAGCTTGACCCTCTCTCAGCTCCTTCAGACTAGCCAGCAGCAATTAGCAAACACCCAGTGAAACTGTGTATCTGCTGAGCTCATTATGCAAGTTACTTCTCAGCGCCACGCTGGTAAAAATACTGTTAAAGGGTTAATAGAGGGGCTCTGCTGTTGTTCCTGAAGGTGAAGTTTCAGAAAGAGCAGAAGTTTTTAAAGAGGCAGAGGCCCAATTTCAAAATAAATTCGAAAGCAAAATTTCTCTTAGTCATATTTGATATATATAGCATTTTTATGCCAACTTAAGTTAACATAGTTACTCTATTATGCTATAAAATGGCACTATGTGCTTGGAAAACAGAATACTGGCCCTTTAAACTTGCAACTCTGATGCCTGAGAGGTACGTGGGTCAGAAATGTATCCAAAATTATGGTGGAATACTCTGCTTTCTACTGCTCTTAACATCTAGATGAGATTTCTATAAAGCTCAGAGTAAGAATGAAATCAACAACAGTTATTACATCTTCTTTATTTCCCTTTAGCTGGAGTCTTGAAACAGAATCCTTGTCAGGGTTTGCTTGACTGAAATTACCTGTCAGGCAGTAATTAGGTGATGGAGCGTTGCTTTTCAAGTGGTGATTGAGCTCTGAGGGGAAAAAGAAAACTTCTCAACAGAACGTGTGTTGCTATTCTTGTATCACTAAACGAGGGATACAAGACCATTTATTAACAAAAGACATGTAATTATAAAGGGGAGCCACTTTCCCCCTATGAACTAAGTGGCTGCCTTAACCCTTTTCATGGTGGACTGAACTGTGGTATTACTTGTCTTCATGGGGTGCTGAATCTCAAAATTGACTACAGTCTACTCTCATTTAAAGGTCTTATGGCAATTTTCCAGCAGGTAATGGAAGAGAGGAGTTCAACGAACGGATAAACACCTGTGACATTTCCTTTCAGCAGTGTTCAAGGTAACACTTCCCACACAACCTGTTTTCTCCTTTAAACGCCTCCCGTCAAAGAAATTCTACCTCTTTTCTAACATGACTTACACACTGCTCTTTTTCCTACCCGCCCTCTAGCACTGAGAAATTGACTGGAAAAATGCAGCGTGACTCCTCTAAACATTTCCTCGACATAAATTTGCTCTAAATATAAAGCCGAGCGCAGAAGAGTTGGGCGCGTGCTTAAATTAAAACGAGAAATCTGGATGTGTGAGCTGCGGGTGGATGAAATTGCACTTTTTGGAGTTCAGAAGCATAAATCTGCGCGACACGTCTGACCCTTCGCAAACATATGTTACTCATCAAGGTTACAGCGGAAATAGATGATGTTGAAACTTTTACAGCCTGCTGCCCTTGAGGACTGCTCTCAGTGCCAGGTTTTATAAAAGGTTCTGTGGCAATTGTCTAATTATAAACCTCCTGAAACCCGTCATTTTGTGAGCCGCTGGAAAGATTTTCTTCTCCCCTCTTCCTTTCTCCAAATAAACAGAATCAGTGTTGCATGCATGTTACAGAGCCTTGCAAATATATTACTACAGCGTGAGCATTTTCTCATTTTCCATGTTACGACCAAATGCTTTTTTATGTGGATTTTATGTAAGAGACTGACATTATGTGCGTAATTGTGAAGCACAGGGAAAATAAACATATTTTACTGAAAAGTGTGGCATACATTTTTACTCAAGCCCCTATTTAATGTTATATCTTTATTCAAGTGCAACAGTCACTCTTCAGAAGGTACTAAACAGAGTGCAAATCTGAGCATAAATCCAGCTGTTGTGTGAAGGCTGCAGAGATTTGTTGAAGAACATTTGTGGACAAACAGCAAAGTTGATGGCTCCGTTTACATGGAGTCGCTCTTCAGTTAAACCGTGGCATTTTTGTTGTAATCCAGCTGCTCTTTTACATAACACCAGAAACAAGAGTCTATCAAACCGGCACTTTGTGACGCCAGCTCTCAGAGTGAAACGTTTCTGTAACACCTTCAGCACGTTAGCTGTTCCCTCAGCTGATGTGGAAGTGGACATGCGCATAAACACATGGCTGCAGGATCTGTTCTATGCATCAACGGCAACAATAGAAACATTGGGGGATGGGATCGTGCTATGTTGTGCTACTTAATCTGTTCAGTTAAAGCACAATTTCTATCATTTCAGAAGGCTTACAGTTTACAAAGAGGGTCATGCTCATTCAATGACAGGCTAAAATCACAGCACCATGTAATGGCCTGGAATGACAACTACAGCTGACTCAAAGTGTCCTGGTGGTGCTGTCTGAACTTGGAACTTTTCCCCAGTCAACATCTGAAAGTTCAAACAGTTTCCATGCAACGGTCTCGCGTAAACTAAGAAACACACGAGTGAGGGAGAAAGTGGTTCACATCCTTTGAATATCTCATCAAGTTTTGTTCCAACAGTCATTGTTATTCACCAAAACGGACAGATATGACATAGACAGCATTAATCATGCTAGCTGTGGCCGAGGTGCTGAGATCTACAGGTCAGATGTGAAAGCTCTATGTATGGAGGAAAACTAAGACCATACAAAAACCTGAAAAAACTTGGGGACACGTGTTAGTGTATCCCCAAAGCCACTGGGAAAGCTTTATTTCTGGGAAAGAGAGGCTGGTCAGAAATGTTTGGAAGATGGATGGAGCTAACTACAGGACAATCTTCTAGTTAGAAGACTAGAGGCAGAAAACTGCACCAAGATTGGACAGTTTTTCAAGAAAAACTGCCAACAGTTTTTGAGTATCTAAACTTGCAAAGCTGGCAGAGACAAACCTCCATCAAACTGCAGCTGTGACTGCAATAAAATGTCTTTTTATAAGTTGTTCCCTCGGGACTACCGACTACAAATGCCCACAACACTTGCAGATTTTCATAAAAGAAATAAAAAGACTTTCTTTCCTCAATTATGCACTACTACTTCTTGGTCTGTCACATGCAATCCAAAGCAATTGAAGTTTGAGGCTTTAGGTGAGGGTGTAAAAAAGAGAAAGATGACTCAAGAACACCCTTCTCCTTCCTTTTAGCTGAACTCACTGATATTTGCTGCTCTTTTGCTTTACAGAGTTGCAGACTTGCAGTCAGGGGTCCTGCAGTGTTGTTTCGCTATGTCAGAGCGACAGAGCACCACAGGGCTCCCTCCGTAACCTCCATCGTTTTCTGCTTTTTACGCTCTGCGCTCACTGTCTTCGCAGAAGCGCCTGACCTTCTGTTGTGAATATTAAAAAGAGGCTAATTTCTGACACCATCCGAGTCCCTCTGCAGCCAGGCTACAGAGCATGACTCACTCAGTCTTCTCGTTCAGCCTTCATCACCAGGTGGCAGTACACACACACGGCTCTGTGGAGCAGCCAGCCGGTGCCGCCATGACGCGTCCCCCCTCGTCTCACCCAGTCCCCCCACCCTCCCGCTGTTTGCTGTTTGCCACAATGAATTTAAGGCTGCATCCTCTGATAACTCAAGATGAGATATTTCTGAGTAATGCATCTATGTAGGCTGCAGATAAACAAAGACCAGTTTCTGTAAGATTTGATTCCGCCTAAAGAAAAAGAAGTTTCACAGCCAAAAAAAACCAAAACAAAACAAAAAACAAAAACAGACAAACAAACGCCCCCCCCCCAAAAAACATGAAATGACAAGGATAAAATCCAAAAACATTAAAATGACTGGCAGGCATTTTCATTAAAGGAAAAGTATATATTTATATATGCAAGGGAAATGTTCTCATTAACACTTTCACTCATTTCTTTCTAAAGCACTCACACTGAGCATGCAGCTGCGTGCTTTTGCTTTTGCAAATAAAACGCCTTATTTACATGCTCTGTGGGTGGTATATTATTTTCTTCAAAAAATAAAAAAAAACCCATACTGCTGTTAATAAAGTGATTATCCCCCTTTTTCTTAAATTTCAAACTACATTTTGTCTGTTCTATTCAATTCTGTTTTAAATCAGCTATTTCATCTGAAATAAAAACAAAACCTTGGTGGTGTCCTTACTGCCTGTGTAGCATGAAGTCAAAACGCATCTGTGAGTGTGAGGGGAACGGCTGAATAATTCACCGTCTCGCATATTTTTAAACTCGTACTTATATTTATAATGCAGCAAAAATATAAATCAAGACACTGACACTCTGTTAATGTTTTAGCTTCTGCACATCTCCGCAGGCTTTTAGTGGCACGTCACTGCCAGTTAACGAATCCATGAGGCACTCACCAACACACAGAGGTCAGAGAGCATTAGGACTAGGATTTAGCTTCTTGTTGGTTTTTTTTGTCACAGTTTTACAAAATGTTCCTGATACCCTTTTGACTACAACTGACATTCATATAACACCAGGCCTTCATCAGTAACAAACTAGAGATGCACCCATCCGATATTAATATCTGTATCGGTCCTGATATTGAAAATAAAAGTATATAATTCAGAGCATTTGTGTTTATGAAATGAAATGTTTTAATTAAATTCAGCACTTTTAAATTCAGTTTTTCTGACTACAGAAAATACCGGTCTGTCAGATCGGTATCGAGTCATATTAAATCTCAGATATCTGTATTGTATCGGGAGTGGAACAAAGTGGATCGGTGCATCCCTATAAAAAAACTGAAAGTATTTTGCTGGAAAATTTTTGTGTCCAGCAAAAGTCACAAACACCGAAACTAATAAGCAGATATGCAGCAGTTACATTTGGTTCATTTCACATCCCGTTAAGTCCCTGGATAAGAAATGATCCGAAGCGAAGCGGCAGTGGATGGATATCTAACAGGATCTGGACCTGAAGAAGAACGAACTCATCCGGGATCCTCTCCCCTCAGACCAGACAGATCTGCATCATGGAATCTATTTTAGAGATACTTCTGAATGGTGTTTGTTTTTATTAACAGATGGAATACACTGACAAACGTACTTCTAGATAGTAAAGTGTGATTTACACAGCAGGACTTCATTTTAAAATGAAACATCAAACTGAAAACTGCTGTACATATGTATCTAGTTTGTCAGACTTCATCCCTGGAGAATAAAACTCAGATAAAGATCACAATCAAGTGGAGAAAGGTCCTGGTATGCTATTTTACTGGGCATTGATTTCATTTGTTATTATTATTATTATTATTATTATTATTATTATTATTATTATTATTATTATTATTATTATTATTATTATTATTATTATTATTTCCATTTCAGCTTCTTAATATAATTTGACCATAACATGTAATTTTTGAAACTACTTTATTGGACAGTTTCCCCATTTCATTCTGTTCCAAGGAAAAGCTTCCCCGAGTTTAACTTCCTCCAAATTGCAGCTCATTCAGTTTTTCCACATTATGTTATGTTACAGCCTTATTACAAATTGTATTAAACTAACTTCCTCTCTCAAAATTCTACATACTAAAGCCTCACAATTACAATGTGGGGAAAAGTTTAGCAAATTTATTAAAAAATAGAAAACTAAGAAATCATGTTTACAGACGTTTACGCATTCACAGTCTTAATTAATGTTTAATTAAGAAGTTAGTTTCATACAATTTGCATTAAATTTGTAATTTGGAAGCTGGCCTCTTCCTTATGTGATGTCATTAGAGGTATTCTTACTTGGAAGTTTTTGCACAGGCAGCATTATATCATGGCATGTCATTTTATAGGTTTCTTACATCCCAGCCTCTATTTTTCAGGGTGAATGTATTATTCAACATTCAACAATATAACTATAGATATTTCTTTGTTTTTGGGGAACATCTCAGTTCGAGATGGTGTCAAAGTATCTTCGTTGTCAGGAACTGATGCTGCTGTTCAGGGTAGCTGAGCCATGTTGCTTCTCAACGTCATGACTAATATCCTTTCATGTGAACATGACAGTTTGGGTTCAGTGATTGAATCTTGAACACAGTCCCAATCGGCTCCAATCCAAACCACACAAAAAGCTGGTTTTGTGATAAATAAACTGACTAATGTTCAAAGTCTGTGATGTCAAAAATGTTCCAATTAGGCTCAAAAGTTCAATTGGTGAAAAGAAACCAACCAATCATCACTAAAACTGCCAATATGATCGGACAAATATCTGGCCAACAATAAGACCATTAGGTTGTTGATGGCTGCAGTATAACTTGATTGAGCTACTCAGCTAACTTTGCTGGAAGTCTGTGTAAATATTTGAGTCTGATGTCAAATTGTTACCATGTGTTGGACAGAGCACCTTAAAATGAAATCAGGTGTATGCACTCGATTTGATAATTTATTTGCTCATTTGTTGTTGAGAAAGAATGGTACAAATAAATCATTAACAGCCCAATATAAACACAGGATTCAAGTGTATTTAAACTTTTGACTGGCACTATATGCCTGCAGCAAGTTTGATTGTCTTGTACTGAAAAAATAACTGAACAAAAAAACTAATAGGCCCATAACAGAGGAATTATATAGATAAGAGTTTTATGAATATAATTAATACTCAATTATTTGAAAATTATGAAGCTATCTAAGTTTTTTTTGGGGAAACATCATGGAGCTACTGACCAGAGGATGTATTAAACCTGCCATATGTAATGAACTGTAATTTGCATTAGTAAAATAAGTATTATTTAGTGGACAGGTCTCTGGCACAGGGACTCCCATCATTGAATATCTGGCTCTGCTAATCACTATGTTATGTTTAATCACAGCTTTCAAAACAAATAGTATAATTTACACTCCAAGGACTGAGGCGTCTTGTTGTGGAAAGGGACTCTACACACACACATGCACGCACGCCCACACACACGCACACTTGCAGAGTAAGATTTGTCAGCATAGCACAGACGGCCTTGTTTTCCCCTCCTATTTACTCCACTTGACGTCACCTACTATGGATCGGCCCAAGTCCATCTTCAGCAGTCCGAATGACCAGGAAAAAAAACAACAAAACAACAACAACAACAAAAATCACGTCATCATCATTCACCCAAAGAATGATCAGCAAGATGCAAAAGATTTCACCTGTCACAGCTCCAGTGTGGCCCCCCAGGAGATTGTGTGCGGGGGGCCGTACTGGAGCGGGGGGGAGATGGAGTGAGATATGATGTGAATCACCAGCTGGATCTGAACCAGATCTGAACCCACAGGCTCACAAGCACATGGTAGTTACACAGTAATGAACTGGTCTTTGTTGTGATCTCTGGAAGGTATTCTCCCAAACGTATCATAAAAGGTTGTGTTCATCAACCTACACGCACACACACATCACTGCTCTCAGGGCTGTACATGATTATTTATACAAATCAAACCAAATCACACAATGATCTGAGTACAAACTAAAGAGGGTGGGAGCAGTTCTGGCCTATACATCTCTTTCAAAATGTCACACGCTGAATATGGATGAATGTCAGACTGTTGAAGTTCTTGTTGCACATTCAGCTCACACTCTCAGCTCTCCTCTGCATACATTTACGAAATGTATAATGAACTGTGGGAACAGAGTTCATATTTTGAGCTGCTACCGTGCTTCGTGCTGCTCTTTTTTTATTTTATCCATGCATCCTAAATGTCGCTATATGCGAGGTTAATTCATTATGTGTTTGGGAGATAGCTTATATAAACACAAAATTAAGCCAGATTGCGAGGCTGTGCGCCAGGAATATTTTTCAGTTTGTTTCCGAGAGCAGATGTGTGAAAAAATGCTGCTGCACCACAAGCAAATACTTATGGCTGCAGTTTATATTGGTTTGTCTAGAAAAGCAAACCAACTCAAGCGAAGGAGAATTAAAGACATCTGGCTTTTCTTGCTTTGACCATCCGTCATGTTGCCAGATCATTAGCTTCGCTTGAGGAGTGCTAATGTCCATCTACTCCCTGCGTTCATGCAAACCATCACAGGACAATGGGAATTAAAGCTGCAAATTAGCTGCTGGACAGGGTCAAACTGGGGTTCAAACGTTTAGAAAAATAAAATCGCTTCAAAATTTTTCAGTTTTGAAGCGACTGAAAGATCTTACTATAAGGACAACAGAAATCTGAATGTGGAAGTAAAGCCGTTTAAATTCAGTTAGGAATTAAAGTGTGTAAAACGTTTGAAAGATGTGTTGTTGCTTTGTTACAATTTTTGAATAGTTTTGAAGTGGTCTTCAGGCTTTTTATTTATTCATTCTTTTTTAGTTAAATTTCTTTTGCCACCTATCCTTAAAGATACAATATGATGTTTTTCCACACAGCCATAAAAAAAATAACTGACACAGGATTCAAACTGTCGGTAATGTGTGTGATCAATATTTCAACTGAAACTCGTCATCATTGGTCAAACTGAACAACATGTCTGCTGTGTGAAGTTGTACCTTTAAAGGTCACTGGGTGTATATGTCCATCCATAAGCCGCTGTCTTTATTATAGATTAATATTTGTGTCTTATTAAAGAACCTAATATAAAAAATAAAACACTCTTACTTTTCCATAAAAGGAAGAATCTGAAGAGTTGAACAATATTCAAGGAAAGGTCACCCATTAATGTAAATAGAACCTAGTTATAGTTAATTACTGGTGTTGATTCGTTCTTTGAAATCCTCTACTGTAGCTTTTGCAGTCCTAGATCAATTCTAATGGTTTCCGGCAGATTTTGGATGTCGAAAAGTGATTTTAGAGAATCCTGAGTGTATTTTCTCATTCCCCCTTTTGAGCACCAGCGGTCTCAGAATGTGTTCTGGTGTAGATAAACATAAAACAGACTCACAGACGCTGTATTTTCTGTCTTATTCCCTGTGTCTAATCATAATGTCATAGAATACTGGATTATGCATATAAAGAAAAGAAACTTTTCCCACTCAGATTTGCACGTCTGGATTAGTGAGACCTTGTAATGGGGGGCTTACGGAGTGCCACCATCTCGTCCTGACGCTGGCTTGCTTTGCCTTTTAACAACCAGAGCATTACTCTTCTGTGCGTCTGCCAGCTCAGATAATTTCTACAAAGAAATTTCTTCTGCTGCTTATAAACTGAGGAAGTGGAGGGGAAGACTGTCCCACTCTTTAATTATTAACCTTAGTAACCAATCTCCTTGCTTGCTGCAGTGTCTTCTGAACAACAGCTACTACATCAAATACCCTAATTTGCATCTGAGGCGTTGGGGGGAAAATTGAGTGAATCAAGCATGGCGTTCTGTATGTCTGCGTCTTTCGCCGACGCCCCAGCAAAGACTTCAATACATCCCAGACAATTTATATGTATATAGGGAGGAAAAAAAAAAAAATTATAATGCTAATCTAAAGTCCCAGAACTTTTACTGACTGTCGTTTCTTTTCCTGCCGGATAATACTCAGCCGTCCTCCAGGATTGTGCCTCACAGTTAAACAAGTTCTGTTTGTTCGGTGGGAGGCTGTGCTGCAATCTTGTAAAGATCCAAGTTAAGCCAAAAGGAAACTTACACAGCCTCCTATTTATGTTGTTGGTTTTTTTTCCCCCTCTCATTTGCGTCGGCTTACATTTGACCGACAGCAAAATGTGACGTGCATTTTAAACGTGCATCAGATTGGATTTGCAGCAGATCTACAGCCGGTAATTATGTGTAAGAGCGTCAGACGTGTTTTTGTTTACAGCAAAATCGTCTCTGCCTTTGATACGAACACATACTGAGTGCTGGTAAATTTTAATCATGTGTGTTTGCTGGCATTGTCAATCAGCACTGTTCAAAATTAGGCCAAAAATCTGCCAGCAGAAATGTTGAAGCAGGAACTCCTCTGCTTTACTTCTCCTTCCATCCGGATGTCATGAGCTTAAAAAAAACAAAAAAAACTCCTGACATCTGATGCAACAACAGGAAATAGAAAACCCTCATTATTCTGTTGTGAAACAGCTGTAATAGAGCTGTATTGAGAGTGTTGGTAAGCTTGTAGTCCAAGTGGTTGTGAAGGGACACAAATGGATGCTGGCAGAAGGCATGTTCAGGAGCAAAACACATCCTTCAATAAAGCCAACAGGCCAGGAAGGAAAAACCTAAGTGACAACAGGGAGTGGCAACGACACGAGGATTTAGTAACGAACTGGAGGGTAAAGAACATTTCATTATATGCTGGGAGAAGTGGAAACTGGGAATGAGATACTGGGAGTCAGGCGTAAAACAGCTGGAGAGATTCTTCAGTTTCCTGGTCCGTTCACAAAACTTTATTCATTCCAAACGGGTTTTTAAAAACAAAGGAAACAAGAAACCACAGGACAAGAAGAAATGGAGAACCAAAAACAAAATAATTCTCTCACCACTATTTTTATTTTTATTTTTATTTTTGGTTTAATGCGATATATCAATTACTGACATAATTACTAGAAATGGGTAATTAAAACATGTTGCGGTATACATATGAACTAAGTTATAAACAGAAAACAAAATGACTACAGGCTGACTCTCAAAACATGACAAGAAAATTTACTGACCCACAATAATAATAATAATAATAATAATAATAATAATAATAATAATAATAATAATAATAATAATAATAATAATGCACAACATCAAAAAGAAAAAAGGAAGCAGGAAAATCTGACAAAAAACTCCCCAAAAACGTGCAGAACATAAACCAAAGAAAGAACGAGACAAGGCAAAATACATGTTAAACTAAATTATTTAAATTAAAGGTGTCATGGAAAGGAATTCCATCCATCCATCCATTTTCCGGTCACCCTTCTCCCTAACGGGGTCGGGAGGTGCTGGTGCCCATCTCCAGCTGTGTTCCGGGCGAGAGACGGGGTTCACCCTGGACAGGTCGCCAGGCTGTCGCATGGCGAAGGAATTGCTATGCCCAAACATAGTGTGCTTTTTAAAGCAAAACTACTAAGCCATTTTTATTGAAGCAATAATTCAGATTTTTTGAAGGGAATTTTGTAGGAACGTGATCAGCGTTTGATACCTGTGGTAAACAGGTCTGTTCAGTAAATGGCTCTCTACAGTCTCAGTTTGGAGAAACAGATTATTGAAGAGAATTGGAGGTGAAAAGATCAGGACGTCCGTCAACTGGGCCAATATTTTGCATGCTTCCTTCCAAAGCATGCAAATTCCTTCCTTCCAAATTTCTTCAATTGAAAATTAACCCCACATAGTTTGTCTCCAGAAAATTTTCCTATGGTATCAAAAATTGTATCCCGTATTTTTCATTGTATCTGTTTTGTGGTTAAAAATCCACCTGACTCTGCAAAGATGGCTTTCTACTGTGGGTATGTATAAAACTGACTACTGATAACTACTCCGCATAACCCCACTCAAAAATGAACCCTAACAGAAACTGCTTCATCATTTATTTAATAACATAAGAGTCATAATCAAGAGCCAGTTTTGGAATAAGGCAGTTACTTTGTTGGAATTTTCAAAGACTGAACTATATAGGACCAATAGTTGAGTTTAAATGAGCAAATAGTCCAGGACCATCTGTGGATTTCAACCACCAAGGGAGCAGATATGAAATCAATAAATCAGAGATGTGTTTAGAAAGGAGGAGATTCCAGGCTTTAAAAGAGAGCAATGAAATTTTGAAATCAATGACGGACTCAGCCGAGAGCCGGAGTGGAGAAGCAGCCGTTACGTGATCTGGTTCTACTTCTGTGCTGATTCAAGCTGCATTGTTTCTAATCAAATAGAACAAATTAACTGCACTGATGAGAAAATGTGCCACAATATTTAAGTTGTTGCTGTCCAGTTTGGTTCGCAGCACATCTAACAGCATTCTACTATTTTAGACTTGTGAGAGAATAGCATTAGTGATGTTGACCCTGTTTTGTGGTAACCGATCAGGGGTAGAACAAGCTGTGCAACTTGATGGACAGCAGACTGCATTCATTGATTGGCCTGCTTCAGCACTGAAACATGTTTCCTTTACGTGTGTCAGTGTTAAATAATAGCTTTGTATTGTCTTAGTACAGGGGTGCCCAAAGTGGGCCCTCGAGGGCCGGCGTCCTGCATGCTTTATTTCTCTCCCTGGTAGGTTAGTAACAACCTTTTCTGCATGTCAATTTTCTTCTTAGGCCTCTAATGAGCCATCATTGGATCCAGGTGCCTTAAACCAGGGAGAGAACTAAAACATTCAGGATGCCGGCCCTCGAGGGCCGACTTTGGGCACCCCTGACTTAGTAGATCTCACTGTGAGCCTGGAGATGAGTTTTGGTTCAGCTCTTTGACAGGCGCTTCTTTCATTTCTTGCAGGTGCATCAATTCTCCACGGAGATTTCTCCCTGCAGACACAATGTTCACTTAACTGGAGCAATGGAATCAAATGATCTGCCAACTCATCTAATGGCTACTTGAGAAAAGGCAGATGGGAGAGTAAACTTGATTGGAGGTTTCAGGCGATGTTCTTATAAAGATAGGGTGACATAAACGACAGAGACCTAATATTTACCCTTACTGATAATCAGGACCAGAGTGTGTTCTGTGTTTGGTTTGATTGCACGTTGGGTCAAACTGAAGTTTTGAAGTCTTGCCACATAGTGGAAGGAAGTGCTGTGATCAGTTTGTTTTTGTTTTAGAGATTTCTTCTTTTGGATTTTATTATCCTCTGCACAAACTCCATTAAACACACCACCGTGACATAACCTGAAAACAAAAACAGCAAACAAAATATAAAACTGTCACAAAATTACAGTATATATCAATACTCATCATGGTTCAGCTGAACGGTAATTAAACAATGAAACATGGACTGATTATGTCATAGTTCCTGAAACTGTTAAAAACACAAATTGAAGTAAAATTCACGTTGAAGAATACTTAAAAAGTAAATACTAAAAATCTAATCTTTTATTTTGTGTATCCATCCATACAAATCTGTTCTTAATGCAAGTACATACATTTTTTTGGTTAATAACGAAGTGGATTTTAAAATACCTGTCTATGGAGATACAGCTCAATTCAATGAAATGCAGGAAAATCTTGAAGTTTCAATTTTCCCCCATTTTTTTAGGAGAAAGCTGAGAGAGGTGATGCGGTTTACCGGTTCTTCTGTCGTCCGGCGCTCCCTCCAGACGTTTTCCAGACATGTTCCTTGGAGGATGCAGGAGGAATTACGTTTCCTATCCCGCACCGAATCATTGCATGGAGCAGCTGATGCATGTGATGTCTGAACTAAAACTCGCTCGCTGCTTGTAAACCACAGTGCAGCAGCAGACTTATTACTCTCTGGCATTAATGTGGCTTTCCATGAGAAAGAGGTTCGACTGAAAATGCAGATTCAGTTAGAGGAAGTGCTTTTCTTAACCCGGGATTTCTCGGCTCATTCAGTACATGAAACGGCTCACGGACTGGAAAGCTTTTTGGCATTAGGCTGGGATTTCTTGCCTTTTTTTCCCCCGGTTTTAAAGCCGAGCAGCTATATTGCCTTTTTCAACCTTGAGAGTAACTGGGTCACATATTCTGGAGTTCTACTCATTCGTGTACAACTTTTCACATCTTCTTTTCTGCGGCCCTTGTGCTTCGGTTACCTCTGCGCTCTTCCTCTTGGTAACAAACGCATTTATAAATTCTCTGTGTCCTCCTGGCTCACTCTTACAGTCGACATTCTGTCCTCTTCTCTTTCATCTGTGTCTGTGTAAAGTCTTGCTAATCACAGCGGCACCTCCAGCATACTTAGAAGGCTCTTGAGGGACATGATGGACATCAGATGTATTTACTGAGACACGACACAGAGACGAGTAGAGGACATCGGAGGCCAGGCTGCTAATTCAGTCTGAAATAAAAAACAGGGCCAGTTTTGAGGGAACAGAAAGAAAATCTTTAAGTTTGGCTGAGGTGGCGGACATTTTGCTTTCTGAAATATTTGTTGAGTCCAGAAGTAATGCTGAAGTAAGAATTCAAATTCACTACTTAGTCCTTGACAGAGTCATTTGAAGAGTTATTCATTAGTCTTTTTTGTATTTATTTAAAGGGGTCTAGGATTATTCAACATATTTTTTTAGAGTTAATTTTACGTTTTTTGTGTTGCTCTGCTATCGCCCTATAATAATGTCACCAGAAATCTTTAATTTTTCTAAAAATTTGTATGAACATAGCATTTCTTGTCAACTCCTTGCAGGTTCAAGTTAATTTTATGAAAGGGGATATGCATATTAATTAGAGCTGTGAATCGATAAAAAAATTGAATCAGATGAGTCACACTCTGCAATGGACTGGTGACCCGTCCAGGGTGACCATGAGAGAGGGGCACCAGCTGCCCTCGTTACCCCACTGGGGATACAGGTGTCATTCAGTGGTGTTGACATCCTGCATGTTTTAGTTCTCTCCCTGGTTTTATGTCTCATTAGAAGGCCTAAGAAGAACATTGACATGCTGAGGAGGATGTTACAGGGAGAGAACCAGAACATGCAGGGTCCTACTGGTGTAAGATGGATAATCACTCCAACGCTGTGATTAATCACATTTAGTCGCTATTCTCAACTCTGTAAGCTTGAAATGTAGAATTGCATGTATTCAAAAAGAGTCATTTTTGATTCAAATGTGATTTAGAAATGTCAACTGTAAAATGGTTCGTGATATTTCACCAAAAGGCACAACTAGATTCTGGTTTTTGGGTCCCTTTCTGACACTGCAGTTCACACCACTGATCCCAGTGCAAACACACTACACAACCACAGACTGCATGAAAACACAACACAACCACAGACTGCATACGTAGCTCAAAAATGTGACAAGACTTGATTTTCCACAAAATCCACTAGTGTCAAGACCAGCTTAATACTTTTTATTAAAAAGGACATTCCGTCTCTTTTAGGAAAAAAGACGGAATGTGTTAAAAGACACTCCAGTCTTTTCAAAGGTTTGTTGGAAAGATCAAAATATGGACTAGACAGAACCTGAAAACCAAAGTACCTGTAAGGATTCATGACTAAGAGTGAACGTCTGTGTGACAGGAGAAGGAGGTTAGTTTAACATGGTGAAGGGGAAGAAAAAGTACAAAAATGTGTTTGTGAAATTCAGGTTTTTGTTGCTGGTGCAATATTTGTGTTGCACTTGGCTGAGGAAGTCCACCTCCGACGAGGCGGAGAGGAAGAGGATGAAATTGCTGGTTAAATGTGACCTTGTCTTTCTCAGCATTAGTGGAGCGATGTTTTGCTGCTTTCTGAACACGACTGTAACTGCTTCTCGTCGCTCCATCGAGTGCCTCTCTACGCTTCCCTGCCATCTGTCTCTTGTGTTACGCCTGAAAGGTGGGTCTCCTGACTGGAGGTGACATCATGTCATCATGTCAGGCGTCTTCAAAAACAAACTGCTGCATCTGGTCCAGCAGGGAAATTTAATTAGTTTAAATATGAAATGTGAATTTGTGTCTTTATTCTTGTGAAAGTAACAACATTAAAACCTGAATTGCTTAGAACCGAGCTTATTTAGTCAGTTTTTAATATTACTTTTTTAGCTTTTTGATTACATAACCAATTTTTACCCTCTGGTAAATAAGAAACTGAGATGCTAAATAAAATATTGTTTTGGCAAAAGAAAAAACAAACATTTGAATAAAAATGCCTTCTTGTCTTTTTCAGTCTGACACAAGTTTTGCTACATCTCTGCATGTTAATGTCATAAAACCTAACAGTGCTGCTGCAGAGAGCGTAGGGAATGAGCAGCACCGCCACGGCTCGTGTCATTCTGCTTTGCCTCAGCGGACGGTCATGAAAACTGCGTCCTGCATCACAATGACCACTGACCCCTGTGCCAGGATTTGATAGGCTCCTCTGTGGCATCCTGGGTGTCCTCTGAGGAAGGTCCTGACCAGTATGGACCTGATGGGAATATTCATGACAGCGTGTTTGTAAGCCAGGAGACTCGCATCGATTTGTATAAAACAACCCCGAAGGTGTAGCTCGCAGGGGGAGCAGCGAGGATGGAGGAAGGTTTAATGAATGGGAGAGGTGAGGCTTCTCTGTGTGCCTCTTAAAACCCATCTGTCAAAAAAAAACGGCAAACGGATCTGATCAGGGTTTGTTTTAGCTGCTGTGCTCTGCTGACAGTTCAAGGTTGGGAGAGAAGATTTTACATATGAGATACTGTTGAGATAGTCTGACTCAAATGGCACAATGAAATTGGTCAAATAATTGTAATTATAATAACTGTAAACATGATTTGTAAATTGAAAGATGTGAAAAGGATGACCAAAATGCAAACCAGTGGAAGCTAATTTGACTGTTTTCATGGCGTTGCAGCAACCAGGTATTTTTTAAAATTATTTTCCTTAATTTATGCAAGAAAATCTCTTGAGACTCGTCTTGTTTACAACAGAGACCTGTGAAATAAATAAAAACACTGAGGGAGAGATGAGCAACCAAAACCACCATCTGACGTGCAGCAAACAGCAAAAAAATAATGGAAACAAAACCAAAGCATCAAACTTTAAATTTCATTTTCAACATTGATTAAAATTACTTGATTTATGCTCACAACAACTATTCCCATAATTATGACTGTTTTCAGTTATCAGATGTATCTGATAACTCAGAAAGAAAAACAATTTTAATTTCCCTGGGGAAATATCCCATCACAAAACAACAGCAGCAACTTCTAGGAAAACATTGTAACATTTCTGATGCCACTCATAAAACTGCAGGATTGAGCCTGTGTCTACACATTTCTATGCAAACACTCTGCCTGTTTTGTATCTACATGGAAGATTGATTGATGCTTAATTGCTTATGATATAATTTGACTTTTGAGAGGAGTACTACATAAGTTTTTTCTTCAAACTACTCCTTGTCCTTCAAAACTTTAGTTTATGTCAACATGTGACATGTTCATTTTAACCTGTAATTGAATGACTTAAGCTAGAGAGGGCATCAAGCTTCATTACAAAATCCGTTTTCTTCATAAGGTCAAAGGTCCAGGAAACAGTTCATTAGTGAAACCTATTTAATGGACTTGCTAACAACTTGAACTCGTCTGTTGACTGAATCTCAATTTCAGACTTTCCTATTTCAGAATACAACTTAAAACCTTCATTCATAAAATAACCCAATTTTGAGTCTAAATGATTCTGTCCTTTAATTATCAAAGGTGGGTTTGCCTTTAAAATTTCATTCCCATTTTTAGCCAACGCCTTCATTCCTTTCCCGGTTTGACACAAGCTGATTGTTGATCCGTTGCTTACGAGAAACCGTTTTGACACCGAGCCGTGACATAACTTAAGCTGATCTCAACGTTTTTTAGTCTTGCCCGTCTTCCACTGATAAATATTATAGGTTTCCAAAGGTTTAGCAATTTTTCAGTCTCGTTTTGAAGCCTGATAAGGCTACAGAAGAGGAAGATTGATCTCAGTGCTACCTTTGATACGCTCTCTTTATCTCATAACTCTCATTGATTTCCCAAGCGCAGAAACACGGCTGAAAAAGTCGGGTGCAGCTTTTATATTTGCCTGTCTGATTCTGAATCATAGGGATCCTAAAGATTCTCCATGCTTCACTATCGGCTGCTTCATTCCTTAAAACCTTAAATACAATAAATGTGGAGAAAGTTGGACATTTAGTTTTTAATAGATTTGTTGTTAATATCTGCAACAAATATCTGAAAATAGTCTTAACTGCAGAGTAAAGAGTAAATTCAGAAATGCTTTGACTAAACTTCTGGCCCTACAAGTGCTATAAGGAGACATGCAAAAAGACAATTTTTTATGCTTTAGATCACATCAGACATGTTTGTGCTTTTCTTCAGATGTTGCAGTAGCAGTCAGTGTTACTTGGCTATGGATCTTAGACCCCATGTTGTGAAGGAAAACCTGGTACAGGGATTTCTCCAACATAAAAATCTGCCAGTGAACCCAGTCAAAGGAGAAAACTGTGTGTAGGTTCAGCTAAAGAAATGAGAAAACCAAACAAGCATTTGTTTTTGCGTGCTGGCAGGAGGAAGAACAGGCCTTTTGGTGAGCGATGATTGGTGTTGTGTACGTGACGGTACTTGAATCGAAACTTGATGACACTCTGCTCCCTGCGGAGGAAGGCCTTTACCTGTTTCTGTCAAGAAAGCAAAACTTTGTTGTGTTATTTTCCTCCCTCCTGGCTGATTTTAACAAGGAAAACACACCCTGTCTCTCTTTTTTCTTTTCCCTTCCCTCTGCCAGACCTACTTTAGACAGAACGAGAAAATGCCAGCGGGGGGATATCGAGCGGGCTAACAGACGATGACAGAGTTGCTTCAGAGAGATGTGAGTGACATCAGAAATGAGGCGAGTGTGTAGGTGGAATGTAGTATGTAGAACAATCCTCCAGAAGCACCAGTGAATGATTCTTACTTTGACAGGGCCAAATTATCTATGAACCTTCGGGTATGAAGGGATAGATAGAAGCTGAGATGAGGAATTGTTTCAGAGGGTGGGAGAGACAAGCACAGTCAGTTCTGCATGGGAATATCTGTTGTATTTTGCTTTTCTAACTTGAAACGTTAATAGGGGCTAACTGGCCTCTTGTATCCAGAGGACTGGCTGGCCTCGACTGCAGAGTCTGAAAACAAAAAGACAAAGAACCACGAGAAACCATCCATCACAACCGGTCTTTTGATCATTCAGTCCATCTGCTCACACAGTGTGGACAGACTGAAAGTCAGAATAATCATCATTCACACACGGCGGTCACAGAAAATGAGAATAATAAGAGGCACAAAGAAATATTTTAGCAATGTTAGGACACCGCAGAAATCATTTCCAGTCGGAGTTTGAGGACATTTTATTTTAAACTGCTTTTCCTATTGAAATGTTTTGAATTTTGAAAACATATATTTTTTTTATATCAGTTTATTACTTTCAGGAATTAATTTGTGATTCGTCTATAAATTAAAGCATGACCCACTTCTCTGAACTCCATCAGACCTCATGCTACCGTTTTTCAGTTTAAAGTAATTCAGTTGAAATTTGTATTAAAGGGGCGTTAATATGAGTTTGCCAGGCAAATAGTGCCATTTTACAGCACAATCAAGTAACCATGTTGACTGAAATTGTTAAAAAAAAGAAGACGCTGTATATATGATGAGATGGGTTTCAGTCGTATCAAAATAGATAGAAAACTGACGTGGAACCATTTTTTCGCATCACATGAGTCATGTGATTAAAAGCTGGATGTTACCACTGACAGAAATAATGGACACAACAGGAAGTAGTAGGAGGACGATGGCTTGTTTTTGTTTTTTTCAGCTGGCTTCACCAGAGCTCTCACAGAAAGACATGTGTCACTCCAACATGTTGGACCTGTTGCTCTAATGTAAAATCATTAACTAGGCCAAGTAGGCGGGGCTTGTTGCTCCAACGCCTGAATAAGACTCTGACATCTCTGATGGCTGATAGTTGATCAGCGTTAGTGCCATGGATGAGTTATGAATATATATCATGTTGCTGTTTACACTCCTCCCTTGTATGATTTTTGATGACTTGTCATGTGAACAAGCTTATTCACATGTGATTACATGACATTTCTAATGAAATGGAAACACCACATTTATTAAATTTAGTTTTTTTTTTCCATAAGCAGAATATAGACAAAGATTTGCTCACATTGTAATGAAAATGCAGCTACTAATATTTACGGTAGGAAATAATTTTTCTAAGTGAAATAGGTCAAAAATGCACCACATTGTAATTTTCAGCAAAAACTTCAACTTTCAGCTTTCTAAGCTTAGAAACAGCATAGAACTACTGAGAAGCAATATATTTTGGTGGTTTGAACAGTTCCTGAGTTTTTTTTCACATAACAC